>OX419758.1:8919598-9541525 GCA_948567375.1 Lunularia cruciata
AGAGACATAGTGTTTGCTATGGCACGAGAGAGTGGATACTTGGCTTGGAGGGAGCGTTTGTATGTTTTGCAGACGACATGTGTCAGGGCAGACTTATACTTGGTCCGAAATGATCAGGTGACAGTAGCGGATGTCGTGGTTACAGACCCTACGAGTGATACAGTTTCGGAGGGAGTGATTACCCATCCCCCTGGATGTGCGGCGAGTGCAGCAGCAGGTCGTAAGGTCTCCAAGTATAGGGGCATGCAGCGAGGTCACCTCTTTGTTCCTCTAGCCTTGGAGTTATATGGAGCGATGGACACGGCATTTGACACATTTGTCAGAGAATGCGCGAAAGCTTATCATGTTAGGCGTTAGGTGTACCACTCTCACTCTCATATTTTGTAGCATATTTTAGACAGCGTGTGTCCATTACTCTACATAGTGCAGTGGCTGGTGCAACCATAGGAGAGCAATCACATTAGATGATGTTTTTTTTATTCTCCAATTGTGTGTAGACCGTACGACTTGCATAGCTCGGATATCTTAGGTGTGGTAGGGCAAATTTCTCATATAGACTCTATTGGGGCTTAGCCCCATGTTACCTTTTTTTTGTCTCTCCCTTGTACGGCTTGATGGGGTCTTCCCATCCTTAGTTTTTCCTACGCGGTCGCCTTTCTTCTGCTTAATGGCTTAATGGCTTAACTGCGAGATAAGATAGACTTCCAGATCTTATATTTACGCCTAATTTTAGTACGTGGATTCTTATGGGCGTCAGATCATATCCTTCCCAAATCTTACTCACGGTTGTTAGACCCGGTAAATATGAACCAAGATCCAGGCTATAGTAGTAACTCCTGATTCTTCCACAACTTTTCGAAATGTCAAACCATCAGATAATGCAGAGCCAGCAATACAGATCCTCGTTATTAATTGCTTAAACTTGGATGTCTTTATCACTTTAGCGAGACGTCCCTTTCATACAGTGTTCCTTAGTTCGACAGAAACCTCGTAAAAGTATCTCGTAGAAGTACCTCGTAGAATCTGTATGGAAACAAATAGAATTTATTCATCATCAGAAAGTCACGGTTTGTCAAGTAACTACGCTTTCTCCATAAAGATCTCCCTGCAGGATAAGTCTCATTAGACCAAGGGACGACGTTTTCTTGCACAATTCTGCAATCGTATCCGGCAGATATATTCAATATCACCCTTCGCCAACAACTGCACTTTTGATGGTTCTGTATATCGAAGGATTACCCAAATCTAACCCCATCAGATGAAATCTCTTCATTAATCTAGACATGTGTGGGTCTGTGACCATAAGAAAAGTTAATCCTAGACGACAATTCTGCCCCCTCTGAATTTAATGTAGTGCACTTTCAGAGTGAGTCTGGACCAAAGCCCTTTTACCATAACTAAATCATTCCTCATGGTCCAGATTCCGCTGAATCTGGACCTTTGCAATCTTTCATCGAGCAACATTTTCTTACATGACCAAGTTGGTCTATTGTCCGGGGAGATGATTTCTTCACCAAGATTTAGCACTCTCTTTCACGTCAACTACTTAACGTTTGAATTCACGCCAGTCACTTCGTGATTGACGTGAAAGAGTCCTCCAGTCCACTCTCAAAGAGCGCAATTTGGATAAGTATAATTTTGATAATCGCACTGCATTTGATTGAACAAAAAAAGGGTACATGTGCAATGAACCGGAGAACATTTTTACTACCGACAACTTTGTGAATGCAACTTATTTGAAGTGTAATTATTTCAGAATTAGCATTTTTTGAAAACTATTCTTATGTTCCAAAATTCGAGTTGAACATTCTAAAAGTAATATTCAACTTCCTATACTCTCTCTGGAAAAGAGCTATCTTAACTAAAATTTTCACTTATCCCAACCCCAACTTTGGATATCCAAACCTTAATTCTGGAGGAGTGCAATTTTGTTTTAAAAGTGGATAACTGCTAAACCTCCATTAGCGCAATCTCGGGGCCGGAATGTGGGGGCATTGCACTTAATGAGAGTGGACTGCACAATTCTCCGGTTGTGACCAGTGCAATTATTTCAGAAGTTTTCCTGTTACCGCTCTATGAATGACACCAAAGTTTGGTCCATCATCGTCCCTTGGGATTGCGGTAGAAGCTGACTTTTGGGAGTTGAGATATCATGAACTGTCAATCAGTTTCTCGGAAGACAAGACAAATGCTCTATCTTTTAGCATACTTTATGATTATATGTTGACGCGGAATCCCCTGCACACTAGTCTCATAAGGAACGAACATTCTCAAAGGTGCATTGACAAAGGAAATATCTCAAGCCTTTGACTAAGCGCTCTTTGCTTTGCCGTTTGCGTTGTTCCTTCCTCATGGTTAATGGAATCTGCTCCGCTGTGACTTTGTCGTCCCAACCTGTACATTACGCTTCCGATTGTTCACTCCCAGGCGATTCCTTCATTGGAAATCTCGCAGTCTATATTACACGGCTTGAGGCCGCGGCGACAACAGTAAGCAAGTTGAAGAAGGAGTCAAATTTGAGGACCGTGTACCAAGGTTGGGTCAGGAGCTGGACGTCATCTTCCCGTCTACGATTGCTCGGTCACCTTGATCGAATAGGTTGGACCCAACGAAAGGCCACGATTGAAGAGGACCAGAAATTGGCGATGCAGAACTGAGAGTGAGGGAGGAGTGTAACGTTGTCATCCAAATGTGACAAGAAGATGGCTCGCTGCTTGTCCACGTGCAACCGGCTTTAATTCAAGACCTTTGGTATCATACAGCTTCAATTTTGAATCCGAAATGACGAACATCGACACTAGGTTGATCCACCAAATAAATTATCACCTCCAACATCACAAGCTCGTGGTGCTTTCAGTTGTCCAACTTCAGCTATGACTTTCATAAGCGTAAAATTTGTATTAGGTCCAGCAATAGCACTCATGAAATGATGTCCAATCCTCTTTACTTCGTCTGCAAATGCACCTATGTCGTCTTAGGAGCTCTTTCGATGATACCTTATTTCAAATTGTCTTTATAAGGTTTAGACTTAAGAGGTAGTCAGTCTGAACAATAATGATAGATTTTCCCTGCTAGAGACGTGCTCATTTTCACTTATATCTTTCAATGAACAAAAAGAAGTTACTCTTTTTTTAGCTCATGTAGTTTGATTTGGTAATGCTAAATGGCCAACATTCTCGGAAAAGCTATGAAACATGTTTCTTCTGGTACCTCTTGAGATTTGGATAAACATTTTTCATTTTGAAGATCTGGAATATTTTTCAATCATATTACGTATAGTCTTCCCATATTCCCAAACTTGACCAACAAATAATCAAATTCCCAGTAAATAAGATACTATGAAGGAAAAGAAAAAGAACAATTATAAAATTCACTCGCTAAGAAACCATAAAAAAAATTTGAAATTGAGGCGCAAGAGAGGACATAAATTCGCTCAAGATGGTCAACTGTAGAGTTCTATAATTAAATGCAGTTTGGGAGGGATTGGGAGAGTAATTATCCATTTTCCAGGACTAGCGGGTGAGTAGCTGTGGCCGTCAAAGTCTCTAAAGATAAGGGTACACCCCGATTAGAATGACATATATGTAAGAGATTTTGCGCAAAAATTCACCATGGTAGACATAGTGAGTATCAAATTTTTATTAATTAACTTATTTTAGACGACAACACTGCTCTGAAAAGAGCCCTAGCTTCTTGGATACTCTAATCTACTGTTTTGTACTCACATACTTTTGATCCTCTTAATGCAATGTAACTTTCATATTCCTGATATTTCAAATACAATTGGACAAATTACTTGCGTGATACCACTCTTACTTGCGTCCTCTCATCCTCTGTCTTATAGTGCGCAAGTCTTGCTCCTTTTCAGAATCAGTGGCCCTTAGTATGATATTTTATGGATTCTCCTTTAGTTCGAAACAAATCTAACACGGTATGAGAATTTGACCCTCACTGTTGCTTCCCCTTAGACAAGACTTCTTTCCGTCAAAAGGGATTCGCAAGACCCAGTCTCAAACATCTCGCTGAACTCCGGCATTTGCACGAATAAGCAACTAAAAGCATATGATGATCACATGGGAAAGAACATTCTTGATCGTTTTCATGCATGGGCCTGATTCAAGGCTTTATCTAAGGCGAGAAGGTGGCAACCAATGACGAACTATGCACCCATTGAGTGAGGGTGCAATCTTGGTTAAGTTGTAAGGTCCCGCAAATTTCGTCATGAGAGAGAGCGAGAGCGAGAACTCTCACTGTCGGAAACAACCTACTCCATCCGAAATGTACATGCTAAAGTCGCCCGATTACTGCAGAATAACTCAATGTCAAAGCATTTTAACATTCACTTGCGAATCGCATTCATATGTAAAAGACTCGCGTTCTGAGGGAAGTGATTGAAGTGCCCAGAAACTGAGAGACCACCCTGCTTGACGACCCGAACAGCTCTTATCGGGGAACACGGGGACCTGCCAACAAAGGAAAGAAAGATGATGGAGACTATTTATACCGTTTGCAGACCTACTGTATTAACTACTAAAAGACATGGAACCACATGGAACAGAACATTGTGATGCACCTTAACTTGGAGTCGACCAATTGAGCTGCCTTTGCACAACATTGGGCCTGAGTTTACACACAAAGAGGACCCACGAGCAATGTCCACGGACAAAACTCTGGAGAAGTGTGAAAGCCAGATAATATCTTCCTTTTCTTATCAGCTCACCGCCTAATCTATGAAAGATTGTGATAAGGGTTGAGTATCTGGAACTAGTTTGGCCATCAGCTCGCCAGCTTCTACCTGATTGCTGCTTTACCTCCCTTGACATCAAACGCATGTAAACTAAAAAGCAAGTCTCGAATTGTAATGCTACTACTTTGGTGATTGCACAATGATGTATGCACTTTCCACTCAACCAGACTGTGCTACCTTCAAGTTGGAGACGGACCCACACATTTTGAACAAGCACAAAAGCTTAGCAGACCTGGAACAGACCGAAAATGGCTTTATCAACCTCGTATACATAGAATCTGGAAATCAGATAATGAGAGCTTGTTACGCGGAAAAATAGCACATTTATTCTAAAGACTACTTCATGGCTCCTTGGGACTCTTACATCAACTCGGCTGACCCGCTTACAACTTCTCAATGCGAATAAACAATCTCTAGCGTACCTCCCTGTGTCCTCGAGAGAGTAAACTTCAACAAACTAGTGTGAAATACACCTTGAACCAAAAGATAAAATTTAAAGCTCGCTCCAACATGTTCTACCCTATAGTACAGGTCCCTGCAAGTCCAGGGAGATTATTGATGAAGAAGTTGTAATGACAAACTAGAGCTTCAAAGTGGAGAGCGCACATAATACATTGCATTTGGGGTCCTTCCAACTTACACTTGATGCCTGGTAAGCAGATCTTGCAATGGGGAGTCTTACACGATTTGCCTGCAGTAACTACGGAATAATCAGTAAGACTTCCCGCTTGCCAGATAACGGGACATAAACTGCTGAAACAGCTGAATGAAGACACTCCCGATGATGAGAAAAGCCACATCACGTCATCATAATATCCTTCATGAAGACTTTGATTTTTTGGCATCACGAATCAAATCTCGCAAACCAAGATCAGCTGTTATGTCGTTATTGTGAGGGAAAGACATAAAACATGACGTCTGTTGGTAAAAATCTTATTGTGACGTCTCCCTCCTATCTCCTATATGACTTTTAGGACGATAGATGGGGCTTTTGCCCTCACCAGAAGTGTCTATCTTCTTTCTTCTCACTTGAAAGCATGTTTCCCAAAACTCAATGAGAGACGATGCAACTCACGTTCAGAACATATTTTGGGGAAATCTATCAGGGATTATGCAATTCATCGTTAATAATTTCCTGTTTTCTGGAGATATTATCGACGGTAATTGTCAAGCCTTTGCGTTTACCAGCTGCTAACCGAGTTTTTGTTACATTTCCACACACGATTCAAAATTGATCAGTGACCAAGTTCTTAGATTATTGTAGCCTCTAGTTTCCTTCTCAGTGGGATCGATGTTCCTTTCCTCGGACTCTGCCCAGCTCGTAGATGGAAGTACTGAAGGTCCGAATAACTGAAATTACGAAACACTTTAACCTAGTCGCGGATTGTTCTAATCTGCATCACAGAAGATCTGACGCATTGGTCCTGTCAGTAGCTTATGCCTGTGTCCTCCTTGCACTTTTTAGCTAAAAAATTAGAGCTTCGGTGTCACTTCTCTTTATCTCTGCAGATTGAGAAGACCTATGTATTATCGTGGAATTTACCCAAGCGTCCTGGCTGTGGAAACCCAAAGTAACGTTACATTACAGCCTATCACACTTCTACTTGGATCACCACATTCATGCACTGAATGGACAGGCACCTACCCAGATCTATGTTGGAATGAAATTTCGAATTATATTGCCATTTTCAGAAACGCCTCTCAAGTTTCGTGTCTTTGAAATGCCAGTTGTAGTTGAAGATAGAAAGCAAGCTGGACAGATTGGGGCCCATCCCGATGGTTCATAATTCATTCCTACGACTGTGGTAACCATCTTCTTCTACGATAAACACTGAACAGTACTCATTCTACGTCCCAAAGATAGCACGAACGACTGTAAAGACATAACCGTAGAAGTTTTCATGTTTGCAGTTTGGCATCTTTGTCTCAATAACTCGCTTTTCCCCTTTCTTTCTGGATATTGTTCCTGACATTAATTGGATGGTGGAGCCCATGTAACGTGAAATCATGTCCAAATTCTTGACTCGACGTTGTCCACGACTCAAGCACCAAACAACTCTCACCATACAAGTGTCAAAACTGGAAGAAGGTGATTTATGTTTCAAGAGATTGTTTATGACCCACATTGGAGACGGCTCGATCATTGAGGTGACGTGTGTGCTCCTTCACTCCGTATCAACAGTCTGCTTTCGTGTTCAGGCACTAAATTGTGCAGCACAGATGTGTAAGCTGCGTAAAACAGTGGTCCAGTTTGGGATATGCCAAACCTCTTGCTTGTGGATCACGTTCCTACGCTGGATCGCAAGTGTGTGCATGATGCTTGACTGATCGCTAACAGTCTAAACAAGTCAAGGCTAAGTCATATTCTTTCTTCCAAAATGAATCCTTTGACTGCTTTACCATGCGTGACATGCTTCCGACCCTCCTCTCCTCTCCTCTCCTCTCGGTTGCTTACCGATCAGACTACTCCAGACAAACTACGCATATCATGAAAAAGTGGATCATGACCTGACTGCTGCTCGAGTGAAGGCAGCACTCCGGGACGTGACCTCGTACCCAGTCATATGTTTGTTTGTTGCGACCAAGGAAGCTGCTTCAGTTCCGAGTCAGGTGATCTTCAGTTGATTATGGTTGAAACATGAATTGCTCCCCTTTGCCCTCCCCCTCCCACTCCCCCTCCCACCTGGCGAGCAATCTCCGGCGGAGGAACTGACGTGCATGGAGCTTGACTCACTCATCACTCTCAGTGTGATGATGGTGACGGAGGATCACCACCCATCCTAACATGTTTCTCGCATTATTAGAAGCAACAATGCGGTGGCTGCATTCAGCAATCTATCATGCTGCCCCGCATATTCGTGTTGATCCCAGAATGCCTTGACCATATCGAGCTTTGACAACAGCAGCAAAGCTCACTACGACCTTGAGCTTCCCTTCAGCCATGGAAGACTATGAAGCTCTGAAGTGGTCTTCTTGGCTCCTAAAATTGGGTACATCTTTGTTTGAAGAATAGGTGAGAGCTCAAGTTGCAGCAGACTTCAATGGTAGCAGCATAATAGTTCCCATTCTGTTGTCGGAGTCAATCAACACAACTATTCAGGACTTAAATGTTGTTGATACTGACACTGTACCACAGTGTACTCGGTCCAAACTCAATAGGACACTGACGATAGCGCAATCTGCAGAATCTCGCCACTTATTGCTTTCCCCACTCAAATTGATACTGTCTCACCAGATAAGGGAAACAGAGTGGTGTAGTAGATGATGCGAATGCCATCATAATATGTTATATAAGTTCCAAGCTGGGGTGAATCTTCAAGATTCAGTTGAGGTTGCAATTCTGCAGGCTGAGAATCAACATCCATGGTATTCTGTTGTGCAACTTTGGGCCCTAGTACGTATGACATCAGTATCTATTGGAACATTCGGTGGTGATTAAAAGAACTACGATAGTTGTTTAAGATGATTTGAGTATATTTTCCTGAACTTGTTATTTTTCAGTTCGAATTATATTGTTTTTCCATTCGAATTATATGTTAGTCAAAAATAGCAATCAAATGTATGTACAAAACTGTGTCGCTCCAAACTAAAAAGCATGTTGGGTTATCTGTCAGATATACTAAATCGTACTTTAGGTCGTCTTACATATATTTCAGATTCAACATTAGAAATATACCTAGGATCTTTTTTTTTCACCCTAGAATACTATTATACTTCATTGAGATCTCTTACATACTATAATCTTAAGAGGTAGGAAAAAAGTTCAATATTATTTTTTAATTTGTAATCTCTTTTCAAATTAATAAACAAGAAAATTTTATGAAGATGACTATATCAAATTAAAGACATGAAATTATTTCAATCAACTAATCAGAAAATATAAAGCTCACTATAAGCTTATAGTATAGCCTAGCACGTGTTCTTCTTGCTCGTGAGTTTTATAAAGGTTGAATCTTTCCTGGAAAATATGAATGTATAATAATCTTGGAGTTTTGACACTATGAATGATAGTATAATGCAAAAATTTTATCTCTTATTTTTGGTAACTTATTGTAGGTGAAATTATCTTTTATACATTGCAACACATTGTATCCTTCAAGGAAAAAATATAATCTTCATTTACATCTCCTTGCACTTCTTCTTAAGCACAGAAGAAATCCTGATATACTCCTTACTCCCCTTACCCATAATCTCTTCCTAAATTTTAGAAGAAGAAATCTTGATATAATCCTTACTCCCCTTACCCTTAACCTCTTAATAAAATTTCGCAGTCCTATGTGCATTTAAACAGTCCTATGAGCATTTAAATATTCCAGTGATATAAAACATATTCCATACACTTCCTGTGTATTGTAGGTCACTCTTTCACTACCTCCAGCATCCATAATCATTTCAACTCAATACATTATTTCATATTTCTTTAGTATATATTTGGTATGATTTTTTATATAAGATACATGTTATTATTAAAATTAATAAAAATAATTATATAATGTGATAGTAATTTCATATTTTTAATTTTTTTCCTTTTCATAAACTTATGAGTCAATCATTTTTGGTGATCATTAAACCTATTAGAATTTTTTATCCAAACATATTAAAATTGAGCAAAAAAATAAAGTTTATAGATAAATTTTTATTTTTATTTCTTTACGGTACTGCATTTATTGATTTTGGACTTAAAATGGTGGAATTAAGGCACCAAGGAACCAAGTCCAAGATTCAAGTTTTAGCAAAATCTTTAAGCATGCATAATTGTCTAGATTAATAAGTAGTATAATGTAATATGTAGCAATTGTGAATATGTTATCTATGATATTGGGCTCTGAATCCTTGAATAGATTTGAGTAAGTAGCATGTATTGAGGTTCTAATTGGTTTTACTTTTTGAATCATAATCTAAACTTGAAAATTTCTTAATTTCTATCAAGTACTTGGTCTCTTTTTCTTGGAGCTTAGTAGGATATTCCTCGTTTCTAGTACATCAAATCATACCTTCCTCAATAAATTAACATCGTTTGCTATTTGCAAAAAAATGTAATGAGCTATTGGTTAGTCCAAAATCTATAATATTACAAAATATTCTCTACCGTACTTTGTATCATCCAGATGAATCATCACTTCCTCTGCATATTCTTTTTAGTCACTTTCTGGATATAGAGAAGCCAAGTTAGTCAAATTAACTTTAACAAAACACAAAATTAGAACCCTCAGAATTCCCCTTGAAGCAACGGTTTAACAAGAAAAGACCTTAACAACAAAACTCTAAAAGGCAACATCTTGTAAGAGTCCTCTTGAAACCAATGAAGTGAACCTCGCAATAATGTTTTACCCCGCCACACGGTCTACTTGAGAATGATGGTAAGCATTGAGAAAATAAATGTCGAATTTGGTTTCAACGGACGAAGATTCTCACAACCGTTTTCCAAACAAGCTGCAAGTTATATCTCGGTCCGATTGTCGACCTCTTCAGATATTGAGGAGGCAAAGCGGGATCGATTCTATGAGCTATTTTCACTTTTGTGTTCGCCTTGTCTAACTCTTCACGTGGTTCAGAAGACATAGTGCAATGAATTGCACATCAATTAGGTTCAGCAAATGTCCCCCGCACCAGGATCTGTTTGGTTGTGGATCCACTTTTAGCAGACAAGTACTCTTCAACCGCACCACACACCATGTTGTTTGCAATCGAGAGTAGCATGAATATTGTCATTACCCAAAATCCCTGGCACGGCACGGCATGGCATTCAAGAGTCAGGGTAGTTTTCACGGACAAGAATCTTCTGTAACTCTTCCCATTGTTCATGTAAGCACTGTGTATTGTGTTGAAAGATGCCTACTGTCGATACTTTCATAACCATTCAAAGGGAATTGCCATGACACAAGTTGCAACGTTTGCACACAAATAGAAGTTGTGGACATTGTGGCCTTGGACATTTCTGTTCTCTTGGTTTATGTTCAGTTACAAATGTTTCAAAATGTTCAGTTAGGCTTATGTACAAAACATGCAAGACAAAGTGAATTGCTGGGCTATCAATTTTTCAATGTACAAGAGATATGTTCTAAGAATGATTTTATTCTAACACTCTGTATTTTGGGGTAGAGGATGGGAGGAACCAAGAAGTTCGACTAGGTGGGGGGCATACCTCATGAAACTCATACTTCTCATATCAAACCTTATAAAGGAATGTGGATCTCATGCACCAAAGGAAGGAATTAGGTTTAAGACTTTTCTATATATGAATGGTCAAAACACATGACACCTAAACTAAGACATGTTGAACAAGCTGCAAGGATCCACGAGGTGTTGCTTACCAACAATCTTCGACTTCAATCATCCAACCGGTTCCAACGATGGAGATTTGCCTTGAACTAATCTAAGTGAAAAGCTCTTCCTACGAGACTTCATCACTTTTTTGTAAGTTCAGCAAGCGAAGACAACTCAAGTCCATTGCTACACATCACGTCAATTTTGAAGGTCTTGTGCTTTACACTTCGGTTTCTCATCGTCTATTGCTACCTTCTATATATATAGGTATATGAGAACAGAAGCCATTCCCAGAACGGGTTATCCAGAACTCATGAAGTGTAAATGATTGGTAAGCAAAATGTACATGATTCATAATGCTAGAATAGTGAGAAATCCACAATGTAGAATGCATATATAACATATGGCTAATAGACTGGTAAACCACCGTGAAATCAATAACTCTATGCAAAAGACTACGAGAAATAGGTAACACTATGTAAAAGACTGCCAGTAAGCAGTGCGTGAACGTAAAAAAATAAAAAACTTGGGCTGGAGTCTGGTAGGAACATTGTATACACCAGAGGTCCTATGAATCAGGCAAAGAGCGAAGGAAAAATAATAGGGAATGAATTAGTTGGGGAATGGAGGAGTGGAACAATGCAAGAGCTATAGGATGGTGTGGCTGCAGAAACCTGTCGAAGTGTAACAAGGTAACGAGAGTGAAGCAAAAAAGGACAGGATGTAAAGTATGTCGCAACAAGCACTATGGACGCTTGAGTCTTGAGACGCTAAACAGCAAAGGTAAGCAAAAGTTGGCCATAGTAAACCTTCACAAAAAGACCTACAACTTCAACAGTGCCTCATGCAGTGCCGAAGTAGCTGAGCAATTGTCAGTGCCCCTTATACAGAGTTTCTGCTCAAAAACTCATGAGTGCCAAGGCAAACTTGATTGCTCCCCTAAAGTGCCACTCAAAAGGAGTTGGAATGTAAAAAAGAACAGAAGTGGAAGTGTGGAAAGCAAGGGCAAGCAAAAGTGCAAGTACATACGTAAGCACTAGAGTCTTAGCCGCATAATGAGGATCAGTCCAGAAAGAAAAGAATCCACATGGGTAAGATGAGGGAAGAAATCAAAAGATACCTGATGGATCCTTGAAATCACAAACATTCATTAGTAGAGTGAAAGTTCAAGAAACAACAATGAGAAAGAGTCAAGCAAAGGTTTGTTAGTGATACGAGAGTGGAGCAAGAAACTTTAGCGCTGCACGGGAAGTGGACGAGTCAATGGGAAAAGCAGAGGTGAAGTGAATTAAGGTGAAGGTGAAGTAAACAGTATATATATTGGTATATGAGAGCAGAAGCCGTTCTGGGAACGGGTTGTCTAGAACTCATGAAGTGCACATATCCGATAAACATGTACTTGAATCACAATGCTAGAGTAGTATTAAAGCTTGAATGTAAAATGCATCAAAAGTAACCTGCAGCAAAGGCATAAGTGCAACAAAGTAACCTGCAGCAAAGGCATAAGTGCAAGAAATTGAGAATACTGTACTGCCAATGGACAGTAAAGAACGTGAAATTGAGAGCAACAATGCAAATGTGAGCGTGGGATAGAAAGCTTGATGTAAGAGTTTGCCAGTAAAAAATGAAATCAAGAGCAGCAATACAACCAATAGCAAGAGGCATAGGAAACGTGTTGTGTGTTGTAAGAGCACACCAGGATGCAGTGCTTGGATGAAGCAAGATGAATAGGAAACTTGCTATAAGAGCCCACCAGGATGCAGTGCATGGATGAAGATGAAGAACGTGGGATGGAGTTGGGGAAGAACACAGTAAACACTAGAGGTCAAGGCAGGAAGCAGACAGAGATCAAAGAGGAAAGGACTAGGGAGTGAAATAGTAGGGGAATGGAGGAGTGGAACCAAACAAGAATTCTCGAAGGATGTGGCTGCAGAAACGGGTCTAAATGTAAAAGTATAACTAGAGCAAAGTACATATACAATATATATATGAATTCAAAAGTCAAGTAGGACTCCCAAACAACATATGGTATGGTATACATGCCTCCATTTATGGTATACAGGCCTACCCTCTGTATATATCTAGACTACAAATTGATGCTGGCTACTGAACCTTGCAAGCATACTAAAGCCTCCCTGAAGAAATACTTTGTTAGATTTAGTTAATCTCTAGTTTAGTGACTTCTCTACTTTTAGGGCTTTGTTATATTCCTCTAGAAGCTCTGGTAAATATATTTAGGGTAAAGAGGGGCACAGTCCTAATTAGGGTCCTGCAAAGCAACCCTCTAGGGTTTTGCTTATATGTTTATAAGAGTGATTTCTGCTCTTGTTTTGTTAAGTTCTCATACAAGAGTCATTCCCAACACCTTGTACCTTGTTTCTGGTTTGTTTTATGTTGCTTACCACTGAGGATAGACCATCTACTATAAAGACTAGGAAGAAAGGTTCTCATCAGGTTATGGGCCCACAATCACCATTGGGGTTGATAGGAGAACTCAGAGAGCTAGAGAAACTAGGAAACACTAATTACAAATCTTAGGCTTTGGATGTGAAGTGTATCCTAGACATTTATGATTGTTTAGTCTTGGCATTAGAACCTCATGATATAGACAAGCTTGAGTCCAACAAGGAGGATAGAATCAAGCATTCTACTACTATGAGGTTTCTGATAAGGGCTATGCAAGAGCCAGTCAGAGACCTAGTAGACACTTATGCTTGGAGTTGGGAGATCTTGCTCAAACTCAAGAATTTTTACTCTATTGGAGAGGCTGGAAAGTTCCAGTAGGATCTGTAATGGGATGTGGAACACTAAACTTGCAGATGGTGAAGACTTTACTTTGCACTTGTCAAAGTTACAGAAGGTCTTCAAGAGCGTCAAGGAGGATGGGTGTCCCCTTACAGAGAAATATGAGATCAACCATCTCTTGAAGACTCTTCCTCCAAGCTACCAGCCTATCAAAGTAACTCTAAAAGTTCTACTTGTTGAAGTTGTCACATGGGATTATGTGATAAACAAAGTGTTGGTGTTTAGCAGAGACAACAAGGACCTAGAGATGAAATTTAATGATTTGGGAGATTTTGCTCAGCTCAGTACTTCTTCTCAATCAAGGAGAGTGCCAGATAGAAGAGTGAGCAAACCAGAGCAATCCAAAGTGAGAAAATCTGGTAAAGTGGTTAGTAGTGTTGATAACAGGACCTATTATTTCTATCATGAGAAAGGTCATGTTGCACCTATATGTCCCAAGAGAAGAGAATGGAGAGAAAGAGAGCTAAAGAAGGTAGGCAAGGAACCTCAACCAATAAAAGGTCAAAAATTTGCGAGTTTGGCTTACAACACAGAGGAGTGCAATGCAATTGAAAGCGATGAGGAGGGGTTCTCATCAAAAGAGCTAGATTGTGGAATGTTGGCAGAATTGCATTTGTTTACAAACGGTTCTTGATGGTTCTTGGATTCTGGAGCCACTTCTCATATCTATTACCAAAAGTTGTTCTCAACTCTTCAACCTCTAAAGATTCCCAAGAGTGTTTGTTGTGGACCTAGGATTCTGAATCCAATGTTAGGAACTGGCAAATTTCCTATTGCCTTCATGGGAAGATCTAACACAAGTTCTTGTAAGAGCTATTTGAAAGATGTGCTTTATGTTCCAGATTACACCAAGAACTTGATATCAATACATCATTTCATGGAGCATGGAGTGGATGTTGCATTTGAAAGCAACAGAAATCAATGCACTTTGAAGAAAGGAGAGTCGGTCCTTAGATATGGCACTGCCAAAGAGAAGTTGTTCAAGTTAATGGAAGCTGATTGTTTTGATTCTGCATTGGTAGTAGAAAACAGAAATGATATCCATCGGTGGCATTTGAGGTTAGGGCACTGGTCAGTGCAAAACCTATATGATTTAGAGAAGGTAGTGGGTGGGTTGAAACTGGATCCCAAAAGAAAACTTGAGTTCTGCATTGGGTGTGCAGAAGGTAAGGCACACAAGGCTCCTATCCCCAAGAAATCTTCATTTAGAGGTCATACATTTTGATGTATGGGGATACATGGCTGAGAAGTCATTGAGCAGAGCAGCCTATTATATTTCCTTTGTGGATGATTATAGTAGAAAGAGCTTTATCTATCTCATGAAAAGCAAGGATGAAGTGCTGCAAAAATTCCTGAAGTTTGTAGCCATGGCTGAGTTGCAGATTGGGAGAAAAGTCAAGCGGTTGAGAATAGATGGAGGCAGAGAGTACAGTATTGAGGAATTCCACTCTTTCTATTAGAGAAAGGAATCCTTCTTGACTGTATTGCCAGAGACAGTTCTGCATAGAATGGAGTTGTAGAAAGGTTGAATAAAACAATGGTGGACAAAGCATTGGCCATGCTCCAACATGCCAAGCTAGAGAGAAAGTTTTGGGGTGCTGCAATTAGCACTACAAATTATCTTAGAAATATCAGTGGTACCACAGCATTGCAAGGAAGAACTCCTGAAGAATGCATGAGTGGTAAGAAACCTAATCTTTCAGCTTTGAAGGTTTTTGGATGTCTTGCCTATGTTCATATTCCCAAGGAGCAAAGGAGGAAGTTCACAAAGAAAGATGAGAGAATGCTCTTTGTAGGATATGAAGAGCGACTGAAAGGATATCTTATGTACAATCCTAAGTCTAGACTGATCATCAGAAGTAGAGATGTACTCTTTGATGAATTGAGGACTTGGAGTGAGAAAGTGATGAGTTGCAGAAGCAAGCTGATCAGTTTGATCAGCCTGATCAACCTATCTTCCCAAGCTGTAGAGTCAGTTTTTCAAGTCAATCATTAGAAGAGCAATCTCTTCCTAAAGTTGATGGTTCACCAAAGGAGAGTCTGAAGGTGTACCAAAGAAGGCCTATACAGACGGTGGTTCTGATTTTGATACTACAAAAGATGACTCCCAGAAGCAGACTGCAAATGTAGAATCTCTGAGTGAGATTCCAAAGATGTCAAGAGATGACATGAAACTTCTAGAAGCAGACTGCAAATGTAGAATCTTTGAGTGAGATTCCAAAGATGTCAAGAGATGACATGAAACTTCTAGGCATAGAGCCAAGAAGATCACATAGAGATAGACAATTGACAGACTTGACACCTATTGACAGACTTGGCTTTCTATCAGAAGAGATGTTAGATGAATCTTACATCTGTCATGAAGATTGTGATCCAGAAACTCTACATGAGGCTATGCTCAGACCAGATTTGAGTCAGTGTGAGTTGGCTATAGCAAAAGAGAAGAAGTCTACTCAGATTAATGGTACATGGGTACTAGCTGACTTAGCACCAAGTAGGACAGAAATTGGCTGTAAATGGGTTTCAAGGTCAAACGTGGAGCTGAGAATGAGGTCTTCAAGTACAAGGCAAGACTTGTTGCAAAGGGCTTCAATCAGAAAGCATCAATAGATTATTCAAAAACTTTTGCACCAATTGCCAGGTATGGATCTATTTGCATACTTTTAGCTCTTGCAGTAGAGAGAGATTGGGAACTGGAGCAATTAGATGTGAAAACAGCCTTTCTCAAGGAGATTTGAGAGAGACTATCTACATAGATATTCCAGATGGATATACTGAAGGCAAAGGAAAAGTATGCTTACTTAAGAAGGCTTTATATGGTCTTAAGCAAGCTCCTAGAGCCTGGTATGAGAAACTAGACTCATACTTGAGAGAGCAGGAATTCAAATGAGCAGATTATGACATGAGTGTGTATACTAGAGATGATGTATACATAGTTGCATATGTAGATGATCTATTACTGTTGGGAATAGAGAACCTATCAAAGGAGTGATAGATTTCTTGTGCTTTGTTTTTGGGATGACTATCCTTGGTCCTGTAAAACTCGTTTTGGGAATCAAAGTGAGGAGAGACAAAGAAGTAGGGATGGATCCAGAGCAGTCAGCCACAATATGTGAGATCCATACTAGCTAAGTATCAGATGATAGAGGCGAATCCTGTCTCTACACCTCTTGTTTTGGAGTGGAAGTACAGCAGAATCATAGATGAGGAAGTGAATCTCTGTGACAAAGTGTTGTATCAGAGTGCTCTTGTATCAGAGTGCTCTTGATTCTCTAATGTTTATCATGGTCTGTACAAGACCAGATATATGCTACGCAATGGGAGCACTAGCTAGATATACTAGCAACCCTACACAAGTACATTGGAAAGGTATAAAGAGAGTATTCAGGTACTTAAAGTGTACTCAAGATGCATTCTTGGAGTATAGAAAGCAAGGGAACATACTTGCTTCTAAATTTGAAGCATATACAAATGCTAGTTGGGGAGATGACACAGATAACAATAGATCAACTAGTGGATATGTAATCATGCTTAGTGGTGGAGCAATCAATTGGCGTAGTAAACAGCAAACATATGTTGCATTGTCTACTACTGAGGCAGAATTTATGGCTACCTCAAATGCTACTCAAGAAATCATCTAGACCAAGAGACTTCTTAAGGAGCTGGGTTTTGAGCAAGAAAGTCCTACTAAATTGTACTGTGACAATACATTAAGTATAGCACTCAACAAAAATCTTGTACATCACCCAAGGACTAAGCACATTGAGATTAGAAGAAGATTTGTAGAGGAGAAAGAAAAGGAAAATGTTGTGAAGTTAGTTTACTGTCCTACACAAGAGATGACAACAGATGTGTTTACAAAGGCACTACCCAAAGATAAACACATAAAATGTGTAGTAGAAATGGGAATTGTCCTGAACTCTCATTAAGTGGGAATGTTAGATTTAGTTAACCTTTAGTTTAATGACTTCTCTATTTTTAGGGTTTTGTTATATTTCTCTAGAAGCTCTGCTAAATATACTTAAAGTAAAGAGAGGCACAACCCTAATTAGGGTCCTACAAAGCAACCCTCTAGGGTTTACTTATGTGTTTATAAGAGTGGTTTCTACTTTTGTTTTGTTCAGTTCTCATACAAGAGTCATTCCGAACACCTTGTGCCTTGCTTTTGGTATGTTCTATGCTGCTTGCTGTTGAGGTACCTTTCATGCTGCGGGAATGCTGTTGTGTACTATCTTTGAAGACTTTGAGAGAGTGAATTGAGTATTGCTGAGTGCAATCAAGAATGTCTACTCTGGTGAGACTAAGAAAACTGAATGCTACGATGTTTGATACACCAAAAGTCAGAATGATTGAGGATAGACCATCTATTTCAAAGACTAGGAAAAAAGATTCTCATCATACTTGTCTAGTGTAAAGATTTTGCACGAGATAGAAAAGATATTTGCACCTTCTGTCTCATCAAGTTTGGAAGAAAATGTGAAACTGGGACGAGTATCGAACTGATGTGCTTGACGTGATTACCAAGGTCTCGGGAATCAACTGCCATGTTCAGTAGTCAAAGCAGAAAAGGCATGGCAATACTTGGCCCTTGTGGAATTCAGATAGCAAGGAGAAAGCAGGAATGACTGATAACGAGTATACATAGTAGTGACAACGTTGAGAGTCATGAAATTTATGGCATAGTGCAGACAATGATAAACTGATGAAACAGATGTACTAAGAGAAGCAGCTGAGTTAGTACGCCAGGGTCGCCACAGAGGATCAAAACAGCCCGTCCAAGAGAACTTTAATAAGAAGACAATGGAAGCGCACAAAGCGGAACATCAAAACGTTGATAAGGGGACCTTGAAAAGTCAATAGTGGATATCAACTAAATGCAGCGAGTATGAAAATATCAAGTTCACTTACCTCGAACGTCATAGCAACCGGACAACGATGTGGAACATGCTGTACGCACACATTGACGTCCATTTGGTTGCCAATTTGGCTCAAACTAAACCTACGTTAAATGCCAACTAGAGGAAGAGGAAATATGGAGTAATGCATGGGTTGACATAGTAGACGTCATGAAGTAGACGTCATGAAGTACTTAATCAGCCGAGAAGCGGTCAGTCACTATATGTTTCTCGTGATGACTGAAAGACCTCGATTCCCGATGGACAATGTCCAGTTTCAGCTCCGATGTAGAAATTTGAAAGTCCCTTGTAGTGAGACACAGACATACAAAACTAGCATCCACAGAGATTTCAGGTCTCAAGACGGTCAGCAATCCCAGCTCGACGACACTCAATGGAAAATAATTTTTTTCAGCAATATAGACCAGAAATATGATCATATGAAACGTCAGCCCAAAAGAGCCAAACAGCGTAACCCATCACGAATTCAGACTCACAGAAAAACGAGTCTATGAGGACAGGGAAAGATAAAATACGTTGTTAGCTTGGGTTTCGGCTGAGTTTCGCCGCTCTCGTGATAACTATCCCAAAGCCTGGCAAGTTTGACACTCTACATCCTTCTGATAAAGAGGAGTGAATAGGACACTGGATCTTCCATGCGTCCCAGGAAGTTCGGATAAGAGGAAAACCGCATGTTGCCGGAGGCTAAATAATTGCATTTGCGTAACTGTCAATTCAACCTAATCGGTAGGTTTCTTCCAAGAATACAAACATAGCTTTAAGTTTGCTTTCTTTCCCACTTCCCTTCTCTTCTACCATCTCTCTCTCGTCTCTCCGGTATTTGTCTAGTCGGTCGAGTTGTTCGAGGTCCATTTTGCCGGTGACCACTAACCAAATTTCCTGAAGACCCAACTTCTAGACCGGATCCACCTCCTTCGACATCACCGAAACTGTTGTTCCCATCACCAACCATTTCTCCCCCGACTCCTCTGGCATCATTGCCTTCGGCATTCGACTCATCGTATCCTCCTCTATCATCACGATCACGACCACTCGGTGTGAATCCTCCTGAGTTGTAGGACGATCTACTATTTCCACCACCAGCTGAAGATCCACCACCGCTTGGTGTTCCGGCTGCAGCTGTAGGAGTCGCTGGAGGAGTTGTAACACTCTCCCGCATAGAACCGCCTCCAGGTGCACTGGGACGTGGTGTAGTGCTTCCTTCCTGTCCTGTTCGTCCGCTCTCTCGTTCTCTTTCTCGATATCTCTCCCTTGGCCGGCTGAAAGACATTTTACAAATGGGTCATCCTTGGCTCCGCATTGACACCTTAACCTCAGCCTGTTAATAATCAGCAGATGTACTTAAGGTAAGGTAGGATATACAACTTGACCCACCTGCTTGGAGTGGTGGCACTGGCGAACTCTCTGCGGGAGGAACGCATGGCACCTGATTCCCTTTGCTCCATATCTCTTTGGAACTCCCTCTGAGAAATGACAAGCCAATTTAAGTTAGATGCACTCCTAAAAATGGAGTTAAATGGAACACAGCTAAAAGAACCCAGTGTATACACTGATAAGGTTAACCAGCGATTAGATAGAGATGGATGGTAGTAGCCAAGAAGCCGGATCTCCAAAAAATTGATCAGACGATCACCAACTTCCTGTCACGACTTACACTTGCCTGAGCACGTCTTTCAGTTTCAAGTTCCAAATTGTGTCGCATTTCTCTGGTTTTAGCTCGCTCCTTTTCGAGAATTCTTTGTCTTTCTATTTCCCGTTCTGCCTCAGTCGATCTCTCTCTGGAAGCACATGAATTTTAACCTCAGGTCCAAGAGAGCACATAGACAAAACTAAATAGGAAAATAGTGAAAGTACACCAGACAGGTTTGATGACAAAAGTACCGTCACTCATCTTAGCCGCAAATTACATTCGGAACAAGCAGCAAGTTGAACGAGAAGAGAGAATAAACGAATGCAGGTTCTTATCCAGACTTCGTAACTGTAAACTCCAGAAAGAAAATAAAAACTTGATTTCTCAATTTCGAACTCTTGAACTCAACTCTGCTAAATTTCAACAGCCAACCTGTCCAATTCCTGAAGAAGCTCAATCTCTCGAATGGCTGCTTTCTCTAAACCAAGCTGTCGATCACGACGAGCGATTCTCTGTTTCTCACGTCTTGCAGCTATTGCTGCGTAGGTTTTGGCATGCTCTCTGACGCAAAGAAAAAATACATATGGGTCATAACAAGAGTAAGTAAACATTTAACGCTAGAGTCAAGAATATAACTCCACTCTTTATCCTCGAGTTCTCCTGGAAGAGAACATTCTACAAAAGCTGTCGCACACTTATTAGCATGTGTTTTCACACATTTCCATCCTGCACGGGAGTGTGACATTCTGGTAGTTCATTTATTCAGTTTAAGAGTTTGTTATCTAGGTCCAAGGTCTCAGACTTCAGCAATTGCCTCCCTTGTTATCCAATGCACCATCAAGTAACTGCAATTATATCCAAGTGGGGGACTGAATCAGTATCATACTCTGCAATGATTTGGTTCTTCAACTGCTTGAGTCGCTCCTTCCGATCCTCATGAGAAAATCCTGGACCCACGAAAGCTAGCGCCAGCGAATCAACAAGAGATTCAGATTTTGGAGAACGATGCACCTACTGGTTAAAGTGCTGAACAAGAAATAAACAGATGTTGTAACTCAGAAACTAGAGAGGACCCGTTTATATTCATGACTAAAGCGAACCTCATAAGTAGAACATATCTGAGCTAGTAATCAGACTAAGGAACATGAAGAAGTTAGATAAAACTCCTAACCGCACCTGAAATTGACGCTGACCTATTCGAAGATACTCGTTCTTGAAGACTTCCACACCCATCTGCTTTAGGATTTGTCTTTTCCTGACTTAGAAGTTCCAACTCAATCTCTGCTTCCTCCATTTCCTTTCAGACCGAAAACAAATTCACACAAGAATTACGGAGTGACGCAACCGAAATCAAGGCAAACAAAGCAAGGAACAAATTTTCAGCTGCAGGGCAGATGGGAAGAGAGAGATCCTTTTGTGCACCTTAGCAAGTTCTTCGGATGCAGCTGCAATTGAATCTTCTTTGGACCAAACTGCACAAAGTCTTGCAAGTACCTAATCAACAGATAAACCAACGACAGGTGAATGGTCAGCTTATATGTTGAGTCCAGGCTTATTCTTTGCGGATATAAAAGAGCAGATTGTTTTGAAGTGTCAAATCCTCCTCACCTCCAGAACGGCTTCACGGACTGGCGCAAAATTAGAGAGAGAGTTGATCTTCTCTCTTTTGCCTGACAGGATGTCCCTCATGGGCTGCGGTCAAACACAAGAGTGAATATTACCGAAAAGTGGTCGAAACTCCAATGCCTCAATTGATAGAATTAGAGCGGATCCTCCAGAATCACGCATTCTAAATGGACCCAAACATGGAGTTTAAGGTACCTGCTTGGCGGTGTCTCCATGTTCACGTAATTGCAGAAGAGCCTGACAAATAGAACGCTCAGCTTCTGCAAACACGCCTCCTACACAAATGTTTAAAGAAAGCCCCTTCAGCTTGCAGACTCGGTCTTTGAGGTTGTGGAAGGCAGAAAGTGCACTTTGATCGTCGGGTCATCAGTACATGAAGAGGGTGGTACTACCTCAAATAAAAAGCTACCAACACATGGAGTTTACTTGGCAGGAAACCTCGGACTTTGATTACCTGCTTTCGCATTGGCCATGAGTTCGATGCTATTCCAAACTCTAGCAGGTATGGTGCTAATGTCAGATGGTGAAGAATAGAGACAACTCCTGCTTAAAACCATCAAGGCAAGTCTTGTTAGAGGACCGGAGTTGATGGTTGCCGTTGAGCTCGTCAAAGCTGGAAAAACAGCATCACTTGATCTCAAGAACGATTGCAGCTGGGTTGGTTCTGCCAACGTGACAAACTTCAGCAGAAGTTCCATTGCTTCTTTCCGCAAGCCCAGCGATGGATCACAAGCCGCAGTCGAAGTCACCTTCTCCCAAGTTGATGCCACTAGAACTTGGGCAAAACCTTTATGGTTGAAACTCTCCTGCGTGTGTCTACTTGGCAGATAGTCACTATTACCGTCTGAGCTACTGGCGTCATCCAGGTCGGACTTTATGAGCTTTCCAAGCTGCTGCAAGGCTCCTAGTCGTTGCTCCGGTTCAGAGTGCTCCAGCATGACGCACAGAAGCTCAATGAGAGGGGCGGAAGCTGAATTTAAGGTTTCTCTCCCAGTCAATGAAAGAGCTTTCACGAGCCACTTGCTTGTCTGTAATCTCCATGCAACCCTTGGGGCATGGGTGCATTGATACTGTAGTACTGCACATATCTCCTTCAAGGCCCGACCCGCAGGGGAAGCACTAGGAAGAGACAGAAGGAAGTCCATGGTTACAGCAGCAACCTGCCAGCAATGAACTTCCTGAAATTTCTTCACCTTCGAAGCAAGAATTTCGAGGGGTTCACAGAGCATGGTTGAAGTATTTTCAACCTGAGAATTACCAGTGTCCCTCTCGGCTGTGCCACTCTCAGCAGATCCATTGTTGTCATCAAAGCTAGAATAGTACAAGCATTTAGCTGCTAGATGAGAAACCTTATGACATAAACGGGGATGTATTCGCCAGCAGACCTCGAGAGCAGGGCCAAGAGCGAGCATCAAGTCACTACACCTCAACTTGAACTCTTCAACTTCAGCACTAGATCCGTGCGAGTTGGACTTCATATCCAGGTCTTGGCTGTTGATGCCATCCTCTACAGAACCTAGTCCATCTTCAGGAATAGTTCCCTCTTCAGCAGCTACTACCGGCTCATCTGGGGTATCTCGCAAACTCACAGCTCCTTCACCCTCAGGAGTGCCATTTTCAGCTTCTAATTCTTCAAAATCAGCTCCAGCTTCCGGGCCCCCAGGGGTCCTCATCTGTGTAGACGTTGGTAGCGAGAATGAGGGAGCCGTTAGAGCAAAGAGAGCTTGGGTAGCAGATCTCCGAGTCAGTAATTTTTCTTCAGAGAAGCAATTTCCTTCTCCAACTAAGTTCTGCAAAAGCAGACTGCACTCTTCCAGAATCTTTTGAAAAGCTCGAAGATAGTTGTAATACACAGTTGTAGGATTTGAAGCCGAAAAGTTTGCCCATCCCGCAAAAGACGCTATAAGCTCAATACGCCTGCCAACAGACAGATCAGAGAGCAGAGAACCGGCCAAAAATAGCAGAAGCGAATTGTTTGATCCACTTTCTTGGTCATTGTTATCAGCCCCAGCCTTAAGTTGTTCTGTTATGGAGTCAAAACATAAAGACTCAAATGTCGCTCCAGGTCCAAGAACTTGTGAGTAATCCTCAATAGATGATACTGTTGACGTGGCATGTGAAATGATTGGTTTCAAAACGGCAAGCACCGACTCCAAAAGAGGTACATCACTGTAAGAACTGCGACAAAGAGATAATAAAACCTCCAGTACCCTCGGTAGCTCAGGTACGATGGCCTCCATGTGCTCGACCACTATGACCTCTAGAAGATATATAATGACATACTTTACATTGGCAAGGGCATAACCCTTCACAGATGCAGGAAAGGGCTCAGAACAAATATGTGAGAACCAACTAAGCAAGTCCGGGATAGTGGAGGAAGGCACTGCTTTGAGCAGCAGACAGACTGACTCCAACATAGCGTCAGCGAACTGGCTGAACTGCGATCTCAGTTGAGGAAAAACAAGGTCCAACTCAGGGTAGAGAGCTTTGACCAAACCGGCTGGGTCAGTTTGATCGTATGGGTCTCCATTTAACGATTGGGAGACACTTGATGACATCCCTGTAGCAACCCTATAGGCGGCTTCTACCAATACATCGTCTTCTTTTGTCCTTCTCAGCTTCCAACCGTTTACTGAGGAAAGCTCGTCGGAGAAAACGAGGAGCAAACTTGTAAGTTGCTGCACATCCGAAACAAGGAGAAGCCCAGTTTCTTTGTAGAATTTAGCATATCGCGACAGAGCCATCCATCCCACATAGCGCACAAGAGGAAATGCGGAGGAAGAAAATTCTGAGATTTTCGACATCCATGCCCAGGCTGGAATCAAGGCTGTTTGCAGCATACTGCCTCTAGAAACAGCTAGATCATCGTCCTCCTCCGAAGATCTTCCACCACTTGCAACAAGCACCAACCGTCGCAACAAAGCCCACTGCCTCCGAATTCCATAGGCCACTGCCGCCTCTGGTACCACAGTTCCGTCTTTGAATTGACTGTAATATAAAATTAGTGAATTATTCAACCTTTCTGCACACTGGAGGATAACTTCGATGATCTCCGCGGGAGGTGAAGATAGCCTCGTAGCAGAATCCAATATGATAAGCAGCCCTTGCAGCAACACTTCGTACATATTGTGCCTTTCCCTCCGCAGCTGGTGTATCAAGAAAGTGCAAAGTAGCCCTTGATGCTCACGAACAAGAGTTATTGCATCCTCAGCTTGAGCATCCTCCTTAAAGATGTGGACGCCGCTAGAGTTCTCTGAATAATAACGGGACTCAGAAGCACCGTCGGTGAAGAAATTCTCTACATTACTGTCCCACTCAGCGGCCTCCATCAGAATTCGAAGGACCGCTTTGTCTCTTTCTTCCTCGAGCCAAAGCACCACTTCCAGATCGGTATCACCTTTATCGTTGTTCTTCTTTTCGCTCTGATTAGTGTCTGTCAGGGACGCTAAATCTTTCAGTCCGCGAAACCGAGCAACTTGCTCCTGATATACTGTAGAGGGAACCATGAAGAATGGATTTAGATGACACTCAGCAGCAAGAAGGAGGGCATCTATTGCAGCTTGATGACTCTCTTTACTTGCATCTCTTCGAGAATGCAGCTCTGTAGCAAACCTGATAAACTCCATAGCCCTCAACTCCCGTTCTTGTGACTTCACAAGCTGCAAGTACTCTGCTTGGAGATTAAAGTACTCCTCAGCATTCGCCGGATCCAGGACAAGCTTACCTTCGACGCTGATTCCTTTTACATCAGCCAGTCTTCCATCGAATTTTGCCCCAAAATTGATTGCTTTTTGTGGGTCGGGAGATGTGCTATCGAAACGGCTTGCTACACTCGGTAATGTTACACCTCGTAGCTCAATCGGTGCGAAAAGTAGATGTGGGTCATCGACTATATCGGTTTTAGAAGCACCATCTGCAGAAATTTCTCCCTTAGTGATACTGTCATCATCAGTAGTGCCAAACTTTGGCAAGACTTCGTTGTTCACTGCTGCAGTCGACTCCTCAACTGGTAACGAATCAGGAACAGAACTCCTTACTCCCGAACTTTTCCGAAGATCTATTCCCGGGGGCAGCGGTAGGTGAGGTGCAAGTATAGACAGCAATACACTGCAGTGCACGTTGAAAACAGTAACTGTTGGGAAGTGGAACGAAATACCCGACAAGGACATACGATGAAGAGCAGCGTGAATACTACTCATGTGACTGTTGGCCCCTACTGAGTTTATGCAATATGACAGGTGACTGAGAAACACAAAGCTTCTGCTAGTGGGAGAGAAGGATTAGTTTTACTCGATCAGTGGTTTTGAATCTCAAATTCACTCGTCTCGCTCTCACCGAGCTTATCATTCTATTACAAGGGATAGGTAATAAATCTACAGAAGACAGGGTCTGCCCCTAGCACATGGGCTGCCCTTCAGTACAAAGGGAGCTTTTACCATGGTGTAATTACACACTGACGTGATGAGCATAAAGCAGAATCGCCAAGACCTTTTTAGTGAAACCAAGTGCTGTAAATAGCAGATTTTGCATCGGTTACTTCTGGAAAACTATTCTGAGTAGTCTTTAAAACTAGAAATGCCAACCTACCACTGGAGCTCAAATTCCTGGGTAAAGATTCATCACCGTCAATTGCAAATGCATCTTCCACCAACCTTAGCCATATGGAGAACCTCACCTGGACAGTTAACAACAAAATCTAAGTTCCAACAAACAATAATATACCTGGGAGTGACATGCCCTCTTCTCCACTCAGCCTCCATGGCAGGGAGAACTGCAGGCTTCTTGATTGCAGTATGGAGAAGGTCAAGGGCCAAAGCACAAGTTTGTTCTTGTTTCTCCAACAAAACCGCAGAAACATCCCCAAAAGCGATCGTACTCTTCACGGGACTTATCGCAGGAATTAAAAAAGGCTCCAGCATCTCGATGAGAAAAAGAACGTGATGCTTGACATCCTAAGACATATCCACAATTGGGAAAGGCGAATATATATTAGGCAAACATCTTCTTCTACTTCTTTTGTACCAAACAAAACATAAGTAGGCATCATCTAGGAAACTGCATCTGAACCTGTGCACTAAGCTGTCTTTATCGTTCATAAACAGCCTTTTTCTCCGATATCAAAGAAAAAGAGCTAGCAAGCGCAACTCCATAGATGGAACTTGCCTTATAGTGAGCCAAAACGTCATCTACGTTTCCGGACAGGGCCAACATCAAGTACACAAGTGCTGCTCGTGCATAAGAAGTATCTTGATGACCCGCCTGTACCACAACGAAAAATCAAGTTCGACCAAATTAGATGAAGTCAACTGACTTAAACAGTAGCTTCTATAGGCCCTAGATGATGCGTAGATCGTAGTCCCCAGAGACAGAATTTGAGTCAATTCTGCTCCTGTACAAGACTAGTAGAAACTTGTTTATCCATGTATTCCGAAGTGTGCAGATAAAGAGAAAGAGAGAAGCCTTGGTTTAAAGTTCAACCTGGATAACGCCGAGCAAATCTTCCAAGAGCTCGATCGCAAGGTCCACCTGTCACATTGATATGTCATTTGATTGAAACTCTCGGATTATAGGCAAGACTAGGAAAATTGACTCCTCGTCTTTCATAACGTCGACTTACCTTGGCAACAACCATGGGAAGCCATGGTGCAAGTGGACCCGCACAAAGGTCTATCAAAACGCATGCAGCCTTCTCCTGCACGGGATAAGATTGATCAGCACTTTACACGAAAATTTGAGTAGCTGAAGCATTCCCTTGTTCTTCTCATTGATTTTACATAACAAATAATCAACATAATCAAAAGACCTCACATTGAGTAATGGAATGCAAAATCCGTTACGAGACCTTTGGTTTTCGGTCCGCGTAACAGTTAAAAAAAGTCTCACATAAGGCAAGTAGACACGACGTAGGTGTTTCCTGCGAAAACTTGCTCAAAGAGGGTTCCAAAGTTGTCAAGACTTACGTGTGCTGGTGAGTACGAGGAAAGATAGCCGGCACAAGCATCAAGGAGTGGTCGATAAGATGGAGAGGTTGAAAGAGCCACAACCTGCCAAAAGATTGATGAGGAATTGACTTCATTCCGTTCAAAATCTTGCAAACTCCCCAGCAGAGATAGACATGTAGTAATCCACACATGATAACACGCTGAAGCAACACCTTAGCACTATTTTAGAAAATTACCGCAATGGCTATGGTAGTAAGTGCAGTCCATCACAGGAGCTCCAGCAAAAAGATTTTAGACCAACCTGTGTGACCGCACGCTGTACAACGGGAACCTGCCACTGCCAGAAAGTCTCATCGACTTGGTCTGCATCAGGCGCTATACTTGGAATAGGACGAAGAGCTGTGAAAGTAACAAAAACCTCCCAGCAAATTGGACGCACAGATTTTAGCCCAAAAAAAGATTGAATCCAACTGCAAGTTCGGATTCTGGTACATAACTCTATCGACCAGAATATGATCAAAATTCACCTATTTCATGGAAAGGAATTCGTCGTATAAATTAGTGATGGGAGCAGAAGCCACTCATAGAACGGGGGATCCACACCCACTTAGGACAGCACCAATGCAAATCGAGGATAAATACATAGCAGAACGGTGGGTCCAGTCCAGTCCAGTCCAGTCTTAAGTGCGTATAGAAGCGTGTTCTAACGAGCGGGTTCCATGTTCATAGACTCAATATATATATAGCAGAACGGAGCAGTGAAATGGTGTGGTCAACCCAGTTAGGTTACTTCACGTTCCAATTTTACACTCACAACCAACTGACTCTTGACTGACCCGTGACTGAATAGGCATCTTCAGCCCACACCTGCATCGATGTAATGGGGATCAAGGTACAGTATATTGAGTCACTGG
This sequence comes from Lunularia cruciata, assembly GCA_948567375.1. NCBI lineage: Eukaryota > Viridiplantae > Streptophyta > Marchantiopsida > Lunulariales > Lunulariaceae > Lunularia > Lunularia cruciata. The sequence goes on from OX419758.1 coordinate 8,948,446, forward strand.
AATGCAAAACCGGTCTCTTGAACACGGTTTCATTCCCACGTAAGCAGACAGGACAGGAAATCATCAAGCTACAGGATACATGATAAAGCAGATTACGCTGCCTAAAGAACTCCTCCCAACTTCAGAAGTACTCAAACTAACTTATAACTTAGAGGTCAAGAAAACGGCTTGGCACCTGGAAGCATCGCTTGTATGAAAGGCAGCACTGGAGTAAGATCCGCCTTCGAGTCAGCCAATCTTCGACACATCACAGGCTGCACATGGTCGATTACCAAGCTGTGAATATCAACTAACCTCCTTGCATACCCGAGGGCCAGAAATAAGCAATCATTCAAAAGCACAAAGGCAATCAATTCTTCTGCATTGATTTACATTCCACAGATTTTTACGAAAAGACTACAAACTAAAACAGTATGACAAACCTGTGCAGCACATGCGTAAAGGACATGAAGACATCCTTCTTCAACTGCTGCGACGTCGAGGATACCTAGATGGTTGATTTCCAAACCATCATCCTCATAAGGTCTATACTCTTCTCCATATATGGACGAGTAGTCAGAGAGGAAAGTGGGTATAGGAGACGTTTCAGAGCTGCTCAGGCCTTCCTCGAAACCTGCAACAGCTGGGCCAGTGGACACAACTCCAGACTCACACAAAGAAGTCGAATTATCGCCAATAGAAGAAGATCCATTCAGCTTGCGGAGAATTTTAGCAACCTGCCAAGATGACACCGTGTCCATAAGTGACATGGGAATCCGTAGCCAGAAGATTTGACTGACATCCCAAGGGCAAGAAGTTAAGATATCACCATCCAAAGTGAGTTAAGCTGATAATGAGTGGCAAAATATCCAAATTGAAGTGATAAGTTTTCCATTTACCTTTCGACACACATTCCCCAAGGATATGTCCTTGTAAGCAACCGTCAGAAGAAGTAATACAGCGTCAGGACGCAAAGCCAGCGCATGTCCAGCAGGTTGTGGAGCAAGTCCAGGACTACGGACTCTTTTGGGTGGAGCCTGCCCAAAAGTCAGCTGCTTCAGGATGTTTGCTTCTCAATGGCGCATAAGTAAAAGATTCCAGTTTTATGCCAATTTAGGAAGGAAGTGATACATCACTCCTTTTGAACATAAACTAAGCTGATCGGACTTCCATCACCAACAAACCTGAAAGTTAGAAGATACTGTGAACACTGTCGCCTGGTTGTTCTTCCCTGCATCCACCTCCATCCCAATGCTAGCTGATTTGTCGCTCTCCCTGCAATATGATAAGATGAGGGTGCAGCGTGAGAACTCTCGTCAGAACCTGTTGTGCAATAAGATCAATAACATACTTTGACATGTACTCGTGTCCCTCATGCTTCCCAAACAAAGTGTCTGCTTGGCTGGGATGAGGTCCCCTAGCTGGAGTCCAGGTAACTAAACTACTACTTCTGATTACCATCAATGGTGTGGCATTGCCAGCAATTGTAAGTAAGCCACTCCCGAGAAGCGGGAAACAATGTGCACACCAGTGCTCGCATGGATGATGAGCATTTTGCTCTCGTTCTTAATCCCAGTATGATGCCACCCAGATAATAGTAGGACCTTTAACTTCCAATTGACTACTTTACTAACGTAGAGACTAGGAATAAAATTTACCTTCCTCCCAACACTGTCAAGATCGGGTAAAAAGGACCAACAAGCATCGCGAGAAATCTGATAGACGTTTCCATAGCTTCATTACTGACAGCCAGATCTCCCTGTACACAAACAAGATGGTTATGTTGAAACAAAATTTCAAACTATGTATCCGCAAAGTAAAACCAACGTGAAAAAAAGCACAAATAATTCAATACTCCAGCTGAAGTCCAGTCATTCTATTCAATGAACTGACACTGCTAAAGGACCGCACGTACCGGGCAACAGACAAGTATGCAAACACCCCACATATTACATCATCATAGACAGGAAACAGAGAAAATCAGAAAACCTATATCAGAAGTGAACGACGTCAAGCATTCCAGTTTTGGAGCAAAAAGTCCGGTTCCATGAAGTGATGCACGTACCTCGAGTTGAGGAAGAAAAGGACCAAGTCGGCTCGCGATATCTTGTAGAAGCTGTTCAACAAACGACACCATGTGAATTTGTACGACGTGTGAAAACTCTATACCATGAAAATATAACTTTTAATGTTTTAAGGACGATACGCGATACGATGACATCCTTCGAGCCACGTACCTGAAGGTAGATGTCGTGAGGATCTCGAATATGTGCAATAATATGTGGCAGGACCTGGTCAACCACTGGTTGTAGCTCCGGCTCCAAACCAGGAACAGGAATGCCCATCAACTGCTCAGGCCATGTTCACCAGAGTCTCCTTAGGTTTCTGAACGGAGTAGACAATTTCCTCCCCACAAATCATAGTTGCATCCTATCCAACTCTACTCTACTTGCAGCCTTTTCTTTCTGCATAAGACACAAATTATGAAGCGATAAGGTTTCTAAACGTGAGTAGGAGCCGAACCTGAATATGGAAGATGGCAATAGGATTCCCGCGAAGACAAGATATTCGAACGAAGCAGCACGGTTGATAGCCAACATGGTACGTTACTTCTCGTCTAGGTGCCTCACACCGCGGCTTGACTTTCAGATACGTGTCTGGCTGCTCAAAGACATCAAACGTATCGGGTCCCGTAATTGAGAACTATTTTCACCAACTTCTCCACGTTAACTGGAAGAAGTTCTTGAGTTGTTTCGTAGATTAGGAATGGAAGCAAGCTACTTCTTGAGTTTTCGCTATTAATCTAATATATTGCTTAACATATGTAGTTCGGTATATGAATCGCTGACGACTTCCAAGTGCGCAATCAGTACAGAAAGAGAGTTACTCGGTGAGTTGGTGATTAAACATGTCCATTGCAAGACAGGCGGAAGGTCAAAGAAAATGCTAAGGTTGATAAGGACGGTCCTGCCAGATTGTGAAGTCCTATCGCTGCAGGCATTTCTCATTGACTCTACTCAATCTGGCTCCTTGCGGGCTAAGATATCATGAAAGAGAAAAGATAACCACTCCATCTTCCCGGCTTATATATGGAATACGTATATGAGGAGGAGTATCGTATCTTGAAGCTAAAATTAGCATCAAAATGCAGCAAGCCTGTCTAGTGTCGATCTTCACCAAATGAGATGATATTCTCTGACATAAGCCAATATGATGCAGGTAAAGGACCCAGCTGTCAGCCCAAACTTGACCACATCAATTTTACTAATATGACCCTTGGTTTTGTTAACATTCAATGCATGCCATTCAAATTTCGAGATTATATAACCAGGCAGGCATTGCGATTATCCATTGTTTTGGACAACTTTGGAGCCTTCGTCCAAGGGAGCAAAGAAGGAAAGCACCACTGCAGTGCGTACATACCTTAAATCGCAATCCGATAGAGATCTCCCATTCAAGCACGGACTTGTTGTGAATTCGAATATGTGACAAAAGACAAGACTCCTGAAGGCAATCCAATTAAAACAAAATTAGAGCCCCCGCATGAAAACCTCATACACATTAGTGAATTGGTCTTCTACTTTAAGTACAGTTTCAACTAGGCGTGCTCCATTCTGCTAAATTGAATGTACTAGGAAGCATTCGCTTACTGCTCAGCTCAACAGAGTATAACAAATATGGTGGCAGCAATGCTTGAGATTATCTTCAGAAACTTTGAAACATCAAATCCTTGAGCTAAATTCCAGACACAACTTCCGATTGCGAACATCAACTAGGCACGCTAAACGGACAGGCGGGAACTACTTCATTGCAATTGCTGGAAGCATAGTCAGGAGCAGAGCACTTACTTCGAGCTCCAGAACAAGCCACTCTTTTGCATTAGTGGATGTCGACCAATGCGTTCGCAGATCGGAGTCCAGAACATGGCTGGCCTTTTGCGCAGCCGACTCACGCGAAACACTGCGCACCTTGTAAGGCAGAGGTTTCACTCTGCCCTCCACTTCGGCTTCCATCTCTCTTCTCACTCAACCACCCAAAATTCACACACATGGATCGCTCGCTCTCTCTCTTTCTCTGTCTCGCCCTTCCTCTATCTCTCCGATAGCCAAGCAACTACCGTCATCAACACATTCACTTACTTCATTCCATTGCAACGCAGTCCTGAACTGTCCTTCACTTTCAATGTTGTTCCCTTCCCTTCTTTTACCTTGCTTTCCTTTGAGTTTGTGTTTCTTTTTCGTCACAATCATCTCTTGACTTCGTAGTTGCTGCGGCTGCTACTGCTTCTGTTGCTCTGTTTCTGTCACTATCTCTACATGTATTGCGGGAGCGGGTTTCTCACTGTGTCTACAGTACATGTACATGACAGTGTCAGATCTAGTTTAGCGGATCTGTCTCTAAGACATGTTTGCTATCGGTTCTTACCTTTTAAATGATAGTTGGGATCTTAGAATATTAACGGGCTCGAGACAAACGTACTGGAGAAGGCTTAAATAAGGTGCGAGTCAAACACACAACTTATATTTCATAAAGGAACCATCAGTTTCGTCGATTCAGAAATGAAGGAGGAAGATATCAATTTGGAAGTCTATATGCAGAGGTTCTGTTATGGAAGTCTTTCATAGGAGTGGGAACGGAAAATTGTTTTCGTTCTATCGACGTTATTAAGAAGAGTCCGATTCCTCTTACATAGATTTTTCTGCATGTGTTGTTTTTAGGTCGTGTTTCTTTTAAAGATGTCATTCCATTCTCTCTTTTTAATGTCTGGGACATTAAAATCCATTTCTAGTTTTAAAATAGTATACCGTTTTATTATTGCATTGGACTTTTGTTAATGAAAGGAATATCGTTGATTGATCTTTTACGTATTTTTTGGAGCTTGGTTTCTCGTGGGTTTCGTGTTCATTTCTGTTTTGCAAGATTTCTGTTTCTTTCCTTGGCGTTGTTTGAGGTTTACTCTTATATCGAAGCATTATATTGTAGATAAGGTTTTGGCTATAACAAGTATTTTGGACAGAAAAGTGCATCCAATAACGACATATTAACATTCTATGTTAGAAATAGAGTTTTGGCAGTAACAGGTACACATAAATAACAATCGAATTTACTAGCAGATGAGCACCAACTACAGAACATTTTCTGTTTTACTGATGATTAAATAACAAACACTTAAAATTAATCTACATTGTAAGTAAGGATGCGGATAAAGAAAAGAAATCAGTGCAAACTATGGGGGGTTTCAGAAATAGTTATACGAAGTTTCATAAATTTTCATATAGACAATTACGAAGCGTTGACTAAATGGGTACGGTGTGTGACCGGGAGGTAAAAAAAAAATATTGTTATGGAGTTTGGCCAAGTTCCTTATTATTAGCACACTCCATATGAGTTGTTTTGTAGAAAATAAGGGATAATGAATTTTCCGTTATCATTGTTATTAATATGCATTGATTGCATATTAAGGTTAATAAATTTTATCATTTAGGGTTAGAGTGAAAGTGACGGTCACCGAAGGGAGCATCCATGATGTTTGAGAACACCCATGGTAATCAAATGACGAGCGGGAATGCAATTTTTTACCACAGAGGAAGATTGGAGGGAGTATGAGTGGAAAGATTTGAGGGCATGCAAAAATTGACCGCCCAATGAAGATTTTAGAGACCCATAGCCAGAGTTGGAAGGGGGAGTGAATTCATTTGGAGTGGGAAGATTTGAATGCAGGCAGTGGGAGGTTAGAAGGAGGAGTGATTTTGTTTGAATTGTTACTCTCCAGAATACTTGATTTCATTATTTAAAAAAGTTTAATTTATGATTGTTGTCTCTTGGTACGAGTATGAAATGTATGCACTTCTTTCCCCTTGAGTGATGAAATGCAATTCATGAAATTGTTTTCTTGTTACGGAATGAAATTTATGAGATTGTTTTTTTTCATGTGCACATAGAATAGAGATGCCACTTTGCTGAAATTTCACCGAGAAGATAGATGCCCCTTTGCCGATAAGGAGTTATCCATGGTGATAAAAAAATTGAGTCAAGTCATGCCGAGAGGGAGTACTTGTGTAGAACTAACCAAAAATATTAGAAAATGTATTCAATAAATGATTCGGTTAGATTTGGAGATATTGCTACAAGGATTAGAAGATGAAGACAAAGAATTAGGAGGAGATTTAGATATGCTAGAATGTTTTATTAGTTGGTGGGAGTATGCACATACTCATTGATACTTGGAACCTTGTGTTACTTACCCTCGTAGTAGAGGATTTATGAAGGAGTATTTTAGAAATCTTGATATTAAGGCCTTTTGCTAGCTTACTAGAATGGATGGGGATTCTTTTTCAACATTAGTGGATTTGATTAAGTCACACAATTTTTTAGAAAAGCTACCAAAGAGAGCAAACACCTGTGTGGATCCAAGTTGCCCTAGCCTTGGATAGATTTGGGCATCACTAAAATGGAGCTTGTGTTGCACGGGGTTTAAATATTTGGGGCATTAGTGTTGGTTCAAAAATTGCTTTTACTGATAGAGTTATGACAGTCATATTAGATGTGATGAGGAGTCAAGTTGCTTGGCCCGAGCTCAAGGAGAGGAGGAGTATGTCCATTATTTTTGCACAAAAAGGTTTTCTTGGCTATGTTGGTTTGGTAGATGGAACATTGTTTCCTCTTGTAGGTCGACCAACGGTGGACGTGGAAATATATTTCAGCCGCAAGGGCTCATATTCTATAATCAGCCAAGTTATTTGTGATGATAAAAGGAGAATTATACATCTTTCTGGAGGTATGTTTTATGTTATGTGTTGTTTTTTTAGGTATTTTTGCAATGCATTGGTGATCCAATTTGTATATATTACTAAAAGTATAATTTTATTTGTTTATTTGCATGAATGCCAAGGTTATGTCATGACATGAATTGTTTGAAAAAATTGTCACTATGGAATGATTTGAACCTAAGAGGAAGTTGTTGCACTTTTGAGGCAAAGGAGTACCTTTTAGGTGATTTGGGTTGTGTATCCATGCATCACCTAGTCCCCGCTTTCAAGCAGGCTTGATCACAGGACAAGCAAGAGTTTAATAAATATTTAGCAAAGGCAAGAGTGATAAATGAGCATTGTATAGGAGTATTGAAAGCTAGATGGCATTCTCTTTGTGAGCTAACAGTGCAATTGAAAGACAATAGTAGAAATGCTTATTTGTTAAAGTGTGTATCAGTGTGAATTATTTTACATAATTTTTTAATCAATAGGTTTGACCTTTGGTCAGAGGACGATGGTGGCTTTATAGAGGAAACTCAAATAGATTCAAAAATATATTTTCATGGTATAGAACTTGGTAGAGAAAAAAGTAGATCAAGGGTGATGCAACATTGCCTTGATTATAACAATGATGATATACTATATTGATTGAGTTTCCATATAATAAAATACATATTTTTCAGTTATTCATCTCACATCTCATAGTCTGGTGACTGAGACCATGAGTCTTTATCTTAGACCACGAGTGTCTCTTGATGTAATATTGGGATAAGAATTCAAAGGATGCAAAAAGAGTTCTATGGAGCTTAATCTGTACATTTTTAAGGCCTGAGCTTACACTTACACGGTGTGGTGTTTAGCAGGTTTACACTTCAAAATCACTTGTCAGATGTTGTTGGAAAAAAGTGTGCCAATGTTGTAGACACTATGAGATGGTGCTTGTACACGCTCGTATAGGTTGGGGGCCGCTCACAAACTTACAAAAAAGCCTTGCAGCCATCAAGTGGCTCCTAATGGTGCCACTCAATGGCACTTGTAGACGTTGGCAGAAGCTGACAAACGTTGGAGACCGCACTCCAAGATCACAAATAATAAATGCACTTGTTGGTGCTGGTAAGTGCTGCACAAAATATGCAATGCTTGCCTACGCCAATTGGCGATGTGGAGTGCCGCATGTTGCCACTCAGGATTTGAGTTCTTTTGGTTGAAATATGATTTTTTCCCTAGATGTGTACATTTTGGATTTTTGGTATTCAACTTTTTTTCCAGCTGCCTGGGGTTATATAAACCTTCCTCTTTTCATTTCATGTCATTCTCGTGGGTGTGTGGGGTGTTAGAAGCCTCATTTTTTGTGTGTGTGTAGGTGTGTGAGTTGCTCAAAGGAGAAAGAGTCATTTTGCGAGTGGGGTGTTGGAAGGAAGTATACTCCCTTGAAGGAGGCAAACTTGTCGAAGCTGAAGGAGGCAAACTATTAGGAGGCCAACTTTTTGTGGGGCCTAAGAGAGTTGGAATTTGTGGGGCCTGAGAGAGTTGGAATTTTGAGAGGAATTTGAGAGGAAGAGCTTCATTCAGATTTCTACTTGAAGGAGTGCTTTGGAGACTCAAGAGAAACAACAAGAGAACATTTGAGAGATTGAGAAGAGAGATAAGGAGAGCATTTGAGAGATTGAGAGCAAACTCAATTTGAACCATGGCAGAAATCTGGGGATATGAAAAGATAGTTGACAAGCCCAACATGAGAAATACTCATGAAGGAGATTGGCTCATAGCATTTCATAGCATTCAACACCCAGCAAATTTCATCAAGTGGTGCTAGCTGGACAAACATCAGATTTGAACTGCTATCTCTGGAATTTGGGAGATCAATCTAGACGTAATGGGGCTCAAAAGTACTCTTGGACTTCACTATCCATGGCCAGAGGTATTCTTCAAACCTTCTTCATTTTTTTCTCTTAATTTCTCTCTACTTTCAAATGTTCCAGCACCTCAGGATTATGATTAATGCATGTTTAAGTCTTTGAAATTATCAACGCCTCCCAGCCTATCCCACAACGCCTCCTAATGTCTACCTGCGTCCCCTAGTGCCATCCTGTGCCATCCTTAAACCCTAAACCCTCCATGCATGAGCACCTTCCAATGACTCCTCTTGTCACCCAACATCTCTACGTGTCACCCAATATCTTCGTGTGTCTCTCTTCTTATCTCACAGTAGCTTTGAGCGTAGTTGCACCTACGGGTAGTGTCTACGGGTGCCTATGCATAGCATCGGCTGTCCCCTTGGCATCCTACATGGAGCATCGGGCTCGGGGGCACCCCCTAGCGGCTCCAAGTGGCGGCAACCAGCGGTGCTTATGAGGTATCTATTGTTTGGGGGCGTCTTCAAGCGGCTACGAGCATCACTCTTGGGCTTGAGTCCTTAGGACAGAAGTTTGAGCTGATTTTTTTGGTGGGTTTTGCAGGTCCTTCCATGTATGGAGTTTGTGAGTTCATGGGACATGGTCTCTTGCACAGGTTTGGTAAGAGAGAGGCAGTTTCAATTGACCGCAGATATAGTTAGAGATGCACTTGCCATGCCAAGAGGGAGAACACCAAGACGGAGGACAATTCCTTACACAATTGTTTCAGACTGGTTTCCACAAAGGGACAGGGTTGCAAAAAGATATCTTGCAATGCAATGTGTATATCCTACATTCCAAGCTTTCTTCTAGTTGATGGGTGCACTTGTTACACCACTATTAGGCCTAAGATTGTACATGGGCATTTGGTACTCAACACCAAGACCAAGTTGAGGGGGATTATGATTGGGAAGAGTTAGCTTTTAGAGCTATCATTGTAGAGGTGGGGAGTTTGCAAAGCCAATTGAGGAGTCCTAAGGGGCATAGGTTTAGGATCACCTTCCTTGGGCAGATACTCCTCATCTCTTTGTGGAGAGAAGTTTCATCCCAAAGGAGGACGTGATGGAGAGGAGAAGATTATACACAAGGGAGAGCATGATGATGATCATGAGGATGCAGATAGCTTGGATAAGGATGAGACTATTGATGATGGGGAGGATGAGGGAGAGGATAAGGATGGTGAGTGATTGATTGATTAGGTTTGAGTTCTGTCATTTATTTATTTATTCATACATATATGTATATATATATTCATATTTGTATGTTGGAAAATATACAAAGTTCTTTTGTATATACCATTACCGGATTTAATAAATGAGTTCATTGAAGAAGCTTGAATTAATGAACTTGTGAACTTGTATATTTTTAAATTCAAATATGAATTTGTACTTGATGGATAACTAAATGTACCACTTGTGAATAAGTGTTGAACAGATTTGTGTTGTGACAAAGCCCTTACCCTTTTTTGAGATAGCTCCTTTTCACTCTTCTTCCCCTTCACAACTTTCTCCATCTGTGGAGGGGATTGGTGACCCCATGCATTTTAGAGTACTTTCACCTCCTTCTTGTTCTGTTGACATCACTCGTATTTTAGATGATTGTGTTCAAGTAGTTGAGTGTAGAGAGAGAAATCTCCTTGAGCGTGAGAGTAGACTAGAGTGTAGAGGAGAGAGATATTAGTGCTTGAGCATGAGAGTAGATTGGAGAGTGTAGAGGAGAGAGAGAGATTAATGCTAGAGCAAGAGAGACTCCTTTGTGAGCAAGAGGATTTACTTGCTACAAAGGAGGAGAGGCATCTGACCTCACTTACTTCTGAGATGGAGAGAGAGCAAAGATTAGCTGACTTGGATATGGACATACTATGTGTTGTTGCCATAGCGGAGGGTTATAGGGTCCAGTTACAAATCAGGCACGAGAGTTAGCATATGCTATAGAGAGGTGCAAGAGTGCATATGTTCAGGTAGAGGAGAGAGAGAGTAGTCTAGCTCAAGTGAGAGCTCATGTAGAGGAGAATGAGAGTAGTCTAGCTCATTCGAGGGCTCATGTGGTTTATCTTGGACCAGCCTACGTACTATTGCTTGCCAGACCTATAATTGTCATGAGATGCATACCCAAACTGATGCCACCCATGTGTTATCTCATAGTGCCCTCACACACAGTTTGGGCATGTAGGATGGGTAGCCTATCAAGGTGTTAGCCATTTCATCCAATTCTATTTGCTACGCTTTGAGGCTATCTTGTGGATAGATCTTACTCCAAATGGAGTGGAGTGGTTGCTATGGAGTATGTGGCAGTGGTCCAAACTCCCAATGGGAGTTCACACTAGATCTCACCTCATGGCCTATTTGTGTTTTGCAGATATCCAATGAGATTTTCAGTTCAGAGGACTTAGAGTTAGAACATATGAGCATCTTACTTCATTAGGTTTACCTCTTTGTGATCCTTTGATCATAGATAGTTATGCACTCTCTTATTATAGGAACCATCTACATGGTGCTATCCACCCTACCTAATTCTGTCCTTAGAGGGTACATAGAGCATCATACACTTGTTCATTTGACCCTTTGATGAGTGCTTTGGACAGATTTGTCCATGACAATAGGCCTGCTATTAGTTGGGCAAAAGAGTAGTGTACATCAGGTAGATTGAGTTCTTATAGTTGTGACCGATATCCTCTTCTTGCTAGTGGTATCAAGCATTGAGACTTGGATGAGAGCAAGTAGCCCCTATGGTGGTCATTGAGTCCATTTAGGATTCAACATCATGTATACCGTCGTAGACTTGAGGACGCAATACTAGCACTAAGACACCATGGTGCATCTCCCTCTTCTTTTTCACCTCCTCTACCTCCATAATATAGGTTTAGGTCCTATTGGCTCCCCATTTATATACATATTTTGTTCATTTATCCCCATGTATACATTTATCTTTTAGTTTACACTTGTGAACTCTCATATTTTTGTCTAACTCTCATATTTTCATGTGCTATATGCTCAATTGTGCCTTTTGTGTCAAATGTGTCATCACCTTGCAACTATGTGTGCCATTCACATCAAGATTCACCACCCTAAACCCATCATCGGCGTCCCTCAGCGTTGACGTGCGTCCCCGAGTGCCAACAAGCATTTACAAGCGCCCACGAGCCATGACTTGCACAAAGGAGTACATATGAGTGTTGACAAGTGCCTACCACATTTATGACTGCCTGAGAGAGCTACCAATTGTCTACAAGCACCTACTAGTACTGAAAACTGCTAGCTGGCCTTTATTCAACAAAGTGTGGCATTGAGCGGCGACTAGTGGCTGCAGGAAAGACTTTATGGGCAGTTATGAGTGCCAACTTGCATCATCTTGGGCTTACTATGTGTGGTTAAGGAAAAACATAAGAGGAACTAAGTGGTAATAAGTGGCATCAGGCGGATACTAGCAGCATTTATCAAGTTTCCATAACTCATCTTTATTATAATCATAATAAAGGTTACATGGTGGTATACTATTTGCTATCAATAGAGTATGATGGATGTTGAACCTAAATGAGCACTTTGAAATAGTTACTTATTTCCTTGAGAGTTTTCTCTACTTGTATGAGACTCATTTTGATTTCATGAGTGCGCTTTGATTCCAAACTCTTCTCCTTAAATTTTTGTTTGTCTGCCCTAGCTTTCCTTTTATCTACATTTGATTTTTTCTCAATTTCAATTTTCATCTTCTCGGTCTCTAATCTAACACGCTATGCTTCCATTCTCATCATTATTTTCTCTCTCTTCCTCATGTTGGTGGTTTCTAGTTCAGCTAGTCATAACCTCTCTCCAAATTCTATAGTATATGCCTTCAACATTGTAGTTTTTGCTAAATCATGAGACAATGACATACTAGGTGACAACTTGGGTACCTTATGTAATGAAAGGCAAGTCCTTGATCGGTGGAACAAATGGAGACTCATCCTTGGGTGATAGGATTCCATTGTTCATGACACTTGGTAAACTTTCCACCCCTTGGGTGTTTGAAACCAATTGGGGGCCCAAGTCAAGGAGAATCACCTTTAGAGAATATGAGAATTGCAAGCACTCATGCGCACGTTCATGGACCTCCTCCTCACCAGCCTTGCAAATCTTGCTCGAATTGGGATTACAATCTCCTAAACTTACCATTGTTGGTGGACTTATGTTTGCTCTAGTCCCAAACATGGCTTCCATTCTTGCAAAATGTGGGCACATTCCATTCAATTTATCTTCTATAGTTCTCCACCCTTTTCCATATTCCTTCTCGGTGAGACCTTCTCTTGTAGACTTGCTCTTAAGCTCTTAGGTTTCTTTGTATTATTTCATGTATCGGAATCATTTCTTGTAAAGTCTGTCACCTATCATAGAAGTTGGAAACCCTTGTCCCTCCCTAATCAAAAAGGTTGCCATGAAACTAAATGTTATCAATTTCTGAATGGGCTTTTTGCAATTCCGACCATGAATCTATGCAAAATGCTCAAGGTCCTCCAAATAATCTAGTATTTGGCTATAATAGTGCGTTGCCATGCAAAATTGTTCATCCTCCTTGGTTTTTCCCCGCACAAAAGAAGCCATCCTCAAAAAGTCTCCAAATTTCCCTAATGGTTGTTGAGGTTGTGAATCCAACGATGACTCTATATGTACTAGATAACCGTCAAAAAGTGAGTCTCCTACATTAAAACAAGGTACTTGATCTCCCATTGCAAAAATTTTGTTGCACTCCTAGTGTAAAAATCCTTGACCTCTAATCAATTTCTTGGTTGCCGCACGACGGCGCTGATCAGTTCACACACCAATACAAAACTACAAAACCGCCGTTAGTTGCCTGACAACTCACACATTTGCTCCAAAGGGTGATGAATTTGAGTTTAGAAATTTGAATTGTTGGGCGGGGGCATTTTGGATCTTGAATACGGAAACCAAATCATCAATCATACGTGACTCAACTGACCATGTGGCCACCTTCTTGAGGAAACACATCACTCTATCTGATGATCATTTATTTAGTTATGACATTCCCAAACATCTATAACATATAATTTGATTTTTATAAATGAATGCAATTTGCATAATATATTCCTTAAATGAATTTATACGGCGTTCAGTTATTACAATCTCATATCATTACATAGTTCACTATAAATTATTATAAAGTTTGTTATTTATCCCTTAGACATCCGTCAAACCTATTTCTGAAACTCCCTTATGTACCTCTTGTCCGCATCAAGCCTCTGGGCATCCAAGATGTGATGAATGCACGTCTTGCTTTCAATCCGGTAGTAGTCATAGTTTAGCAAACAAACATTCCGGGGAATCACACCTAGCCGGGTGCCCTTGCTATGCATGGCCCCAAGGCACTTTATACACTTGAATTATATATATATATATATATATATATATATAATGTAAATTATAGAAATCATTTGATTGAATAATAAAAGTTAACGTGGTAAAATTTGGATATAGCATTTCAATTAGAGTACATCAACTTGCAAAAGATCAAACATTTTGAAGAACAATTAAATTTTTAACATCATAAATTAATATGCACAACCAAAAATTGGAAATATATAAATGAAATGAATATATATATTTTGACCATTATTTTATCTATATTTTAGAAAAAATTATTGTGAACTAAAGAAGTTTCTTTTAAAAAAAATCTTTGGATTGAACTCTAATATATCATGTGATTGGATTTTGGATATTAGCAGAATAAAAAGATCCTCTTAACCCATTGACTTGCACATATTTATAAAGAATAATATAGACTTGTTGATATATATAATACTCTAATGTGAAGACAAAATAAATTACTATATGGAACAATCAACCGCATATACCGCATAAATTTTTTAGTTTGAACTACTATTTAAAAAAATATTTTACATGTATAAATCCTATAAATATTGCCAACAACTTTCTATTTAACTCATCTTATAACCATATTGGAAATATTGGAGTATATGTTACACAAAATTGATTTCAAAGGTTTTGAATTGTGATGTCTACTATTAGTCTCCTACTGTATTTCAAAACTTATGATTACATTTACCATACAATTGAGAAACAAACTGTAGGGAAGTTGAAGAGTATAAAAAGAGAGTGTACAAAAAGTGTTGCATGTATGTATGAGCAATCCTTTTGATCCTTCTTTCTATTCTAATCCTCCAATCATCTCTAACTTAAATTATATGTACTACCTACTTATCAATTACAATAAATCAAAGTGTTCTTCACCCTTATACACTCCTTCCCTCCTACATAATACATTTGTGAATACCAATTAAAATGTGGAAATGCTATCTGATTACACATTACAATAGGTACATTTGCACCCATGTCAATTGAAACAATTGGAGATGTAATTATGATATTATCTCTCCATTTGGATTTGTTCTTGGTGGAGTATTATTGATCAAATTAACCTGAATACCTATTATAGATATATACTTAACTATCAATAAGGGTATATAAGGGTGAAGAATAAATTGATTTATTAGTAGTATAAATACTACTAAATATAGCAACCCCAATGCTTATCCAACTCCATAGTTAGTTCATTATAACATAGCAAATAATTATAACAAAGGTTTTGAAAAACTTTGTTTCAAAAGTTTGACAAAAATCTATCATGTGATATTTTGCACCAAAATTCTACAGTTTATGCATTTCTTTTATATATTTATGATTCTCAACTTCCAACTTGAAGCTTACCAAATTACTTAAAAATAAATGTTAGTTAAGACTAAGAATCCTTCATTACTTCATTAATGTGGGACAATGAAGTGCAGTTATTTATAAGTTCACTTTAATAGAAAAATTAGAAATGTGTATTATCTTATATGATATATGTTTTAAAAAACTATATAAATAACTTCCTTTACAAAAACTTGAATGTTTTGTGTAGGCAATATTATACATAGTTTTATATGATAATCCATATAAAATTGTTCAAATTTTATATGCCTAGACTACTTTATCATATAAGAAAGCTTTTGTAGTTATCAATGTTGACAAAAATGTGGTAAAATGGTAAGAACTAGTTGTTCCCACAAGATATGAGTAAAAAATGATTAGAAGTTGAAGGAAAAGTGTCACAATTGTTAATCATCTATTGTTACCTATTTTACATCTAAGGCAAAATCATTCCCAAAAGAACATAGTATCGGCATATTACGGCACATTACAAGAGGGGGAAAACAAAAATCACTTTCCCTAAAGTTTCTATCTAAATTATCCATGAAGGTTATGATTTATCCTTCACAAAGGTCATTTTGGTTTATGTTAAGTGCATAATGGTTGAATGATTGTTAATACATGCTCTTTGTAAACTATTTAAACTTCACAAGTATCATGATTTATCACAAATACCAAAGATCATTAACATCACAAGCATTGGATTTCCACTAGCAATTGTTTCTACTTCTCAAGTAGTGTCACCACAATGCTCATATCATACCAAAGAATTGCCCAAAACCAAAGGATCTATGTGAGATAAAGACAAGGTATAATGTTTGAAAGACAAGAGAACACCCATCAAAAACCTAGAAGAAGAAGCACAAAGCTTCACACTCAAAACTCCGATGCCACAAAGGAGTACATTGTCTTTATTATATAGCAAAGAGGATTCTCTCATAAGAAGCTCCACCTTTGGATCAGATACATGGATTAGTGACATGTCAGCAAGCTCTACCCTTAGATTAGTTGCATTCATTGGTGACGTGTTGGTTTTGGTACTATCTGGTTGGTCAAACAAGCTTTAATTGGAAGGAATATTTAGAGAATCTTCTTGTAGGAATATAAGAATTGCATGGATGAGGTAATATTAGAAAACTCTTGATGAGACGAAAGAGGGAGAGGGAAGGCAAACCTTAGCTTTGTTGGGGAGAATGTGTGTGTTTTTGAGGCCTAATTCACCCGTTTAGGCCTCCAATATTGGCTCTAAAGTTTTCAAGTTATTTTTTGGTTCTTACTCTATTAGTAGAAGTGCGCTTTGGCTATTACCTCTATCTGATCTACTTGGTTTATCATATATAATATCCTTCTAGATTATACCAAACTAATTTTCACCTCTAGATAATATGCCTAGCTATTGGTATTACACAAGGACAATAATGAAGATATGCCCAATGCAAAGTACCTAAAAAACAGTGTTGTGCATATATACATTGCTACACAACATACATCGCTGTCAACATCATACACTATAGAAACACAACTCACACATAAGTCATACATAGACTCTAAAGTGCCACAATAATCAGATTGCTTAACACTCTCAACTCAACTCACCTCAGATCAGTACTTGATCTCTCACTCTATAAACTGCCAACAATTGGGCACTGATTACAGTCAAGCCACACCCACTCAAGCATAGAGAATCCAAGTGACGCTTGCCGGCCTCTGTCCACCATAGCCAGGAACTCGAAGGCTCAACATCAAAGAAGTGAGCTCTCTGGAGCTCACTTCAAAACTATACCCCCTGGACTCAAGCTAGCACTGAAACCCTAACAATCCTTCTGATGGCACACTCGACGGTGCAAACGGTGCAAAGTGACGGTGGGCCCCACCGTGAAGTTAGTACCCCAAACACAAAATCTAACCGTTAGAAAGTAGTCTATGAGAAATTGCTAGAATAACTCTAACTACTATCACTGGAACTCCAGTGTCCAAGCATCTAGATGCGGAACTACAAATGGCGTGACAGTTGTTGTGCATATATACATCGCTACACAACATACATCGTTGTCAACATCATACACTATAGAAACACAACTCACACATAAGTCATACAAAGACTCTAAAGTGCCACAATCGCCCCCCTAGCTGGCGGTTAGATCCCTCTAACTCCAGATAGCCATCTACTCTAAGTATATGGTATACCCTCTAATGGGCAAAGATCAGGAGGCTAGGTGCTATGGAGCCCCATCGTTAGTTGCCTATCTGCAATCTATACCATATAAAGAATGAACTAACTATAGGTCAAGTACATCTAGGACATAACCACTATCCATGAGGAACCACCATGAGGGGAGGAGTCATACATGTCATATGCCATCCTCTCGAACAACTATCATACACTAACATAGTAGCAACTCCACCAGAAGAGCCACATAACATACACCTCAAGCTTGCACGTACAAGTACCAAGCTTGGTTCCATAGTACCATCAATGTTTGGGAGGTGGTATGGCGCACAATTGCGCACATGATCCTTCCAAACAACACCATCATGTCCTTCTAACACAAGGACTCAAGATGGCAAAATCTTGCGCACTCTCAAGATAGTGCGGCCTGTCAAAACATCAAGTGTTGTCGGTGCTGTCTACTGTAGATATACATAGTCGCTTGGATGAAATCGACGGATCAAGGGTCTATAACCTCCTCCTTGAATGGTAGCATAGTATAAAGTATCTCTATGCTGAGCAATCACCAAGTTCTCAAATGCCATTGGCATCACTCTCCAAAAGATCTCTGCCCGCTGAGAACATGCGCTCATCTATACATCGGGGTCATCCAAGTCCAAAACTACAATAGCATCTCAACGAATGGCTGCAAGTAAATCTAGATCTCGTCCATAGAGTAGAAAGTATGGAGAGAAGGATGCTAAGGAGGCTTGCCGGCTGAACCGATAGCCCATGGCCAACCAAGGTAATTGGAGATCCCAATCTCCCAAGTGGTCTCTCTGCAAACCATACTTTTGCAATCCTCTCCTCACCGTCTGAACCACTCTCTCTACTAAGCCATCTGCCTCAGGGTGATCTCAGGATGTAGTACAATGATCAATCAAAGCCTTGTCACACAAGACCTGAAACTCCCCCAAGAACTCTGTACTCTGATCAGTCAAAACCTCAGTTGGTGCACCAAAATCACTAAGAACTCGATCCAGGAACGAGTAAGCTGTCCCTTCACTAGACTTGTCAGGAAGTGCCACCAACTCAATCCACTTGGAGAAGTGCTCCACCATCACCAAAACATACCGATGATGTCTCACAGTCAGCAATAAAGGTCCGGCAAAGTCCAAACTCCAACGGTAACCCAATCCCATGATAGGTAATGGGTGTAACTGTGGCGTAAGAGCATTGAATGATGCTCTAACTCGGTCACAAACCACACATCTGGCAACAAATTGCTGTACCTTGATCTGCATACCGCGCCACCAATAATGACTTTGGAGTAAGCTATATGTATGCTTTACTCCAAAATGTCATAGCTCCTCATGAGCATGACGGACCAACTGTGGTCTCTGTGATGGAAGTGGTACTGCTTGCATTCTACCATCCTCCCAAACATGCAAAAGGTGTCAACCCTCTAATCTGAACTGTCTGGCTTGCTGAAGAACACGGTCTCTCTCCTTGGCCCCAACTGTGCCACCCACAACACCAGTGCAAAGATAGTCCATCACTAAGACATCATCATGAATGTCTCGCTGAATTGTACCAATATCTTCACTCTTTGGATCTGTGACCTCAATAACTCCGCCTGTATGCGCTAAGAGAGATACCACCAAAGCCTCTACAAATATACACAAAAAGGCCAATGCATGCCAACCTGGCACCATCTCCTTATATGTCTTACCATGCCAACGTGCTCCGGTCTGATCCTACTGGCTGGGACATGGGTTTCTACTCAACCCATCTGCATCACGGTTCACCACTCCAGGTCTGTGAACAACCGTGAAATCATACTCCTGTAAAATCAGAGCCCATCGTGCAAGCTTCCCTGAAAGCTTGTCGGACTCCATCAACCACTTCAGCGGCTGATGATCAGTGATGAGAGTGAAGGGGTTACCAAATAGGTAACATCAGAAATGTGCTACTGCCCAAATTGCTGCCAAGCACTCTCCCTCATATGAACTATACCTCGCCTCCGCTGAATTGTTGGAGCGACTAGCATAGGCCACCACAAACTCCTTCTCCTCATCATCATGTTGGGTGAGCACCGCTCCAAGCCCCAACATACTCCAATCAGTATGAACTTGAAATGGTCATCCCCTGATCAGTCTTCTCAAAATAGGAGCAGATGTCAACCTCTCTTTGAGCTCTACAAAAGCTCTCTCCTGCTCATCTCCCCAACACCACTCATGTGTAAGCCTGGTCAGCTTCGTCAAGGCCTTGGCAATGGCACTAAATCCTCTAACATAGTGACGATAGAAGTTTGCCAACCCAAGGAATGCTTGCACTCTGATCACATCTGTAGGCCAAGGAATACGTGCAATAGCCTCCACCTTGGTCTGATGAACACCAAGTCCTCCAGGGTAGATAGTGTGACCCAAATACTCAACCTGCTCGTGGAAGAACCTACACTTCCCAAGATGTAGTTTGAGTCCATGAGATCTCAACCTCTCAAACACCTCCAACAACTATCTCTCATGCTCCTCTACAGTAGTGCTATAAACCAAAATGTCATCAATATAGCACAGAGCAAAATCCAATCCAACTAGGATCCTATCCATGACCCTCTGGAACTCAGCAAGAGCGTTCTTTAACCCAAATGGTAAGAACCTCCAATGATATAACACATCCTTGCCGTGAGGATCAATAGCCTAAAATGTTGTCTTGGACTTATCCTCCTCCTTGATCGGCAACTGATGATATCCTGCTCAAAGATCCAAAGTACTGAAGACCTTTGCATGCCCAATCACATCAAAAATCTCCTCCGGTGTAGGCATGGCATACCAATCAGCCCTATTCTATCGGTTGATAGGACGGTAATCTCCACACATCTGCCTATTTGTATAGTTGTCATGCATATCCTTCTTGGCTGGCATCATTGTCGCTGATGCATACTCTCCATGTGAAATCTACACCAAACCAGCCTCAAAAAGGTCACTACTTTGGCTCTGAATCAATGTCCTCTCCATATCACTATATTGATAAGGACATCAAAAAACTGGTGTGTCGCTAGTCAGCTCAATCCGTATACCAGGTCCCTTTAGAGCACCCAAATCCTTCATACTGAAGGTAAAAAAACTTGTGTGACTCCTCAAGAACCTCCAAACCCTCCATCTTTCCTCTCTAGTAAGCTTGGGTCCAAGATCTGGCTCCCAAGTATCCTCTATAACTGTAGTAGGAGTGGAAGACGTACTGACTGACTGCTACACTAGGCCCTTGGGAGCAATAGTGTCATGCTCTTGACCACTAGAGGTCCCAACCTCTGTGTGAAAAACTCCCTCCACTCTGGCTACAAGCTCCACACGTCCTCTAGCTGCATCCCACGTGGACCAAGGGTGTAATCCAAGTAGCCCACTCTCACCTAGATGGACTCCAAGTAGACCACTCTCCCTAGTAGCTACTGGATGTGTCCCAAGAATACCATGTCCACTCGGTCCATCGCCCCCAGCATGTGCCTAAATCATCTTGATAGGCACAGGGCTCACAAGTGTTCAAGTGGTGATGCCTATCAAGCGCATCTTACGCTGCTCTGCCAAGCCAAGGCTCACAATCCAGGTCAAACAATTCAGGTCTATAGCCTGACCTAACACCTGATGCCTGGATGCCTCTGACACTACTGGAATAGCGGTAATACTAGTGCAAAACCCATTGCCCGCTCTCTCTCATCAGTGTTGGGCTCCACCAACTGCTGTAACTGTGAGTCCCAAATAAGTCCAGGTCCTCCCTCTCAAAAAGCATGAGAGCCTGGGAAACTCATGAGTGTGGGAAATGCGGCTCTAGGCTGTCCAACTAGGTTCACCATTGCCATAGGTGACCTATCAGCCACTACCACTATCTGAGACTGACGCCCAACATCCAAGATATCATCAACAAGGATGAGTCAAGTCGCTGAATCCCATCATGAGCGCGCTATAGAACCTCTCTGGGTAAGAGGTTTGTCCACCAAAGACAAAGACAATGAGCCCGTGATCCCACTCTGGTTGCATCTAACAATACAGCAAGTCCCATCCAAGAATGGACTTGATGTGTACTCGCCACCACTCTAGTGTGAGAATCACCCATCAAAGGAACGTTCTCCAAAAGGTAAGCTGGAGAAACGGACTGATGAACCTGGAGATGTCGTAATATCCGTAACATCTCTCAAAACACACCAGAACAAGGATCCTAAAGACCCAATCCTCTACTAGCACGTGTATGTCCCTGACAAGGCCATCCAAAAATCACCAAGTGAATAGGCCCATGTCTCTCTAGATCATGCACCCCTAGTAAGGAAATGTCTCCTGGTAGGGCCTTTTGATAACCTCTGACTGCTGACATCGGTAATAACTCCGTATACCGATAGGCCAAGTGCGCCACATGATGTAGAGAGACTTGCCTAGCAGTCTCATCCCTCTCTACATACAAGTACCTCTGTACTCGGATACCCGCCTGTAACATCGCAGCTAGTCTGGTGTTGATCCCACCAAACAACTCCAATAGGCATATCCCCTCTATTGCATATTGCCAAGCAATGAGTGTGGTATCCAAAGGTGTCAAAGCAATCGCCTTTGGAGGCTCATCCTCACACTCATATCTTGATGGTACGAAGGCTCCACTCCAAGCCTACTGCACCAACTGATCTGCATGCTGCTGCAATGTCTCCTCTAAACTCCACAATGGAACATCCAAGTTGGATGGAACAATCCCACTCGTACTCCAAAGCCGAGTGATCTCTTCTAGTACAAGACTATCCTCTGCATGGGCGTTCCCCTCCAACAAGTCACCAGGCCAAGTAAGTGCACCACTGAAAGCTAAAACTGATGCTGCCATGGTCCCGGACTGTAGTGAGCCAAGACTGCCACTACTAAAGCGTACTGGTAGGCAACATACCCATCCCTCACCAGACTGCCAACCAGGTCTATAAGAGGTTGTCTCCTCCAAATAGTCAATGCTGAAACCCATAGGGTATAACACTGCTCTCCCAACTAGCACATCATATGACTCAACTATCGTCGCGATAGCCTGAGCTCTCACCACCAAGCTATCAATCGGATGACCAGGCTAAACCTGGACAACAAGCTCTCCATGTGTGATGTACTGTGTCGAACCACCACCAAGAGATGTCTGGATCTAAAATGGACACCTCTCCACATCGGTCTTCCGTAACTCCAGACCGACAACTGCAGCCTTCCCCAACATAAGGGGTTGTGCACCAGAGTCTAACAAGACTCTTTGTGGTGTATAGACCTTCCCTGAAGGTGCCACCAAACAAAAAACCCCCCTCTGGTTATCCAATAGGACAACACCAAATGTAAACCGTGCTCTCTCAAAGGCCGGTCTAGCTGGCAACTCCTCCAGTCTAGCCGCTACTTCCCGCCATAAACCACTAGTTGTTGAACGGATCCCATGCTCCTCAACCAAGTCAGCTCCACTACCAACCACCTCTACTCTAGTTGTAGGAACTGTACCATCCCTACTCTCACACAACGTGGTAGCCAATCGGAATACTAGGGCTGGGTCAACTCCTAATGTAAACATGTCACTAGCTGAAAATAAAGGATGTCGCATAATCAGCTGAGCCGCCCCCAACATCATGCTAGACTCAGTCTGTGTAGTAGCAGGTGGCTGACTAGCAGGTAGTCCATCATGTACTCCATCACCACCTACCACACCTACACTAGGACGTCTAGGAACCATGGATGTTGTCTATAATGCCTCAGATAGCGTGAAGGACTGGGGAAATCTGACTTGTCTCCCAACCTCTCCTCTCTGTGGGTCCAACTCCACTGATGCTCCTCTAGGCTCTGGAGCACGTACTGCACTCCTAGTCACTGCTACAGATGCATCCACCTGTGTTGCTCCGCACATGAAATCCAAAGCATCTCTATCACCAGCATATGAGGTGGAAGCCTCAGCACCCGAATCTGATCTCCTTTGAGCAATAGCCATACTAGCCAATCTCTGCTCCAACTGCTCAATCCGAGTAGCCATAGCTGTGTTAGAAGTAAGGGCAGGTACTGCACCCCTACTAGGTGTAGATCCAATACCACCACCTCTACCACCTCGTCCTCCATGAACTGGAGCTCCTCTACTACCTACCATAGTAGCCCTACCACTCCATAACTCCGGGTGTAGGTCAAAACACCGGTCACTAGTGTGACCAAATTTGTGGCAATGCTCACACTACCTTTGTGTTGGTTGTGATGCACCAGAAGTATCAGGTCCATTGCCCTGAGTACACTCTCTCATATGGTGAGGTCCACCACAAGTCCAACAAGCAACACCACCACTCACTGGCTGCTACTGACTCAAAAATGAGGTTAAGGGTCTAACTCCACTAGGCCCTCCATTCGCTCCATAGGATCTAGGCTGTCCACCCTGTCCTTGAAACCCAACTAGGCGTGGTGCACTCTTCTGCACTCTAGAAGAAGTCACAGCCATGGATGAGGTCTCCCTACCAAATCCAGATGTCACCACTCTCTCCTCCACCATGTTGAGCTCAATACGCTCAGCCAAACCAAAGACTATTGCCAAAGTGGGCGAAGTAGCCTACAACAACGTAGCATCACGAACTCTACGTCGCAACTCCCTATCTAGTATCTTATACCAAAATTGGATTGCCTGGGCCTCGGTAACTCCCTGAGTGAAATTGATCAGCCGCCTCATGCGAGTATATGCCTTGCGTAGGCTCTCTCCAGCCTTCCGCTGGAACTCCTGCAAGCTCCTCAGCTTGTCAGTCCGCACTCCTTGGTAGTTCTGCCTCAAACATAGAAAGAACTCCACCATGGGGTTAAACCACGTTACTACACCACCTCCTGCAGCGGTACCTTCACTCGTAGTAGCACTATCTCTAGCTAGTGCACCTCCACTAGCTCCACCAACACTACTTGAGCTAGAACTTGTGGGTATAGCCGATCTACTCCGGGCCACCGAGCCTGAAGTGATGGAGACATAGTGTGGAGACCAATACTGTCTCCATAACTCAATCTCCTCCAAATGAGCTCTCTTGAACTCATGGTAGTCATCCATCAGTGGACCCTCCAGATGCTAAAACAACCCCTTCCATGCCATGAAGGGTGTGAACAAAGTCGGGTTCCGCATCTGCTGCAGATCACACCAACTATCAAACTCCTGGATGAAGTCATCCAACTCAATGGTACCCATTGTACCAAAGTAACGCTTAGGACCTTTGGAGGCCCCATAAATCTCGTCCATGTCCCACAACAACGGTGCAAACACACCAAGTGCACTCTCAACTAAATCAGCTCCTGTGTCAAACTCCAACTCAGAGTTAATCTCCTCCCTCACTAGGACCGAGATACAGGCTGATACCGAGCACCACTCCGAGTAAACCGACTGTGTACTATAGGGCTAACTCCTCTGGAATCTCCAAAGAACTCCGTCGTGACAAAGTAACCACAACATCAAACCCAAACCACCAACTGCAACCGCAAGTACCCCACCAAGTGCCAACACCACCAAGCACCACCCACTAATGTAACTCTAACCAAGATAACTACACTAGGGGAAAGGGCAACCTGTAACCTGCCATCATAACACGCACTCTCACGGTCTGCAGGTCATCACTTCTTGCCTCACCAAAGAGAAACAAAGGTAGTATTACTGGTCATCACTCCAGCCTCACCACAGAGAGCACACCTGAGCACCAATGCTCAAAAGTCAAGGCACCTCACACAAACGTGGTGCACAAACAGGAAGCAGAGAATGGAGGGGATCCAATCACAAGAAATCTAAATGAAAACCCTCCATCTCATAACACAACACGGGACTGACTCTACCACCATTTGGCATTTGACATAAGAGAAGTTTGGATCTAAGTCCTAAGCTACCAGGATCACCAAGATTGGGATCAAACTACCTCCTTTAGCCAAAGCTACATGTGTATAGATAACAGTGGCACAGTCACTAGGACAACAAGTGAGGGTGGACCGGTTGGCTAGGGCACCAGTCTAGGAACAAGAGATCTAGGGATCAAACCCTGTTGCGTACAATCTAGCAGGAAAGGCAGATTTTGCCAACCAATGACTAAGATCTACTCTAAACTAGCTAGCCTCACGCCAGCAAGTTGGCTTGTTTGCCCTTCTAGGCCTTCGTAGCCTCTCATAGCCCTATGCCTTGAAGCCTCAAAATGCCAAAATTCAGCTAAATGAGGCCTTTCTTGTTGCCACTTCGAACCTCTTTCAAAATTGGCAAAACTTCTCCAAATCTGTGAAACTCCTCCAAACTAGCAAAACTCCTCCAAATCTGGCCAAACAGCAAAAACTCCTCCAATTCTGGCCAAAATCTGACGTAAACCCTAAAGATGGTTGTCTGCCAAATCCCCCACTAACTTTCCACTCGAGCCAAATTGACAAAATGGGTTTTTCCAAATCACAATTTCATGAGAAGGGCTTCCCAACTCCACCTTCAATTTGACTTTTTGAGCCCAACTTGTAGCAAATTGGTCATGCCTTCACCTCCTGAGCTCAAAATCACAACATTGCTCAAAATTTGCTCCTTCTTTGCTCAAAATTTGGCCAGCGCTTCCGCACACCATCCGCCTAACTGCAAAATCTACATCAATCGATTGAATTTCTACACACTAGGGAAACACTGAACTTGAATCGAGCTACCACGATCCACCGAGCTTGGAGATACCACCAACACTCAAAGTCTTGCACCCAATTTCCCCCTGACTTCACTTCTCTGATGTAATCAGATTGCTTAACACTCTCAACTCAACTCACCTCAGATCAGTACTTGATCTCTCACTCTATAAACTGTCAACAACTGGGCACTGATTACAATCAAGCCACACCCACTCAAGCATAGAGAATCCAGGTGCACTCGCCAGCCTCTGTCCACCATAGCCAGGAACTCAAAGGCTCAACATCAAAGAAGTGAGCTCTCTGGAGCTCACTTCGAAACTATACCCCTCGGACTCGAGCTAGCATTGAAACCCTAATGGTCCTTCTGACGGCACACTCAACGGTGCAAACGGTGCAAAGTGACGGTGGGCCCCACCGTGAAGTCAATACCATAAACACAAAATCTAACCATCGGAAATTAGTCTCTAAGAAACTGCTAGAATAACTCTAACTACTATCAGTGGAACTCTAGTGTCCGAGCATCTAGATGCGGAACTACAAATGGCGTGACAACAACTATAAAGAATTGTAAGAAGACAAAGAATCAACACTCTTTGTTAAGATCAAGAAGGAACAAGGCAAATCTTTGGCATGAAAATGACACAAGGAGGGAGATGCACCAAGTGGGAAGATGATGCGACAAATAGAAAGAAGACACATCTTTAGATTGGTTGTCCATGTCATGGGATCAACATTAGAGATGATAAAGTACATTCTTCTATGCTACCAAGAGCTCTATGGAGACATCATTGACTACATAATGTTAATAATTCAACTTTATCAAATCACTCAAGAAGATCACAAAGAGAAGGTGGAAGCTCATGAAGAACTAGCTTGAGTCATTACTCTATACATAATTGAAGGTAATTGGAATAATGAATTTGTGCAAGAGGCCTTCTACTTGAAGAACAAAGGAGAAGTCACCCAGATGAAGTACAAAGAAGAACTTTAGAAATTGGAAGAAGCAAAGAAGGTTCTTCATCTCAAGTAAAGCAAATAGCAACAAGTGTTCAAGGAGCAACTACAAGCATAGGATGAGGAGGTGGTTGACATCCAAAGTGAATTGGATGCAGCCCATGTGAGAATAATGGTGATGGTGAAGGTGTGATGGGACAATTACTAGACAAAGATAGACAAAATAATTTAAGTATAAGAAACCTTCAGCCTAGTATCACCTTTGAGATAGAATAAGCATTTGTCATAAAAGATAACTTTGACCCATAATACCTTCAGCGTAGAACAACTTCAATGTAGTAGGAAAATTTTGCAGCCAGTGTTATGTGTGTTGTAAATTTGAATGTGAATAATGAGAAAAAAACAAATTGAGGATCTAATATGGCTATAGACTTGTATACCATTCTTAACTAAATGCATTAAGATAAGATATGATATGTATATAGGATTAGTGATGAGTGATGTTGGAGTAATTAAAATGTTTCTAATATTTTGCATAGCCACTAAATCTCTTCATCATGAAGTAGGAATGATATCAAGGGTTTTGATCTCATATAAATTGGTTCTCTTTTCAATCAAAGTATTAATGCAAGGATCTTCGTGATCCTTGGTAGTATCTACACTTTGTAAAATTGCTTATATGTTTGGTCTAGTTGAGGTGAGGAATCTTAAAGTAGGAACAAAAGTACTTGAGTGTAATGAGTCATTCACACTTATTTGTGGTGTTTGATCCTTAGGTTTTTGAAAAATTAAAGCAATGTATGGAAGGATTCTTGGTAATCTAGAGCGTTAAAAGTACCATGAAATCAAAAAGTAAAAGGATCAATCAATTCAAAGACTCCTTTGTGATTGCACCTTTCAAGAAGTGAAGTATATATTCTTTGAAGTTATAGTCATTAGAGTGAAAAGACCTTTGGGTAGAATTGCCCTTTGAGAGTAACTACCTTTGGGTTTGAACTAAATTTGGGATGAAGTGATCTTTGGAGAGATGTGACATTCAACATGAGGTGAGTGATCACCTTAAGGAATAATTTGGAATAAATTTATAATAAAAGTAATTTTTGTTTCTCTTTTCTATAATATATGTAACAATAAAGAGTTTACATATAAGTTAGTTGAGACTAAAGAAGTAGAAAATAGACCAAATTAACCAAGAGTTATAAGAATATTCTAGAAGCATCTAATAAGTTACTTGGTGCC
Source organism: Lunularia cruciata (assembly GCA_948567375.1). Taxonomy (NCBI): domain Eukaryota; kingdom Viridiplantae; phylum Streptophyta; class Marchantiopsida; order Lunulariales; family Lunulariaceae; genus Lunularia; species Lunularia cruciata. The sequence continues at coordinate 8,976,751 of OX419758.1, forward strand.
TTCCAAGAATTGAAAAACGTGCATGCCAAATGACAACTTCTAGGAGGAAGCTTCTTCGGAAGCTTTTAGGTTAGCTTAGTTTAGCTTGCACACCAAGTAGGTAGTTTCTAGAAGGAAGGCTCTTGGGAAGCTTCCAACTTAGCTTAGCTTAGTTTGCACACCAAGTAGGTAGTTTCTAGAAGGAAGCTTTTGGGGAAACATCCAACTAGCTTAGCTTGCATGCACAAAAGGAAGCTTCTTGAGAAGTTTCCTAGTTAGTTTGGCTTGCAGTCCAAGAATGCAAATTTTAGGAAGCTTCATAAGGGCCTTGTATGTTCCTTATAAATACCAAAATCCAAGCTCATGCTAGGTATTTGGAGTTTTCTTCATTCAAGAATCCTAATGTGGTCTCTCGCTTTGATCTTCCATTCTCATATTCTCTCCTTGGTCTTTTACATTGGTATCATAGCATGAGTGGGATGGATGGAATTTAAGGACAACACAATCCATTTCCACTAAAACATTGGGATTTTTATGTCCATGTTGTACCCAAACATCATTTCATATAATTTATCATTTCATGCTTTGGTTAAATTTTTTTGAGTATGATCACCTTGAACCCACGGTACTTTTGATTGTAACTTATGAAGAATGGTGGATGTGTTGCATCTATGTGTTAACTTAGATAAACTATAAGTAGTTTGATAGAGTGGTAGTCATGGTTGCAATGCTTGAGGTTATCATTGCAATACAAAAATAAATCAAGCAACTTTCTTGATTGTATGAAGAACAAGATCATCAACAATGAGAGCATGTGGAGATAGCACAATTTTGAGAAAGAGAAGAATGAATTTGATTTTCAAAGCCTAAGGTATTTGAATTTCTTAGAAGAATTTCAAGCAAGAATTCCTGGGACATAGTGGAGAATTTTGTGTTTGATTACAAAAGTTTTTTCAAAACTACAAATCTTCAAGATGAATAGAAATAAATCCTCTTTGCTTCAAGCTAATTGGATAGAGTGGCAAAATTATGGCAGTAGTTGAGGGTGAAGCGAGTTGAATGGAAAATTGTTTGCACTAATCTTGACATGGGAATAATTCAAGAGTACATTGATCGGTTGATTCCAACCTATAAATGCCATACAAGCCGCACGAGATAAATTGGTAAAGTTGAAGCAAATTGGCTATGTAAAAAGCTACATCATGCCATTTCAAAATATCATTATGTAAATTCTAAATATATTGGGAGGTGAAGCTTTGGATTGATTTGTGAGGACTTGAAGTCATGAACCAAATTAGAGGTGATTATGCAAGAGCCAAAACACTTGGAGGAAGCCATGTAGTTGATTGAGCACTTTGATTCCTTAGTTGCAAAAACATGGTCTTGAGCTTGACCTTCATAGAACTTACCAATACACTACACACGAGTGGAGGAGGCGGCACTAATGGAGATTGATGTTGTCCAATGGAGACCACTTGGCGTGGTAGATAGTGAAAGATTGAAAAAAAATAGTGTTTTCTTTCATTGTTGCCAAATTGGACATTGGATTGTTGAATGTCCACTCAAGAATAGGTGACCTTGACAAATCACTCAGATAGAGTTTGTGGAGCACAATAATCAAAGAAACAAGATATCCAAGTAGGAGATTTCAAGCTGCCTATTGGGAACTTGATTAGTTCCAATGGGATTGAAAGCTTGACCTATGCAAGTTTGCTTCACTTGCAAGGTATGATATTTGATTATGATTATAGGATTTTGGTGGATTCTAGAAGTTCAAAGAAATTACATATCCATGCAATTAACAAAGAAATTAAGCATTCATATCAAACCAATAATTGGAAGTAGATTGATGATGACAGATGGTGAAAAGGGTTTTGCATTTTGTACCTCACATCTTGTTACATTCAAGATTGGGAAAGAGTATTTGGAATGTATGGAGTTTGTAGTGGCACCTCCACATTATGATGTCATTTTAGGTTTGCCTTAGCTTGAACATCATAAGGTTCAATTTGATTGGACCCAACAACAAATTCAAGTATACCCGTAAGGAAGGAAGTACAAATTAAGTTGTTTGGCATATTTGAGTAAGACATCTAAGAATAATTAGTCCTAAGATAGGAAGTTTGTCAATAAAGCAACCATAAAGTAAGCTTTGGAGGAAGATAAACTTATTTTCATGGTGTGGATCAAGCCAATTGTGCATGGAGAATTTGGGGATGGCCAAAAGCCTCATCAAGCAATGGTTGATCAAATAGTTCAAGAGTTTGTAGATGTGTTTCCAACTGATCTATTAAAGGGATTATCCTTCAATAGTGGTTTGCCCTTCAAGATTGAGTTATTGCCAAGAAGTACTCTAATGAGTAGACCAATGTATCAACTCTCACTACAAGAGTCAGATGAACTTTGAACAACATTGATGGAGTTGTTAAAGAAGGATTTCAAACAACATACTACATCTTCTTGGGAAGCATAGGTACTACTTGTTCCAAAGAAGGATGGAAGTCTTTGCTTCTATATTGATAACCATAGTCTCAACAAACAAACAATGAAGAATTCATATTCCTTGGATTGAATTGATGAGTTGCTAGATGAATTGAGTAGATACTTATCCAAGTTGGATCTTCAAAATGACTATTAATAGATTCCCATTGATAGAGGATATGTGCAAAAGATTACCTTTTGCACAAGGTATGGGCATTTTGACTATAAAGTTCTACTTCCTAGGCTCATAAATGCTCCAATAGTCTTCATACATCATATGTTTGAATAGGATTAGTACATGGTGGTCTTTTTTAATGATATTTTAATTTGTAATAAAACAAAGGTAAAGCATGCAAATCACATATGAGAAGTCCCAAGATGACTCCATCAATAGAAGTTTTATTACAAGAAGTCAAAGTGTGCCTTTTGGCCAAAGGAAGTTACTTTTTGGGTCACAAGATCTTATCAAAGGGGATCAAGATGGAAGAGGAGAAAATCAAAGCCATTGCTAATTGGCCTACTCCAAAGGATGCCACAAAAGTATAGGCATTTAATGGATTGGCAAGTTTTTACCGATGGTTCATGCACTATTATACTCATATGGCCGTACCATTGATTGACCTCTTGGAGAAGAACTCAACCTTTCAATGGACCACCAAGCACAAAGAAGCATTCCAAAAGCTAAAAATATGGCATCTTCAAGATCCATTCTTCAACCATATGATCTTCAACTACCTTTGTGGTTGATTTTGATGCTTCTAACTTTGCCATTAGAGTCATGTTATAATAGGAATTCCCATATAGGTTACATCCCATTGCCTTTGAGTCTCACTAACTAAACACCCCAAAAAGGAATTTCTATACTTGAGATTTGGAATAGCTAGCAATGGTATATGCTACCAAGGTATGGATGCATTATCTCTTGGGACAACAAGTGATCATGCAACTCGATCACAAACCCTTATTGCATAATTATATTTGGAATACATGAAGAGTAGATATCATCAATAGGAGAAACAAATATAGTTGTTTGACCTCAAACTTGAGTACAAACCCAATAGGTTCCATGTCATCCCAATACCCCATAACAACAACTTGATTTGAAGTCTTTTCCTCTCATCATGGCAACAATTACGACATTGTGAGTCAACTCCAAGGTCCAAATTGAGTTTAGGACCGCTTTACAACAAGACCTCTTCTTTTAGATGGTACAAGGCTATCTTGCCACACATGAAAAAGAATACAACACCTTTTCCTTCAAGGAAGGCCCAAAATAGAGGCCTATTTTGGGAGAACCGGATCTATGTTCCAACCAAGAGTGATCTATGACTTGTGCACTTTCAAGAAGCTCATGACTTACCAATTTTTGGTCACATGGGTGTGGACAAGACCTTGGGTACCCTCCAATGCCAATGGTGGTGGCCCAACATGGCACAAGATATTCAAGTGTTTGTTTTATCTTGTGAGAGCTACCAATGCAACAAGGCTAGCAACCAAAAACCAAGTTGCTTTCTTCAACCACTTCCCATTCTATTTGCTCAATGAGAACATGTCAACTTAGATCCCATCACATCCTTGCCCAAGACAAAGTTGGGTCACATAAAAATCATGGTGTTTGTGGATAAGCTTAATAAGAAAATCCATTTGGCACCAACCTTTAATATAGTGGATGTTCCAACATTGGCCTAGATCTATTTCAACAATGTTTTCAAGCATCATAGGATGTCTTATATACTCATCTACAATCGTGATTCTTGTTTACCAAAACAATTTGGCAAGCACTTTTCTAGATGATTTGCACCAAGCTTACTTTGTCCACGGTCTATCATCTTCAAATGATTGATAAAGCAAATGTGAAAATTGCACCTTAGAAGATATGCTTCATTCCTTTGTCAATATTCACCACATCAATTGGGATGAGTATCTTAAAATTGTTCATTTTGCCTACAATGACTCCAAATATGTAAGCATTAGATTTTCTCCTTTCTTCCTTAAGTTTGGCCAATATCTATTTGTTAATTATTCTCTTCTTGTTACTCCTCCATCTCATATCCCTCATACTTCTACCTCCTTGACCACAATATCTCAATCCTTACAACAAGCCAAATTTCATCTCTTTGTTGTTCAAAATTGTCAAAAACAATATGTAGACCAATATCATTGTGATCTCATTTTTCAACTTGGTGATAAGGTCATACTTTCTTGTAGCAATCTACCCCTCCCACTTGATACCCAAGTCCATAAACTTACTCTTAATTGGATAGGTAGATTTTATGTCACCCAAATCATTTCATTTGTTGCTCATCGACTTGCCTTGCCTTCTCATATGTGAATCCACCCTATCTTTCACATTTCTAAGTTGAAACCTTTTGTTTCTAGTACATCTTTCTTTTCTCTTGTATATAACCTCCTCCTCCTCCTATGCCTATCAACAATCATGAGGTGTATGAAGTTGATTGTATACTTGCACAGTGCCACATTCCACATGGCCGCCAATCAACAAGGTTCTTTGGAAAGAATATCCCCTTCATGATGCCACTTGGGAGCATCTTTCTCATCTACAAAATGCACAAATGGCTATCTTGGAGTTTGAAGCTTCCATGGTGATGAGAACATCACCAATTAGCAATGGGGGAATATGTAACAATACAAAGTTTATAGATGAGTTAGTCGAGACTAAGGAAGTAGGAAATAGATCAAATTAGCCAAGAATTATAAGAATATTCTAGAAGCATGTATAAAGTTACTTGGTATATTCCAAGTATTGGGTAATGTGCATTCCAAGTGGCAACTTCTAAGAGGAAGCTTCTTGGGAAGCTTTTGGCTAGCTTGGCTTGTACACCAAGTAGGTAGCTTCTAGAATAAGCTTCTTGGGAAACTTCTTGGGAAGTTTAGCATGCACGCCAAGTAGGCAACTTCTTGAGAAGCTTCTCAATTAGTTTGGCTTTCACTCCAAGGCTATAACAATATGTAGTTTGTTGATGAGTTATTCAAGGCTAATGAAATAGAAAATAGGCCAAAGTAGTCTAAAATATTCTAAAAGTATCTAAGAAGCTACTTGGTACCTTCCAAGTATTGGGTAACATGTATGCCAAGTGGTGACTTCTAGGAGGAAATTTTTTGGGAAGCTTCCTGGCTAGCTTAGCTTGCACCTCAAGTAGGTAACTTCTAGAATGGAACTTCTGGAGAAGCTTCCAACTAGCTTAGCTTGCATGCCAAGTAGACGGATTTTAGAAGAAAGTTTCTTGAGAAGCTTCTTGATTAACTTGGCTTGCACTCCAAGAAAGTGACTTTATGTAGCTTCTCACGAGCCTTGTATGTTTCTTATAAATACCAAAGCCCAAGCCCATGGTACTCATTTGGAGTTTCTCACGCTCAAGTGTCTTAATGTGATATTTCATTTCCCTATTTCTCTCCTCAATCTTGATCTTTTACATTGGTATTAGAGCAAGAATGAGATGGATGGAGTTTATGGACCACCAAATCTATTTTTGCCAAACCATTGAGATTTTTTTGTCTAAGTACTACCTAAGCATCATTTCATATAGATCACCACCTCATGCTTTGGGTAATTTTTTTGAATGCAATCACCTTTTTTGAGGAACCCTTGGTATTTCCAATTGTAACTTATGGGGAACGGTGGACATGTTACATCTATGTGTTAATAAATTAAATAAATTGGGAGTAGTGTGATAGAGCAATAGTAGCCATGGTGGTAATGCATAAGGTTATCACTAATATGTAACAACAAATTGAACATCTTACTCAATTGTTGGATGAATGAGATTATAAACAATAAGAGCAACTAGAGGGAGCACCATTTTGAGAAAGAGAAGAGCAAATCTAATTTCCAAAACTCAAGGTATTGGCAAGAATCGCTTATGAATAATAGAGAATTTTGTATTTGATTATGAATGTTATTTTGAGGCTACAAATCTTCAAGATGAATGGAAATAAATCCTCTTGGCTTCAAGCCAATTGGATAGAGTAGCAAAATTATGGTGGCAATTATAAGTGGAGCAAGTTGAATGGTATTTTGTTGCGCCAATCTTGACATGAGAAGAATTCAAATGTGCAATAATTGAGCAATTTAAAGGTGCAATAATTGAGCAATTCCAAGTAATAAATGCTACACAAGTTGCACGAGATAAGTTAGCAAAGTTGAAGTATATTGGTTTTGTAAGAAGCTACATCATGCATTTCTAGAACACCATTATGCAAATTTCTAGATATAACGGATTGTGAAGCTCTAAATCAATTTTTAAGGAGCTTGAAGTCATGAACCAAATTGGAAGTGACTATGCAAAAGTCAAAACACTTAGAAGAAGCCATGCATTTGGCTGAGCACTTTCATTCCTTGTTTATGATAACTTGCTCTCACCCTCAACCTTCACAAAATTGACCAACACATTACCCATGGTTGAAGAGCTGGCACCAATGGAGATTGATGTCATCCAATAGAGACCACTTGGCACAACAAATTGAGAAAAATGGTAGTAAAATAATGGTTACTTTTATTATCACCAGATTGGATATTGTATTGTTGAATGTACACTCAAGAATGAGCAAGCTTGACAAATTGCTCAAATGGAGTTTGTAGAGTGGACTGATCAAGGAAACAAGGAATCCCAATCAGAGATTTCAAACCATCTACTAGGAACTTGACTAGTCTAGTGAGATTGAAGTCTCAACCTATGCAAGTTTGCTTCACTTATAATGTATGATATTTGATCATGGTTATAGGATTTGGTTGATTTTGGAAGTTTAGAGAATTGCAAGTCTATGCAATTAGCAAAGGAATTAAGTATTCCTATCAAGTCAATAATTAGAAGTAGATTGGTGATAGTGGATGGTAGAAAGGGTTTTATATTTTACATCTTGTATCTTGATACCTTCAAGATTGGGAAAGAGTATTAAGAGTATATGAGGTTTGTAATGACACCATTGCACTATAATATCATTTTAGGTCTACCTTGGCTTGAACATTATAAGTTTCAATTTGATTAGAGCCAATAACAACATGAAGTACAACACCAAGGTAAGAATTTCCAATTAGGTTGTCTGCCATATTTGAGGAAGACACCTTAGAATAGTCAATCCCAAGAGGGGAAGTTTGTTGAGAAAGTAGCCATAAAGCAAGCTTTGAAGGAAGATAAGTCCCAAGATAGAAAGTTTGTAATGAAACAGCCATAGAGCAAGCTTTGGAGGAAGATAAGCCTATGTAGTGTGGATCAAACAGATTGCACATGGAAGATCTAAGGAGGATTTAAAGCTTCATCAAGCAATGGTTGATCAAATACTCTAAGATTTTCCAAGTGCTTTTCTAAATGATTTGTTGAAGGGATTACCTTTGATTGTGGTATTCTCCTCAAGATTGAGTTATTGTTAGGAAGTACTCCAATGAGTACACCAGTCTATTAGTCTCACCAAAGGAGTTGGATGAACTCAAAATAACACTGCTAGAGTTGTTGGAGAAGGATTTTATACAACATAGTAGATCCTCTTATGATCATTGGTACTATTTGTTCTAAAGAAGGATGAAGGACTTTGCTTTTATATTGATTATTGTGGCCCCAATAAACAAACAATGAAAAATGCATATCCCTTGCCTTGAATTGAGTGGTGCACAATACTTCTCCAAAATGGCTATTGGCAAATTCCCATTAATAGAGAAGATGTACAAAAGATTACTACCTTTTGCACAAGGTATATGCATTTTGAATAAAGAGTTCTACCTTTTTGGCTCACTAATGCTCTAGCAGTTTTCATGGATCAGATGCATTGATTGTTGGATGTGCTATTGGATTGGTGTGTGGTGGTCTTCTTGGATGAAATTCTAGTAGGACAAAGAGATAATATGCAAATCACATAAAGAAGTCCTAAGATGGCTATATTAGTGGCCGTTTTATTGAAAGAAGTCAAAGTATGCCTTGGCAGAAGGACGTTACTTTCTTGGGTCACAAGATCTCATTGGAGAGGATCAAGATGGAAGACAAGAAGATTAAGGTCATTTTTATTGGCCTACTCCAAAGGATGCTACAAATTTATGAGCATTTAATGGATTGGTAAGTCTTTACCGACAATTCATTCATTATTATGCTCATGTGTGGCCACACCATTGATTCACCCTTGGAGAAGAACTTGAGCTTTCAATGGACCACCAAGCACAAATAATCATTCTAGAAATTAAAATATATGGTGTCTTCAAGACCCATTCTTTAACCATATGATCCTCAACTACCTTGTGTGGTTGATTTTGATGCTTATAACTTTATAGTTGGAGTCGTGTGGCAATAAGAATTCTCATATGGGTTACATCCCATTGCCTTTGTGTATCTCCAACCAAATAAAAAAAAACTACTTTGCTCAAGATAAGGAACAACTAGCAATGGTTTATACCACCAAGGTATGGAGGCATTATCTAATGGGGAAACAAGTGATCATGAAAATTGATCATAAGCCCTTATTGCAGACATTACATTTGGAACACATGAAGAATCTACATCATTGATAGGAGAAACAACTACAATTATTTACATCAAACTTGAGTACAAACCTAATTATTCCCATGTCATCCCCAATGCCCTATCATGACGACCTGATTTGAAGTCTCTTCTTCTTATTGTGGTGGCAATTACAATGATATTAGTCGAGTCCAAAGTCCAAATTGAGTTTAGGATAGCTTTACAACAAGGTCCTTTCTTTCATACGGTACAAGGTTGTCTTGCAACATGTGACAAGGATTACAACACCTTCTCCTTCAAGGAAAGCCTTCTATTTTGTGAGAATTGGATCTATGTTCCTACCAAGGGTGATCTTCAACTTGTGCACCTCCAAGAAACCCATGACTTACCAATTTCTAGTCTCATGTGTGTAGACAAGACCTTGGATACCCTCCAATGCCAATAGTATTGGCCCAACATGGCACAAGATGTTCAAGAGTTTGTTTGATCTTGTGAGAGCTACCAATGCAACAAGGCCAACAACTAGAAATTGAGTGTGTTCTTTCAACCACTTCCTATTCCATTTGCTTATTCAGAACATGTGAGCTTAGATCTCATCACATCCTTGCCCTAGACAAAGAAAAGTCACACAAATTGTGGTATTTGTGGATAATCTTAGTAAGAAAATCCATTTAGCACCAACCTTTGATATCATTGATGCTCTAACATTGGTATAGATCTATTTTGGGAATGTCTTCAAGCATCATGAGATGCCTCGTGTACTCATCTCCAACCATGATCTTTGATTCATTAGAAAATTTTGGCAAGCACTCTTTTAGATACTTGGCACCAAGCTTGCTTTGTCCATAGCCTATCATCCTCAAATTGATGGAAAAATTGAACATACAAATCACACCTTGGAGGATATGCTTTATGCCTTTATCAACATTCACCATACTAATTGGGATGAATGTTTTGCAATTGTTGAGTTTACATATAATAATTCCAAATAAGCAAGCACTAGATTCTCTCTTTTCTTCTTTAATTTGGGCCAAGATCCACTTGTTCTAGATTCCTCTTCTTGCTCCTCCTCCATCTGATGTCCCTCATACTTCCACCGTCTTGACATGTAACACCCATTTTTGCATGTGTGTGGTATTGTGATATTTAGCTTGGTATTACAAGTACTTGAGAGATATTATTTATATAGAGATAAAAGATGGTTCTACATTAATCATGATTAGCTAAAGTTATTCATAGCTAAGATAGAAGGGACCTTACTTTAGAGGAAGTGGAAAAGATGAGCACCACTATTTTGGATTCTAGTGTGTTGACTTGGTATTATTCCTAGGTGTTTGGATTTGAGGAAAGAGTTGAGAACTCTTGGGCCTGCAAGCCTTTTTGTTTTGGATTCTTCTATAGTCCAAGGATAGCCCATGTGAAGGAATCCTCAACTTAGTGGTTAGGTCAAGATAAGATCACATGCTAGTGGAATATGCTCATGTTAATGGATATTCCTTTATACTTTTTGACTTTACTCGACTTTTGGTCTAGTAACTTGAGTTACTATGGTAATTAGTAACTTTGGTGCATAACTATTTCACAAGTATATAAACAAGGGGTGAGGAGGTACTCATCATCCTTTCATTTGTAACTGTCTCTCTCTCATTGAGTTCTCTAGTGAACAATATCTTGAGTCTTGGAGTGTTAGCCTTGGAGGAGTATGATGGAGTTGGGGTTCCTTGTCTTCTTAGTCCATGGTGCGCTACTATAATAGCCATCAGAGGTTTATCTTGAGTGAGAGACAGGCCGGCTCACATACCACCAAATCTCAATCCTTCCAACAAGCAAATCTCATCCCCTTGTTGCTCAAAATCATCACAAATAATATGCAAACCACCATCATCATGATCTCATCTTTCAATTTAGTGATAAGGTCTTGTCTAATAACCTACCCTTCCCACTTGATACCCAAGTTTGTAAACTTGCTCCTAATTAGGTAGGACACTTTGATGTCACCCAAATCATTACTCTTATTGCTTATCAACTTGCCTTGCCTTGTCACATGCACATCCACCTTATCTTTCATATTTCCAAGTTGAAACCCTTTGTTCTTGATCCATCTTCCTTTTCCTCTTGTGTCCAACCTCCTCTTCCTCTTGTCCCTATCAATGATCATGAAGAGTATGAAGTTGATCACATCCTTATGTGTTGCTAAGGATACAATGGTCACTAATAACATATAGAATACAAAGTCCTTTGGAAAAGGTATCCCCTTGATGATGCCTCTTGAGAGCCTCTTTCTCATCTCTAGAATGCACAAATGGTCATACAAGAGTTTGAAGCTTCAATAGCAATGAGTACATCACCAACTAGCGATGGAGGAATATATAACAATATGGAGTTTATTGATGAGTTATTCAAGGCTTATGAAGTAGCAATAGGCCAAATTAACCTAGAATATTCTAGAAATATCTAAGAGGATACTTGGCACCTTCCAAGTATTGGGTAATGTGCATGCCAAGTGGTGACTTCTAGGAGGAAAGTTATTGGGAAGCTTCCCATCTAGCTTAGCTTGCACCTCAAGTAGATAACTTCTAGTATAAAACTTCTTTGAAAAGTTCAAACTAGCTTAACTTGCATGCCAAATATGCGGCTTCTAGAAAAAAACTGATCAATTAACTTGGCTTGCATTCCAGAAAAGTGGCTTTAGGAAGCTTCTTAGGAGCCTTGTATGTTTCCTATAAATACCAAAGCTCAAGCTCATGCTAGGCATTCAAAATTTCCCTCATTCAAGAGTTTCAATGTGATCTTTCACTTTGATCTTCCCATGCTCCTATCTCTCTATTCATTCTCCTATTTCTCTACTCAATCTTTTATAGTGTGCCAAAAGGAGGTGACACTACGCTCTTTTGGGAGTGATTATTGCCCAAGGAGTTAAACAAGAAACAAAAAAGCATTGCAATTTGTGATATTTTTATTCAATTTTAGTCATTTCTGACTTGTATCCTTAAGTGAACTACATGGTACTTGTAGTTTTATCACATTTTGGTCAATATAGAGTCACTACAATAATATTAAAATTATTGTAGCTTATAAATTTTATATTAGTAAGTGGAATATTTCTGATTAATTACTTAAATTGTAAATTTGTCTATAAATTCGAAATAATAAAAAGTTAATGAGCCTTTTGTACAATTTTGATTCTAGAAAATTATTTTTGAGTAATAATAATAAATTAATTAAATCCATTTAAAATATTTTTTTAAAAAAAATTCTAAACTTAGTTCTGTAATTATAGTTGTAGAATCATATGAATGATATAAATAAAATAATCAAAATGCATACTGAAACCAACTTTTTTTATTTATAATCAATTTATAACAATAAAATGTAGATTTAGTTACAATACATTTGTTTAGATTATTTGATGTTGTCCTACCAATCATATAAATGATATATAATTCAATATTTAAATATTTAGTTATTTTAATCCAAAAGAAAATTCACTAAAAGTTCAATAAGAGTCAAAACTTAACTTATAATATCCTACTAGTATAACATTAAAATTTTATCAAATACTGAAGCCGACTTTCTATTTATTTATAATCACTTTATAATAAATAAAATTTAGACTTATTTACAATACATTAGTTTAGATTATTTGATGTCACTATAAATAATATAAATGATATATAAGTCAATATTTATTTATTTATTTATTTTAATCCAAAAGAAATTTCACTAAAAGTTCAATAAGAGTCAAAACTTAACTTATAATATCCTAATAGTATAAAGTTAAAACCTTGCCAAAAATATAAATATATTTAAATTTTTTTAATGATAATATGTCCTCTTTCAAATTGGATCTAATATAATATTAAATCATACTAGTTTTAATCAAAATATTACAGTTGAACTTTTTATAAGCCAATTTGATGGATTGAGAGTTAGCCTCAAAAAGTACACATTTCACATCCTCAATATTGTACTATAATTTAGTCAAATAGATAGATAATAAGTCATTCATAATATAAAACTAATCTATAAAGAGAATGATTAAGTTTGTTCTAGAGTATACAAATTATCTTAATGATTTATGTTAATTAGGTGTACAAGATACAAGAAACCTCGTTAATAAATTCTTGAACGTATTACGAGAGTTGGGTTCAAGGTCAAATTTAGTGTTAATCTTTGAGCTAGCTTCATAATAGATAAGGTAAAAGTGAATGTCCGAAACTTACTCTACAATTGATTAGTTCAAATTAGACAGACAAATCATCTTATGAGGGATGGACATAAGCTCAAATATAAAGGTAATTAAAAAATGGATTCTTTTAATTTTGGGAAAGAATGTTCTTGAGTATAATAGAGGTCCATTCAAAGCAAAATACTAGCTTTATCTTATATGGGAAAACAAATTGTATTTGTTTGATTTGATAGATAAGATGGACATCATAATGATTAATACATAGATAAAAATTAATGGTATATGTTAGTTTGTGGTTTATTGGTAGAACATGCTATCTAATTTTCTCATACTTATTATATTGAAAAATAAATGAATTTTAAAACTGTTTGTAACTTACTGAAAACTTAATATATTTAATAATTATTGAGCAAGTCAAAAAATAGATGTACATGTTAAAAAATATTTAATTTGCATTAGAACATAGAAATATAGAATTATGATATCATTTCAAGGTAAAAGGAAACCTTTGTTGTGTCCAAGTGTTAGATTATGAATTGTTTACTAGGATAAATTTCCCTTCTATCAAGAAAGTATTTGATTGATTGAGACATTTAGATGTAAACTTGCTGTTATTAAATTAAATTCAATCATATTAAATTGATATTTAAATAGTATATTTACTAACTTTGTAAGCCCGATAGAGGCTTAAATACCTAAAACACACAAACTTCAAATTAATAGCATGTTTCCACCACAAAGAAAACTCAAGCAAAAACTTTTGCTAAATTATTTATATTCAGATGTAGAACATATACCCACTACTTTATATACGTCCATATATATCCATATAAATACAATTAAAATTATATAAGATTACAATGACATTGCACAAAATTTCAGTGAAACTATGTTGCTCATGATCTACATCATTGATTTTCAAGTACTTACCATAACCTTGTCAATCACTCACTTTAATTTATGAGTAGCAAGTAATTTAGTCATACAAATCTTCATATTTCTTAAACAAATAGTGCAATAGTTTTTATATTTGAATTAAGTACATATCCTCCAAAAAAATAAAAATAAAAATTATAGCAAATTATGCATAAATCTAATTTTTAATAGTTAAAATAAAATTGGGATCATACTAGTGATGATTAATAACCCTGCAGGTATTGGTGGTATATTCTTGATGGCTTATAAAATTAACCGTCTGTTTGAAATGGTGCATAACATGAGCACGAAACCCAAGACAAGTAGAATATACACTGTTATTAATAAATGAAGGTAAAAATGCCATGGAATCTGACACTTGTTAATTTGTAAAAAGTTTAGTCTGTGAATTATACGATCTTATAGATCATAATTTACAATAAATAGGATACCGTTTACTTATCAAAATTTATTTTAGACGTGTACCTATTCATTCAATTTAATAGAATAGAATGTGAACATTTATAATAACATATATTATGTAGAATATAAACATATAGAAACCCATTATATAATGTTAGTTATGCAACTATGGTATCCCATATCATTTTATTATTGAGAAGTGAATTGAAAATACACTCAAAGAGGAGATTTTACCTTTCTAATTCAGAATACAATCATATATATATATGTTCGTTTGCTCATACATACACTAGAAAACAGTATGAAACATAAAATAAAAAAATTCACATTTTATATATATATATATATATATATATATATATATATATATATATATATATATATATATATATATATATATATATATATATATATATATGTGCTAGAATTTCATTTTTCATAAGCATAATTTTTATAATCTATCACTAAAACATAATATTTAGCAAATACTAATATGTATAGTACAATTATAAGAATTTTCCAATGATTTAATTTTGATAATAGTTGAACAATGAACTACCATCATAAGTAGATTTGAAGCCAAAAGAAAGTATATTCTAAGCCCAAATAATACTGAATGAATAGTTAAATCGACTACCTGCATCTTAAGTTTAAAAGCAAAACACGTGTTACAAATTTGGCCAGTAATCACATATAAATTAAGATCGAAGAAACCGTACCAAAACAAAGTGAATTATATTATTTATTTAGCCATATTCTATTATTTTCTTGTCACATTTCTGTGTAGATTAGACTATGCTGTAAAAATATAAAATGATATTAATAATTATTGATTGATAATAAAAATAAAAATAAAATAAAATAAAATTATATACATAGTTTCTCCTTATAAAAGTTTGCTCGAAAAGATAATATAATATCACTGGACAAGCTAACCCAACAAAGATCTTACCAGACCTAGCTTGTGTGGTTCGTACTCACTTTCGGTCCCCGCGCGACGAGCATCTGTGTTCCTCCTCCTGTACCAAAGGACCAAAGGACGCCTTCCTCCTGCACCAAAGGACTTGCCTCATCGAGATCCATAGTCGGTAGCCTGAGGTAGAGCCAACGAGTGATTCTACGGATCCCGACCTAGGAGAGTACTAATTAAGGAAAATTTAGAATTAGAGTTCGACGGAAGTATTCAGGAGCGCAATGCACCCAATAATTAAGTTCGGCGACTTAAACCTTTTTCATACACACTGACAAAGTTAAAAACTAGTGATATTCTGCCGCGTGGAGCAAGTCAAAGCTTTTGGATGTTCCGGGTGACCGCAACGAGACTGCTCGCCAGGGATGGATGATTGACTTTACTTTACTTTACCCCCTGCGTGCTTAAATTTCAAGATTTACTGCCGCAGCTTTACCGTCGGGCAATGGACATTACCAGTGAGTCTTTGAAGCTTGCTTGTTGGCTCGCTTCGTGTGTGCGTCTTTGTGAAGCTTCTGCTTGTTCTGCTACTGCAGTGGTCGGAAGGAAGGGCAGGGAAGGGAAGGGAAGAAAAGCTGTCTGAAGTTAAACTCTTGTGCACCTCTTAGCAGCTCCTGCACTGAACCGCGCCAGCTTTTCCGCCACAAAAATCTTCGAATTTTAGACGATTTGGACGCGAATTGTTTGGTAATCTGGTTGGCGAAGCCTGGGAAAGTAGGTTTCGGGACGGACTGTAGGAGGATGTCGTGGCGCATGGTGGAATGTATGTGAAGCTTTTGTCCAGTTGTGTCGAGTACTGGGAGAGGACGAGTGAGGGGAGAGGGAGAGGAAGAGAGTTCTTGAATGGAGTTGGCTTTTACCAAAGCTTTGAGGAGTTTATACGAGGATGTAGGTCACTGTCTACTGCGGTGACATTTGATTTGCGCTGTGGTGGAGTTTAGTTTTGCAGTGTCCCTGAGATTTGGTTCACATTCTAGGGTAAGAAGAAGCCGTCGAGGGGCTTTAGATATTGGAGGTATCGGTGATTAGTGGTCGATGGGAAGTCCTGTCACGTAAGCCAGTCTGCTAGCGTGGAACATCTGGTCGCGAGTACGTCGATTTCAGCTCTAAAATTGCGACTATATCGAGTGTATAAGACGACGGCAAGATCAATCTGTCCATATTCCAAATCGTTCTTGTTATGTAGTTTTGGACAGATCATCTGTGGAAGAGCGAGTATTGATGATCTCGTCTTCTTGAATACGCAATAGAAAGTTAGGCTTGCACCACATGACTTGAGGGGTTTTGGAAAGGCCACCCGATAAACATAATGCAGGGTGATAAAGCGTCAACCAGGGTTTTGCACCCTCTTGTGTACAGTGTTCAATATACTCTATTTTTCGAGCCAAGACGAGTATTGTAAAGATTCCAAGACATGGACCGGGTTCCCTACGACGCAAGGCCGGAGAAGCGTCCGAGGTTGACTCTTGACGACGCAGATCGGGCGGACGTGGACGAGGTTGGTCTTTGCAGTTGATCTTATCTACGTTTTGAATGGGAATCAAATTTTACTAATTTACTCACTGCACTGTAGAAGTTTGGAGAGTTGGCATGCCAGAGTTTCATGTTAAGCTTGAACGATGTTAAGTTTTTTTCATGCAGTCACTACTGGTCTTCCTGTCGTAATTTCAGTAGTCATTCTTGTTGTCAGCTTTTAGATCGACGCAGCCTTAATACCTTTTATTACCAGCTGAATCCCGTGACTTGACAGTCGGTCAAAGGAATACCATCTGCCTGGTTCTGCTAGATAACGCATGCATAAGCTCG
Organism: Lunularia cruciata; assembly: GCA_948567375.1. Lineage (NCBI taxonomy): Eukaryota > Viridiplantae > Streptophyta > Marchantiopsida > Lunulariales > Lunulariaceae > Lunularia > Lunularia cruciata. The sequence goes on from OX419758.1 coordinate 8,993,978, forward strand.
AAAAGGTCCAGAACTACTGAACTAGGAGTGAACTCTACAAGAATGTCTCTCTCTGGTATCAGTATCTTTATTCATATCGGTCACGCTAACTCTCTTATGGTGGACAACGAGGTGGTAAGTTTCAAATCTGATGGGAAAATTCAAAATTCAAAGAAGTAGGTAATATACAGGATGTTGATAGCTGGCACGGGGAGTTCAGTGTGGTGAAAATTGTCCGCATGGAGAATGGTAACTGCACGGGCTTTTCACTTCGTTTCCCCGATTCTGTCGAACATATAGTCGAAGTTTGGAACCCGAATTCGTGTACACGATAAAACCGTTGCGGAAAAAAATAGTCTTTGTTCGTTTTTGGTTGTTAACTTGCATGCCATGATATAGTTTCGAGCTTGGTTTCCGAGAATTCTCCAGATAGTGCAGAGAAATGGTTTACCCTCGCTGAGGAAGTCCTAAGAACGACTGCTTTCATGAACAGTGATAGCGACGCGTCATAATTTATGCTAAGGGTACTGGGTTACTGCAATCCTCTAGTTTGTGTACAAATCTCGTCCTTTTACACGAATGATTCTCACGGGCAGCTATAGTATTTGCTTCAGTCCTCACTGAGAGTCATTTGAAGCTGTTCTTGTGCGAGTATGGGGCTAAAGAAGGAGGCGAAAGAGGTCAACATCTGAGAACACTAGCTGCATCGGTCTCCTTCCTCAAGGACTTAGCCTGGTCATACTCTCTAACTGGGTCCTTCGGTGGTTTCCTCCACGGGACTACAGATCTGTACGGAATTCGTTTATATAAATGTGAAATCGTTTCAACATTGGCGTTTCACTTTCTCCTTACATGGGGTCATTGAACATCGTCGACAATCTGTAAATGGAGCATGGTGTTCATTTTCTGGACAAGCTTTAGTCTGTGTTATCACTCGTGTATATGTTGGTTCATCCCTGTTGGAGGTAACCCTGTCGCTTGCGAAGCCTGTCCTGCCCTGCCCAGTTTAGGGACCTTTATATCCATTGGTTCTGCTACCCATGGTTATCTTCGTGTAGAAAGTTGAAATGGGCAGACGTACCAGGTTGATCGACGGACGAAGCTCTCCTCGGTTCTCAAGTTGTTGCATGGGATGGCAGGAGCTACGGCTAGAAGTGATTTCTTAGGAACGAAGAGATGAAACCATTATAAACTGACCAGGGTGATCTGCCCACATACTTACACCCCTACTTCTGGGAAGTTTGGGCTGCCTTTACAGGGGTTATTGGCATCCTGTATCTGGAGAGTGGCTTACCCGTTCACTCGCATGAATCACAGTGCTTGATAAAACCTGTGTAACTGTCAAACCTGTATGTGCTAAATCAAGATGCTCAAACTGCATTGGTTTGTGGTCTCCTTTCCAGGAGCAAATTCACTACAGAAACACTCAGATTACCATGACCGTCAAACTGCACTGGTTCTAGTTTCGGTTCCCGGAGTAGAACAGCAGCATCTGTACGTTTTTGATAAACTTGAGCCACGGAGACATGTTTAGCATTGGGGACTAGAGAACTTTCTCTCTCGTTTGAAGTTTGTAGAGAAGCAAGCAGTGTCTTGGTATACAACCCTTGTTATAATCTCCCTTTATCAGCACATTTAGCAAAGGGAATTCATATGAAGCTTTTGGAATATCATTGTGTCTTGGTACACAGTCCCTCGGGATAAACTTTCGGGGGCCAGGAGAAACCCACCTAGGAACGAGCACATCTCTTGCCCATCTAAGAACGAGTACGTCTCTGTATAGACAGCTTTAGAATTAAGAATAAATAAGTATCTAGCATCTAGTCTGTCTGTGACTGTGGCAGCACTTAGTTTACCTAAGTTCTGAGTTTCCATTTTTTTCTTAGGGATGAGAACAATAGGAGACAGCCACCCAGGGGTATTGACCAAACAAGGGCATCGACGACGGGATAGATGAATTTGATAAAGAAGTTCATCAAGCTCCTGTTGTATCTTGGCCGGATGATTCGGATTCACAGGATACCCGGTGCCTCTGAATGATTTTAGTTCTTCCTGAAGACACAGTCCCTGGGTATAATCTTCAGAGTTGATGCTGCAGGCGATAAGGTTAGTCCACGATTTATAGCATCATGATATACTCATTCAATGTTTAAAGCTATTCGAAATGCAGACAGGGCCTCGGTATCATATTTCATAGTTGATGCTTGAGGCAAAGAGGCTAGACCTCTGATTACAGCGTCATCATCAATATTAGTACAGATTTTTAGAGTGGATACTGAAGGTAACAGGGCTAGATGTCTATCTACATATTATCAGTATATTATCAATATCCTCATCCACTGTTGAAGGAGTTCGTCTCTCAATCTCAGTCTAACATCTGTGTGTCCCGTATCCCGTAAAGCCACCGATACTCTGCAAGGTAACCCTGTGTGCAGTCATACGGTGTGCGTCCCATATGACGGAAAGTAACCACTACTCTGCTCGGTAAATCTCTTCAAGTGTAACCCTGTGTGCCTCCAGTTGAACGGGAAGCCCTCAATAGATTGTAAGCTTTTGAGCCCGTTGGAAATCTATTTGGAAATGCACCCAAAAGGGTCCCAAAGTGGCATGCTCTCAAGGGTGTGATGATGTGTTCTCGTGAAACACAAGCACGGGGACGGTATCAATCTCAAGTCAATAAGTCGACCATTAATAGGAGCTAAAGGAGCCGCTCACGGAAGAAAACCACCTATTTTCTTCCGTGAGTTGACGACAATTTACAGGGTGCCCTTGCTGTGCTCTAGTAAGGCGAATCGGCCCACATAGCATACTGCGACAGCCCTTTGTATTTTGTTACTTTCATTTTCAGAACGTGATCATGTTATCAACTTTAGAGTCTAAGCACTGAAAATCTCTTCCTCACTCTTTTCCAAAACGTCATCTTATTGCCTCAAGAGTCAAAATGTTGAAAATCATCCTCTCGGTGCTGTTGTTGCGTACTGGCCCTAATTCTAGACCGGTTTTTTCTCCTTCTAGACAAAGCAATTTATTTTTTCTTTTGCCTTTTGCTCTGTGTGTTCGGAATTTCATTGAGTTTTCCCAGTATTCGGTAACCTACTACTTGACTATCAAAAGTAGCCTGAACGAGAATCGGGATCCCTTTCTTTGGGATTGTACGGTGTCACCTGTCTCATAGTGGACTGTGTCACATGGCGTCTAAAGCAAATTTGTAAGTGATTCCGCAAATTTTCTTGTCCGACTCGCTTCCTACTCTTCAACTTTCATCGCTCTTTGCTTCTTTCCAGACCACAGATGAGAATGTTGCCGCCCTTCGCTACTCCTGAGCTTTCACTAACTATCTCTTAAACAATCCCCATGAATCTCAGACGACATCCCACCATTAAATATCAATTTTATCTTCGCAGGAAATTTATTCCTCTCTTGAAGTACGCAACCCCTTACTTCCAGAGAAGATTAAGCACCTGACGACAGCCTCTCGTGAAGAAGAAGTAGCACCTTATGACAGCGAGAACTCAATGCATCACCTGAGAGACTCTTTGAAATATACGATTTGGCAGTTTGCAGAATGTCTAAAGCTCTTCTTCACGAAGAAGAACGAAGACCTGATGACGTCTCTTAGAACCAATATGATATAAGTTCTCTACCAACCAATATGGATATATCTCCTATAGCTGTTATCGGTTTCAAGTTGTTTACTAGTCCTTTAGATATATCTTATTCTCAATTTGTCGCAATGATGCCTTTGCCTGACTCATGGTTCGACCTCCCGCGTCTACAGTGTTCCTACCCGACTCCAGCCCACGTTTCTAATTCTCATCGTTCACGCACTGCTTACTTGTGGTCTATTACATAACGTTTTCTATTTGCTCGCAGTCGTTTGCATAGCTGTTAGCGATTTCAAGTTGTTTGCTAGTACTTTAGATCTATGTTATTCTCAATTTATTCTCAATTATGCCTTTGCTTCAGGTTACATTCGATGCATTCTACCTTATGGATTTATCACTATTCTAGCATTGTGCATCACGTACATCTTGGTTACCGATCATTTGCATTTCATGAGTTCTGGATAACCCGTTCCCAGAACGGCTTCTGCTCTCATATACCTATATATCTCCCATAGCTACATTGCATGTCACAATCGAGTCAGATCATCAAACGTGTCAGTTAAACGTGGGTCTGGATTCCCTCAAGCGTCCAAATGGCTTCTGCACGTGTGGAGCTAAAATCTGATCTGATCTTCTTGACCTATCTTATCTGAAGAACAACGTATCACGTCAGGTCTGTTTATATGAAATTCAGCATGTAGTTTGAGTCCAGATTGCATGTTACGTTTTGATTGGGTATAGTTATGAATTTCCTTACATCGAAACACTTCGATCATTTCTAACATGAACTTCCTGCCTATTTTCTTTCAGACCCAGCCAGCGACCTATAATGGAGTGGAGGAGCAAGGGACTAGGGGTGGGGGAGCACTCTCTGCATCGGTGACCGGGCCCGGGTCAGGCCCCCTTCCCTTATCGTATTTCAATGGAGCAGCCCGTGTAGCCTCCCCTCCATGGCGGGAGGATGACAAAGATGGACACTACCAGTTTGAGCTGGGAGAGAATATTACCTCGCGCTGTAATCACCCTTGCTTACTCTAGCTAGTACTCACCAATCAAGTTCTCCTTCCTGAGGGAGCAAATTTCATTTGGTTCTTTGAATATTGAAGGGAAAGGGTCGAGATTATTCTCTCTTTCTCTCTCTTACAAGTATAGGTCCTCTTAAGGAGGAAGCTTTGGGCTCTCGAAATAAGAGACTAGAATGCTAGTGATCAACTTTATGTACCTCCCATTTTGGAGGTTTTGTATTTGGGTTTCCAAACTTTTCATGGAGCTTTGGCATCTGGAGCTGACAGCTGTGCGTGTGGACTTGTTGTGTATCCGCTGTATTTGCAGACAAGATAATAAGCAAGATGGGTGAAGGTGCGCTCTCCCATCTTTCACTCTAAGAACTTAAGTTTCGAAGTTTGTGTTGCACATTTTGTGGTTGCCACGTAAATACACTAGGTAGGTTACGCACTTCTTGCTAGCAACTAGTAAGGCGTGAGTCTGTATGGGGATCAGGTGCTTGTCATCTTAAGTTTTAAATTTGTTTTTCTCTCAGGTCTTTCGATGATTTAGCTGTCCTACTAGAACCGATAGTTATCGTGCAAGGTTGTTGCAGCCTCTCACCGGGTTGAAGCGTCTTTGGCTACCGAGATTGACAAATACACAGAAAAGAAATCTTAGTGAGATTGTTAGGTCAGGGTAGTCACTTTCCTCGGAAGGAATTGAGGAGAGGATGATGTTAAATTGTTGCGGAACGATATGCCGGCGGTGTTTATTTGGGGTTTGCCATATACGGCTGAATTGGGGCCATGCAGGAACATTTGGGCGGGTTTTGGAATGCTGGGACCGAGAAGCGCAGGAGTATGTGGCCATCAAAGTGATACGCAATGTGCAGAAGTACCGTGATGCAGCCATGATTGAAATAGACGTACTACGCGCGCTGGCCAAGCACGACAAGACTGGCTCACGGTCGGTTCTGTCATATGATTACGACTTCTGTGGATCTTGCGCCTTACTTAGTAGCGCTGCTCACTGTCCTTGATCGGCGTTTTATTAGCGTGCCAGTATTGTCCGGTAAAGCACTTAATATTTTACGTGTTGGTATATGTCTCTGGTACTTAGTAATTTTTATCTCTGTCCTGTATGCAGGCGGTGTGTTCAGCTGAAGGACTGGTTCGACTTTCGCAATCATGTTTGCATTGTGAGTGTATACCTTTGTTGTACTAATTCTGTCGACCTCATTATCAGCCTGATTTCCTAGGTCAGATTTATTTCAAGAGGACATTTATCGTTGTTGATTTAAACAATACTCGACTGTTCCAGTAAGCTTGTTGACGAGATGGATCTTTCCAAGAAGATATCTTTATGGATAGAAGCAGCGATTGCCTGAGTTCTTAGTCATGAAAATCGTTTTCTGACTGGTAGGTCGCAACTTTCTTATTCCACAGGTTTGCGAGAGGTTGGGACCAAGTCTCTACGATTTTTTGAGGAAGAATAATTATCGGCCTTTTTCAGTTGATCTAGTTCGCGAGTTCAGCAGACAACTGTTGGAGTCCGTAGCATGTACGTTAAAGCTCTCGCCTAGTCACAGGACTTCGCACATCTTGTTTAGCAACAACACTAGCGCAATCCTTGCCCATGGAACGTTGGTAGCAAATGGCAGGAATTGCACAGCTATCACAGATCTGTGTACGATTGTATCACCGTCCAAACTTGAGGAATACAGCTGTTCGGTTTTGTTTATCAACTTTCTATGTTGTTTCTCGCTATATTTCTGATTGTAAGCTTTGAGGTGTACTTCGTGGAGTGATCTTCCATTAGTTCCATAGGTCATTTACCGAAAATTTTGCTACTCCAAATCTTCTCCCACGATCACAATCATTTGATGTGCTGTGATCTGTCAGGGAGTTCTCTCCTTAGTGAAAGGGTGTACTCTCTCAGACTAGCATGATTCTTTGTTTTCTTATTTTCCGTCGATTTTCAGTTCAAAAGTTACTCATTGCTGCTATTCTATCATGCTTGCAGATATGCACGAGCTAACTCTCATTCATACAGACTTGAAGCCCGAGAACATACTTCTAGTCTCCTCGGAGTATGTTAAAGTGCTTGATTATAAGGTGACTACCCTTGTGAAGAAAGTCACAGATGGTTCGGTTGTTGCCTGCTAGTGCGCGGGACTTGTTGACCTACTGGAAATAGGTAGCGTTGTGACCCTTCCATTTTGATGTGGCGGATCATGGTGTCCTGTGGCAGAAGTCTTCACAAGGAACAAAGCATTTCAAGCGCGTCCCCAAATTCAGTGATATTAAGCTGATAGATTTTGGCAGTGCAACATTTGATAGTCACTACCACTGTTCAGTGGTTTCTACACGACATTATCGTGCACCTGAAGTTATTTTGGGTGAGTAAATGCGAGGCCTAGTATCCGACATTGGTAGCCTGAAGCATTTTATCAGTGTTGTCAGCTTTCATTCTCCGCTCCTTCCTTCTGACAGGTATTCTTTCCCGGTTCATATAGCTTATAGCATATTATGATGTCAAATACCCAATTTGGTGGTAAGCACGCAGTTCTCATATCCTGTTTTCTCTCCTTGATTGGTTCCAGGTCTTGGGTGGACCTACCCTTGTGATTTGTGGAGCGTGGGTTGTATACTTGTAGAGCTGTGTTCGGTATGTGTATCATGACAAACCTACCAACTCTTCTGAGGTTGCTGTGATTCCTTTAGTCTTTCACTCATTCCGTTTTCGTCTACAAGCCTGTTTCTTTCTGCTAGTCACGTGTATCAACGCTTAATTTCTTGCAGGGAGATGCTCTTTTCCAAACACACGAGAATTTGGAACATCTAGCTATGATGGAGCGTGTCCTTGGCCAGATACCTCAATCAATGATTAAGAGAGCAGAGTACGTATCATCCAGTTGATAAGATCTGTATCTTTCACCTGCCTTTGCGCCTCAGTAGTTCCTTGTCTAACTTTTGGTTTACTGCATCTTAAACTCGTGGCCTTGACATGAATCGCGAACTACGGATAGTAGTTACTCTTGTTAGCGCTGTAGGCACACTAAATGTCTTTCTCTGATGGAACATGGAAGTTATGACTTGTAATGGCACATCGTCCATGTCTCCAAGTACTCAATTCCATTTATCGGTGTTGGACGAAGAAAGACTCTGTTCCTGGTTCCTGATTTATCCCTCAACGTATTTATGAACGGTTCTCCATGCAGTCGTAGGGCAGAGAAGTACTTGCGGCATGGACGGGAATTGAATTGGCCGGAAGGTGCTGTCTCGTGGGAGAGCATCCGGGCTGTTCGCAGACTACCCAGGTTGAGGGTAAGTTATCTTGCATCTCATTTGCACTCAATGAGTTCTGGATCTCCCGTTCATCGAACGGCTTCTGTCCTCATTTCTCTATATCCTAGCCGAAGCTCTCCAAGTAGTATCGAGTCTTGAATGCTGCTGGTCAGCAAGTTCTACGAACTAGACATGGCGTTGCTTAGACTTTTTGGTCTTCTATTTGCTTTGGTCTAGAGCGGTGGATGTTTGGCTTTACTTTGCTCTTTCAACCGGTACGAATATGATGGATCGTGACTTACTGTCCTTTTGTTCAATAAGCGTACCCGGCGTGATGCACTTCTCTATACCATGGCACAATGGCATGGCTTAAGGATTTTCAACTGTACTTCTGTCTCAAGGTCTCCGACTGTCGAAATGAAGAGCCATTCCCCATTAACCTCGTGACCTTTTAACTATACGCCCAAATTTTACGTTTACTGGTCATAAAAGTCGTTATCTATCGAATCGTATTTACTGATAGTTACAATTCTTTATTTTGGATATTTTGTTTTGCAGAATTTGATCATGCAGCACGTGGATCACTCAGCTGGGACGTTAATCGACCTCTTGCATGGGTTGCTCAAATTTGAGCCTTCAGAGCGATTGACTGCGAAAGAAGCATTGAAGCACCCGTTCTTCAGAGAACCTTCAAGAAGGTTGTGAGACAGAGGACAGAGCGTTTTTGAGCTCGGAGATTGCCTCTTTCCTTTCTGTAGAACATACATAGCTCCTAACCTCGCCGGTGTACATGTACTTGTAGATTTTTCCCCACATAAAATGCCAAATGGCATACACCTTGCTTGTGTGATGAAGCATCTCCAGGCCCTCGACCTCAAATGGTGTCATTCTCATATTCCAAGATGTGCGAGGAAGAAATGAAATCAATTATTACAAGCTACTGCCACCTCGTTTGGCATCCGTATTTGTGACATACTTCCCTCTGTATGCCGTTTGAAAAGTTTCCAGAATTCACACACGCCAGGATGACTGCAGTTTTAGTTTTTTTAATTAGTTGGTTTGTAGTTGTGGTATGCTTCTCCACACACCTACTTTGCATGGTTCGAACCTCTCTGCATATGCTTCTTATGACTCCCCAACCCGCGTGGATCAATGTGGGTTTTCTTTCGGAATTCCCAAGCAAGAGAGACGGTATCATGACATCTGACGTTGTATTCTCGTTTCTGCATGCTCTATTGTGGATTTTTCTTGCATCAAGCGAATTTACGTTTCTTCCAGTAAAAGCTCCAGTCCCGCCAGGTGGATTAACATATTGATGTGGACAGAGGAGACAATGGAACCTACGGATGGAACGAGATCAATTACGGAAGCGAACCCTCGAGTACCACATGCAGTGAGCACAAGATCTTAGTGCTGGTGTGACTTACAGCAGCACCATTGGTGAGGGGATGTCAAACACAGCAGCTATGTCAATCTGTCGCAAAAGAATTGCCAGCTCAGAATTTGTACAGCAACTGTTAGACGCTTGAACCCCTGCAGCACAATTACTTTGATTAATTGTAAGTCATGTAGGGGGCCCGCAAAGTGCCGTATCCAAGACTTTGAGCAGTAAAGGGCGAGGTGGTGATTTGATACGTATGCTGGGCATTTCTACTGATGCCTGCTGATCCTTATTCCTAAGCCTGTGGAAACTGTTTCATGGATTGTTCGTGTAGTTTATACCGTTGCAGATAACTTATGCCCAGACTGCCGCCTACAAATATCAGATTTATAACCACTAGCTTCCCAAGATCGAGATTTCATTCATCGCAGGTAGTCTACTTATCAGGCCATTCGCAGGGCACTCGCAGTTGTTTGTTACTTGAACGCTGGATTACTTTTTGTTTACCTTTGGACAGGTTGTTTGTCAAATTTTCATATTTCTACCAAGTGGCAATCCGCTTTATTCCCTTTACTTCACCCCGGATGATCCGAGCCCGTACCTACAAATCAAAGATGACTGGAAAAAATGACTCGTTAATTCCCCGCTACTGTAGACGGTTGCCACTCAAAGCACAATGCTGGAGCAAATCATAGGATTTTGCAAGCATTGGAAGGCAGCATCCACATCAGGTGACTAAAGACTTCACATTACACTTGGCGCCTACAGACGACACCTCACCTCCATACGCTGCTACGAACTCAAACAGGAAACCTTTCCAACTAAGAGTCCTAAAGAAAAGCCACATCCTCTCTGGAATCCCTTCACAGACATCATAGGCTCCAGCAAACTCGAGCATCTTATGAGGTACCGGGATTCGTGAAATTATGCAAGTATCCACATTATTGGTTACTTGTAGCACCGCCCCTCGTAATATTATGTATTGAGATCGAAAGCTGAAAAAAACTAGAAGCCAATTTGAACGAAAGAATCAAACGGAATATTTCAGAGTACACCGTTTCTGTGATAGTATATGTGATGTTTGTTCTACAGTGGGCCAAGTGATATGTGATATTGACATATAGCATCAATTTATCTTATGTATAAATGAGTGTTAGTGCCTCCTTTTATATTCCCATATTACAATAAAAGTTGTAATCAAAATTCTAAATAGCTGACTATCTATTGCTAGAAAAGATGACTAACTTAGAATGAGGAAGTAAATAAACCTTATGTTTTTATTATTCTGTTATATAATTGAGATAGTAGATTAAAAAGAACAACTAAAGATATAAATTCAAATTTTTTTGAGAAACTCATCTGAAAGAAAGATGAGAAATTTTGTATCGAGTCTTTGGTTTTATCTTGGAGAAATGAAGCCAGATGAAAATCAACAAATAGATTTAGATAATATTTTTACTTATTTTGGTTGATCAAAATTGATCCCAAGATTTTATATTTTTATAATTAGTGTATTTTTATTCTAGTATAAGATCATGTTATCCAACATTTCTTACAAAAATTGAACAAGTTTAATGAATTATAAGAATAATTATTTTAGTCTTTGAATATTATTTTAAATCATGAAAGTAAATTATCACAATTAATATGGTCTATATAACCTTTATGATTCATAAGTTTAGATTTGTGAGTAAAAATATATCTGTACAAATTTTTTTTGAGTAAGAGAAAATTGGAGATAATTATAAATCCATAACCTAGAATTCAAGACTCAAAATGGAAAATAATTATTCAAATGCTAAACATGAAAAATAAAATATCACTTGGCAAAGTACAAGGACTAAGGTACTAAATTGAGGCTTAATAAGTATTTATGTTCGAACCAACTAATATAACTACAAAATATTCATTTTTGTTACATGCTAGTAATTAATTTAAGCTTAAAAATACTGTATTCATGTATGTATTCACTTTAAACATGTACTAGTTTAAGGTTTTGGATGCCTTATTTCCATTTGGATCATTAATCCTTGGTGAAATAAATCTACTCCGGTACTACAAAGTGAATTTTATGCAAAAAAATAAATTATAAGAAGTCAACTTTAAGTTAAAGACTAAAAAGGAATATCTAGCTCATTTACTCTCCTAGTCATGAAATTTTTATTTTAAGATCCAACCATCACTAAATATTCAAACATGAGTTAGGTTAGGTGTTACACTCTAGAGTTGGGTTATGAAGTTACATTCTAGATCCCAACAATGTGTACAGAGTAATTTGTTGATGTACTATTGTCCTTTTGTTCTTATTTCTCCATAATTAAATAATTAAAAATTAAAAATTAAGTTTGCAAGGAATAAATTGTGCATTCTCCAAATAAAGGTAATATGCATCAAATAAAGGAGCCAAAATCAAATTTTTTTCATGATCTGAATATGCAATCACTATGAAGGAGTAATTTTGCATAATAAAGAACTTTTAAGTCTTGAATAACTCCATACTTACAAGAGAAAACTTTATTTCACATAAAAAAATCATTAGGCATACCTTCTATAAGTAAGCAAACAATTAAAAAAAAACTAAAAAAGAAACAATTTGTGATATGTGCTTGATTGAGTTTCTATAAAAGAAGAAAATCATTCTTTTGGAGATATTCATTTAAAGTTCATAATAATGACCCATACATTGGAATTAGAATTTGATAAGTAAACAATTATAATATGATCCATCTATTGTAGGTGTTATGACATGATTCACAAAATAGAGAATTTGCTCTTTATTTAATCATCTTTGCATGAATAATATCACATCGTCATTTCTTATCAATTCAAGGTTGGAACATTTTTAAACATGAATTCCTGTGTGAAAATACACATCATCACTGACTAGGTATCCTAACTTACTCACATGATTGTTGTTCTAAGATCAGAATATGATAATTTTGAACTAGTGGATAGGAAAATCTATTATTAGATAAAAGCCTAGATTACTATCACCACATAATCTTCTTGTACAGCAGATATATATATATATATATATATATATATATATATATATATATATATATATATATATATATATATATATATATATATATATATATATATATATTCAGCTCCAACATACTTTCAACTAAAGTAGAATCTTCCAAAAAGAGTTTCCTTGAACTTATTGTGTTCCAATATTGATGCTACACAAAAAGTTCATTCATGGAACATCATGATGTATAGTTTGTCACAATCTCACAAGACACAAGAGTTGCAAATATCTAGAATGTAGGTTGAGCCATAAGTGCCCATTCTTTAGCCGTAGCCACCGGGAGTAATGTCAAAAAGACAATATCAAGGAAAAGTTCATGGGTTTTGCACTTTATTCTAAATTTGACCACAATCAGACTCAAGTCTTCCCAATAGTGGGCTTCCATTCATTTCATCCTTTTGGGAATAAAATTGTTCATACCAACCTCAAATACAAAAGACATGTGCATAAATCCCTTAAAGGGAGAAAAAGTGGCATGATGTTCAGATTAGCATTCTTGTGGTTAAATTTGGCTTTATTGTGAATTCTAAAATCATCTTGCCTCTTTCAGATAAGCTGTTGACCATGAAAGATTCCCCTCTTTCTCCATCCACAGTTCATGTTTAAAGAGTACCACGGAAATCTATATATCTGCTCTTGATACAACATGGGGCACTCTAATCAAGTTAAACCTTTGCACTCAGACCAGTTGAGCCTTTGGAAGAATAACACGTTTCTAATCTCCCAGTCGGTTTTATCCGCAACAATACGTACTTAGTCAAGCATTTGCATGTTAGGCAAGCCAATTTTGCGGTCAATGTTTTGGAAAGGTCGAAAGGTGGTGCTCTAGCACTTTGACTTAAAACCCTGTGGCAGTGCTAGAACATTCTCACGACCACCAACTCTTGCAGCCCGGTTGATGTTTTTTTCTCGACCATGGGGATGTTTTCCTGTTGATTTTATGCCCCCTCACAAAACAGTATAGTTCAAATCGGTGGCCCTTCAAGGCAAGAAAACATCACACATAACCAGCTCATTTTCCTCGAAGCCTGATTGATTCTGTTTTCTCTCGACCCCGATCTAAAAGATGATGCTTCTAGCTTTGGTAACAGTCAGAATCCTTCTCGAAGTATTTCATGATCAAGAAATATGTTTATAATTTCTCTTAGAAGACAAAACTTTGTCGGTGTGGTCTTTAACCGCCACGAAGGAAACAAAGAATCACTTCAGAAACATAATATATGTTTCTGAGCAGTATTGGATGGGAAAAGCAGTTCTCCCATTGAATAAACCAATGAAAACCCGCACCACTCAACCAGCCATGATTCTATCTGGCCGAGACCACTACTCTCAAATTACAAGAGACAAAAGTTAGTTAAACCTCATGATCAAGTTTTCGCAGCCTGAATGAATCCCCAACCCTTCGAGGGGGTCCAGGAACTAAGCTCCTGCCCGGTGGCTAGCAAAGAAGCAAACCAATACAAAGGTGAACAATAACAACTCCCGGATGGAGATGGAGATCGAGATGGCCCTTCATGTGAGCAAAACATTAAATTTCACGCAAAGCATGCCTTAATGCAGGATCTATATCAGATTAACAAACAAATGATTCAGGTGGTAGTAAGTCCTACGTCAGTTGGCAATGATATTGTCTGGACAAAACAGGTCTGCAAAGGAGTCTCTTAATATAGAAATGAACAGGGCAAAAAGCTAAATGGAATTAAAGGTTAATCGAGGACTGATCGGCCGATTGTCTGAAAGTTTTCTGCATCGTTAGATGAAGAAGTTCGGCGGCATGAAATGCCCAGAGACAGTGAGGTGGGGAGGATGATTATCGCTTGCAATGCGCCGCTAAGTGAGATTTGCTTCATGACTATACTACGTGGTTGGTTCAAGCGGCAAAATGCATGATGAGATCAAGCATCGGATAATGGTGTGACCTTCATTATGATTTGCTCCCAAAATTAACCAAAGTGGTCGCAAAGTGCTGGGGAACGAATTAGCCCACGTAATACCTAAGCAGCCGAGGATTTCCTGCATCGTAATCTATTCTCCCTTTCTCTATCTCTCTTGATTCTACGACCTCTGCTGTCTACGAGCGTTGTTTCCGGATTTTATTTTCTCATTGTTACGATGATTGTGATGGCTTGTGCATCACTGTATGCTTTCGCCTTTCCACAGTAGTGGAGAGTGTGAACTCTTGATAAGTATATCATTACCATCTGATGAAATATATGAGATGGATTGGAAACGAGAGATAGAGGTAGGCACATAAGCCAAGGTATTGGTGGTGTGCAAGATGACGCCATGGCAGCTATATTCTTGATCCAATCCAATGGACTGATGTTTCTCAAAGAAGTGTTGTTTGTTTTGTGGACGATGTGCCCACGTACGTTGGGAAAGGGGTGACTAATTAAGGGGTACTCGAGAGTACTTTAGAAAAACATATGATTCATCGGGGTGCTGATGTTGTGATTCATTCATGCACGCACTGTCCATAAGATCTCAGAACAATACAAAGTGGGCGCGAATTCTGGAGATGATCATCCCACGTTCTTGGGGCTGCTGGCTCTGGGCAGGAGATGGACAAACAAATCTGGACAAAATGATGAGTTATCTCGTCCTGATGAGGTGGTTTTGGATGTGATTTACATTTATAGAAATCAGGAAGACGACAGATAGCATGAAAAAAGAGTCCTAAAGAGCCAAAACATGCTTTTAGCATAGCATGATTTACCATATCGAGATTCCTTATATGCTCGTCTCTACACCTTTGCTTTTACAATCGCTTCAGAGCAACGTGAGCCTTGCTTTCACCAGTGATGATGATCAGTAGCCTTTTTCTGCTGCCCTAGCTAACCTTGCTCACCAATATGCTGACTGAAGTAATCGCAGACCGGCGGACTTGGTTTCCTTTCCTCGCTTCGAGACATGAAAGGTTGGGCGAAGAAGGGTCACTACACAGATTTACATAGGCGAGGTAACATTGTGTCCACACCCATTGGTTCTCCTTTGTTACAAGGCATGTTCACAAATAAGGATGACTTTGTCCCGGAGACGAGGTGTTTAGCTTGGTGTATGTTCGGAATTCTCTGCATGAGCGACCAGTTTATTGATGAAGAAGGTGCATGGCAAGATCAGGCGCTATTTATAACAAGTGCTTCAGTCGGTGAGCTTGCCTACGCTCAGGTGGGAGATACCCATTCTTGAGAACATGGTAGATGCAGTGTTTTACCTAGAAGATATCACATGGCCTACCAGCAGTTTCTTAAAAGAAAACTTAGTGCTCTATGATCTAGATCATTTATGAATGAACCCGAAACGAAGGAGAGGGGGAACCAGTTGTGGACGTGAAGGAGCCTACATGATATTGTTGTCGAACGCGCTTACATGACTTTGAAGGTTTCAACACACTTGCGTGTCTAAGATAGGTAACTACGGAGCATCTATAGGAATAATCTCCTTCTCAGTTTCATGGTACGTTTGTCCACAGTTATTTTACAGAGCAGTTGCTCATGGAGGGAACATCACGACTTGGTTCTCGAGCAAAAGTAGTGGCCCCAACAAAGCCGGGTTGGAGAGCAGTCGCTTGACAGGACGGTCAAGCGAATTCAGGTGGATCGGTAGTAGATTACAATACAATATTGGACAATCAAAACTAATGATCAAGCAAGTATGAAGGTGAATCTCGTGTCCTGATTTTCCTTGAAGATACGTAAAGCTCGCAAATAGATGCATCATGAGTGTAGAAGATGGATACCACTATGTTATCGAAGATCTTTTCCAGCTTATGTCTGCCAATCAAGACGCTGGATCTTGAGCTAGTGCCATACACCTAACTTGCTTAACATCAACAATTGGACCAGTCTAACGTGCTCCCAAAACAAAGCAACGCGAGGCCAGGCGAGAGTTGGTGACTGCAAATATACAGTTCCTATAGCTGTGGTCAACTAATAGAACTAGAATGGTAAGAGGGAGTGGATACAATTAAGTAATTTAAAGGATAAAATATAAAAAATTCGACAGCAAAGCTTTCGCAGAGTATAGGCCGTAGGCCATGTGAAGCGGGCTGAGGACCTATGGTTTCTCACCACTTCCCATCCAATGAGCTTAGACCTGGCATTTGCCAAATTGGCGCCGGAGAAGGGCGGTATGGTCCCTTTCTTACAAAGATCATGCACGGGTAGTGGTGGATGGTTAACATAACATTGTTCAAAGTTCATTTCAAGTCAAGTTGAAATACCGTCTGTTCTTGATGTGCAAAGCCAACACATAACACAAGGAGCAAGTAAACTGCTTCTTCCACTGCCAAGACATGTCGGGAGCTTTTAGGTTCGATCTTTAGGTTCGTGCGAAGATCGAACCTAGACAGCAAGTCCATGTAGTAAACTTGATCATGTTGCATCCGCAAATATTTGAACAGGTCGTGGAACGTAGAATGTACTTAAGCATAACCCTGCCGAAAAGGGAGACGGATATATATGTGGAAAGCGCCTGGAATTGGTCCACAGTCTAAGATCGTTCTTCCATTTTCTACGGAGAATAGGAACATATATTGGATATATCCAAACTACCACCTAACACTGCATCCAAGAGGCCAACCAACCAACCACCCAACCAACCAAAACAACCAACTACTTGTCATCGATATCACAAGCCTAAGGGCCATTGGAAAATATACTGAAGGTTCTCTAATCCTCAATCAATATCTCTCATTGAAAATGGATCTGATGTCAACTTGGACTTGGTCTTCAATTATGCTTGAAAGAAGATAATTTGGAACAGTTTCCTTAACGGAAGTGGAAAGAGAGCCGCAGCACTATTTTCCAGACTTAGTCCACCTGCTAGAACAGGCCCTTGCTTTGCTTGAGGACCAGTGACAATTGTGCTGAGCCTATAAGGTACTGTTGTGACATAGGTGGGATGAGGCTGCTCGTGAGTAAGTCATTTGATGTATGGGAATGTCACATGTGGTGAAATGTAATTTACGGATTAAATGAGATCAGGTGCTGTTTCGAGTATTCATAGTGCAGTGTTGGTGATCTGGACCATTATGTTGTGCTCCCGATGCCATGGAGAGTGGGGCTCCATTTCGCGAATTTGTAGGTGATGGGGAGAATAAGTCCCAGCTGCTGCATGATACGAGGAGGACTACGACTTACTGTGTCAGGTGAAGGTGGGTCAATGTTTGATCGCTTACTTAATTCAAACAAAGTCGAAATGAACCTGTTGGTCAAGATACCAGCACCAGATTCTTTCTTAAAAGGTATATCTGCAACAGTGCTGATGCGTGACTCGGTTTCTTGAGAGAATGAGGAAGAACTTCTAGTGTTCCCCAGAACATGGCCCTTGTGGGTCTCTGCCTAATCATAAGGGAACTTTCCAGGCACAGAAGATCAGCAGCCCAGTAGTGTGAGATCGAAAAAGAGAATATTTTAAAGTGGGTTGATTGGAAATCCATACAAAGGATCTCTTCAGACCTTGCATTGACACTGTACCCACTTTTCAAGGAAATTCAAGTTTTAGACGATGGTTTCGTGAAGTTGTTGTTGATTCCATAAGTGTTATATCTGCAAGCAGCTGGAGCTGGAGGGGTACTGTTCGTGGCGATTGATTATTTATATGCTAGCATAGCAGCCAAGTGAACTACTTTTGCCCATTCGTTATTCGCATGGGAGAGGCGAATTTGCATGGAATGGACGGGGTGTGAACTGTAAGCTAGCTCGAAGATAATGACGGAGAATAGTCGGCGACTACCTCTCGATATCTGGTCTTTTGAAATCAAAGAATCTTCTGATATGCTGAAGTTGCATGTTCTTTAGGTGATGCATTCAAATCTACCCACAGATTGTACCTTCTCTTTACAAAAGTGTGAGAATGAAGTCCATGGTGAGGCATCCCCTCCTTTTAAAGGCGTTCCAGAGAAAGTGCACATATATTCCACAACCAAGACACAACGATCTACTAGCAAACACGGAAAAGCTTAGAAACTGGTCACAATAATCTGAAATGCTGAGGTTGCATGCTTTGCAAAGGTCACGATGATGCATCCAAACCCACCCTTAGACTTCATCTTATCTTTATAATGAAGTGAGAATGAAGCGCATGTTGTGATATCGCCCTCCCATTAAGAAATCACCACCCTCCTTTTAAAAGGGTTAGGAAGAAATATGAATTTAAGGATCATATGTCCCATCACCAAGACTCAACGTTCGTCACATCCACCTAAAATGCTGAGGTTGCAAGCTCTTTAGAAGTCACGATGCATCAATACCACCCCTAGATTTCACGTTTCTTTATAATGAAGTGAGAATAAATTGCATGTTATATCACCTTGCACTTCATTCTAGAATGACATCCTCTTTTTTGATAGCGTTAGAGAGGAATATGGATTGAGTGATAATATCTTTCACAACCAAGACACAACGTTCTGTGACGAAATCAAACATATAAATTAATCACATAAATCTGAAACGCTGGGGTATAGGTCACGATGATGCATCCAAGTCCACCCGGGATTTCCACCTTTTCTTTATAACAAATACTGAAATGAATTGCATGTTGTGTTAAGGCACAAAAATTTATAAGGAAAGACAATATTACACAAGAACTTATTTCAGATGCAGGAGCTGGATATCGGTTAATAGAGGATCTCAAGGTGATGTATCTCATTCCATCTCTATATATGTCATTCTTTTATCATCAATGGCTCTCAAAAGCAAGTTGTGTTTATCATATTCTCCTCGAAAAGACAGCACAATCTCTGCGAATCTGAACGTAAGAGAACTGTGATCTTCAAGGCACCCAAAATACATCTGAAGTGCTGAAGTTGCATGTTCATTGGAGGTCACGATGACAGATTTCAATCCACCTTCCCATGGTATCTTCTCAACTAAACAGCATGACAGTGAAACATCAGCTCCTGAGGAATATATATTATGCAAATATCATAGTTCAGGTCAAAACGCATGCAGTCTGATCCTTTTTAGAGTCGGGTTTAGCAAAGAATCCCGGAGCGGAACATGTGGATTCCAAAATTAGAGTAGTAAATTGATTTTATGAACCGTTGTTTGTGAAAGTATTCTAAAGAGAGCGTTCAACATCAGCAGTTTAGCTAAGTCTTCAATGTGTCGAATTTTGTGATCATTGGACATATATTTTACAGACCACGCACTTGGGGGTAATGACTTCAAAACTAAACTTGTTTCTGAGGGGGCTTGTCACCGCTATGGCTACCGAATTACAATAATTAACTCAAGTACGACATATGTCTTCACCACAGTAGACATCTAGAAGACAAAACGCATGTAAATAAACACCGAAGCTCTTACTGGCTTGTAAATCCTGTCAAGTCCACAAGAGGTAGATATGCACCAATCCGATCTATTTAGTCACTGCATGAATATCTATAAATGTTGTTCGTTCAACCTCTTTCAATAAAGGAAAGAAGGGGGAGATGATATTCATGCAACCCGCCGATTGATTGAGAATTTATCGACCGTGTCGATGATTGCGATTGCTCATCGCACAAGAAAGCGAATCTGAGGTCGAAACAAAAGATAGCGAATCTCGATTGTCTTACCGGCTTAGCTTTGATAACCGAGGCACCAAATAGACGTACAACCTAGATGAATAATACTCACTGTGGTTAAATGTGTAGGCATGATTCACACACGAGGTAATGTCGGTCATTATTCTGCACTCCTTTTGTCATCTTGAAGTTTTAGAGGAAACTCGAGATGAGGCTGGAGAGAACGCATGAGAGCTGGGATTCTCTAGGCTCATTATGAGCCAGCTTTATTATAGTTTTTCTTGTAAACTAGGGGCGTATACCTTGTGGAGTATTATAACAATGATCTGCATACCATGTGATTCAGCATTGATCAAGTTCTGTTTCCCATTCTCGCCATAGAGGTGGTGACCGAGAATGTAATAAACATCCATAAACATGAAGCTTTCGGCAAGTGTTTCCCACTAGGAATGAAGATACGATTGCTATCAGATTCTTTGCTTTTGCATGTCATGTGGGTGAAGTAAGTAATTCTTTTACTTTAGTCGTAACCCTTATCTGTTGAATCTTAACCTCATGCAATCAACCCCTAGTTTGGTGCAAGGGAACAGATACGTTTATGTCCATTTCTAACGGGAAAAGTAAGGATCTAAAGCAGGTCTTGTGTACTCTTCAGGAGGTTCCAAATCAGTTATCATACCTACTCCCGAGGAACGACCAGTTACAAGATCCTACGGGTATGGTATGTATTATAACCCCTTCCTGCAAGTGGGAGTGACGATTTTCTCCAAAGAAACTCTTGAGGTGGGGAATGAGTAACCGTTATTCATGCTTGCGAAGGGGACCACGAAGGAACCCATGAAGGAATTGGAGCCGTGATTCTCACATTTGAGACGTTGTTGTATCCCAACCACGCCGACTCCAAATTTCTAAAATTTGTCCGCATTGGAAGATCATGATCGGATACAATAAAAGCTTGCGATCCTTGCATGAAGAAATCCAATGTATAGAATATAGATTATAATAAATCATTTTAAGAAGCACTAAGCTACTTTTGCCAATATGCAAATTTACGTTTTGTGTTATTCTATATAACCTCGCTCTTTGTACCACGATGTCTCATTGCGGAGACAGGAAGTGATGTGGTGCTTTCCCTATACATCATAAACCTTTAGGTAATTTTGCCCCTTTAGATCCAGTTTGATAAAGAGACTGTGTAAGCAGGTTGAACATGACAAGATCGCATTAACACTTTCTAGAATTCTTGTGAATTGCGGCAAACTTGGAGCATGTCAAAGTCATGTGAACCTAACACTTGCCCATATCGGAGGCGAAGGGTTCATGTTCAGCAGAAAGCGGCCTAATTGAAGATGTCTCAATAAGTGAGTTCATATTATAAACTACTTATCGATTGATCGTACTCCCTTTCAAAGGTTAATCTACATGCGTGAGATTACAGTTAAGGAACTAAGTGAGGTGAGCACTTCAAGAGAAGGTTCGAAGCAGCTATAAAGACAATCGAGCGTTCCTATGTACTACTAAAGACATAAGCTGTGAAACTTGATTCGGTGAAAGATCTTCTTCTCCCTTTTCTGATTGAACTGGGAAGCTTGAATCATTGCTGATAAGCAACGAGCAACGAGCAATGCATCGAGAACTTAATTCATTATTTCTTGTTCGCTGTCATTGCCTTGATCCTTTTAGCCAAGTAATAGTGTCCGACTGAGATACACATGCATGTGTGTCTGCGAGATTGAGCGTGGTCTGACTATTTACCATATGCTGTTTTATGCGATTCTCTGCATACGAGCTCAGATATCTTAGGTGCAAGAGGACAGATTTCTCGTACCAATACTATTGGGGCTTAGCCCTTGTGCTATCCTTAAACGGATCCTTCTTGTTATCCCACGCTGTCGCTCTTTGCTCTTTTGTTTTCGGCTGATTAGGGACGCAAGAAAAATTACTTGTACTCATATCACTACCTCGACAGCAACCAGGGGGACCCCTTATTTTTCGCTCATTCTCTTCTTTGAACTCTGGCCCCTATCAGTTCGTTATTTAGAGATATTGGGAGAACATCTGGTAACATGTATGTCGTGTACAGACGTACAGTACCTGTCTCTAAGTAACACGTTTTCTCACGTTAGTATTTGGAGTAATCTTCCACTTCATACTGGGTGGCAGCATAAGGCAAGGTAATTGACGGCCTTTGGCTTTTTGCTTTTCTCCTAAACACGCCGCTGGCTTCTCCGAGTCATAGTCCTAAGATGTTTAAAGCATCCAGCGATTGTGCCCTACGTCGCTCGTGTCTTCTTAAAGCAGATGACCCTAACCAGAGTCACATGCGAGAATTCTCACGTTTGTTGATCCCGCAAAAGCTTAAGAGATTAAATAACAGGCACACTCACGCTAAACACAACCTACATAAACATACTCTGGTTTATCAAGGACGACAATCATATCTACTAGTAAGTTACTGATTATTCTCCAAGATTATTCTGAAGATCTCCTGACAAACCAGTTAATGCATCCACAACTTCGACCATCGCACCGTATATGTTTTTGTTAAGGATCTTTGTTTAGCTGACACAAGAAACCGTATTAAGTTACAGCTCACTAAGAACCCGTGTACTAACTCGTGTACTTAGTGTGGTCAGGGATCTAACCTGCAAGATGATATCGTGTTATCAAACATGTCTTCCGCAGAGCTCAGCAAATTATGCCAACATGCTCTGACTCCCACACGACCCTTTTTAACCAGGTAAAATTAGAGATAATCTGACAAGTCAAGATCACATTAGTACCGTAAGTGGCAAAACTAAACATCTGACTGTTACAGTAGATTAAGTAACCCACGGGACTCTTGAGGCTATCTTGCACATGATGAAGCTAATCTACATACATTAAACTCGTAAAACGCATATGATAAACGTTGACTTGATATCATATTATTTGCCGCATGATGAAATTTGATAAGGTTTACAAGGACTGGTTGCAACGTCTCCACAAGAGGAGCGCAGGGAGGCTTTAATGCTGTCGTTACGAGAACCTGCAAACAAGTGGAGCTAGATTTGACATGTAATCGCGCGACAAGACCGACAAAAGCATTCAGAGAGAAGTTTACCAATCAACGTCAATCCATTGTCAACGCCGTTTAAGAGGGAAGAGTGCTGTGGTGCAATTTCTGTAAGCCGTGAACTATATATAAGAGATCCATTTTTATATCGCTAACCGTTCTTAAACGCTAGCAACTTCATGGTGCACTACGGACCTTTTGAACAAAGGCAACCGCGTAGGATAGCAAGGAAGATGGGAAGACACCATCAAGCACAAGGATGAAACGCAAGAGGTAAATGGGGCTAAGCCCCAAAAGTATCGGTACGAGAAATCTGTCCTGAAGCACGAGAAAAATATCATTTAACGTTGAGCGAGATTTTGATGGACATCCAAAGTTTGTCTTGATTTCTTCCTGGAATTTATCTTCTACCAAATCTGCATACTTTTTACAGGGCCCGATTCACGAGAAATGGAACGCTGGACCTGCCAAGACAGAACCAAGGGTCAAATCAGTATCATACCTTCATAAGAGCCAACATGTTTCATGAGTGCTTTTTTACTGACAACACGGTTATTCACCGTTATTCAGCTTACTCTCCATGGAAATTGAAATCACCAGGCAAAAATAGCATGAATACAAGGCTGAGGGACGCAAGGAAAATAAATAATTTTGGAGTAGTAATACACTTGTTTCAGGATGAGCGTGTGATTAGGCAGGTCGAGTGCAACATATGATTAGGATTATTAACTACGCTTAGGGAGTCCTGACATACACGCAAATCCAGATTACGAGGAAACTATCATGCGTCAGATGGAGTGCTTGGGGCCTGGTTCAATCTGGAACAAAGTTGTAATTCTTCTTTAATTGTAAGAAATGCGGTGAGACATTCCACAAATGAGAGAGAATGGAATTAACTTTAGTTAGCGTTGTCTGATGGAAGTGTGCGATTAGTCGGCTAATCAAGACATTTCAAATTAGATCTACACTGACACAGCACTAGTATTAGTGGTTGATTAGCCTAATGTACCTAAACCTAGGGATTTTATAGTCCAGTTCAGCGACAGCATTAACAGTTAATCTCCTTCGCATTGATCTAATTCCGGGGCTCTATGAAAGGCCTCGCATGTCTCTTAGCCGCTCAGCTACAGTAAATCATGCAAAAAAGGCTCGTGCTCAAAGCCTTGAACCTTCGCATTAAGGTAACCAAGGGGCTCTATAAACACGCTATCGCACTACTTGAAGCTGCTTAGCTACAGTACCAACTTTCTGATGATTTTGATTATAACTACTTCCACTAATCACGCAAATCTATGAACATACTCTCATGTCCCTGACGCAAACAACGGCTCAAACCTTTGTTTTGGTTCAATCTTAAGAAAAATTTCGACACTCTTGATCCAAAACTCAGACTAGTTGAATAAACCATTGTTTTGAGTTTTGTTCTTTAGCGTAGTGGCAGTTACCACCGTGCACTGCACACCGCCGATTGGAGCGGTTCCCCTTCCAGTGACGCTGTTTACTTTTCTGGTGGTCGCTCCAAACATGTAGACAACCGTACTAGCTCTTTCCGTCAATAAAGTGTCATGTAGAATCGAAGGACTTTTTTCAGCTTTGTTGTTTTGCCAATGCTTTAACAAGTCAGCTGAGTCTGTTTTTCTCTTCTTCCTTCGTTACATAAATTTAACCTAAACATAAATTTGTTTGAACAAGCTCTATTTCCAAGTTCTGCCATATCTTTTGGTTGGTCACTAAATATTCACTGCCAATTTGCAGGTAATGGTTGAACGTCAAACAACTGGCTTTTTGTAATAGATGGACTGAAGATAAATAGTGAGGAATAAACTTAACTCGAACAGCTATTTTCCTTGTGGTTTGCAAACTGAGTAATCAATAAATGACGGACCTTTGAATCTTTCTCGGGAGAACAGTGCTGGTCTTCAACAAGAAAATTGATTTGAGGATTTAAGGTCCAAACTGTTATCCGTGTTGTTGCAAAGGTAAGAAGACGTTGTGAACAACAACAGTTTCTTCAAGCACACTTACATACAGCAGTCGAGGCAAGTTAGTTCAGGATCGACGATGCAGAAGCAATCGCTGTTTTCAAGAAATTGAACGGAAATTTCAAAGTAAATGAGAACATATGATAACGCGGACACGATTGTCTTTCTGCAAATTCACATGCTCCAAAAGCACACGACAAGCATAATTCATCGGATATTTACATTGTCGACGCAGTTTTGCTACAGTTTACAAGATTCTTCGACTGGCAAGGCTTCGATCACTGTTACCAGTATTACGAGCACCTCTTTTAAATATGGCGCCAATATATAAGAGATAAGCAACCTCAGACAGAACCAAATGTTTCATGCTCTGGAGATGGAACAAATGCAATAATCTACGACAAACTAGGGATCGAACTCCAGTTACAGTGTACGTACGTCGTTTGTTTCTTCCAAGTAAAAGGCCACATGACATCAACATCTTATCGAATTTCATCAGTCTGCACTAAAACAACATGATTAACCTAATGCGCATTCCAAAGCTTTCTTCTTAATAACCTTGGTTCACGATTCTTCTCAATCGTGACCCAACTTTACCCAAAGTTGTTGAATCTTGTATCTGTACGTCACAAGGATCAAGGATGCTCGCAAGATCTTACAAGTGAACCTTTCAACTTGATCCGCTCAAGAGCAAAAATAGTTAATCTAATACAGTCTCTACTTAAAGAAATGTTATCCCCTTGTACCAAGGTTACGTCGTGTACACGAAGAGCTTCAAGGATGGAGCTAACAAGTTCATCCAGGCAAATACTTTGAACATGCCTACACTACAGTAGTGGGAACTCACATGCTTTCTGCTTCTGAATCAAAGATGATCATGCTATTTATTCTCTTACTCTCCAAAGCAGTGTCGTCACATTTTAAATAAACAAACAAAGTACCGCTTAGTATAACTGCCTATTCACGTTCAACTAACCTCTTCATACATTATTCTGCATTCAGTTGAATGTCCGATTTCGTTGAATGAGCATTCTGTATGAAAAGAAGTTGCGCTAATCATGCTTAAGGAACCTGAGTGATTGAATAATAAACAACAGAGGTTCTGAACGTGGTTAGACATGTGCTTTGGACTTGATGCACTATTCTTCTCTACCTGTTGAATGTACTAATCTTGTTCTGTACTATTTTCATTTACCAAATACTGAAATTGCAGCTCACAGTGGGTATCGTTTCCAATTATTCTCGCCTTCGAGATCAGTTACGTTTGCTGTGAATTGTATGACAGAATATAGAATCCAGGATTCCTGATGTCAGTCACATTCCAATTTGGATTCCTCAAGATTCTTCACATTCACAACCTCAAAAGGTACAAAATTGGTCAACTTAGCTACGAACTGCGCATATACGAAAAAGACATGAAGCTGTAGACCTGGTATATAGTGTATATTATACACTGTTTACATTATAGCCTTTGTAGATTTCAACAATATTCTTGAACAATATTCTTAGACATGAACATTCTAGCTTCATTTGTTTCTTTGGAGATAATTGGTGATTCTCGTGGCTTGTGCTTATGTTAATATTTCATGTCGCAGCGAAAAGCATTTGGGAAGATCTGGGTAATAAAAGCTGATACAAACTGCTCAAAGTAAGGTAAATCACGAAAACAAGTATCAAAGGCGATTCAACATCATGCAGTCCTCCTGAACTGAACGACTTACGCACGCTTTGACCGGACTCGTTCTGAGGATATTTACAATCGCGCAAAACCTATTTCAAAGGACTGGTGACATATCATAAGTGGGAGGTTCAGCATATCAAATTCTGCAGTTGCAAGTCAACAGAAAATCTGAAGTTGGTATTTTAGTTGCCCCATTTATTTGGTTTGTTATGAATATGCTTTCCGTTTTTCCTCTCTCTTGTAGGAATTGAAGACGTCCAATTTTCAAACAAGTTGTTAATATTTATCAAAGAACAACCGTTGGAAGGAGCCATCCTTTGAAAGATTCCCTTAATCAACACAAGCGGAACATCTATCAGTTTCTACCTGTCAACAAAACCAGTGCACGCTTTGATTCAACGAACTCTTGCCTGCCATTGTATCTGTCTTGCCCCTTGCAAAATGGAAATGATTGGGATCAAATTTATGTCTCGAGAATCTTTCGGTACCTTTTGAATCCATTTCTCCCTCCGGAGAAAATATATCTCTGCGGAAACGAGAAGCTTGGAAGGTGTTATATTAATATTGGGTTGAGGCAAACTGCATACAATCAAAAGCAACGTACTCTCCAGCATCAATTCTCCAACTGAACTAAACTTGATCCATGACACTTGCAGGTGTAAGTCAACAAATTTGTGCTCAATTAATTTTGTGACCTACTAACTGACACTACATTTTACTTTTTTGACGAATCTTTTTCTGATGGCATCGTCTGATTCACCTCTGGTCTCTCGTGGTCTTTCTTCTCAATTTCGTATCCCAATGAGGCATAGTGGCATAGCAGTCAGCATGGTATATGAAGAAAATTACACTGGGTATCTTGCATATCGCATATCGCATATTGCATATCTTGGCATACACCACTGTATTTTATGCCACCCTTGCATCTGAAGTCACGAACTAGGTCCTGTAGAAATCATCCATGGCAGTTACCAGTCAACGAAATGTGTTATGAAACGACCTACTTACTGACACAAATATTCCCTTCACTCCCCTCATGCTTTCTCGTAAGCAGCCCTCCCTTAACATCCTGAAGCACAATCCAAGTGATCCTAATCATGGGACCGAATTGCACACTAACTCGAGATCAAAACTATCCTCCCGTGTACAAACTCAGGCGTCGTTGGTTGACGCTTGAGCGGGAGTTTGATGAGCAGATTTCAGTTCCTTTAATGACGCCCATGAAAAACTCTCTATGCCATGTGGCATCTTCATTATATTCAGTGTATTCCAATCCCATTCGAGATCCGAGGACACTCAATCACCGCACACTGGATCAATTTCCATCAGCCTTTTATTTCTGAGTCATGTGTCTAGCTGGTTTTCTTTCAATGAAACTTTTCGCATTTTGGCAGACTGTTTTGAAGTCTGAATTTCTGAAAAGTGAAGACTGTAGTTCGAATGTTGGTGACTAGTATGAAGTGTAAGTTTCTTCATCAGTTTTATCTTCTACATGTGCTCTGCTCCGTTCCATTAAGGAGCCGCAGGTGATTTTTCTTGCTTCCAGAGGTACCTGTAAGAATGTAGATCACCAGTCTCAAATTGCTTCCTGAACCTCTGCATGTCTCATGAATTCACTCATGTTCCATATGTTCAAAACTGTAGTTTCGCGTTTCTGAAGTTGGCAAATGACAAAATAAGGTATAGAATGCCAAAGTCCATAGCGCGACTTGTTCCGCTTTAAGTGACATAGCTTTCTTCAAGAACACACAAGAAAGCAATATCCAAGTTTACTAAATCAAGTTCATACATGTTCGAAATAACCGGGTGCCAACTGACAATGTTGTTTCTCCTCTTGAACGTCCGGTGGAATGAAAATGTGATTTATCTAGAGTAGCAAGGCTCATTGTCGTATTATCTTTTGAATGTGATTACCTAAGATACCAAGTTCCACATTAAACTATGACAGATTATTTGTGCAATAAGGTTTGAGGCCCTCTCTGTATGGTAGAGACTCCTTATGCTACAAGCTTTTGGAGGTATCTGAAAGACACATGACGCTATTTCTATCGGCTTTGCTCATTTCTTTAAAGGACTGAAGCACAAGCCGTCACCGACAAATGACTGATATAAAATATAAAGATACTCAAGGCACCGCAGAAGAAGTTTATGATCCAAACTTCGTGTTCCTCTTCTGGAACATCAGTCTAACAATTTTATTCCAGCTTTTTGAGGTTCAGGAATTTCTTTCATGTGTTCAGAATCGATCCATGATCTTGACGATTAATCATATGGTTGAGTTGGACCTCCCTCATGGTTCGCTAAGACGTCAAGGTGTGGCAGATATAGGCTAAGAATGTTCGTTCGTTGCCAACTTCAGTTTCTGTCTGACCTCAATGCAACCTTTCAGACGGACCCAAGTGTCAACCTCTTTATATTTCTTTCACTGTACTGATATGATATCGAATGTTTGCCTTTCTCCTGTCACCTAACAATGGAAATCCTCCACAATGAAGACTCAAGTGACACTTTCACTAGCTAAGGGCTACCAACTCAAGAATGTTGATAACCAAGAATTGGGGTTGTATCTGACCTATATGTTCCCTTTTCAAGACCCTAAAACACATTAGCTCTGCATGCATTCAGGTGGTAGGTGCCCAAGCTAGCCTTTTGATAAAGCTATTGAGGATTTGACTTTAGTTTCATTCTTGCTTCGCTTGGAATATGTCAGCTCTTTCCATATCTGAAGAGTTATGCAGCAGCTTTCATTCTCGTATGCACCTTTTCAAGTGTACTTATTATTGCCTGAGAAGGCTGATAACCAAACATTATTTAACGTCCAGTTCGGTTGCCACACTCGGTAGATAGATTTCAAGACGATTCTACTGTACTTAAACCTCAGAACAGTAGACTCATTACGTACTTTACGTGTAGAGATGTCTCCAATCGACGTTCACAAGGATGTCAAGAACCTGATCGAGTTGGGGCTCGGCCCCATTGACCGCCTAGGTTTTTTATCCTTGTTCGGTTTTGATGGGGTCTTCCCATTGTTCTTGTTTTCTGTTCGAGTCGTCCTTTTCTCCCCAATCGAGTGTCATTCATAGTGGATATCACGTTTTATGACCCCTTCAGATTTATACTTTCTATAGTTCTAATATAGTCGCGGTGTACATTGCTTTACAGATGGCAGTGGTTGGTGCAATCCATGTGAGAACAATCACATGAGGTGATATTTATACTAATGTTCCAGTTGTGTGTAGACAATACGAATTGCATAGTCAGATATCTAAAGTGTGGTAGGGTAAATTTTTCATATAGACTCTGTTCGAGCTTAGTTTCATTTTACCTTTTTTTTCTCTCCCTTGTCATATGATGGGGTCTTCCCCTCTTTCGTTTTGTCTACGCGGTCGCCTTCTGCTATATAGACGCGTGTGGAAATATATTTTACATAATTGCCGCTGGACTGGTCTACAATTTTTGACTGCCAAATTCGACCTACTATTGTTAAGCTGTATGGTTACGTATTTCCTCACTCCGAGGTTGGTACGCCTACCATGCGTACCTACGCTTGTTCAGAACGTTTTTTGGCCTTTATCTGCTAAACAAATAATTTCTTAGCTGAGGTCATTTTGAGGTAGGCGTACCGAAATCGGAGTGAGGAAAGGCGAAGTAAGAGCATTTATCGGATGTCGATTGGGTCCAATCGACATCCAATACACGACATCACTGTAAGAAGCATGGCTTTGTGTATAATTTAGTATTTCGTTCGAACTTCTTTTTTTAACTATAAACCGCATAAACTGGACTCAAGATCTCTGGAGTCTCTTTCCATGACAGAGGATAGCTACCTCAATTAACACTGTAACTTAATCTTTGCCGTGACTTCGATAATTAAAATATTCTTACCAGAAGGTCTTTCCTAGCAAGAAAACTAGAGGAAAAGAATTATTAATCGATTCCTAGTGAAATGGAAGTGACGGAAGCTGATGGCAAGACTATGACCTTAAGCAAATCATCCATCTACATATTCGACGAGGCTTTGAAAATGAAGCTAAATCAACACTAAGTATGACCATTGGGAATATTGAATATTGTTGTTGGCAAGGTTCTAACCACCTTATATTCCAAATAGGGCCAGTGAATGCACCTAACATCCAGGATAAATGTCATGGAGGTGGCAACCCCCATGCCACTTTTCTTTCATCGTATGATGTAAGGTCTTTATACATGAAGTTTATCAATCTACCTTAGAATGTACTTATGGTCGACATTTGTTTTGATATACTGAAATGCCTGGAATCCACAAAGCTTGTAGTACCCGGGATAAAATATAAGAAAAGTAACATAGAAAGTGGTCATCCTTATCTAACTCTGTAGCTCCCCTTCCGTCACTATATGCACATTAGCATGCCAACTGCTGTCTGAGTACTACTGGTTGCGCTTTACTGTACAGATAGACTAAAAAGTACTATGTGGTTGCTATTTTGACCTTACCTTCCCAAATTAAGATTTCTAAGTACTTGAAATCTCCTTTTTGGGACATCGTAAGCGCTTTGGAGTAACAAGTAAGGACATTGCTTAGCATTCTCCTTCTGTTCCTCTACGTCACAAGGCATACATCCTGTCCGTAAAGACCTGCTCCTTAACCATCACAAAACGATCGCAAAATTTGAATTTGAATCAAAATTCAACAATTTTGATTCAAATTCAAATAATGTGTCTCGAGTGTCTGAAATCTTAGGATGTGTATTGGGTCTCAAAGTCGGGCTTACTCATGGAATAGTGATCTCGGTTGAGAGATACTTAGTAAGCTAGTGAAGGGAGCAGAAATGGAGAGAACATGTATAAATGGGAAGTGACAATCTTGACCAGCAGTACATAAAGAAAGAAATGAATCTACGGTTGGGAAATGAGCGGTCTCGGGCAATCATTAATTCTTTTCAACATGGGGAAAGACTTTTCTTTAGTATCGCATCATCCATCCTGAGACCTTAAACAAGATTACTGGGATTTTGAAAGTCCAACTAGGTTTCTTTGTGAACTCTTTTCATTTAATGCTAACATACACCATTTTGGTTTCCAAGGAGCATGATCAACTACAGTAACTTCCTCTTTCCCTTGGTGATCCGAAACTCAGGATAGTGGTCGAGAGCTTCCCTCCAGCTACTCCTCAATTCAAAAGACTCCTAGGAGTCTTTTGAATTGAGGACGTTTAAGCCGTTTGCAGTCTCTGGTGTCTATAGTTCATCCTATGTAGATCGGAGACATAATGTTGCTTTATCCATCTGAGTTAGTAGCTAGCTTATGTCTATTGTTTAGCAATATTGCTAAATATTGAATCAATTAGTGCACTGTCAGTCAGGCCTATCAACTAGCTCCGCAGAATACAATTATTTCGTTTTGAAAAGCCCTGGCTGATCTTGCGTAAGGATATCTTGTGAATACATCATTGCCCAAACTGTACTGATTGATGTTTGTCTCAATCTCAGTTTGTCTAATCATCATCAGAAGCTAATACAGTACGCTTTAAAAGGAACGTCTTGGCTATGGCTGTCTCTTCCTACGCAAATAAACCTGAGTCCACTACAATACGAGCAGTTTGTCAACCCTTTCCACGCTAATGGCTTCTTAACCGCTGTACTCCACTAGGTTCAAAAGAACAAGGCTTCCGAAGTGAGCAAGGCTCATATAACATGGATTTTAGGGGACTGTCAGATATTTTGATTGGAAAGATAATGATGGAATTGAGGAATGTAGTATCGTTATCCAGGTAAAAGCTTTCCTGAAAAAGCGTTTCTCATCTCAAAGGACGGGGCTTTAGCTCTTGATGAGTACGAGTTGGCCAAGAAAATATCATAAATATACTTTTGCTTAAGCTCTTAAACTCAGGTGTGTCAGATTTATAACCAATATACCGTATCGTCCTAAGAAAATACGCTTCTGTCGAAATCCTCGAATAGTGTTCTTCATTCATAAGTTTACGTGACACGAGTCTTTTTCTTCCAAATCTGTCGCGCGGGTTCTGATCTATTGCAAATAAATCTTCAGACAGTCTTGTTTCACGTATTTCAGTATTAATGTATAGTTTATGTAATCATGAAACTTAGGGGAGTGTTTCCTATGCAGGTTTCGGGGTTTAAGGTGCAATAACCTAGTCGTAGTCGTGCTTAGGCCACTAGGCACTACAGTAGTTAAGTACATATATTGAAAGATGGTTTTCACAGACCCTGGCGGACTGTTGTAGTCATTTAATACAGATTCTAGTCGCACAAGCCAAGGTCAACTTCGCATTTAACTCAAGGTACTTATGAGAGTTAGACTTAGTCTACTTCTTTATCTCGAGTTCGAGATCACTTCCGTCAACAGTCATGCACTATTTTAACTCGTCGGTTTGTACAAAGGAATGCCAGAGTTCATCATCGGAAATTAAGGCTGTTGATTAATGCAAAATCGCATCATCACCGGGTTTCGGTATTCATCTCCTTCACGATTGTACATTTTCATCTCCATGACTGTCTACTTTGACTTTTGACCACAGGGCTACAGTTCCTATACACAACATTGGAAATAAGGCTTGGTGTCAAGCTTTGGAAACCATATCACGATTCCAATGTACTCTATTATTTGGACATGGAACCATGTGAGAGTTTCATATGTAGATGGATCAGCGTAAGGACCGTCTTTTACAACAGTGCGCTCCATGCTCTTGAGTAGTTCACTGTCTAAGATGTATTGTCTAACACGAAATTTTGCTCTCTATGTCGGATGTACTAGGCATCCTATTATTGCCAGCATATACCAGTCACTCTGCAATGGGTTCAACCTTTGGGTCTTAATCCATGAGCAGCTACAATAAGCACGCCCAGCACTACTAGTGTCTTTCTTCTGCACTTACCAGACATACCAGTGGAAGATCTTTCCCACACAATGTAGGAGTAAACCACGCTCGCCTTAGTTCCTTTGGTACTTGTTGTTGGGGCACGTTTTCCCCTATACCAGTCACTCTGCAATGGGTTCATGCTTTGTCTTAATCGATCAGCAGCTACAATAAGCACACCCAGCATTGCTAATGTCTTTCTTCTCCACTTACCAGACATACCTGTGGAAGATATGTCCCTCATAATTCAGGAGTAAACCACCCTCTCCTTAGTTTCTTTGGTACTTGTTGTTGGGGCATGTTTTCCCGTTGGGGTTCCTTCAAACCGCGATTGCATATATTTTTGCTTTTGGCCTTACACTCTTCTTATACTTATTCTTTCCTCTCATACTTATTTGTGCCTTGTACTCCTTCCCCCTCTCCTTCGGGGATATATAGAGAGGAACGTAGAGGAGAGTACAGAACTTTTCCAAAACCACTCTATCCGCGGAATAAGCTTCCTAAGTTTTGGGACCATACAGCCAGTGACACAACTTCCGTAGCTATATTGTCTAGGAGAAGGGAGTAGAAGAGGAATCATCTTACTGTAGATGTTCACTGATGTTGTCGAACTCTAACTTGTATGCATCTAACTGCGTCGGTACAGTGGTTACGCCAAATGACCAGTTTTTGGAGGGACTTTCTACGCTGCAAGGCGGAAATTCATCAAGCATTGACTTGATACAATTTATGTGAATGGGACGATATTGGAAATGAACATCTTAAAAAGGGTCCACCCTTGCCCTATGGTACTAGGCGATATTTTTGAGGAACTGTTCTGAACCCAAGCTTTGCACACCAACAGGTAGGGTGCGTGTGTGGTCCACAAAGCAGAAGTTAGAAAGATCTAGAACTGTTGATGTGAATGGAGTATGAGCAGCTTTTTACATCTTTGAGTGGTAATTTGTTGCAAACCTGTGTAGTATTATCAAAATCGTTTGTCAGTTTCTCTTTCTTTCGTTGTTCAAGTTTATCACACAACGAAGATTGTGGAATTCGACACGCAGGTGAACAACTTAGAGAGCAATTATAGCTCTCAGTAAAGTATGGCGTTACTTCAAGTACGAAGTCCTTCGGGCAGCTGCTTAAAACCACGTAGTGTATAAAGTTGAAGTTGAGAAAGAAGTTGTCTGTATCCGTCTTTAAAGAGAAGACTGTAAGCAAATTGACAAGTTTCCTTGCCAGAGGTGTACAGAAGGAAGGTGGGAGCTTATGGATCATACAAGCTGGCAAACGCGGATTGAATACTTCTTTTATCCATAAGGATTTGTACTGTTTGCCAACTCCAGGCGTATTGAAGAAGATGGTACAGGAGAAAAGACGAGCAACAAAGGCGGTATGGGCTTCAAGCCGAGGACGGTTCTATCATACGAAGTGTGATCCACCAACAAATAGGAAGCAATATGAGCAGCCTATGGTAGTTACACCTCTCCTGCATCGTGGGGCTGAACACACCAGAGTTCAGATGAATTTTGGATGGGCAATTATGTTATCTGGGCGCTGGCAGGAAAGATATCAGTCCTTTATGTAAACGATACAACACAAACGACGAATTTCATACATACGAATTTCCTTTGAGGGGAATTCATGTCCTAGTGCACAGAATATAACTTTCCACTCGAGATGTGGTCCAAAAGGTGAGGTACATCCATGCATCTTAGGATATAAACTGAGCAATGGTTGTTTCTTTACGCTGTTGGCTATATTTGGGCTAATATGGTTTGATTGGAAAATACGCCTCCAGACATGGTTTTCTCCAAATTAGACTTTCGACATTCATCCACGTGGTACAGCAAATACGACGTTGAGCCGAATATTGCACTCTTCACATTTCCTCGTATTTTCCCTTCCAGTGCCGTATGTACTTAGCATGGTATGGTCTACACTCGAATATAATATATAATTCCCTGCATATCTGACCAGGTACTACGACAAATACGACGACTGCGATCGATGCCTCAATGGACGCTGCTCGATATTCCGTAATCTCCATGTACGATACTGGGTGGAAATTGTAACGAGAACTTTCGTCAATCATACAATTGATACGGCACAAACGACGAGGGTGCTAAGCTCGTAGGAGATATACTCGAGGAAGAAGTATCATCACCCTGTAATCCTTGCAAACATGTTCCAAATACGACGAGATTATTGTACTCTATGGAGATCTGTTGTCTGACTTGATATTAGTTGGTACCTTACATTCTCTTATGTGAACAGTGTCGACCTTTTGTGGTTTAAACATTGAATTTTGTGCTCGACACCACTGGACAATACTGGATAATATGAAGTAAACAAGTCATCACCTTTAATAACCCGAGTGGCTTGGTATTCGTTACCACCCACAAAGATGGGGAAAATCTTGTTACAATTTTGAATTCTCGGGTTCTTGTTATCTCGAACTAATCAAGAAACCACTCGTTTCTGATGCTTGCTTACCACCTTCGAGCCTCACCTTCTTGTTATCTCGAACTAATCAGGGCACGACTACTCTATATTGTTAATGCTAGTGATGAGTGCTTACGATTCTTGTTGTGCATATATACGGGAATTAGCGAAAAGTTGTTTACTTAATCGTGTGAAACTAATCCCATGAGCTTCAAGTTATATGCCTACTCCTTCTATAGGAATGTGCCATTATAATGTTCGTGTGTTAGACTTCACTTGGCCAAATGATTACTTTCAGTGGTAACGGTTTAAACAAACTTCTTTTAAGAGGTAAATAGGCGGTCAACTCGATTTGTAGACGCCAAGTTTTCTAACAAAATATTAATGTGCCAAGGTACAAAAACTGGAGTTAGGTTTTCGCGCATGTCAATAATCTGTGTAAGCTCTCACTGTCCTGAACAAGCAGCCTATTTGTTTGTAGGTAAGTACACAAAGGCAGAGATATATATTGTTTCTTTCTTTGTAACTTAAGGAGAACTTAGGGTTTAGGATAAACATCTTGGGTAGAAAATGAATGTTTTAGTCATAAATCTTATAAGATGGTGAAATGCTAAAAATCCAAGGTTCTTAAAGACAAATCGGAAGGGGGGGGGGGGGGGGGGGGGGGGGGGGGGGAACAAATATAATGAAATATAGAACACAGTAGCTAATGATAAAATACCAATCGGCTGTCTATACAAAAACACTTCGGACCTCACTTCAAAAATCGATTACAACCTCAAAGGAAAGTATACTCCCCAGTAATAGATGGTTTTTCATTTTTAGATTGTATAGCACAGTTCCGGGAAGAGGTCCATAGAAATACAACTTTATAGAAAAGTAAAGCTCTCAAAAGTTTATGGTATTAAACCAATAGGTAAAGGAAAGGTCAAGTAATTGATATCGCAACATCTTAAAGTCCAATCCATCTCGATGTTATTCAGAGTTTACCTTGTGATCTCTGTAAAGTTCAAATGAATGAAAGAACTCTTGTCTTACAAGGATGTAAGGGGTAGATATTTATCAACATATTGTATTTCACATGTCTACTGAATTTGTTTTTTCTTGTCAAAGATCTTGAAAGTTTTTCAATCATGTTCCCGTTTCTATCCCATAGTATTGTTTTCTATTCTATTATTTAACTGATATTATTTTAAAAATTAACATTTTGGCACGACAATGTGTAGACATCACCAACAGCAGAGTGTCTAGCAAATCAACCCAAATTTTATTTCTATCTTTTGTGTAAAATCAATATATCATTCTTAATACTAAGAATATTTTTTTATCTCAAAGTATATCCTATATATTACATATATCGCATATTATAGCAATCTAGGAACTCTTTTTGCTAATATCAGATGAGCAAGATCAAAAACTTGTTGAGCAGGTCTTCAACTTACCTAACATTGTACCGGTATCAACAGAAATTTGGCTATTTACTGTTATATTAGTTATACCCAAATTCATTCTTTAAATCAGATGAGAATAAATCTCTTTTGGTATATGATACAAGGTCTTACTTGACATTATAAACCAAAAATATTTCTTATATTTATATAGAAACTAAATATTTAACAAGTGTTGTATGCTAACA
The DNA here is from genome assembly GCA_948567375.1 of Lunularia cruciata. Classification (NCBI taxonomy): domain Eukaryota; kingdom Viridiplantae; phylum Streptophyta; class Marchantiopsida; order Lunulariales; family Lunulariaceae; genus Lunularia; species Lunularia cruciata. The sequence continues at coordinate 9,031,401 of OX419758.1, forward strand.
GATATGAGTCTAAAAGATAATACTTTTTTAGTCAGAACTAACATGTTTCTGTTTGTTGAGTTTCGGCAGGTATGGCTCAACTCTCAGGTGTTTATCTCACTTAATTCTAAACAGTATGGCACAATTTTGTCCTATATCCAATCCTATGATTGATTGGATATAGGACAACTAAATTGATTTATAATGTAAAAATTGAAATACAATTCAAAAATTTCAAACAGCTGTCCTAATATCGGAATAACAAAAGATGAGTCTCATCTTGAAAGAGCCTAGATCCTTATAAGAAACCTTGATTAACTGTTTTGCCTCATTTCCCTTTTTTTTAACAAAGGATTCATATGTTTGAGTAACAATCAAGATCAATATAAACATACCACGAGATTCAAAACTATTGCTATGTTCTTGCACTCAAGTTTTGGTCTTACCTTTATGAGATGATACACATTAGTATGTAATATTTTAAAATGTAATAAAGGGTGTGATATCTTAGTAAAAAATTGCTCAAATTTTACGCTTATGAGCATGAGTACTATTTTATTATGTTTACATACAATATAATACTAATGATTTTAATATTTTGAGAAATTTTATTAAAATAAATAAATTAATGTTTTTCGAAGTTTTTTTGCATCATAATATATCCTATAACTATGGAAATATTAAAAGAATCTTTCAAATTATGACTAGCAAATCTCTTGAGAGAAATCAACTTGCTTTTAAATTTTTCTTGTTGAAAGTGCTTTTTATTAGACATTAGACTCTTGATCATATTTCATGTTCCTTATGGATGTTTTCAAAAGGAAAATTGATGATTTTACTTTGATAAAGAAAGTTTCATGGAGATAAAGACAACTAAGAATCTAAGCATGATGTTTTCTGAATAATATCAAGAAGATATATAGAAATACTCAAAGGTTTATCTTAATAGAATAGAGACAGTTGTTTCTGGTGCAAACAAAAAAATCTAAGCGTGATTTGTGCCAGAAATAATGTTCAAATTCTCTTAGAACATTGCACTTTTCAAGGAGTTCTTTGTTAGAGTATTATGTGATTCTTATCACAACAGTCATATCTTCCGAATGTTGATATCTTTTGGTTAATAAATTACAGAATGAAAGTCTATTCTTGTCATTATATTGAATGAATATATTTATCTCCATTGATACTTAATCTCAAACATAATACAAGAGTCATTTCTTCTTTGCATGACAAATATAAAGAGAATTCTTTTATCCAACATAAACTAAAGTATAAACCAAAATTAACCATCTATTTTTCTCTAAAACACAAATCATCTTAGCATATCCCGTTTTAGAATACTCCAATTAAATTATGACGATAAAGGCTGACCGCTTGGAAAACACGAAGGATGGGAAGACCCCATCAAGCCGAACAGTGAACTATGTAGGCAAAGCCAAATATCTATCAAGGTATAAAATATTCCTGTTGAGGACCTTCTACATCTACTTTGCCTTTTCAATCAACATTTCACAAAATGAGAGATATAATAAAAAATACTGTGGAAAATGGCTTAACCTTTATTGTTTATGTTTTCTGTTTTACATATATATAACAAAAAAGTGGAACTATAACATCTGCACCGGAGGGTTTAAGTTCAAGAATGACATATAGGTTATGGAGTCAGTGCAAAACAAGTACATGATAGTACCATTGTAGCCTGTATGATGTAGTTTTGAACTCTTAGCATGTATATAAAAGGGATACCCCGAACAAACAGAAAAGGCCACCGCCTAAAAGCTGGGAAAAGGACAACTGGGACCTTCCAATTTGATTTGATTGAGGAGACAAACCCCAACATATAGAGACAAATATTATGTACCAAAAGAGTTATAATAGCATCTGACAACTAATTGATTTTAAGAAACAAATAATCGAATGATCAAGACAAAGACATGACAAGCCATTTCCTCTATTAAAAGGTTTAACAGCGAGGTAAATAAAGCACCAATCGGCCTGGAGATAAGGTTTTACTAATATCAGGAGGCGAGTATATAGAGACAATATGTTTTGACTTAAATCCATTTAAAAGCTTACAAGAGTGAGGGCACGAGAAAGCCCTTATTAGCAAAGGTACGATTATTATGAGCAACAGAGTTTCACTTCCCAGCAGAAGACGAAGGTGGGAAGCGCTGCTAAGTTGTCGTGAGTGTTGCCAAATTTAGTGGAAATGGGTTCTAGCTAAGTTAGAAGGAGGAGGAGGAGCAGGAGCAGGAGAGAATTGAGTAGAGAGATAGGGGGTAGTTTGGGCAGAGAGGAAAAGGGAGCGCATTGAAGAAGGAACGGGCTGACGGGTCGCAGGCCCTGAGCACGAGGGACGCACCATCTCTCACGTCCGAATTCCAGCACGTTTAACTTAAGCTCCAAAGGGGCCTCTGAGCTTCTGATCGTCCCTGACTATCCAGCCCTCGTACTTTCCCGCTGCCATCCCACAAATGGTAGCCAGCCGATCCCGCGCAGGTGTGTTCTGCAAACGGGATTCCGCCCGGACAGACGTGAGGTTCAGAGTTTTACGTTTTGTGGACCGCAGTGCTGCTGCTCTTGAACGGGATACGTCTGCGCGGAAGCAGCAATACGGAATACGGCTGCGCGGATTTCGTTGAGAAGGAGCAGCAGAAATCATGCACGTCAGGAGGACTGTATCTTCTCCTTATGAACTGGACCTGGGCCTGTGTCGCCGCATGTGATAACTACGGCCTATCTCCGCCCGAATCCCCATGCGTTTGCGTCCGATGGGATTAGCCCGCAGTCTTGGGCGTCTGCGGAGCGCAGGGCAGATGCCGCAGTCTCCCAAGTCGGGAGTACCCCGGAGGGCAGGAGTGTGGAGGAGTTCCCGTCGGGTAGCGTATAACCTCTCGTGCGGACGCCAAGTTAAGGTGAGTTTTCTACAGTAGCTGATTTTGTCGGGCGGATATCTACCACCATAACGCTTCCTTCATTGCGTGCTTGAACGAACGGAGTCTACAAAGGGAGCTGACAGAAGAGTTTGACCGACGTTCCTAATCCGCCCTCTGTAAAGGCTAATACGTGCGGAGAACACGATTATTGCAGGGGTGTGCTACAGAAAAATGCAGATTAATTACCGAAATTAAAAGGGGATAACGTTTAGGAAAAATGTACCACACTTGCTGTAGTGTAACGTCCGAGTCAGGTTGAACAGTGCCGGACTGACGGAGTCCGTAGTAGGATGATGGAGCGGTAAGCGTGAAGGAAAGTCCCTCGGCATTGGATCCCGGATGATAGTGGGAGCTGCTAAGAAAACGTAAAGACGGCATTCCTGATATAGAAGGGTGAAGAGATAAGGGAAGAAGGGGAGGCGAATATTAGGGACGGGAAAATCTTGTAATCCCGTGGGAGAGGGGATTTGGTGCTCTGACTGATGTAGTTAATGCAATTGACATGTGACCAAAAACTGAAGGGTGAACTGGTGATGGATATATATTGAATGTGCAGACTCTTAGAAACGAACACAACACACAAACACAAACTACTGAATGAGATCATCTCAATTCCACTCATCAAAGGATGAGCTGGCTGGCTGGCTTGCTGGCTTGCTGGCTTGCCTGCAGCAGCTTCTTCTCTATAAGTTAAGATCGCGCATGGGAGAGAGCTGGCTCGGGAGCTCATCACCCACATTTATGGAATTTTGGATCCAATGATTCCAACTCAATGCGGGTGCTTGTCTTGTTGGGAGTCGAAAGTCAGCTAGTTGCGCATCAGCCACTGGCTGCGGAAAGCACTTGTGGCTGGATATGCAGTGGAAAGCACTCACGCTCATCTCTATCGGTCGGTAGCCAAACTACCGTCTCCTCTAACCATTTTTAGCTCACGCCTGTTTAGAGCAACCTCTTCAGGTGGGGCGGCTGCGGCCTGCCTTCTTGCCGAACTACCCCACCCCGGACTTGTGGCTTTCCTTTCCTACACGAAAAGGTGAAGGAAAGGAAACGAACAAAGAAGTAGTAGTGGTACGTTGTACGTATGTGTGATTGAGCACACACAATCACACACTTGCTGGGATGCAATGCCTTTACAGGTCTACGAGTGTATATTGCAGCAAGGATACAGTTCTTTGAAGAAGGTAGTTGAGCCGGGCCATGAGAAACAACAATGTCTCTCGTGACTCCTATTATGTCTACTTATACAACTACTACGGTAGTGCCAAGGGAGGGACGGAGGTGGGGATGGATGAGAGCGAGACAAAGATTCAAAGGTATTATCGGGTTGTACAAGCTTCACCTTATGTGAATTGAATGTATAACTAGGCAAGCGTCCAACTTGGTACGCTTCAGTTGTTAAGAACGATTTGGGGATTATCGCTGAAGCATTTTGATTTGTCAAAAAGATTCCACTTGATCCATGAGAGGGAAAAACAGTGTCCGTACAAACAACTTCCAAGGTACTCGACTACTCAAACAGTGAGTAAAATCTGCAGTCTTAGTGGCTAATAGTGGGCAAGGCTATAGTGAATCTTGAACTCGCTACAATTTGCCATCGAAATGTACACCACTGAAGTGAGGGCCGAAGATAAGTCATGCAGATTTCGTGTATGGACAGAAGTATCGACCGCATCAAGTACAACCAGATAAGTGAGTGCTGAGAGCTACAAGTTAAGCTGCTGCTGCTGCTGCTTGCTTAGCACCTACAGTAGAACCTAGAGCTCGGTGTGGTGCAGTAGGCTACGGTGGCTGCAGCAAAGGGGAAGGACTCGAGGAACGGAGAGGGAGTTGCACGTCTCCTCTTCATTAATCAACATATAATAAACCCACGTTCACGTTGCTCTACTGTCTCACTCCTCCTTTTGTGAAATCACCAGGAATCGGCCAATGACAGACATGGAAATAAATGCTTTGCCCCACGTACGAGTGCTTCTTTCCCTGGTTTTTAGAACACGTGCTAATTACATTAATGATTGTGTTATACCCACTCAAATCTCCTCGACAAAAGCCATAGTCAGAGAAACCCTCTGCTCTACTCTCCCCTCCCGTCCGCTCCCTTCAAATTTGGCTATCTCCTCCCTCCTTCGATTCCACAGGCAGGTTATCCCAAACTCTGGCTCCGCCCACGCAAATCCCCTCCTCCGACCTTTTCCCCACAATCTGCTCCCAACAGATCAGAGAGACATGTGCTCCCCACAAGCTACCAGCTCATTACCTTAAGCACGCAACATCTCGTTCTTCTCTCCACTTAATGCTACTGATAATTGATACATTGGAGCTTTTTGAATCGAACTCGAAATCATTATTCCAAAATAGATTGCGCCTCATGCCGACAGGACAAAATACATCCATTCTCGTCAGGCGAGAAATATAGATGGCTGGCAGCCGGGCTCGTTTACACCATCACGTGGTTTCGGGTTCGTGGAGCCTCCTCTCCTCCTGTCTTGCTGAAATCCCGAGATTGGATCCCTCCGGTTTCGTCTTACCATTACCGCCAGTAGGTGGGAGGAAACCGGCCTTTCCACTGACGTCGTGCTCCCATGCATGAATGGGTGGTGGGGGTTTCCTTTTTGATGTGAGAAGGCATCCTAAGGCATCATCCGCAGCTTCCAACACTTGTCGCTTCCTTCACCTGCGAGTTTCCTATTCAATGTGTCGGGAATCCGTCTCCCTCCATTCCACCCAAGCCATGGCATGGTATCATGCTCTGCTCGGACCGCGCATCATGATCCATCCGGAGATAAGGTCCATGCACATGAAGAGCTGCCGCTGCTGCCATTCCTAATGCGTATCAAATATCATACGTGCACGACCACGGAATGTCACTACCATGGATGGTTGGGTGCTCAACTACGTTTTCTATAACCACTAACCCTGCACATTATATGGATTACAGATACGATTTCTTGTAACATACTTGGGAAATAATCGAGAGAAAAAGGCGACCACATGAAGGATGGGAAGACCCGTCAAGCCGTACAAGGGAGAGACAACAAAAATGTGAGTTAAATGGGGCTAATTAATCCATAACATAATCCAGAATTTAGAATGGAAGTAATCCAAAACATACTTTTTCGCGGGTATTCAGTGTTACAATTAGTTCTCGATGATGTCGGCAAAGGAGTAGATGTTTCTACGTCTTCAATAGCGATATTCGGCAGATTTTTCGCCTTCAATTTGGTTCGAATGCTGGTATATGCGACCGTTGATGACGTTGCCCAACTCAAGCGATGAGACGTCCCTTTTTCCTTTCCTTCTGTTTCCCGCAGTGTCTCCACTCATTGTATCGCGCTCAACATGTTCGTTGGTATTATCGTTTTTTATTCGCTTTCTTAGAGAAAGGTGAAGTTCAAGGATGTAAAACAGCAAAGCCTAGTAATACAATCGTTGGTGAAAGAGAAGTAGCGACCGTCCTTCAGGAATTATAACATTGTTTTATGACACCATCAGCCTTATTACCTTCATTATAAAACACTGTTATAGGGTTTTACAGTGTTTGCAATTCAGCAAATTCGCTAAGCGAAAAGATGTTGGGAAGTTCTCCCGCCTTTGAGATAATTAAAGTACTCTGAAGTTGTGTGTCTCTCCGCGTGAATCCTGTAAAGCTTATCGACTTCCTGTCCACTAGGAATACATTCGCGGATCTCTTTCATGAAGTGATCCTTTCAGTTTGAAAACTCTCCCAATCGCGAGTAGATTACTTTCAATATCTTCGCGTACAGTAGGTACACCCCACATGAATCTGAGTGTGCGCCATTGAATATCAAGCAGTTGATAAGTTCCAGCGAGAATGTGCTGAAAATCTCGTTATCTTCTCCCCGGAGAGAGAAATCTGTTTGACTTGAGGACATTTTGCTATGTGTCAAAAGTCTCTCCGATAGCTCTGGACTGTTGTAGCGATGCGAAGAAGCACCAAACATGTATTGAACGCACTTTTTAATTCGCATCTCAATCAACTTGCAAGATGGCGCAAACCAGTGCACCGTGGACCAAAACTTTCCGAGATCCGTTCCCAGCTAAATACAAGTTCACTTTTGAGATGTGTGTTGGTCCGCTAACCAGGTTTGAGTCCGCGGGAAATCGTAAAATCCAAGAAGACCTTGTCCGGGACACTGTACTTAATCTGGACGTGCATTCATAATGCGAATTGCTGCAATCTACTCATCACCACTATTAGCACATTAGTTCACGAGTTCACCTCATCAAATGTAGCAATAACCATTAGTGTAGCATATCGCAAACTTTATGGCATCCCGATCATTAACAACCTGAAACCGCTGTACTGAAAGTATCGCTTACGAAATTCCGACTGCAAGATGCGAAATTCCTTCCTTTTGCAGACTGGTGTAGAGCACAATAGCTAGTAAATTTGGATATCCCGTAACTACGCTGTTTCTTCGCAACATTGATCGAACACATAGGTACACGTAACTCACCGCGATCTCAAAGTTCAAATCTTGCTCATGTTTCACGAAAATAGTAAACACGTTGTTCCAATATTGTACGGTACTTAGATGCCTAGCCTTATATAATCGGTACTATCTCCATTTGCATCTGAATTTGTCCCAAGGCCTAACCTATATCATGTATTCCTTTCTTTTAGTATTTGAACAGGATATTGACCTCGACCCTTTTGGTCAAAACCTTAATACAAAATAAAGGGGAGGATCAATGGGTCAAAGTTCTTACGCGTTGGCGAAAAAGGTTCAATCTTAATGTTCTACGCACTTTGTCCAGCACAAGAGTTAGAAAACATGGTGGAATGTAGAAGGTTACAATCGGAGCTTCATATGTTTAACCTTTAGTAAATTTTCTAAGCTATCTTGACTCTTAGGAACATCCAGAGCTCTCGAAGAGAACAAAAACAAGATAAAAGCTTGTTCTTTCAGTATCCTTGTTCATATATTCGCTTAAAAAATGTGGGTCTGGCGTCATGCTTTCTGCACTTACTCATCAAGAAATCAAAGGCTGGCCCAACTTGGAAAGTTGTACTGTAGCTAGCTTACACTTGCAAGCTTAAAATTATGAGTTGACCTTTGAGGTATATGATCAGTACATTTCAGGTACTGTTAGCTGGCTTAGAAACCAGTTCTACTCCTGTACAGATCCACCAGCTTATATTACCAAATCAGTTTCCATGTCGAATAAGGTGAGGAAATGTTGAAGATAATTGAAACCTTCGGGGTATAGGCCGTATGCCGATGGGGCAAGTAATCAAAGTAAATTTAGCAGAAATCAGATCGGATACGATACTCAGTTCAAAATGACGGGGTCTTCCCCTCTTTCTTGTTATCACATGCGGTCTCCATCTTCTTAGTTCTCACTGCAATTAGAACATCCTACCAGTCAAAAACATGTACCACATCATTTTCATCATGCCCACATAAGACCGTACTTAAATGTCCATGATAGCGGAACACAGCTGGACCTAAAGGCATACAGTACATTCCTTCAACTCTACTGTATACAAAATCAGAGGTTTCTACTTCCATTCGGAAACTGTAGTACTCTCAGTGAGTAACTCCATAGCACACTTACTTCACTAGGGGTAGGAGTGGGCGAAGTGAAGCCAAGGAGCACCAATATTCTTCGGGTCTTTTTTTAGAAAACATTTTTCAAAGTTCCCATTATGAAAATCTCCTCGGATCTTCAGTTTTTAGCACAGATTGCATTTTGTTCATGTGAGTTGGGACGTGAGTGGTTGTGGTGTTGTAGGTATAAGGAGCTATGGAAAGAAACATAGTGTATTACTATTGTTATTCTTGTGTTAGCCATGGTTACATTGCCCCATGTAGTGCCGTCCACACGGGCTCAAGATACATTATGCACGGTGTGTCACCAATGCTTTACCTTGCATGGGGTAAAGATCCATGTGTAAAAGATACAAAGACATTATGATTGGACCACTTGGGATACTCATGTGAGCAAGCGATTGCATCGACCACGGTGCCACTTGGGATTATGCATGTTTCCTCTATCCCTTGATTGACCATCCAAAGATACAGATCAAGTCGTGAGAGTGGTGAGCATCCCATGCGGGTTGAATCTTGGGATTATTTGAGACTAGGTTTCCGTGTCCATGTCTATTCCATATGCTACCTTGTACACTCCATGATCAGGCTAGATATGCTTTTCGCCTATCACTTGATCATTTGATATGGGATCCTTTGAACTAGTTAGCATGGTTCTTATTCCTCTTATTCCTTTGATGGTGCCTTCATTATGCTAAAGGGGGACGTGCAACACATAGAGAGGTGATTGCTAGATTCTGTCAATTTTGAGCGGGAGATTGGGCTACCCTAAAGGAGTAGTCGGTTAGGGCTGCACGTTTTAGGAGACAAGTTCGGCCACATGATACCACAAAGTCCACTCAATTATGACGATGTAGAACATTGGGTCAAGTGGGAAAATTTAGTAGAACAACATGAGTGCTACACTCTTTGTCTATGGCTAGTCCCATTGATGAGACCATCTCTTCCCTACGCTCACTACATCTTATGGCAGGAGAAGGAGTACCATTAGAGGTCTTAGATTATCAACCCGACAAACTTTTATGTCTTTGTAATTGATTTTTGTAGAAGCATTGTGCATTGCCCCTTGTCTCTCCTTAGAAGGCTTGTCAAGGATGGTATATGAGCATCTTAGAGATTGCTTTCAAGCAGATGATCCTTATAGTGGATTTACCAAGTTGTTTCAAGATGTTGTAGCCGTAGCAAGGGGAGATATTCCTATGTCAATTATTTGGATGTTAGGAGCTGGTCAACTTCTCTCACCGGAGAAGGGCACAAGGAGCATTAGAATGATTGTTATTGGAGAGATACTTTTGCACTTGGTTAGCCGCCATTATCCTTTAGCATCAATCTTACTTCCAAGAGCACCTCAATCCATATTAGTTTGGAGTAGCTACACTTGGAGGTTGTGTGGCTATTTCCCTAGGCATAAGGGCACTCGTAGATATCCATCCGGAGTGGGTTACCCTACAGGTGCATGTTGAGAACACTTTTAATAACGTCTCTTAGGCATGCATCTTTAAAAGGCTTAGGGAGGCTGGTGGATCCTTGGGAAGTCTCATTCCTTTTGTGTGGTCATTCTACGGCTCTACTACTTCTCTTTACTACCAACCTGGGTGGTCACAAGAGGGAGTCAGCTATTTGTACATGATTGTAAGATCCTTTAGGGAGACTTTTGTTTGCCATGGCTCTTTTATCTACTATTTTGGCCATGCACGGTTGTGTATTTCCCTCCTTAGTAGATGATAAACATATTGTGTGCCCCGTAGATCAGATTAGGCAGGCCTTTGATCACTTGACAACCCAACTACATCTTGTAGGCTTGAGATTCAAGGTGTCAAACTGCAGAGCATGGTCCCCTTCAGGTGTCCCTTCCCGCTTTGAGCTTGTTGAGGAGTGTGTCATATCTATAAATGGACCACGTATTCTTGGAGTACCTATAGGATTTGAGGCTTTTATCACATGCTTCTCATACCCTTGCAAAGAATATTCTCCATGTGGATGAACTTCCCCTATTAGGAGATTCAAAGGGGGCATTTTTTAAACTCTCCTCTACTATTGCACATTAACCAACTTACCTTCTCCGCATGGTTCCCCCTTCTTTGACTTGTCACATCTAAGAGCTTTTGATAGGAGGATTATGGGAGTCTTCATCTTTATCAATCTTGTGCAGAGGGGTAGGCCTATTATCTATGGAGGAGACGGCACCTAAAGTGTTTTTGGGCTCTCTTAGCACCCCTACTTTCCTCCCATTTTGTGGTTGCTAATAGGCCAATTTTGGAGACATATGTGATTGAGTTGGAGGAGGGATCCTTTTCTCTGTAGGTGTTATTGCAACATACAAAAGATGGTCTATCTCCACAAGCATGGGAGGACCTTCCATCCTTTGCTTCACTACCATCAGATTGGACCAGAGGTCTGCAGTCTTCCTTGATGGAATGACAATGTTAGCATATGCCACATTCTCTTTTAGTTGACTTGTCCATTCCTTGAGCAACTAGAGCATATCTTTGCTCTTGCACCACAAGGGTGTAGGCTCTTGGATCCAAGCGCAACTATGATTTAGGGCATTGCAACTTGCACCACTCACCTTCTCTACAATGAGGTTCCGCCTAGATTTGGTTTACCCATCTGCATCTTTGTTAATCACTTGTGAATGTGGTTGTACACTAAATGCAACAACGGTCCATATGACATGGTGTACTTTTGGAGTGTAGCTACTCATGATGCCATCAGGGATATAGTGTTTGCTATGGTGGGAGAGAGAGATGGAGGGATACCATACTTGGAGGGAGCATTCATATTCTTTGCAAACAACACATTTTAGAGTAGAATTAAACTTGGTCCAAGATGATCAGGTGATAGTGGCATATATTTTGATTATAGATCCTATGCATGATGCAATTTTGGAGGGAGTGATTACTCATCCTCTTGGATGGCAAGTGGAGCAACAACACGTAAGGTCTCCAAGTATAGGCGTATGCAGTGAGTGAGGTCGCCTCTTTGTTCCTCTAGCCTTGGAGTTATATGGAGCGATGGACACAACATTCAATACATTTGTCATGGAATGTGCAAGAGCTTATTGTTAGACATGAGGGGTACTTGTAAAAGACCAAAACCGAGGAGAGAAATAGGAGAATGGAAACTCACATTGGGACACTTGAATGAGGGAAAACTCCGAATGCCTAGCATGAGCTTTGGCTTTGGTATTTATAGGTAGCATACAAGGCCCTTGAGAAGCTTCTCAAGAAGCTTCCAAGCTGTTTTCTTGGAGTGCAAGCCAAGTTAACTAGGAAGCTTCTCAAGAAGCTTCCTTCTAGAAGCCGCCTACTTGGCGTGCAAGCTAAGCTAGTTAGAAGCTTCTAGAAGCTTCCTTCTAGAAGCCACCTGCTTAGGGCGCAAGTTAACTAGTTGGGAAGCTTCCCAAGAAGCTTCTTAGATGCTTCTTAGAATATTCTAGGCTATTTTTTCTTATTCTCTACTTTGTAAGCCCGACTAACTTCGTCTCTAAACTCCATATTGTTACATATTCCCCCGCCGCTAGTTGGTGACGTCCTCGTCGCCAGTAAAGCTTTGAAGTCCTTGATGGCCATCTGTGCATTCTGGAGGTGAGAAAGAGGTTCCCATGTGGCATCATGAAGGGGATACCCTTTCCAAAGGACCTTGTACTCCGTATGTTGGCAACGGCCTCGTTGAATATGGCAATGCGCAAAGATATGATCAACTTTGTACTCCTCATGATCATTGATAAGGATAGGAAGAAGTGGAGGTTGGACTCAAGAGGAAAAGGAAGAAGGGTTAGGAACAAAGGGTTTTAACTTGGAAACATGAAAGACAAGATGGATACGCATGTGACAAGGTAAGGCAAGTCAATAAGCAATAGGAGAGATAATGTGGGTGATATCAAAGGGTCCTATCCAATTAGGAGCAAGTTTACTAACTTGGGTATCAAGTGGGAGAGGGAGGTTACTAGAGGATAGCATGACTTTATCACCAACTTCAAAGGTGAGATCACGACAATGATGGTCCGCATATTGTTTTTGGCAATTTTGAGCAACAAGGAAGTGAGATTTGGCTTGTTGGAGAGATTGGGATATAGTGGTCAAGAATGTAGAAGTATGAGGAACCTGAGAGGGAGGGGGAGCAAGAAGAGAATCTAGAACAAGCGGATCTTGGCCAAAATTGAGAAAGAAGGGAGAAAATCTGGTGCTTGCCTGTTTGGAATTGTTGTAGGCAAATTTTGCAACTGTAAGATATTCATCCAAGTTGGTATGGTGGACATTGACAAAGGCCCGCAACATATCCTCCAATGTACGATTAGCACGTTCGGTTTGTCCATCAGTTTGAGGATGATAGGCCGTGGATAAAGCAAGCTTGGTGCCAAGTATCTGGAAGAGTGCTTGCCAAAACTTCCCGGTAAATTGAGGATCTCGGTCAAAGATGAGTACACGTGGCATCCCATGATGCTTGAAGACATTGTCAAAGTAGATTTGTGCTAAGGTTGGAGCATCCACGGTATCACAGGTTGGTGCCAAGCGGATTTTCTTATAAGCTTATCCACAAACACCACAATTGCGGTGTGTCCTTGTTTTGTCTTTGGCAAGGATGTGATGAGATCCAAGCTCACATGCTCCCAACGAGCGGATAGAATGGCGAGTGGTTGAAGGAGTCCACTTGGCTTTTGGTTGCTGGCCTTGTTCCGTTGGAAACTTTCACATGATCGAACAAAGTCTCAAACATCTCGTGTCATGTTGGGCCACCTCCATTGGCGTTGGAGGGTGCCCAAGGTCTTGTCCACTCCCATGTGACCAGCTATTGGTAAATCATGGGCTTCTTGAAGGCGCACAAGTCAAAGATCACCTTTGGCTGGAACATAGATCTGATCTGCATGGAATAAAAGGACTTCCTTGAAAGAGAAGGTGTTGTACTCCTTGTCGCGTGCTGTCAAACGACCGTGTACCATTTGGAAAAAGGGATCTTGTTGAAGAGCTGATTGAAACTCATTATGGACCTTAGGGTCAATGAACACCGTTGTAATTGCCCCCGTGATGAGAGGAAGATCCTTCAAATCAGGTCGTCGTGATAGAGCATCGGGGATGACATGGAACCGACCTGGTTTGTACTCAAGTTTGATGTAAAAAAATTGGAGTTGCTCTTCCCATCGATGATGCCGACTCTTCATGTGCTCCAAGTGTAAGGTCTGCAACAATGGTTTGTGATCAGTTTGCATGCTCATTTGTTTCCCCAAGAGATAATGCCTCCATACCTTGGTAGCATATACCATTGCAAGTTGTTCCCGATCTCGAGCAGAGTAATTTCTTTCAGCTGTATTTAGTCGGCGAGATACAAAGGCAATAGGATATAGTCCATCTGGAAATTCCTGTTGCAACAAAACTCCAATTGCAAAGTTAGAAGCATCAAAATCAACCACACAAGGTAGTTGAGGATCATATGGTTGAAGAATAGGTCTTGAAGACACCATATGCTTTAACTTCTGGAATGCTTCTTCATGCTTTGTGGTCCACTGGAAGCTTGAGTTCTTTCCCAAGAGGTCAGTCAATGGTGTAGCCACGTGAGCATAATAGTGGATGAACCGTCGGTAAAAACTGGCCAATCCATTGAATGCTCGTACTTTTGTAGCATCCTTTGGGGTAAGCCAATCAGTAATGGCCTTGATATTCTCTTCTTCCATCTTGATCCCCTCTGATGAGATCTTATGACCCAAGAAGGTAACCTCCTTCTGCCAAAAAGCACACTTTGACTTCTTGCAGTAAAATTTCCACTGTCGTAGTCGTCTTAAGACTTCTCGCACATGAATCCTGTGTTTTGCCTCTGTCCTGCTATAGATTCAGATATCATCTAAGAACACTACCACAAACTGATCCAATAGTCCCTCCAACACTCGATGCATCTGATCCATGAAGACTGTTGGAGCATTAGTGAGTCAGAATGGTAGAACTCTCCACTCAAAATGTCCATACCTTGTGCAAAAGGCAGTGTTTTGCATGTCCTCTCCTTCAATAGGAATTTTCCAATAGCCGCTACAAAGATCCAGCTTGGAAAAGTAGCGTGCTCCACTTAATTGGTCAAGCAGGTCGTCGATCCGAGGCAAGGAATATGCATTCTTCACGGTTTGTTTATTAAGCCCACGGTAATCAATATAGAAACGAAGTCCTCCATCCTTCTTTGGAACAAATAGTACCAGTGCTCCCCACGGAGAGGTACTATGTCGTATAAAATCCTTCTCCAACAACTCTGTAAGTGTTGTTTGCAACTCCTCCAACTCCTTTGGTGAGAGCCGGTAGATTGGTCTACTCACTGGAGTACTCCCTGGCAATAACTCAATCTTGAAGGGCATACCTCGATCAGAGGGTAATCCCTTTGGCAGATCATCCGGAAACACATCTGCAAACTCCTAAACTATCCGATCAATCGTTGCTTGATGCGGCACCTGACCCTCTTCAGATTGTTCTTGTGCAATCGGCTTGATCCACATCGCAAATATAGACTTATCTTCCTCCAAAGCTTGCTCTATGGCTGCTTCATTAACAAACTTCCCTTCTAGGGCCTCATCTCTCTTCCAAGCTTGCTCCATGGTTGCCTTCTTGGCAAACTTCCCATCTTGGGACTCATCTCCCTTCCAGATTTGCTCTATGGCTACCTTCTCAACAAACTTCCCATCTTGGGACTAACTATTCTTAGGTGTCTTACTTAGAGGTGCCAGACAACCTAATTGGAAATTCCTACCTTGGTGTTGTACTTGAATTTGACGTCGGGTCCAATCAAATTGAACCTTATGACGTTCAAGCCAAGGTAGACCCAGAATGATATCATAGTATAGAGGTGCCACTACAAACCTCATACACTCCAAATACTTCTTCCCAATCTTGAAGGTAACAGGATGCAAGGTGCGGAATGCAAAATAGTTTCTACCATCCACCATCATCAAACTACTTCCAATCAATGGATTGATAGGAATACCCAATTCCTTTGCTACTTGCATAGATATGCAATTCTCTAAACTTCCAGAATCAACCAAAATCCTACAACCCCGATTAGATATTGTACCTTGCAAGTGAAGCAAACCTACATAGGTCGAGCCTTCAATCCCATTAGAACTAATCAAGCTCCCACTAGGCGGCTTGAAATCTCCTACTAGGATTCTTCGTTTCCCTGATCATTCTGTTCCACAAACTCCATCTGGGCAACTTGTCGAGGTTGCCCATTCCTAAGTGGACATTCAGCAATGCGATGTCCAATTTGGCAACAATAAAAGCAACCTCCATTTTGTCGTAATCATTCTCTATCTGTTGTGCCAAGTGGTCTTTGTGGATAGCATCAATCTCCATTGGTACCGGTTCTTCCACTCGTGGTAATGGTAGGTTTTGTGTAGGTCGAGGTCGAGACCAAGTTGTTGCCACTAAGGAATCAAAACACTCAGCCAATTGCATGGCTTCTTCTACGTTCTATGGCTCTTGCATGGTCACCTCCAATCTGGTTCGTGACTTCAATCCTTGCACAAATTGATCCAGAACTTCACCTTCTTGTATATCTGGAATTTGCATGATGATATTATGAAATTGTGTGATGTAGCTTCTCACTGAGCCAATCTGCCTCAACTCCGCCAATTTATCTCGTGCAGCTTGGGTGGCATTTATAGTCTAAAATCAACCAAGTATTGCATCCTTGAATTCTGCACATGTCAAAATCGGTGTAACAATTTGTCGTTCAGTTCTTTCTACTCAGAATCGCCACCAAAGTTTTGCCACGCCATCCAATTGGCTAGAAGCCAAGAGAATTTGTTTCCGCTCATCTTGAAGATTGGTGGCTTCAAAGTAACGTTCACAATCAAACACAAAATTCTCCACTGTGCATGGAAGATTCTTGCCTTCAAACACCATGGGTTTTGGAAATCAAATGCGATCTTCTCTATCTCGAACTGGCGCTCTATCTATTTGTTCTCGTCGTTGCTGGTCTCGTTCATCCAATAATCGAGTAAGATGCTCGATTTGTTATTGCATTGCAAGGATAACATCCGGTATTGCCGCCATCGCTACTACTCTATTCCACTACCCTCAATTTATCTAGTTGATTAACACATAGATACAACACATCTACCGTTCTCCATAAGTTACAATTGGAAGTATCAAGGGTTCCTCTGACACGGTGATCATATGTAGAAAATCCTGCCCAAAGCGTGAGGTGATGAATTGTGTGAAATGATGCTTTGGTAATATCTGGACATGAAAGTCTCAATGGTTTGGCGGAAGTGGATTTGGTGGTCCATAAATTCCATCCATCCCATTCCTGCTCTGATACTAATGTAAAAGACCGAAACCGAGGAGAGAAATAGGAGAATGGAAACTCACATTGGGACACTTGAATGAGTGAAAACTCTGAATGTCTAGCATGAGCTTTGGATTTGGTATTTATAGGTAGCATACAAGGCCCTTGAGAAGCTTCTCAAGAAGCTTCCTCAAGCCGTTTTCTTGGAGTGCAAGCCAAGTTAACTAGGAAGCTTCTCAAGAAGTTTCCTTCTAGAAGCCGCCTATTTGGCGTGCAAGCTAAGCTAGTTAGAAGCTTCTAGAAGCTTCCTTCTAGAAGCCACCTGCTTAGGGCGCAAGTTAACTAGTTGGGAAGCTTCCCAAGAAGCTTCTTAGATGTTTCTAGAATATTCTAGGCTATTTTTTCTTATTCTCTACTTTGTAAGCCCGACTAACTTCGTCTCTAAACTCCATATTGTTACAGTACCACTCTCACTCTCATACTTTGTATTATACTTTTGACAATATGTGTCCATTGCTCTATAGAGAGCATTGGTTGGTGCAATCAATAGGAAAGCAATCACTCTAGGTGATGTTTTTTGGATGCTTTTTTGGACTTGCATAGCTAGGATATCTTAGGTGTGGTAGGGCATATTTCCCATATCTACACTATTGTAAGCCTAGCCCCATTTTATCTCTTTTGTCTCTCCCTTATACAGCTTGTAGGGATCTTCCTATCCTTCATGTGTTCTATGTGGTCGCCTCTTTCTCGAGCAGCTTAGCATTATGTTTAGTACAGAGCAACTGTACCAGCGTTTATTGGGCTTGTTGGCCGTTTCACGCTATGGTGCATATGAATGAGCAGCAATTCATAGAAACGAAAATGCTGGGGGTGCTTTCTTTTAACACGAGCATACATAAATGAGTATAATAACCACTGTAGCTGATTCTGAGTCAAAGAGAGCTGCTTCTCATGTCTTGGAAGAGAAAAGAATTCAGTCTAATATTAGTGGCAATCCGGATATGCGATATTGGCTGGTCAAACAATGTAGAAGAAGAGGTTGGTGTGCTTCATGCATGAACGTGAGTCGAAAGAAGAATGTGAGAGATTTGCTGCTATACGAGTCGTGACGAGACCGTATTTGCAAGGATTTGGAAAGAAGAGCGAGTACACTTGAGATCCTGCTTTTAAGTGTATGAGAAGCATTCGATGTAAACAACAACTTATCCAGACACGTCTTCGTGGTCCATGTAAAAGAGAATTCAATATCTGACTTGAAATATCACAGTTTTAACTCTGTGCAAGAAACGTCGAGGTAGGATGTCATAAAGTGATATTCTCGCAAACATGGTACGTGGTCGAACCACGCCTTGATATGTAGTTATAGCGTATACAAGAGGAAGATTCTCTCGAGGTCAACAAGAGCATTGGTTTGAATTGCAATGGAGTTACACCTTCCTCGGCGGTCTAAATAAAATCTTTGTGGATAGATAGACATGTTGGCAAAACGTCAGTCACTACGCCTTACATTTTGCCAAAAAGGCACAAGAAGATCCGTGTAGAAAGCCCATGGCGTCACAGTTAGCAGCAAGCTACTCGTCCCTTAAAATGTGTCTTTCGTATAGGTGTTATTATCCTGGTTGACGAATAAAGTGTTAACGTCTTGATTCTTCTTTTGTGCTTTCCCAGGTGTGATGAGACAATCCGATCCATCCAATCAGTTTAAGGGCGGTCGGGATAGTCGAATCGTGTATAGAACAGGAGCTGTGGTTTCCTTATAGTGAGATAAAAGCGACCACGGAGGAAAAATGAAGGATGGGAAGACCCCATCAAGCCGTTCAAGGGAGAGACAAAAAAGGTAACCCGGGGCTAAACCCCAATAGAGTCTGTATGAGAAATCTGCCCTACTGCACCTGAACCCTAAGATATCCGAGGGAGAGACAAAAAAGGTAACCCGGGGCTAAACCCCAATAGAGTCTGTATGAGAAATCTGCCCTACTGCACCTGAACCCTAAGATATCCGAGCTATGCAAATCGTACGGTTTGCTTCTAGTTGGGTTATGCCTTTATCTTCATGGTTGAAGGTCAATGGAGGTGGAGTCATGACCTTTCTTTCAGACAAAGCCTAAAATAATGGAATAGTGATTCTACGCAAATTCCTCTGATTCCTCTTTCCATAAGGATGACAGGTAAGCTAGCATCGCGCCTGCTTAAATATGGTTTGACCGAACATGCCTGAAAGAAGAGCAAATTCTACCAATAGAATATTGCCTACAGTAAACTTCTGAACTTGTGACTGGTGTAGGGATAAGAGAAACTCTTTCAACCTTCTTCTCTAAAGTTGGGACAACCTGCAGAGAACATGGATGGAAACGCTGGAGATCGGGCTGTTGGGGTCATTCCTAAGGTACACGAACATTATATGAGGAAGTTTGTATATTGCGGCGACTGCATATCAAGACTTGAATCAAAATACAATTTGCGACGATAAAACAGTGCCTTCCCCATCGCATGCATATCCTTGAAAGCGCAACACAAGTAGAGGCATAGGGGTCTGTGTCATACTTTGATTAGGAGCCACGATTCACACAGGAAGAGTGCTTGTTGTGCAATTAATCAAATACTCTCATTCCAACACCACCACCACCCTTGTAAACAATCTAAATCATGTGTGTGCAAGGTTTCTATGACGTCTATCACTTCGAAGGATCCAAAACTAACATATTTCTCCTATCTCCTTCATGTGTACGACCCATGTTACAAGATGTGTCCACTATTTTCAGCTACCATCTATCACTTCCTGAACATGGTTCTTCAAATGTTCGATGCAAGTCGTGGTGGACGGAAGCTCCGGCCTCGCACGTAGTAGATCAATTTAAGGAAGTATTTAATCGTGTTCAAAAGTTGAGGTAAGAACACATCGTGGTAGACTAACATCCGGAGGCATAGTGAGGGACAGTGTTAGTGCCGAGGTGCTATTGAACGTCCAACGGTAATATTCCTGAATACGAGGTAGAGATTACTTCGTGCAAGAGGGAACTTGTGTCTAGTAATTGACTTCATTCTTTTGAAGTAAAGCTACTCAAGGTGTATGAGCAAGAACCTTTAGGAGATTGATTGCTGATTGATGTGGTGCGAGTGTAACCTCTTACAACGTGTTGAAGGATATTGTTCGTGGTGGGTCTAAAACATCAGTCGACTGACTCAACCAATTGACACTCGCTATGCTCTATTTTTTCTGCATCTTTCACAAGACAAAAAGTAAGGATATTCATCGAGCACTGGCACCGAATTAGATAGAGTCTCGTCTACATAAACATGTTCAAACCGAATATTATGCTACTATCTTAGTGATATCTTAGTGATGGTCGACTTATGCTTACCTGTGCAATAGCTGTTGTACTACTACATGTGGAAAAACTTCAAGATGAAAAACTAGTATCTCCACAAAGACACGCTTGCAAAAAGTAGAATGGTGTGGAATATCACATGCGATTGTTCAAGATAACTGCTGGATTTGTCGTCGAGAAGTTAGAATGTGCATCCGTCTGATCGGATTCAAGGCAAGAATCATCCTGAGACTGGTTGAGTTACTCTCTTGTGCATTAGCTGGACGAGTGGAAAGTAGTCAGTGGTAACCAGTATCATACATAATGTGTATCACACAGAAAGTCATCTCCAAATTGGGGAAGAATATTCATTCCTCACTTTGAGACATGGGATTCACTGGGAATCCAGTAAAATAAGTACAGGAACACAAGAACAACAGAATCCAAGAGCTAAAAGCAATTCATAAATCTGGTGGTACGAGAGTCCATATTTTCTCAATGTTTTTTAATTGCATCTCTTCCTTCGAGCAGTAATATGCGAGGGCAAAATCAACGAATGCACCTGCTTGAACTTCTGCTTCTCTCTTTCGGAGAAAAGTACACATATATCTTGTAAAGAAGGAACAAAGTTAATCTGCTATGTAAATGGATAAGTTGGCGACCTGTGAGAGAGAACACTCATGTGTTCTCTACGCGGTCGCCTTTTCCCTTCCATGAGAGAGAACACTATACAAGTAGCGGGAGGAAGACTTTGATTAGGTGAGGTCGTAACCGTTGAAAGAAAAAAGGCGAAAACAAGTATTGACAAGTAAAGTTCCACTGTAGATCGGATTAAATTAAGCAGGAGATTAGCAACAAAAACAACAGTGGATGATGGTGTAAGGTTCGTGGTAGAGTTATGCGCATACGCTGAGGTGTAGTAGAAGCCCACATACATACTACATGGATGAACATAGTTCATACATAGCTGGCTCCGTCCGGTCATGGCCGAATGAAGCTGGTAGATGGAAGAGCTAACGGGGCCTCTTGCTGTGGTATGGGATGGAGTATAAAGCGTCATGACTCATGACCTTACTAACCATGTCCAGAAAAACATGTACGTGAATGGTATGGGGATAGTCGTGCCCCTGCTCCGAAGCCGTCTTTTCTTTATGCACCTCATCATGGGTGCTCCTGATCCATGGTAATGTAACTGTAATTACATACATGCTGACTTTGCTCCATCTGGCAATTGACCAGGCGCTGTAGGACTATACTTTCACTGTAAGGACGACCCTACGCTGTAGGGTCAAGCTTCACTGCCTTGAGGCAAGGAGTAAGGAGACCCTCTATCCTTGAGACATGGAGGCCGAACCTCAATATCTCTCTCTGCATACAGTAGTCGCGAAGCGGCCGGCTGGGGAAACCGAGATTAACAGTGAATTAGACAAAATGGGGGCTAATGGATGAGTGCTTATCATAGCCCATTACTGCTGCATTAGGGTCGAACTGATTAGTATCAATTATTCACGGGCGATTAGACCTCAGGGCTAATTCTTTGGTGCTAGTAGAATCCGTGGCGCATATTATTCTTTACTATGTTGATACGACGACTGACGTTTGCATCGAGAACCGCTTTGGCCCAACCAACCGATCGATGATCCATTATGGGAAGAGAATATTAGTCTCAATTTCTTTTGCACGTGATAACATTGAATACTTTGCTACTTACTCGCTTTGTAAACCGACTCATCATGAGTTGCGAAATCAGCAACCGTTCTGGTTCGCTCGAGACTATAGTTATATATTTCACAGAAATCTTTGAAATATCTCAATCTCCTATATTCCTTTTCGTTTCCGTAATTTCCTATTCCTTATATTGGGGTTTAGCCCCATTTTTAGCTTTTTTGTCTCTCCCTTGTTCGGCCTTGATTCGGCTTCCCATCCTTCATTTTTTCTACGCGGTCGCTTTATCTCTGTATATTCCTTTTCTGGGATCGGAGATTGCTTTCCATGCCAGAATTCAGTGCTGCATTCATGTTTTTTATGATGATAGCTTCAATCGCACATGAACTACAAAGAACGAGCCACTCGCAGAAACTCGGACCATATTAGAATGCATTCCGTAATTCGCAGCCAAACAAAAGAAGACGAACACAACGACACAAGAGCAGTTCCATAGCAGACAATTTGTGATCTTTCAAGCACTTCCGTAAAACAAGAATATGCTGCTGAAATAATAGCTGGAGTTGAGATTCCCGGATCTAGATTCGATTATTTTACGAGGAAGTCTAGATACATTTTCTTACCCTAAATATTTCTTCATAAGGAATTTGGGTCAAAAGACGAAATTGAATATAAATCTCAAAACCGCCTCCTTCAAACCAAGCTCTCAGCTACTTGTAATCTATTTAAGGCAAACGAGAAACTAAGGTACAGAACAGTGACCTCTTTGCTTCTACATAGTGTCGATGGCTCGAAGATTAGACTACGTCAGTGTTTCCATGTTTCGTACACCCCGGGCTGTAGTTGGAGCCAGGAGTTCGATGTCATAGATATGGTAAATCATGACTTCGATCATCATCCTGTTGTACTTTAAAATCAACCCAACTGAGTGGGAGCTACCTTTGGACTAAAATATTTAAGGTTTTCAGAAACATGTGAGGTTTTCAGGCATATGTGAATGATAAAATCTAGTGAGTTGCATTTGCGAGAACTCCATGGTCTCCGTGATATGATCAGATCTTTGTCACTAGGATGGGGGAAAGACTGACGGACTTTTGACGAAATGGCTAACAAACCTTAATCTTCAGTTGAATGAAAGAAATGCGACCGCGTAGGAAAAATGAAGGATGGGAAGACCCCATCAAGCCGCCGTACAAGGGAGAGACAAAAAAGGTAACATGGTGCTAAGCCCCAATAGAGTCTGTATGAGAAATCTGCCCTACCGCAACTAAGATATCCAAGCTATGCAAGTCATATGGTCTACACACAACTGGAACATCCGAAGAAACATCACCTAATGTGATTGCTCTCCTATGGATTGCACCAGCCACTGCACTCTGTAGAGCTGCACACGCTGTCTAAAATATGCTACAAAATATGAGAGTGAAAGTGGTACCCTTGTCGCCTAACATGATAAGCTCTCGCCCACTCCTTGACAAATGTGTCAAATGCCGTGTCCATTGCTCCATATAACTCCAAGGCTAGAGGAACAAAGAGGTGACCTTGCTGCATGCCCCAATACTTGGAGATCTTGCGACCTATTGCTGCACTCACCGCCCATCCAGTGGATGGGTAATCACTCCCTCCGAAACTGTATCCCGTGTAAGGTCTATGACCATGACATCCGCTACTATCACCTGATCATCTCGGACCAAATATAAGTCTGCCTTGACACGTGTCGTCTGCAATGCATATGAACGCTCCCTCCAAGCCAAGTATCCACTCTCTCGTGCCATAGCAAACACTATGTCTCTAATGGCATCATGGGTAGCTATACTCTGTCCTCCAAAAGGACACCATATCATGTAGACTGTCGCTGCATCTAGTGTAGAACCACACTCACAAGTCAGTTGAATTAGGACATGAAGTGGACCAAGAGCCAAGAACCAAATGTTTACATGAATGTTCTTTCTTCCCTATACTATTGGGGCTTAGCCCCATTTTGCCTCTTCGGTTTTATCCTTGTACGGCTTGATGGAGTCTTCCCATTCTCCTACGCGGTCGCCTTTTTCCCTTTCCTTTTTCCCTTTCCCCGTACTTTGCAGTTGTGGTCTTGACCCCTTACTTAAGTAATGCTTCGAAACTGTTGGAATATTGTTTGTTATACAGGAAAAATCCGAATATATTTGGCAATATATCTGTACCTTTAGGTTGTGACGGGATTATCCATGCGCCGCGTCCGAATACCGTCCTATTTCTAAGATACTCCACAGTAGACAGCAATATAGAGAAACTAATTCCCTCCTGTGTCTCTTCACTTTTGTTTTTGTATTTTTCCTATTTCAGAAGCAGAACTTCCAAAAGAAGCATCGAGTTATTTATGAGAAAATTATTCTTGAATTGCGTAAAATCCTCGTGTCTTTCATTATTGACATCTAACTTTAGACTATTCAGATTGTCCCTAATTTTTTATTGGTTACCTGACCTATAAGGCGCACTGAGACGAGGGAACAGCCGAATATTAATACGGTGTATGTGGGCAATACGAATATGTTTCAATTGGTACCAGTATTGGAATCTTCTCTTGTGTACCATCGATACTGCTAAAAATTTGTGAAGAATATCTACTGGCTTCAGGTGTGTTTGCGATATCTTGCTTATTTTTCAACATCTCGTCGTGTTAAAATGGCGTCATGGGAAATACTTCTCAAATTTTAAATATTATTTCTGGTATTGCGGTCCTTACAAAATCCGAGCAGAAGTACTTTGTCCCTGTACTTCCATTAATGCTCAGATTATTTGCAGTCTATTCTATATATCCAAAACCACCGTACCGTAGATGTGGTCAGATAAGGTCATAGAAGCCAGTAAGTAAGAAATATCTTGCCTACTGAGGGGATACAAGAAATTTATGTACGTTTCAGAGGTCTTCATATATTCTCTACTAGTTTATCACTCAAGCAATATCTGAACTTTCATGTTTTACGAGTGCACAGGGACGTTACATGATTTTGTACCCATCTACCTGCAATAGTGGCATTTTCTTTCTTTGTCATTACCACACGTGAAATGTCTTTAGAGTTAGCGAAGAATCTTCCCTATGAATGAACATACAGTAGATGATATTTTCTAGAGAATATATTTGCATGTACGCTCGTGGAGGTAGGTTCAGCCTTGGAACCCCATAAATAACGTATTTCTTTTCCGTTATTATTTCAGTATAGTTATCTGCTCATTGGAAGTTTCTCATTACTGTTTGGGCCTTTTGCGATTATATTCCACTATCGTTGAAATATCCTCAGTGGGATGTGCACTATTGTGCATCAATGATTGAAATCTTTTTCTCAAGATTGTGTTTTTTTCTTTTTGATATCCTTGTTTCTGTATAGTTTCAGTGAGTATCCACGTAAGTCAACTGATCTTTTGGCAAAGACGGGGGAGAAATCACTCCCTATAGTTTCCGAGTTGCTTTTGTAGATTTTGTGGAATAGTTAATTTTTCTGGCTGGGAACGTATTATGTTTGTCGTAGCACTTAGTAAAGCTCATCATCGGAAATCTTGATGTCATGGTTTACAGCGTATCTTCTCCTTGAAGAAAAGATCTGGGGCTAAAACGAACAACAAGAAGTGGATGAGGTCATTAGCAAGGATGTTCTAGCTAGCGTCTTGAGTACTCTCATTCAAAAAGGATCATAATTGCATATTTATAATCTCAACATTCGACAAGGACACAATGTGTGAAGTCTAGCACGGGTATAGAAAGACAGATTATGGACTCAATGTTTTTGTTTACGCTTAAATTGTGATTGGTGCAAAGCACATCTGTCTAGTGTGAGGATAGTTTTGGTTCTTCACATTACCCCGAACCAAATGCACAAAGAACCTTTATCAAGCAAATATCAACGTTTATACATAGATTTATACCATGCAATTCAGTTCCGAACCCTCTGGGTTGACTATAAATGACAAGTCAACAAGTTGATTTCCTTGGGCATCATGACTGCTTCACGCTAGAAGAGGATAAATGCCTGTTATATAACTAAAGTGTTTCAATTCGAGTTGTGCCCAAAGTCCATGATTGGCATAAGCTATTTTATCTTGGGTTTCCGTGAAGCTGATGAAGAGCTTGAGTTGACGTCATTCCACGGCTTACAAGTTGCCACAATGGATCTATTCAAGAATCATTTAGATAGTTATCTCTCTTGAATTCAGTACATGTTGCATGTTGACGTCGGAGCAATCCATGACATGCAAAACCTAGAAAGAATACTGCAAAGTAGAGCTAAGCTTGCCAGGTCGACTCAATGTAACCAGTCTCATGCATAGGATTCTTTCAAGAGTGGTAAGTCTGTGGTGGACTTAGAGAGTTCACACATTCACGATATAAATCGTGAAGGCGTCGTTGCCATTTAATTTGTGCGTCGAGTCGTGTCTTCTTCTCTCTAATGACGATATTGTTTCGTGAGCGCCCCCACATCGTCCGCATTTCCTAGATATGAATGAAACGAAGCAGAAGATTCAGTGCTTGCGAGGAGAAGAATGAATGACAACTGGGTGAAGTAAGCTGATGTAATGTTTTGCCCTGGAACATTGCATTACGCCACCAGAAGTTCATTTCCCTTGATTTCAAGATTCCACCTCAATTATGGCAAATATAGTCATGGTTGAGATGAAAGCCGAGAGGAATTAAAATGATCAATCGTCATCTCTCGATCTCAACGGGTACCAGGGAGAAAAGTTGAAAGCTATAGTTGGAGGATGGAAGTACATTTCACTTCATTCGCTAGATTGAAGGATCGCAATTCACAATTGGATCTTATAACCATTTTTTTCCTCCCCCAATCGCACATATACTCGGTTGCAAATGCAAAGTCCAGAAACTACAATTGAGCTCCCTAAGGAAGCAAGATGGAGAACAATAGGAGAGGAGAGAACGGAAGAATGATTTACGAATATCATGACAAGATAATGTAATGATGTATTAATTTCGAAGGCCGCAGTTTTCTCGTCGCCTAGGGGTTTCTTGACAGCAATCATTTACTATAACTCTCCTCAAATGTCAATGGACATGGATTGTAGAGAGAGAGAGCAATTGACCATACGTCTTCACCTCCCGAAAGGACTCTGCGAATTCACGTCGGTGCTGAAAGAGAGAAGTGCCATTTTCTCTCACGACAGATTAAGTTGTGCTGACAAAGCTGTAGAAATGGGCACGAGCATAGTTATCAACCTATAAGTGAGCTCCGGAAGTTAGAATAGTTTTCTCGCACCATAACTGCACTCCGGGGAAGTTAGAAACGACATCAATTGATCGAGAAAGGGTTACATGCTGGGTTGAAGGTTACATGTCCTCCGTCCCTCATGTTCTTCCGAGTCGTGACCTTTTCTTGTTCAGACCATTCCCTGCGTTATTATCAAGCTTCTACACGTTTAGAAAACTCGCATCACATCATGCTGATTATAACCATGATCCAACTCTCTTAGAGGACCCGCTCTCCAACTTTAAGAAGGGAATCCACGTTAAGACATGAACCTGACCACAACCCACAATTGAGCAGCATCCATTAACTTCACCTCCACCCATGTTCAGATTATCTGCAGTGGGAAAAGATCAACAGACATAGTTGTTTAAGAGACTGGGACAAAATACTACTTTTTTCATAGTCTATAACCAGAAAATGCCCTCTCGGGTGTCATTTCATTCGTTGCATTTGCCCCAATTTCTGCCTTAAAATGCTCCTCTCGGAAGCTCACTACCATCTCATCAGTCTTATTCGGAATTCAGCTGCGACTCTGCTCTCACCTTCACAGGACCTAAAATCCCTGCCCGGCAACCCTAGTTACCCCCTCCGGACTGTTTGACCAATGTGGTATTGGAATATGCATTTCGCGCTAAGCACTATATTTTCGTACCAGTTAACGGCAACCAGAATTCTTCGTTGCTTCCATGGTTAATGCTCGATAAAATAATCTAGCTAGCTATTTTCCTAGTTTGACCTCTTACATACTCACGATCTTGAAATATTCACCTTCCCGCATGCTAGGAAAAATTTCCATGTTCGTGAGGAAGAGCAATGTATGTTATGAACCGTCTTTGATCATCTATATAAGGAGAAGACTAGAGATGTTAATGTATTTTTGCTCCGTATACACGTCTAACCTCCGTAAGGTTTTCATCTATAAACTTGCTTGATCCTCATGTAATATTGTTCAGAGTTAGTCTTCTGTTTCCAGAATCATGGTCACTCTGTCACTTCGAGCCCAATCTGTTATATTTCCGCACTAGAAATATATGCTGGATCCTCTTAAGTCATGAGTTCACAACTAACCTCCACGTATTGTCTTCGCGATACTTCGTACCGAGATCATGCTCATGTACCTAATCTTTTCACTCTGCATGACATGTCTCCAATATCATTTGTAGTCCACGAATTCCAGAATTTCATATATCTCATTCAACGTCTTCTCTCGGTCATGGGCAATTTCTAGATTTTCCTCGTCTATAAACTTTGTCAACAGTTTGAAACTCAACCTAGCATTGCCATTAGGCACCTCCACTGTTGGAGTAAACGGGCACATTAATCATCTATGCTCTTGGTGTCGAGAAGGTAGAATATTGTATGGGCATATATGAAGTGGATTTCGTGTTTCGAGACAACCACGTACAGTAGTGTACATAGCTCAGAATGGAATGGAAACAGATGTACTGTGGTAGACTGGCAAGGGGATGTAATCCATGAGGGAAGCTACAAGTACACATACGGTTTTTGTACTGTATTTATACAGTATAAAATGCCATTGAGTACGTAGCCGATGCCGCGCAGTTGTATGGTTCGCAAAATGGATGATAGGATGCGAATCCGACGATCAGGATAAGCGAAACTACGCGGACAGTCCTTGCTCGGCATTGCGGAACGGGTAGAGTTCACAAAATGGAAGTTAACGGAGGTGGAGAGATTAGACGGGAGGACGAGTATTAGATTAGCTAGATTAGAGATCGTTGCAAGATTAGCGATAACAGCCGACTCCAAGACTGCCGGCCAAGTTGGAGGGAGGGGGCACGTTCTTTTAGTATATCCTGTCCAGAGATTGCTCACACTGCCCAGGCGAACCATGTCCAATGCTGGCGAGCCAAGTGGCACCACGACAGCTTAGATAGCACAAGAGTCCCGTAAGTTTGGCGGCGCCTCCCACTCCCGCGTTCTTGTGTTAGCGGCTGTTCAGACCCGTCAGTCAAAGTGGAAGCGAGACGCAAAAGCCACCAATCGGGGGTAAGGTACATCTTTATAACCCTGGTTAACTTGCTAACTCGCCTCTCGTGAGAACTATGGACTCGGCCACCCTTAAATGTTGGGGACTAGAGTGTGGAGGATGCAAACAGGAGAGAAG
The DNA here is from genome assembly GCA_948567375.1 of Lunularia cruciata. Classification (NCBI taxonomy): domain Eukaryota; kingdom Viridiplantae; phylum Streptophyta; class Marchantiopsida; order Lunulariales; family Lunulariaceae; genus Lunularia; species Lunularia cruciata. The sequence continues at coordinate 9,060,492 of OX419758.1, forward strand.
ATTCCGGCCACTTTCCAGGGAATGTAATTCTTCGCTAGAGCTAAGGCTTTGGGTAATTTCAGACTTGTCGTTCTCTTCAACCGTTTTGAGGATCGGTGTTTTTCTTACCGGTCTAGCTTATACTTGAGCGGCACTTCTAATGCAAGCAGGCCGAGCTCTGATCCGCCTACCCTGCCGCCCCATAAGCTCTGTCTCTCGTCTTCTACAGCATATTGCCTTTGGCGCCTTGTCCTTGTAAGGACTACTACTTACTGCTGGTACCGTAGTGCTTGCCCCCCACCTCTCCTAGGCATCCGCTCTGCTTTGCGTTTTGTAATCTGGACCTCGAGCATACTGTTCACCACCTCAGCCATCCCGTCCCCTCTCACCTCCTTTTATTCTTCAATCGGCTCTCACTCTCCCTCCCCTGAGCTCCTCGCACTCACCGAGTCATAGACGGTGCACTGCTAAGCTGTAACGCTCTTTCAGACAACAAGCACTGAATTCCAGCTTTCCTCTCTCTCCTAGTCAGTAGTTTGCTAGACAGAACGTTCGTTGTACAGATTGCGCACTACTTGTACTCTTGTAACTGCACTCCATTTTATCTTCAATCAACAACCTGTGTAACCTTAATCACACCACTGTAAGTTCTCTACACCATTCTTTTTTCTCCTAACATAGAGCGCTGTTGTGTCTGGATTGTGCATCACCAGACGAGTCTGGTCCCCTTACTTACCTTGATATGTGCGCGAATCGATTTTCAGCGCCTATCTCTCTGCTCTTGAGTCCAGCTCGATTCTTCTTCACTGGAGCCTGTGCGACCCGAACAGGCCTGTAACAGGATATAGATAACCGGCTCCCGAGGGTTGATGGTTAGTTTACGATTAATGTGGCTATAGTGCTCATTGAACTCCGAAGAAGCGAAATCGTACAAGCTTGGAGCGAGCAAAGAACTCACGGGAACCGAGTTTTGGGTATTCATTCTGCGGATTTAGTTAGAGCAGGTGTTTGCTCCTGTCTCACGAGTCTTGGTGCAAGCTCCAAGGATGGCGCTTTCTGGTTTAGAGGGCCTCTGCTTGTGGACGCTTCAGGAGCCACTGGCCTAGTTGTCTTAGTGTACAACACGTCCACAAGCAGTACTGTGGTATTCTGGGACGCTGTGGCTCGTCGACGGAAATAGTGAGGCCTAATGGCTGCCTGCTTTGAACATTTATCAGGCAATCAAATCACCATTTGCCGTCGAACGCATGATTGCTGCAAGTACCGGCGGTAATCCGCTGTCTCTCGGATTTTCTCTGCTAGGGGAAAATTCTGCTTATCCTCCTGGAGATCCTGTGGCAGGAGTTCGGGAAAGAATTGATGCAACACCTTTACTTTGTAGTGGCCTGCTCCTCTTGATTGTACCGGGCTGTATGCCTCACAGTAAAGCCCTGGCAACGGCCATGCACACAACCATGTGCACAGTCGTTGTGGTCTTGTACCCCATCATGATCAGCGATTCAAGTGCATTATTTGTGGTGTCGGCTTAACTCAGTCATCACCTGAAGCCCCTAATTTCACCATTTTGATTGGTGCATCTTGTCGAACGATTCGGTCGTCCTCTTGTGAAAGCTTTCCTAGTAACGCTTATTTTCGTTAATCAAATCCTAGTGGCGTGCTCTGTAGTTCGCAGTAACTGGTATCTCTCATTGTGAGAATTCACTCACCATTTTCTGTTTGATTTGCAGGCATCTTCACTCGGATGGTTGCATACGCCGCAGCATTCTTATGCAGTAGCAAATCATCTCACTGACCATCTTCACGTTCTTCGCTCATGTGTCAGTGAGGACCACAACTTGCGATATCCCCATCTATCGGGTTTGTTCCACAGATCTCCTGGAAATCGGTTTTCATCGTTCGACTACCTACTTCTACTACGATTACTAGCACAACAGCCGGGCGACAACAGCCCGTAAGGTGTGCTCGAAGACTGGAAATGTGTGAGGACTTACATTGTAAGAATTTTCAAAATCTAGCCGCTGAATTAGTAGAGCGGTGGCAGTCCCAACAGACGGCTTGTACAGGCTCCGAATTGAAGTACATCATGTTTGACCAACGGGAGGGAACCAAGGGTAGGATGTTCCTGCGTCCTACCCGATTTTCGGATGACTTGGCAACGAGTTCTTCAACTCCACTCCCAGACTCTCCAGACTCGTCCCTTGAACATCTGAAAGACACGCTTCTGAGGAACTCCTCTCGGGGGGAATGCGATCCCCGGGGTGTGGGTTCAGCCAATGTCGCTGAGCAGAAAACTACCAACCAGATTTTGACCGCATCATTACCGGGAGAGTTGACCAGTTCATTTCATGAGGAAGAATCTAATCAAGCTGGAGGAGGTTATCTATATGACGACGCCGATGATTTGGAAGCACTCCTTGGTTGCTCCGATGAAGAGAGCATCTCTCGTAACGCACCCAGCAGCGAATTGACCTGCCACTTTGGTCTCCCTCACCAGGAAGCTGGGTATTGTGAGCCGTCCTCGAGAAAACGAGGCTGCGAGTTGGACGAAGAGGTCGAGTCGAGGTTCAACAGCAAAAGGCAGAGGTCTCAGGATGAGTTAGACGACGAGGTGGACGACATATGCAACGGGACTACTTGTTCCTCCAGTGTATCCGTTGTGGACGCATACAGCCGCGATTCTCTGGGCCACCCGTCTGAGCTGGAATATGGTGACGAAGAAGACTGTGGCGAAGAACTAGACGAGTCGGCCCTCGAGCTCCAAATGCTCTGTGAAGATTCCGGCTTCAATGAAGAGCAACAATGCAGTTCATGCAGCAAGGAAGCTGATGGAGAAGAAAATGATTCTGTTTCATCCGGTTCGGCAAGGAAATCACGGCAAGATAAGATCAAGAAAACTGTCAAGCTTTTGAGAAATATTATCCCAGGGGGCGATTGCATGGATACGGCTATCGTTCTCGACGAGGCCATACACTACGTGAAGCTGCTGCAATTGCAGGTTCAAACACTCGAGGCCAAGAGGCTGGTTGAGAGACGCCGGTGACACTCGCGCTTACTTGCTTCCTCGCTTATCGTACGAAACGCCTTCTCAGTTGTACTCAGTTTGGGATTTAGTCGCTTAATGAACCCATATGCCTAGAGTACAGACGGGCAGATATTCCTCCATAACCTCCTTCCCCTATACCCTCACTCCCGCGCTCGACAAGTAGAACCCTGTTAGGAAACTTGTGAAAAGCTACCTCTTGTGAAAATTTCTGCATCCGAATCCTGCGAATGTAATTGCGTTTACATTTAACGATTACTTTTTCCCAAGTGCTGCATTCTCGATGTGAGTTGTCGTTGTAAATGAGGAATAATTTGCGTGTGGTCGCATAGCTACTCTGCAAACTCCACGGACATCTCCTGATATGATGTTAGCACCACACGCTTCTCATCTCTCGTTAATCTTATGCATTTTCTATGTATCGTGAATAAGTTTTGTTCGGCATGTGGTTTTCGACGGTCATAGTCAAATGCTCCTTATCCTTCTCTGGTCCTAGTGGACCTTGTAGGGATCGATATGATAACTACTTCATGTCTGAACGCGTGCCTTGACTCAGCAACCCACCTCATTGCGTTAATTGTTGATCTCATGCCAGGACATAGGGGAAGTTTGATACGTCATAAGCTGCAGAGCTTGCAGCGATGTACCCAAATTCTAGATGAACGACTATATCGAAGTTCATGTTACTATGAAACAAGGTCCCCGAGTGCAGGCTTGGTGCGCTAACATTCCCGAGTGCCGCAGCATTGGAAGTCAATTCTTAAGGGACATGTGCTTCCACAATGAAGAGTCCTGGTCGTCTAGATACCTTTCTTATCAGCCCTCTACCCGTTCTATAGTGACGGGCATATACTCCGTGCGTTGAAGAATTGAATAAGGCGAAAACTCGGGTAGTGGATGAAATCGCTGCCAGGGCCATTAAATCGGCTGGGGCAAAGAGCAACATGGATATCCATCACTGTATTGGTGAGTTGACTGCTATTGGGATTTGTATCGGAAAAGGATATCCACTGTAATGGAGCGGAGCGAGGGATTCAGACCCCAAACATTCAAAGCACGAAGGGTCCAACTGTGCTGCAGTGCTTGCAAAGTCAAAATACACTCGAGTGTCCTTGGACAGGTTATGTGAGAGACGAGAACGGTATCGGAAACGCTTGAGGACGCTACTTTGGATGTGCGGCTTCCATTTAGAAGGTCACTGATAGAGAAATATCTCAACCCGCCCCAGGATCTCTTCGTGAAGCAGGTGGATAATACTTACCATTCTGTGTTCTCAAGAGAGAGATGCGATGACTGCCAATTGAAAAGCGCCATCTCAAGTTTTGGGAATACGAGAAGCCAATGGAAGTCTGAATGGAAGAAAGCATCCCTCCCGATCGCTCATGCCTCGATTGAGTTCGAGGTCACGTTATGGGAACTTACGAAAGATGCTGCTCTGAGAACTGCATGCAATTAGTGGTCACAATGATAGAGATTCCATCATAGTAAGACGCACTCCGTAGCAACTGTAACACTTTGTGGTCTTTTAGCTGGTATTCAGGCGTCAAACAAAATATTAGACTTGAGGATTCATATCGTGTGCATGATACTCTGCCTCTGTTTACTTCATCGCGGTGGAACTCTTGGCTACTGTGTAGTTCGTTGGTGATCCCTTGGAATCTAGAAGCATCATGACTTTAATCCACAACCATTCTCTTATCGCTCTGGTTTGTCATTTTTTGCCGACCTAATTCGAGTTGACTAGTCTGGAAGAGAATATCAGGTGGGTCCGTCATGTTGGGTGCTCTCTAGTTATGCGATTGTCCGTCTTTTGATCTCTCCCTTGGTGTAAGAAATTGGATTCATCCCTTAGTACAATGAACTCCTCTCTCTCTCCCGGATTACATCGACGATCTGCGTCTCTATACTGAGCGTGAACCTGAGCCACATTGACTCGTCTTCATTACCCCTTACAAACGAAAGTCTATCAACACTACCTCTTTGTCAGCTTGCACAAAAGGTAACAGTGCACTAAGACAAGAAGAGCAAAATTCCGTTCACCAGCCAATGGGAGCTTTGACCACATTGCATCCTTTCTGTAAGTGCCCCAATTCTTGGGCACCTTGGCCTGGGAGAAACAGTGTACGAAGACTTGAGTTAGCTTGGGGAACAAGAAACACGTACTCCTCAGTTTCTCACTTATCGTGATTAGCAGGCTAGTCCATAATGCAGAGAGGAAAGTTAATTTCACGGCAGCGGGCATATTCATTTCTGGTATATTGGTGATCTTCTCATCTAGAATGCGTAGCACAGCAGTCGATAGAGGTTAACTATGTAATGGAATGACACGTCCGATGAATTAGGAGAGGGGCAGAGAAAGAACAGAAAGTTAAGAAGTTGAGGGCAGCCAGCACTTTCAATTCTGGTTTTCTGCTGGTCTTGTCATCTGGAGGACGTAGCACAAAAGTCGATAGAAGTTAACAATGAGAGGGAATACGGTAATGCCTTATGAATGGGGGTAGGGGCAGAGAGAGACAGAGAGCAGAGTGGGACAAAGGTAGGTCAGTTTCATGGGTCCGGGAAGAAAGTCGATCAGAAAAAGGCTCCACATTTGCCTTCAGGAATCATACCACCTGCAGCAGCCTGCTGTACTCTGCTTTGGTCATGACCTGCCCCCATCCCTCTTCAGGGGCCCCAGCCTCGGATAAATGGTTGGAATTTGGGCACTCCTGCGTTGAGGAATGAGATCATGGTGAGAACAACACCCTATGAAAAGAAGTATGTGACTGCTGTCTTTCCTCTCCCTATGGCAACACACATTCACCACATATTGTTCCTGTGAATCTGGACGCGACAAGCTGCTGCTACCTAGCTTTGCGTGGAAACTACTCACTAGCTAGCTTGCCCTTTCAGACAAGAGAATAAACACACATATTTCAGAAATTATCCTGTCGTGGTGAAAAAGCTTGCTTGTGCTGTAAGAAAAGAGAAAAGTCGTGCTTAGTTCTATTCGGGCGTGGTGCTTGGTGGTGTACTTAGTCGAGGTCCGGCTGTGTTGAATAACTGTGGGGTCATGATGATGAGATACGATCGAGCTAGGAGAGCGAGGTGGACAGTGAAATAAGAAAGAAATGAAGGAATGTGATTGAAGATGGGGCTGCTTTTCCAGGACTCAAATATGATTAGGCGACAGCCACGGCAGTAATTACTTCCTGCAAAGATTTTCCCTCTCTCTCTACGATGGATTATCTTGCAAGGAAAAGAGAGTGCAGTGCGGTCAGGCGGACTGCAAGGCTTTGCATGGGGATAGAAATCCAAGGGTCTCGATTAATTGCTGCTGCAGCAGCCGCGGTTTCGAAGGCAATAGGGCGAAGCGAGCAAAGACTGTACGCGGTTACTTATGAGCTTCAGGATAACAGACGAGAGAGATTTTGTGGTTCATTCGACATTTTGATTCGTTCGGTCGTTCGGTGAGACTCTTGAACACAAAGTAGTCTGCTTCGCACTTTATAATGATCCGTCACTCTGCAAACTGAACTTCTGGTCTCCAAATGTACGGTACTTTCTCGAGACCGTCCTTCTCATGATGAATTATGATTTGTTCCGAGAAATGGCAGAGGAGATCAGTTAACGCCCTTGATTGAGTGAATGAATTTACAAAACGGACGTGCATGGGCCGGGCAAAGAATAACTGAAGATGACACGGCAGTGGGGAAATTTGTGTATATTTATACTTCTAGAGGAGAATGGCTTTGTCCTTCGGCTCGGATTAAGATTGATGGATACTTGCGAAAGCTGCAAATCTTTCGGGGTTGATTAAAAGAATCGCGGTGATAAAACCTAAGGAAGCTTAAGGACTGACACAGAGATGAGCATTTGCGAGGTAGTGCATGGCCGGCAGAGTAGGCAGTCCGGCATCATTGAGAGAAGCAAAGGAGATAAAATCGTACTAGCTTCTGGTGCAATCGACAACACCGAGGGAAGCGAAGCCACGGTGACGTGTATACATCAAGGATTTCAAGTGCTGTCGATGCATTGTACGCAAAGCGACTGCGAGTACATTCTTCTCATATTACTCTTGTGACTGACGGATTGATTTTATGGCCCACTTTAAGAGTTTAGGCAAGCCAACCCGGACACGCAATGCAGGAAGACAAGAGCAACGACACCGCTCCCTCCCTCCTTGGGCATAGGCATGGTAGGGGAAGGAAGGGAGGAAGGGAAGCTGAAGAGAGGATGGAAGAAAGGAACGACTTGACGTAGGACGTAGTATTCAAGTGTGTATGAATGAATCATGAGCTGGGCTGCACGCTCTGTGCAGGCAGGAGTTTGCCAAGCAGAGCGGGAGGAGTTCTGCGCCTCGAAATTCGCGCTCTAGTCGCATACATACCGGTACATGGGATGAGGCGGGCCCGTGTTCATCCGTGCCGTCTGAACTCCCCTTCTTACATGACTACCATTTACTACGTTACCCTTCCCTCGCCTGCCTCCTCCCGGATTCAACTGTGATTCTCTTCACATTTAAGTTCCTCAGGAAGGAATTGTACTAGCAGCTGATTTGCATGGAATTCACTGATGGATGGAATTAAGGAACTCGTGGTGTCTGGATTTCGGAACTACTACTACTGCGACTACAGTCCGCCACTATACTGCAGTGAGGCCAAGGAAGGAGAAGGAGATAGAAAGCAGTCTGGCAGGGCCCACAATCTAACGACGAACTCCCAAGAATTTAGGCTTTGTATAAAATTGGCTGGTGCCATGAATTCAGGTGCGGAAGTTCTGCCAGGCAGCACTGACGAGCAAAATCCGCAGGTCAGAGAAACCCGAAATCTTAAAGGGCTCGTCGAACAAAATTGCTGCTCGAGGGTCGATTCTTCAATAACCGAAGTAGAACTTTGTTAAATCAAATCTTTTACTTGTCTTGAGGCCTTGATGGAGAGGTGATCTCGATCTCTGACCAACGCGATCGATATGAAAAGTAAAAAAGAAATTCAGCTTTGCTGTGGTGCGGGTACGGAGGATAGCAGGCCAGAGAATGTCGGAAATGCTTTGGCCGTCAGATTCTTAAATGTAGGTGTCGTGCATGTGTTTTCTCCGTTCGATCTAGATCTCGATCTCAATTCCTTACTGCATGCCTTCACCCACCAGTTTCCCAGCTTCAACTCTCTCAACTCCCTCCTCGATTCACTCCACCATTTCTTCACTCCTCTCTTCTTCCTTTGGGCTTATAGAGTTCATTGCGATCTGGAATCAGCTGCATGCAATGCAAATGCATCAACTCATTTTGCAGTTCTGTCCCCATTGCTAACTCACTCGCACGAACAACGGTTCGGCCTACGAGATATACGGAAGTCTGAGCAGTCACTGTAGAAATCATACATACTGTGTAACGCCCATGTTTATTGTATGGCCTTTAGCTCCTCCTACGAGGGCCTGCGGCTGCCTCGGTGTAAATTGTTGAGAGTTTGAGCTAACTCGCGAGGCGAAACTCGATCCGTTTCGGATCTGAAGACCCTGGTACGGTACTCGTCTCAAGTCTTCTCTTGCCTATTTCTTCTGATCTGTTCTGACTCACTATGGACTACGGACGCGAGGACAAAGCTAGTATAAGGTTTTGCAGATTGAAGCTGTAGCAGCACCAGGAGATTTGACATGTGACATGTGACATGTGACACAGGCAAATTTCGGCTAGGCTAAAGTAGAGGTGGGAGGTCTCCCTCCAAATCCACCGCTATAGCCGACATGTACATCATCTGCCAGCTAACCAGCTCCAACCGGAGGCTATCCATCCGCCCAGCTTTGGAAAAGATTCTTCTTGGTAAGCTCCGGACAAGTATCCTCACCTACGCCACAGTTAGTGCGTCTGCTTGGGGCCGAGGTCTCCTCGGCCAACCTGTCGTTCAAGCGCAGCCGCCTTTGGCAGTAGAGAGAATTTAGCAGGTCACGAAATTGGCATGAGAAGGAGAGATGTTGCGTCTATCTATAGGCATGATATACAAAACTACAGTGTAGCAACTACTGGTTGCGAGGGCTGAGACTCCCACAAAAGCGGCTCCTACTTCCTTTTCTTTTTCTTCTCTCCCTCATGTCCCTAGAGAAACGAGTGAGATTGGTCACTGAAGAAAAGCATAAACTTCTTGTTCTTCTAAGCTCATGTGCTAAGGTATTTTTTGTTGAGCGGACAGACATCACAACTGTGCCTTTACTCTGGCGCAGACAGACAACAAGACACCACAACGGCGCTACAAGCACACTGTTCGACATGCCTGGTTGCCTCGACTGTTGTTTGGTCGTGGTTTAGAGTTGTATTCCCGAGGAAATGGAGAAGCTAACAGTATAACTCCTCTTGGGGGCGGGGTTTTTAAGTATTTGGCCGACAAGAGATTGAGTGCTGGAACAGTGGTACTGGTAGGGGTATGAGAGACAGAAAGAATGGAGTTATACTACTACTTATACTTCTACGTCTACGACAATAGGGCAACTGCCTACCGCGGTATCCACAATTTTCACCCAAACTACCGTCTGTAGTACTTGTTCACCTCCGTCGCTTTTCTTCTCGGTTTGGGTGTCGTAGAGACAAAGAAACTTTCGCAGATTTAGTTTGAAGTGGTGCTGCTGCAAGCTGCCCGGACGGCAAGAAGATTTATTCACCAGAGACAGAAATAAAGAATAGGAATACAACATATATGTATCATCTCCCCTAAATCTAAATCTGTATTCTCTTTTAACCAGTAGCAGTATGACATGTCAAACCAGGAGTTAACAAGCTTCCATCCGGGCAATCACGCTCTGGCCCAATCGTAACTCAGGTGCCCACTCATGTCCCAGACCTACTTACTTTCTGCATAAGGTTGAGAGATTATGCAAATTCACCAACAAATTCACCGATATGCACCGTGAGAGTACTGGATCCACCACAGAGCAAGGAACTCGTATCTGGGCACTATATTTGGGGAGTTTCATTTCAAGATCTTGCCTGCGACTTTTTCCTCGGCTTCATTTCATTTGAGGCTTCTGAGTCTTGGACTTTTCTGGTTCGTAGCTACCTCCATCGACTCAACTTTCTATTCTCTCCTATTTTGTCTGTCAATAGATTTCCTGATGAAGTTGCCAATTAACTTGGCTTTTCTTTTCTTCTTTTCCTTCACAGCTCTGCTGACTTCCTCGACCCACTTAAGAATCTATTCTACCGATGGCAAGCTAGATCTCAGTTTTACATATTCTGTCGATCGCGGAAACACATTATTTCACACTCTCCAAGGGTTTGCTTTACCTTATTCTCTCTCAATCTTGTCCAGTCCACCGTCTTTACTTCCTACAGGTTTCTTCATTCCACCCCCTCTAGTGATGTACCAGAGCTGGCCACCTCATTCCATATTTTACTTTTGTAGAATAAGACTGTACCTCTGCAACCACACCCATGTCGATATCCTTGTCCAATGGATTTTGCTCCAGGAAGTCGTTTCTCCCCTTCCTCCACCAAGTCTACTAAGCTTCTCAATCTCTCTTGTCGCCTGAAAGGGCGGAGAAAGACTAGAGAAAAATTGATGGAGTTTTGTATGATGCTACGCAAATTTTCCGTTAGTGTCCTTGGTATGCTATCATTTCCCTCCATGACTGCAAGTGACTGTCCAACGTACCAATATAATGGGAGATATTCAAGTTTAATCTGTTCTACCACAATACAAAAGTGTTTGCTACTGTAATCCGAAATCCGCCTCAGGCTAAAAAGATTTCTCCACCATTCTTCTTGACCTACGTCCAGCTTTGCTACTCTTATACTCCATCTGCTGGGTGTTACCCATAGAGCTACCGTGTCTGGGTGGACACTGCATTATCGCTGTGATAGATACAGAACTAAGTTATACCATATGCATCTCATTTTGCTAGTAGCCTCAATTTACTCCCTACTTAATCTGATCCACCATTCACCAAATGTTCTGTCTGCGCTATGGTAATCTGCTAGATTGCTGGGTAGCTCAGCGTTCAGTACTTTGTTCCACTTTCCAACCAGTTTTCCTTTGAGTATCTCCGTCTTGCCAGTTATAACATCTTTCTGGCTTGCAACTTGGACTATGTGGTCTGACTCTTGCCAATATTATGCTCAACTACAGTGTTATTTTCCGACACCTGCAACTCGTTTTCTCTACTACAGTTTGGTCCCCAACTTTCTCCCTATCTTTATCTGCCCCACCATCTTTTCCTTCCTGTATACCACCCCTCGATCTTGCCGGGTCAGTCCATTCCTTCCGTTCTCACGAACTCATATCATTTTGTTTCTCTTCCACTTTGTATGTTTCACAGCAGTGTTTCCGCACTAGCCAGCGGTTTCCATTTGACCCTAGTTGCACATTATCACTTCTCTCTCTCTCTCTCTCTCTCTCTCTCTCTCTCTCTCTCTCTCTCTCTCTTCCACTTTGTATGTTTCACAGCAGTGTTTCCGCACTAGCCAGCGGTTTCCATTTGACCCTAGTTGCACATTATCACGTTTCTCTCTCTCTCTCTCTCTCTCTCTCTCTCTCTCTCTCTCTCTCTCTCTCTCTAGTACTTCAGGCCACACCTGCATCTCGTTTCTCCAGTCGTAAATTATCCTTTCCCTCTGTGAGCTCCATCTTATTTGTTTTCATGCATCTTTCCCCCCATTCAAGGCCTCATTGCCGAGTCAAAATGCACTCAACTCTTTTTCATCCATTTTTTATCTCTCTATCTTATCTTATCAAGCCTCCAGTCTTTCTCCCTCCTGTCGGTGGAGGGGAAGTCCATCCTTATCATCATCATTCTCTCTACCTTCTCCTTTGGCTGGATTCATGGCGTCCTCCCCCCAAACTCAACTGATCCTACACATGCGAGACTCGCAGCTAGGAAACGATTTCTAGATATCAAAACGCACTTCTCTGCCCGCCGCAAGACATGCCACTCACTAACTCCTCCCGTCCGTTCCTTCCAACTCTCCCCTCCGACACCAGACAGAAGATGTACTGTACAATCGAATGCATCCACCACAAAGTCCATAGAACCCAATTTCTGAGCTCCTCCGACATAAGGCAGACGCCACTATTTACGGACTCCCTTCCTTCCTAAACTGTCGTGCCACTCGGGATGCAACGTGGACGTTCCAGAGCTTTGCGTTTCCGCACTCAGTGGCCGCGCGAGGTCTTTTACGGCAGTACTCAAGCATGGCAGAGGCGTGGCTTGTTCTGACAATTTGCTTCTTTGAGCTACCACGTGCCAATCTACGTGGTCCTTGCGACTTCATCTGCCGTGGTGGGACTATGTCAAACTTGTAAGCTAGATATCTACGCCGTTGGCTAACTGTGAGGAATTTAGCCTTATCCTCACCTCCAACTGCGTTTGTGGACTCTGACCACAAACGTCGTTGCTTGTACACCTACTCAGTCGTCCAAAATCTCCTCACTCTGTCGACAGCGTAGTTGCGGGCAGATGCAATTGCCGGAAGCAGTGACCAAATCTACGTCATTCAGTAAACTTCTGTATGGTGAATAGGGACAATAGCAACAGGGAGAACCTCAAAAGCGGGTTACGCGATATCTGTAACTTGGACTTACAACTTGGACCCCAGAAGCAGCACTGACTAAAAGCTTTTTGGTGGAAGAAACTGGAGAATACGGAGGGTTTATGATGAATTTATTCTCTCAAATGTTAGAAATCTGGATCATTCAGGAAAGAACTGTATAGCTTAAATCTCATATAATGCCGGTTTTCGTGTGTTTGAGCAACGTGTTTTTATCCAATACACGGCATTATTAAGAGCTCAAACTTCAAGTACTATTCCTCTAATATTGGTCCCGAGATCCTTGGGAACATGGTTGATTCTCCGATTCTCTGATTCCCCAACAGTTCATGAGCACTGCCGTAACTGTAATTTGTTTATTTATTTATTTGCGGACACATTCGACTAGAGGAATCACCTGGAATATTCAACTGGTTCCCCATATTCTTCTTGGTAAAATGTTGGCGTGGAAAAATTGGAGCACCATCATTACCACACGTAAAGCTCTTGAAGAAAGGGCCCCGAAAGAGGTCAAGTAATAGACCCCGAAGGAAAAAGAAAAAAAGGAACACAAAGAACCAAGAAAGCGGTGGTAGCCTCCAGATGATATGTATATTTTTTCAACCAGGGATTGTAACCTAGTTCTGCACGACCATAACTTTGATCTATATTGTATACATAAAAGGAAAGGGAAGTAGATCAACAGCAAATGTGCACGCCCGTTTCAGGATCTTTGGAAATGAAGAGCAAAAAGGGGCAAGAAATGACGACTGCAGACGTGGTCGATGTCAAAAAAGTATGGATTAATCACAAACATGACTAAAAGTTTAGATAGCAAACCACGTATGCCACGACCAAAAAGCAACGCAAGAGTTTCAAGCAGACACCGAATAAAGTCTTCCGAGAATAAGGATAAAAATCTGTAATACCTGACGTGGTGGATGTGACCAGCATATCTATGATTTTGCGGGGTAAATCACGAATGTCATGACCAAAAAGCAAAGCAAGGGAGCCAACATGTCTTCCGAGAATAAAGAGGAAAATCTGTAATAACTATATTGCTGGAAAGTATGTTCCCGCATATTGATAGCTGAAAGCCACACTAGGAAAGCCCATGTGCGATACCAGTAGTAGGAGATGGTAGATTACCAACACCAACAATGATGAGAACAATCGGATCACAAATGACGGGAAGATGAGTTCAGAAAGAAGAGCCGAATGCAGCATCACTGACTTTTGTAGTTGATATATGATCATCACATGAAAGGACGGGTAATATGGCCTTTCGGGTATTTTATTCATCTTGAAATCTTTTCACTCTGGCGATGCGGGTTAGATACAGAAACATATAAAACGGGGGAAGGAAAGGGTTAAACAAGGTTTTTCATTTATCGATTCGCTCGACCTCGAAAGAACTGCACATTTTGATATGGATGTCGAGACTCCATGATCGGATAAACAGCGATTTGACGGCTGCTGAAGACTGGACCCGATTTACTAATTTAAAAGAAGAGACTCATGGCATCGAAAGACGAAATGCATCGGTCAACTTCACTGGACCCTACTTTTGCACCCTATTGCTTTTTATTGTATTGCATCATCCACGAATACAGCTAAAAAGAACATCCCTTGTACAACCAGGACAGCTTTGATTTTATGGTTATCCCCATCAATTTTCGCTTTTTAGGATTTTCAGTGCTTTCTATATGTGTTGGGTATGCGCACCGAATCTTTCAAGCATAGAGTCTAAAGTCTGACTTTCAGTAGTGAATTATACATACTCTTTCCAATGCATCACAATGATCTAAAATGTTGACGGAATGTCTCTCGCCATCCTAAAACTTTTTCAATAGGAAGCAAGTACAATTGCATATATAAACACCGAATCTTCAAGCATGCTAATCCTGGAGTCTAAGGCCTGATTTTCAGTAGTGGATCATACGCACTCTTCTTGAATGCACCACAGTGATTTCAAATGTCTGCGGTATCTCTCTCCATCCTAAAAGATTCTCAAAAAAGAAACTAGAATATACATAATTTCTACCGTTAGCTATTCTCTACGCTGAACCAGTGTCCTTGTGTTGACCAGCTGAATGTATGCTTCTTCTTATGAGAATCGAATCACCGAATTATAGCAAGAACAAAAAATTTTCCGAAATAAAAACTGAAACTAGAAAAGGTCTCATGCATTTCTGTAGCGCGTGCAGCGCACACAAGGACAATTGATCCCGGCTCTCACAATTTCCTAGGGAGCATATTTGTCAATCTTCCTCGGGGGTTTTTATGTCAGACCAAGTGAAAGAATTCACTCGGATGGTAAATAGAGGCTTCAACCTGCATATGCATCAAACCAGCACCAGGAATAATGGACATGAAATTACATGAACTAGGTTACCTGAATCCATGTTTAACACCAACTGTCCAATTGGTTGATTCAGCTTACTTCAGTACTGTAATCTATGCCTCATGAGTTGCCAATTTGAGCTCTTAGCTCCAGCTATTGCCTCCGAGTTGCTGCTCCCCATGATTTCATACCGGTAGCAATCGGCACGCCATTTTTCAAGTCCAGATGCCATGAATCTCAGAAATGTAGATCAACAATGAACTGCAAGAAATTGATGTTTTGCCTCAGAAACTGTAGAGCACATCAACATATTGAAGCAGCCTACAATTCTTACAATTCCAATTTATTTATTTACAGTGATAATGTTCCTTCGCAGCAACGAGAAGAAGATAAGACCACATGTTTGTCAATAAGAAGTATCTTCGAAAGTGAGAGCAGTAGTACGGCATACTGTTGCGCATAATGTTGGCGAGAGATAGTTGATCACATGTGCATGTTTGACGAATGGAGTCTCGGGTGGACTTTCGGGACCTACCCATACAGAGCTTTTCCTCCGCAATTTTCTAATGCAGGCAGCCATAGCTGAAACGACGACTAAACAATGGGAAAGAAAAGGACGAGTGTCTGCCGGGCCATCAATGAAATTTGGGAACTTATGTTGAAAGACAGCTGCACTGCATTAATGCTCACTTATGAGCCCGATCTCGCTCCTAATCCTACGGCAAACGGCGGAGTCCAGATTATCCTCCATTTCTTCGTGTAGGAACATGGCCTCCACTAAGCTCATGACTTTAGCATTTTCGCTCCTTGTCTTTCTTCCGGCTGGAGGTAAGAGATGTCTGAACTCATTTTCCGTACCTTTTTGGCACTTTGTTGCTCAGCCTTAAATCCGCATCGTAAGTTCAATGCCCATGAAAGGAGAATATTGTCTCGAAGTGCTTTTGTCTTCCACGCATACTTTCCTTTCCTATGCCTATGCTCAGGTGGAATTCTTGTCGCCTTCTTCGATCATGGGTTTTGCCTCGGCCCTTCATCAGGATCTTCCCAGATAATAACACGACGGCTTGTGATGATTCGGATTCGGATAGTATCCAAACGCGCCGGACATTCTCGACCATCTAGCAAATTACTATTTAACTATCGTACTTGCAATTTATCCTGGTTTTATGTTTCGTATCAAGTTGAAACAAAATGTGGTCCTCGACGGTCAACTACAATAGAAGTGGAACCTGATGAATCGCTAGTGTGCTAAGTTTCTGAAAGGCCTTGAACTAGCTATTTCAATTAGTTGTAGAACTCGACGGGCAGTCTTAGTGCCTGCGTTGTGTTTGGCCAAGTAATGTGATCTCTTGTCTATGTCACAGGAAGTTATGGGGTTCCTCTTTCTTAAACTTTTCTTCCGAAGCTAGAAGTTTGTTTTCTTCTAAGTATTCTTTTGTACTCGACCGAATGGTTTGGGTTTGCGAATGGAAGAATAGATCAACTTAAAGGTCCTATGGTTTGCCAAATCACATTTGCACATGGAGGCACATATGAAGGGATTGCACTTTCAGGAATGACTAAGGTCAAACCTATCTACCAAGAAACGAACGAATACAATTTCTCTTCACATATTACACTCTACCCAAGTTAGCATTTGAATGGCTAGCAAGTGAAGTGAGAGAACGGTCATTATCAGTCATTGTTTGTGATTCTATTTCTCGATTTAAAGTTGGAAAAAGGACGGAGATGAAGAAAGATGGTACACAGATTTCAAGTCACTATGCTCTCATACTTTATCCATATCATCCTGCTAAAGATGGAAAAGGCCAACCCCATAGAACACAAGAAGGATGGGAAGACCTCATCAAGACCGTACAATGGAGAGACAAAAGAGGTAGAATGGGGTCTAGCCCCATTCTACCTCTTTTGTCTCGATATGAGAAATCTGTCTTACCGCACTTAAGATATCTGAGCTATGTAAGTCGTAAGGTCTATAAATTATTGGAGCATCCGAAGAAGCATCACCTAGAGTGATTGCTCTCCTATGGATTGCACCAGCCAATGATCTTTGTAGAACAATGGACACATGTTATCTAAAGTACACTACAAAGTATGAGAGTAGTACCACTGCATCTAATATAATAAGTCCTCGCGCACTCCCTGACAAATGTGTCAAATGCCATGTCCATCGCTCCATATAACTCCAAGGCTAGAGGAACAAAGAGGTGACCTTGCTGCATACCCCTATACTTGGAGACCTTGCTTGCTGCAGCACCGCTCAGTGCCCATCCAATCTCCTCTGATACATGTCATTTGCAAAGAATATGAACGCTCCTTCCAAGCTAGGTATACATTCTCCCGTGCCATAGCGAACACTATATCCCTGATGCCATCATGGGTAGCTACCCATGATGCCATCCTCTGTCCTCCATAAGGAAACCGAGTCATATGGATTGCCGCTACATCTAGTGTAGAACCACACTCACAAGTGAGTATCAAATATGCAAGCGGGTGGACAAAACCTAAACGGAACCTCGTTGCTGTAAAGAAAGTGACTCCTAAAGTATGAAGAGGAATATTTTCATGAATTGAACATTTATTATCAAACATATTACAATGCAGACATGAAAAGCTATGGAGTGCTGATGTGAGACCACATATTGATATTTGGTCTTTAAGATTCTTAAACTTCCATTTCAGTTAAGTCCAAACTGACTTCTGGTGTACCGATGATGTGTATAGTCTATCGAAATTAAAATCTCATTTCAAAGGTGCTCCAACAATCAATATGTGGTCAGTAAGGTACAGTACTTACTTTCAATGTCGGATACATACGTATCTTTCCTTATGGTATGGGCCAGGCTTTAGCCTCACATCGAGCTTATAATACTTCACATTCATTCCAGAAAATTTATGGATATCACCAAAAATTCTCTATTCCTTTTTCATACTTTATTCTCATCTCACTAACGTGAAAACCTCATAAACCGTAAAGTAGACTCTAGAGCCAAGAGGTAGATTCTCAGATGTACAGGAACTCATTTCAGAGCACGCCTTAGTGTATATATTCCTGCGCTTTAAGCTTTTACAATCATCAGATCTTTCGGTGGTATTTTGAGTGAAGCTGCATGAATGCATCACCTGACTCTGCCTACTGTGCCTTGGGATGTTGGAGGTCCCGTGTGACTAAAGTTAAGTGCATGAACGAGAGCTTTACTTCGTCGAGAAAGGGTAGAGGAAAAGGGAATGAGGTTTAAATTCAATTGCATGTTTCGTGCGGTAGCCCATATTACTCAGAAGAAAACCATTTTTTAAGTCATGAATTGAGTCATGAAACTACCTTTTCCTGGGTGTCATGCATCTCAACTTCAGGGGTGCTCTTTGCAGGACTGGGTCACTGAAATTATTGGAAGTTGGAACATACATATTTCATCTGCTGTGTATTATTATGGTAGGTTCGAAATGAATGGGAGAAATAAGACTTAGAAGTAGATGGGCAGAAGTCAGAGTCCTACATCATGAAATTTATACGGGTCCTCCACGTATGGCTTACAGCAGAAGTAGGAGACTGGTTTCTCTGTTTACCCCTCGTGTATCATCATGGACTGATACTGAGCAACTTTAACTACAGTGTTACTTATAGTTCTTAGACTCCTAATGAGCTGTGCTTGACTTTCAGTTTTGTCCTTTAGCCTCGAACTTTAAAACTTAAGTTCTCCGTGCGGAACGGAATTTTTCGCTTTATCCCCTACTACAGTACTGTGCTTCCATTTAAGTCCAACGCCTGGTCTTCTCCTACAGTGGATCCTTCGACGACTTAGCCACCCCAAAGCAGCTGGATAATTCTACACTTTTTAGAATGACAGTGTACTTGTCCTTATTACGTGTTTAAGCATGTGCATGGATGATGGGCCTCCATGATAGGACTATCCCATGCCATCATCCATCCTTTATCGTTTTCTTTCCTGTCCTCTTCAAAACTTCTCCGCAGACTATTTGAAAAACGATCATCATTAACTAAATTTCCCTTGTTTGGATAGTCACGTGTATCAAGTCGGATGTTTATAACTGTACTTAAATAAATAAAACTTTTAATGTAACAAGGTATAAAGGTAAAAACTCTTAATATCAAAAAAGTCTTTGATATAATGTGAAAACATTTAAAATCTAAAACTAATGATACAGAAAATTGAAATGTGATTATAAGGAATATAATATAATTTCCTTTTACATTTATAGTTTGATCAATTTTCTGTTATTCATAAAATAAAGTGCTGTCTTTTGTGCAAATCATTACTAAATATTAATTTTTAGAATTTAGATTTCATAAGATGTGAAAAATAGCATTATGTAGAAGTGAAAATATCAACTTTACACTGAAACCAGGTATTTTAAGCAATGACATAATCATTTTCTCATCCATGCTTTATGTAAAATTGCATTAATTATCCAAAAAAGTGCTCATACCTTTATCTGACAATATCTTTTATGATGTTGTATTCTTTATTTCAAGTGGTGAGATTTAAGACTCCAATGGGAATTTAGATTAATGCCTACTCGAGCAACTTGACCGCTAGAAAAGTAAATCCCATAACTTCCCAGGCAAGCAACTTGACCACTAGAAAACCTAACATGTCCGTGAAATCAATGGGTCTCAGGCTGATGAGAACCACGATGCATCGACCATGGTGATGGATCGATGTTTGAGGCCCATAGGAGCCACGATGCATCTGCCATGGTGATGGATCAATGTTTGCGGCCCATGAGACCCAACATACATCTGCCATGTTGATGGGTTGATGAACGGACATATTCGCAGTAACACGTATACGGTTTTGGCTGCTCCGCAAAACACCTCATGCATTGTTAATGCCTTATTTAGAATAATTCCCACGGATACATTTTTTTATATCAAGATAATTTAGTAGAAATATTTTATTATTTCATAATAATAAAATATTCATATTGTCAAGTAAATTGAAAATTTATGGTTTTTTGTAAATGATAGCTTTTGTGGACGATTGAAACTCTTCCTAAATTATCATATTTTAAAAATATACTATTCTTGAGTGTACTAAGACTATTATGCAGAGACTATCATCCTAAATTTAAAAATAATTATTAATCTAAATATTTTATCATTTGGTAAATTTTTGCTATTATTTAGAATGTTATTTAATCCAAGATGAATCATTTTCTCTGTTTAATTATCAACTGAATAAGATATTCTATAAATTCATGAAAATCTAAGCTCTTTTTATCTTGAAATTCTTCAAGATAAAGGATAATAATATCAAAAAATTTGAATATATCTGATGTAGACAGGTGGAGATTGATGGGGTATATTGGAAGTATTATGTGTAAGGTAAGTGGCAAAGTAATAAAGCACCACAAAGAACTAGATAACTATGAGGAAGAAAATTGAGGAATAACGAATTTTAGGTTATGAACATAATTTGTAAAGGGTTTTAAGGTGCTGGTAAAAGTTAAACGTCTCAATTCCTAGTTTATATGTATGAAGTTTTGTAGTCCAATTTTGTCCTCATATTTTTGCAAAGCTTTCAAAGATAAACAGTGGGTATGTATTGAATCAAATAAATT
This sequence comes from Lunularia cruciata, assembly GCA_948567375.1. Lineage (NCBI taxonomy): Eukaryota > Viridiplantae > Streptophyta > Marchantiopsida > Lunulariales > Lunulariaceae > Lunularia > Lunularia cruciata. The sequence goes on from OX419758.1 coordinate 9,080,928, forward strand.
TTTGGTAAGATACAAATAAATTAATGCTAAGAGAATTCTAGCACTTAGATATTTAGTTTCCACCTTCAAGGTACTTAGAAATATGTCAAATTTTTCTTACTAATATTAAATTTCATATACTTTGAACCAAGAGACATGTCTATGATGTATTCATTAATTTTGTTTTAAGAATTAATAGTTTAGGTACAAAATAGTTTGTGGTGAATATGGAAATATATAGTCAACATCCAACCGTTTACCAATACTAAAACATCAAGGTTATTTACCAAACACTCTTGTAAATACAACCTTTGAATCTATATCTTAAATCTTTAAAGTAGAGAAAATAAAGTAGATCTGATTTTGGGGTATAAGATAAAACTCAGTTTATTCTATGGACAAGACATATCTCATCTAAATGAATATACTCATTAGAGTCAAGCAATAAGATTTTGGGTTTTATCCTTATATATCATATTTTCAAATCTGTAAAATACTTATCTCACATGGATGATAAAGTAATGAATTTAAATCTCAACTTCATTAGTTTAGTACTTAGCATTGACTATTCATTAGTTACTTTTATTAATATCTACTTGAATTTCTAATATGAAAGTAACTAGTATAGCATTGAACCATGTACCATATTATATAACTTGATCAAATAAAAATAAATTAATAATTGAAAAGAACATGTTGGTAATAAATAATTTTAACAAATTATGGTGTTTAATGTTCCTTTGAAGTCTTATATCCATATATATCTGGAAAAACATATGTTTTATACCTTCAATCATTCCTATTGTATGATAAGGTTTCGTTATCTGAATTTATTTTTATTGCAAATTTCAAATTTTTTTAGAATGTTGTAAGATCTACCTTCATCTTAATCAAATAGATATGAAGTTAAATTTAACTTGTTAACCTATTATATGTAAAGTAGATGGAAATTAGAGGTTAGTCTAGAACTTACAACAAATTGGAACACTTGGATGGAAATTAGAACTTCTTCCAACAAGAATATAAAAATCACAGATTTAATTTATCTTATATATATATATATATTTATATATTTATATATATTTATAGGATAATTTTTTTATGTAATTATATCAAAACACACCTCAAAACATCTATTGCCTTTAAAGATGAATTTCAAATTGATATAAATGATTGAAACTCCTAGATATGGACATATTTTGAAATTTCTTACAATGTTAAAATTTTTCCAAAATTATTTGAAAGATTACTGTTCATAATAAGGGATCAAGTACAAAGAATAAGGAAGTAATAATTGGATACTAGGTTGCTACAAATCACGTTTAAGATTTCACAGATTTAGATGTTTAAATTACCGAGTTTGAATTTAATGCATATGGTTATGGCAGTGGTTAGTATTATATATTTGAAGACCTCTAAGTAGACAAGAACTAAATCTCTTGATGAATCACAACCAGATCAAATGCTAAATAAAATCTATAGAGACTTTGATCACTGAGTATTCTAATTTTGGTACTTTTTAATTGTAAAAAAGGTTACTAAGAGCTATTTCTCATCTCTTTCAAGAGGTTTTGGTTATATGTATAGCTTCTCCACATACTTTTGTTTCTAATGTCTCCTTGAATGTAGAATCCAAAATGTTTTTAACTTTTCCAAAACCACTTGAAAAGAGATGAGAAATAAAAATGTTACTAAAAATCAAGAAATGGAGTTTCTACTTACTTTCACCATTTGGACTCTCAAATGATTTTGACACCATTTTGACTCCAAAGAGTTAAAATTTGGATTTTGGATTATAAAATAGAACATAGAAAACCTTATAATTTTATTTTTTTTCCATAAGTTCTTCTAGCTTTGTATTTCACCATTTTTGCCTTATTGGATGCAAAATTAGAAAAAAATTCCCAAATGTCCAAGAATTGCTTGAAATAGACTTAAGATTAAAAAGGCTACACAAAAATAAAGAAGTGTAATATTCTGCATTGTTTCTCCATTCAGACGTTCAGACGTTCAGACTCCCAAATTATTATTGTTTTTGAATATTGATATAATTACAAGAATAATAATCTACCATAAATTACTTTCTAACAGTAAATATAAGATGAGATCTCTCAAACCTTGACTTGACGGGCACATTAAAGAATGAGAACCGAAACAAAAAGATGCACAACTACTCAAATCTCTCTAGACATAAAATCAAATCAAAATTCATACAAGCTGAGAAACGATTTCCCACATCTCCACCTCCAGGAAGATGCTACTTTATATGCAACATTTATTAAGCTTTTGCAAGCCTTCAAAGGATTCGTTCTTTGAATGGAATAACATACAACTACTTTCCCTTATGATTCTCACATGTACCCAATTAGCAATCATCAAACCATCATTATGTTGTCCATAAAAGATTTAATCAAGATTCACAAGCACAAGTTCTCTCAAAACGGAACAGAACTCAAGGGATGTTTGATGAATAGCTTAGTCGATCAAATCTGGTATCATGATGAGGAGGTCAATTCGGCAGACCTGTCACGATTCAGCCTAATCCATTGCGCTCAAACATGTAGTTAGTACTCCTAATCATCGGCACAGAGTGTAGGTTTGGGGTGACAAACACACGCTCAAAACATTCTATTAGTGAAGGCAGGGATCAAGGAGATGCAAGGAGTGCGAAGGTTGCCTGATCACTGCTGAAGTTGCTGCACTGATTCTCCATTACACGTTGTCAAATGTTGTGGAGGCTATTTTGAAACATGTAGTGTCCCAACATGTAGGAGCTCCCCTGAACCCTTGGAGTAAACTTCATGTCCGAGTCTGCTTGTGGGGTGAAATCCAAGCGGGGGAGCAGAGGTCTTTCTTTAGGACTAGATTGTTGGACGTGGAGTGGAAATGGAGGCTATGAGGCCGATCATTCACTGTGAAACAACCAACAGTTTGTTACTGTGCCTCCTCAGGGGTCGGAACACAAAGCAGTTTGTCAAGAACACCTGGGGGATCGGAAGAACTTGCGAGAGATTTGGAGGATGAGGAGCCGAAGTAGTCTTGACGCTCGTACTGTCAGGTACGAGAAACTGCATTATCGGTGGACATGGTCTCCTCCGCCCATGACTTCGTACAGCAGTCCGAAATCTACTCGGGGAGGTTCGATTCTAGAAGGATCTGCGGGTAATCTGGAAAGAAGAAGTTGAGAGCAAAATCATGGTCTAGTGCGAACTTTTGGTTGTCTATTAGAGACAGCCCAGCTTGTGAAAACAATGTACCAGTGTGAGAGTGAACTTTTGGTTTATTAGTGACACTAGTACATTGTATGTGGCCAACACACTCTACGGTAATCCTGTCGAAATTGTCCACCCTGTCAAAGAGCTGTGGAGCTAAAGCCCTGTGGATGGACGGATTTGGAAAATGTCTGCTGTAAAACGACGTAAATCGAATCATAAGTAGACAATTTCTTTCCCGGCACTTGAAAGGAGTGCTGAAACTACCAGCAAGATCAAAACTGTGCACGCCGAGCACTGAGGGAAGGGGAACTGGAAACAGACCTGATTTACGGGATCGCTCTCGTAAACTTAGGTCGGTCAAATTTGATCGATATGATCCTACCCCGTCAACACTCGGAGACAGAGGATAGTTCAGAACAGAGCACGCAGAAACAGTCGTAAGAACAGAGAGCCTACTGTGGGAGGTAGGAAAAAGTTCCTTAGTCTGTCAACAGCTAGACCACACTTGCAGCAACATCGACAAAGCAGGGAGCAATATGCTCTGTTTCGAGAACTATTGGCCCGTCAGATATGACAAACTGGGCCATGAGCAGAATACGATTTGAACATCTTTCAAGCTCTGGAATCACTTTTGAGTATTAGCTGGGAATGACAGCGGAGCTCGTCTTTCGACGGGTGTAGGTCCGTCGAAAAATACACAAAATTGATGCTGCTAGAGACCACCTGAATGAACATAAGACATGGAAAGCTACAAGAGTCAGACATGCATCTCACACATTCGTCGTAACCTGTAGAAGGAGCCATGATGGAAGACCAGACAAGCATCTCTTCAGGTTAAAGGGAGCTCCGGCCCTTGTCAACAAGGTGACGACAACTTGTCTCGTCCTGAGACCGCCAACATTCTCCAGCAAAAGACTCGATACAAATTGGACTTCAATTCTTCTCGACAATGCATATCCTATTGTCTATAAACGGGCAAAATACGCAGCAAAGTGCAGCTGATGCACTAGAATGTCTATAAAGGGGCAACTCCGTGCAGCAAAGTGCATCGCACATTCTTTTATCTATAAACGGGTAATTAGCGGAGAAAGTACGTTGCACATTCTCTTGTCTAAATAGGGGCAATCTGTGCAGCAAAGTACACTGTACTTTTTCTGTCTAGAAACGGGTCGAATGTGCAGCAAATTCGAACAGCAGAAGAGAGTATGTAGCTAGTAGCTTACCTATAGGTGCAAAGCACGATCCATAATGGAACCGAGACGATCAGCTGCTCCGGGTCAAAGTGGAGGACGAAATGTATGCAAAGACTACCACACACGACTCAACTACTGGAGAGCAACAAGAGAAAAAGGCGACCGCGTAGGAAAAATGAAGGATGGGAGCAACAAGATATGCTCTTTCTTCGTCAACAGAGAATGCATACTACATGGAAAGGAACTCGGAGCAAACATGTCAGGGGAGTAACTGGAGAAAGTATGAACTTTTCAGTCAATTAGATTCGGGGTTGTGGACCGGGGCCTACCGCTTGATTTGGTAGTTCAACACCTAGACTGACGGACGCTGAAGGCTCTAAATGGAGCTGAAGACGTGTTAGTAGCGACATAAGAGGATGGCGGAGAACACGAACTACTGAAGTCATAAGATTTAACAAGGTCACTGTCTGACTTCCGTAATGACTGGTTTCCGTCCCGTCTTAAATGAAGAGCTTCTGAACGCAGAGGAATTCTCATGAATCTGTTTAGTATGGTATTTTGCGGCAGAGTCTATTAATTGTTGACTCCGACGGATGCGAGACCCACTGCAGTGCAATCACCTGGAGTGAACTGCACCGGTCGAGACTACCATCACGGATGTTCATAAGAAGATACGCATTTTCTTCCGTGCCAGAAACGGTTATTAAAGGGGAGATACAATGAGGAACTTCGGCCTGCCATTCGTGTGCTTGAAATAGCCACCATCTTGTTAGGTCCACAAACTCGTTCCTTAGCCTCTGGAAGCTGTAAATCTTATCTTACATGCATGATAGTACACATTGGCCATAGAACTTCTCGATACAAACAAGAAATGTGCATAACACACACATCAATGATAAAAACCAGTCGACAACAAGATTCGGACATCTGGCTGATATTCATCAGCTTGGATTTACAAATACAATTTGTAACAGGAAAAGGAACTGCCATCCGAGGCAGCGATTACATTTTTTCTATCTGTACAGTATTGACCATGTCCACATGGTCATTCCATTCTTCTAATCCTAATCTCTCCCCCAGCAATATTACGAGGTTTCTGCGTCGCAACGAAGTTTGCCTTGACAGGAACTGTAAGAAACATCATTCATTCTGGTGGCTTTGATCTTGCTCAATGAAAGTCAAGGCCTCCTCCCTTCGAATTACGTCAACACGACTTACTCGATTTTTGTGTGTTACTCCATACACACGATCAGCAACCTTCACGAGTTCTGGTCGGAAAGTAGTTGTGATAAACTGGGTGGTATCTGAATCTGCTTGCCTCTTGATCATGTTACCCACTGCTGTACGATATTGTGGATCCAGAGCGGCATCAATCTCATCGAACAGGTAGAATGGAGCAGGATCACATCTTTGAATTGCGAATATAAGTGTCAAAGCAACCACAGTCTTCTGCCCTCCAGAGAGTTGTTTCATTGATTGCGTTTCGCCTTGTCCAGTGAAGGATACCTACAGGTATCGAGTCCAAAGTTACTGGAAGACTAGATCACAAAAAGCCATACTGGACTATTCATGCAGCGGGGAGCTGCATGTCATATGCATGCATATGACCCCATAGACCGTATTAGGCTACTCCGGCCAACACAACGAACTTCACGCTGGAAATAGGCTACTTGCATGTCTAAGTTGTTGCACCTTTACGGGATTAGTACGCTAGTTTCCTTGAAGCACTACTGGAAACTCTAATGGCACCTTCCTCCACTTGTGAAGGTGCTACTGATTATAAAGTTTCCACAATAGCGCATAACGATATAATGTTTGTTGTGAGAAGCTCTAGTAAATTGACAGATCCACAGACAACCTCCGATTAGTGTCAATAGCCTGTACAAGGTTTTCAGTTGTCTTGTATACGATGGGTTACATTCATTACTGGTTGTGCCACATTCATTAGCGGGTCGACATTTCGATCTTAAAGAGAACGAACATGCCAACTCGGGAATGTAAAATAAAGGTCTAGATCATACCTTTACTTTCACTCCGACGTACTTCTCAACACGTCCTTCGCCATCACCCTCGTGATTTTCATATCCATCTGCGTCTTCATCTTCTGCTTCGTCGGCCTGCCACGTGGTTAAAGTAGTGAGTTGAAAAGACGTCGACTCTGATATCAAGTGGAATTTATAAATGTTCATTTAGTAGCACTGACACAGAATCTGAGTAGGATTCAACCGGACACTACACCGGAAGACTCGTGTGGTTTGACATAGATATGATCGCAGACTCGCATTATTGCTTCCATATGCTCACGGGAGAGTAGAACACAATGTCAAATACCTTTCGTTTTTTCATCATAACCAATGAGCCATGTCCTCCTTGTACTAGCTCAGAGAAGGCTTCACGGAAATTTTTAGCTACTCCCTTGAAAGTTCTTTCGATAGATTCATCCTTTCGTTGATCAAGTACAGAGATTAGCTCCCTAATTTTCTGCATCCCAAAGGGTATGTAAGCAGTTACATTGAGTATTGGAGTACAGAACCATGAATGTGAGCAGTTGTGTGAAAGAAAAGCTACTGCAACCACCATTTGTATTTCTGTTTCTAAATTTACCAACCGATGACATCTGGAAAGGACATACCAAGATTCACTTAAACGTTATGAGGTGATCAGCTCGTCCATTCAACATTAGTACTTTGAAGTGCAAACAGTGATTCTTACCTCGTCTCCACTGTCAAGTTCTGCTTGCCTTTGATGCAACTCCTCCCTTTGCTCTGTGAAGTTCACGTATTGGTCCAGTGCTTTCTTATTGACATGGCTGAACTTCTTAAGCTGTTCATTGCATTTATGAAGCATTTTATGCAGCTCTTTCAAGTTCTTCTTTTGATACCTGCACGTACGAAGAACACCCTTAAGAACACCTTTAAGATAGTAATTTGAACCTTCCTTAGAACACTCGTTATAGGCGCTCTGCATTTTCACTCTCTTCAAAGACCATGACATAACGTATGCAAAAGAGATGCCTCCTTACTTCTCAAAAGCATCTGAGGGCAATGAACCGAGGTCTCGAATCTTCTTCATTAGGTCTTCTCTTTTAACTTGTAGGAGGTTCCGCCGATTCAGTAGCTGCTCAAGATCTTTTGCTTCGTCTTGCAGAGTTCGCTCGTAGTTATCTTCAAGAGCCTAGATAAGACAAGCAGCTATAAGCAACAGTACTCTTGAAAGTGTACACAGGACAGTAAACATTCAGGTAATGTTTTCCAAGTGATGTAGAAGAGCACCCTGACGTTTAATGGATTTGTAATAGTCTTACCTTTACTTCATCCCTCGCATTCTTCAATTCTCTTATGTTTTTGTTGTATTTGTCAATTTGGTCAGTCACGACTGTTGCACACGACGGGAAGACATTGTCAGAAATGCTGAACTTGGAAGAACCAAAAGCTGGCCAGGACCAAGAAACTGACTCACATTTTAATTGACGATTCGCCTCATCTACTGCTGCTTTGCCTTCCGAGAGCTCCTGCCTCTTCATGTCGAATTGAGTTGACATTGCTTGGGGATCGATTGAAGCGTAGTGAGCCTCCAGTTCTTGTTGTCTCCTCACTAAATTGGTTGATAGAAGTGTCTCAAGTTCACTCTTTCTTGTCTCTGCCTGCCAGACACGACCGGTTTAAGCATGCTGGTTTAGAATTTGCTCTTGCCTCCTATATAGGAAATTCGAGGAAAGGAGGAGCTAGTTTACAGCACGAGCCGGAATTGTTACAGCGCAGGAAACAATTGCGGTAACCTTATTAGATATTAATTGCGAGAGTCGGTACATGTTCCCTCCACGAGCGGTATGGTAACAAGAGATGAAAAGAACTTCAACAGTACATTTGTGTTAAACCCAGCGAGTTTGTGGCGTTCACGAACCCAGCGAGTATATAGGTAACGAGAACAGAATCCGTTCTGGGAACGGGTTATCCCGAACTCATGAATTGCAAATGATCGGTAAGCAAGATATACATGATTCACAATGCTAGAATAGTGAGAAATCCATAATGTAGAATGCATCGAATGTAACTTGAAGCAAAGGCATAATTGAAACGAATTGAGAATAACATATGGCTGACAGACCAGTTAACCACCGTGAAATCGAGAACTCTATGCTGACGAAGTGCGAGAAATAGGTAACTCTATGTAAAAGACTGCCAGTAAGCAGTGCGTGAACGATAAAATAAGAAACGTGAGCTGGAGTCGGGTAGGAGCACTATACACCAGAGGTCCTATGAATCAGGCAAAGGGCGAAGGAAAAATAATAGAGAGGGAATTAGCTGGGGAATGGAGGAGTGGAACAATGCGAGAGCTATAGGATGGTGTGGCTGCAGAAACCTGCCGAAGTGTAACAGGGAAACGAGCACGACGCAAAAAAGGACAGGATATAAAGTATATCGCAACAAGCGCTATGGATGCTTGAGTCCTGAGACGCTAAACAATAAAGGGAAGCAGAAGGCGGCCATAGAAAACTTCACGAAAACACCTGCGACTTCATCAGTGCCTCACGCAGTGCTGAAGTAGCTGAGCAATTGCCAGTACCCCTCATACCGAGTTTTTGCTCGAAAACTCATGAGTGCCAAGGCAAACTCGGTTGCTCCCCTAAAGTGCCGCTCAAAAGGAGTGGGAATGTCAAAAAGAACAGAAGTGGAAGTGTGGAAAGCAAGGGCAAGCAAAAGTGCAGGTACATACGTAAGCACTGGAGTCTTAGCCGCATAATGAGGATCAGTCCAGACAGAAAAGAATACACATGAGTAAGACGAGGGAAGAAATCGAGACATACCTGGTGGATCCCTGAAATCATAAACATTCATTAGTAGAGAGGAAGTTCAGGAAACAACAATGAGAAAGACTCAAGCAGAGGTTTGTTAGTGATACGAGAGTGGAGCAAGAAAACTTCAGCGCTGCACGGGAAGGGGACGAGTCAACGGGAAAAGCAGAGGTGAAGTGAATTAGGGTGAAGGTGAAGTATACAGTGTATGTATGAATTCAGAAGTCAAGTAGGACTCCCAAACAACAGTATGGTATCGTATACAGGCCTCCGGGAAAAACTACTGGTGGGCTCGAACTGGAGCTTCCCCGCCTGGCAGAAAGCAGGGATGTTCTTAAGTCTCTATAGATACTAATCCCATGATAAGCATGGAAATTTTTTTCTTTTGTAAGACAGAGCGAAATCTGACAAAGAACAACGAATTGGGTATGCACTCTATCACTGGAATCCACTAAATCAGCTAAAATGGGAATCAGCCCAACCAGATACAATGAAATTGAAACTATCAAGGTGTGAAATTTATCAAGTAAGGAGCTCAAGACAAATACAATTGTGAAAACTCGAAATCATTCATTTCAATAGAAAATGTTCATATAATCCAAGAACATGAACCCGATGATGAATGAACTGATATATCATGAGCTTACCTGTCCTAATCCGACTATTGTAGTGGGGCCTGAATGTTGTATAAAGAATCAGAAGAATCTGTTTCAAGATAAAACAGAGGGGCTGCTGAACGCAAACCCCGCCATTGCGGTCTCATAGTGCCAGCAGGATATATATAGGTATACGAGAACAGAATCCGTTCTGGGAACGGGTTATCCAGAACTCATGAATTGCAAATGATCGGTAAGCAAGATGTACATGATTCACAATGCTAGAATAGTGAGAAATCCATAATGTAGAATGCATCAAATGTAACTTGAAGCAAAGGCATAATTGAAACAAATTGAGAATAACATATGGCTAACAGGCTGGTAAACCACCGTGAAATCGAAAACTCTATGCTCACGACTGCAAGAAATAGGTAATGCTATGTAAAAGACTGCCAGTAAGCAGTGCGTGAACGACAAAAATAAAAAACGTGTGCTGGAGTCGGGTAGGAACACTGTATACACCAGAGGTCCTATGAACCAGGCAGAGGGCGAAGGAAAAATAATAGGGAGGGAATTAGCTGGGGAATGGAGGAGTGGAACAATGCGAGAGCTATAGGATGGTGTGGCTGCAGAAACCTGTTGAAGTGTAACAGGGAAACGAGAGCGAAGCGAAAAAGGACAGGATATAAAGTATATCGCAACAAGCGCTATGGATGCTTGAGTCCTGAGTCGCTAAACAATGTGGGGAAGCAGAAGGCGGCCATAGTAAACCTTCACGAAAACACCTGCGAGTATATATACAAAGTGCGCACGAATCGCCAATCTCCAATTGCCTTAGATGTTGGCAACAATGAAATTGGACATTTGTACTAAAGGTGACCTGATTGCAAATTATGAAGGCATTCAAGCAGTGAATATTCGTCTCACCTCCATCCTCGCAGTCTTGAACTGTATCAATTGCTCCTTCAGCTGAGCAATCTCTGGATTTAAACAGTGAAGTTGCCTTCTCTCCTCATCTGTCAGTTGATCAATAAGGTCTGTACCCATTTCTCCGTAGCGCATGGCTATTCCGTTTTTGAGATTTTCAATTTGACTGTGAGCTCTCTGCAACAGCGAGTGCTGCAGTTCCACATTTGCACAAACATACATGAAAACCACGCGCAATGAAAGCTAGTTGCAGACGGCAAGAATCAGACCAAGAAATAGACGTTTCGAACACAATCCAAGAAGATAACAAATGTGATTAGGAACAAGATACCAACAAGAAGTTAGTCAGTGTAGAGGTGGAAGGCAAAAATCAGCGTAACTCACGAGGAGATGCCTTCCAAATGAGCTCCGACAAAAGAGTACAAGGCAAATATGTATGGAAGTGAAGGATCTGCAAGAAACAATATACGGAGTATGTATCCTTTTCTTAAGCTCATCAAGAATCTGACGGCAAGTTCCTCTTAAGCGAGAGAGAAGCTTAAGTTGTTAGACCTACTTGGGGACGTACGTACCAGGCTGCAACTCTCAAATGACGTACCTTCTTCTCGAGAGCTTTCACTGTGGAAGCTTGTGACTTTTTCGTATTTGCAATGTCACTCCTCAACTGGTCAGCTTCAGATTTGAGATGAACTTTCTGAGCATCGAGCTTCTGCTGCTCACTAACTACATTGGTAATGAGCTGGTCCGTCTGTGTGAACCGTTAAGGTCAATTGCATATATAAACCGGATTTTCAGATCGACTCTGATAATTTGGAACACTTGAGCATCCTGTGAAGATAGGGGGTATGCTCAGGGTATTATTTCCGTGCCATTAAACTCACGACCGCCTAGACTATTCCCTTCCCCACAAGTGTTCTCTATGGGTTCTGCCTGTTCTTATTGGTATTGATCTAGACCTCAAACAGTCTGTCCTAATTGGAAAATAGAACATTTAAAAGACAAAAGGGCGAATCTATCAGTTAAAAAAGCCCAACGACATACAAACACACGCACAAATTTTACAGATTCTAAGTTTATACTAGACGCGACTTCCCGCGTATGACCCTGACACAAGCAAGACCGTTACGAGGACACAATTTCACACAGATGTGGACGGACTTGAAAAGATATAATTCTGACACTTGGAATCTACACTTTAGAACTAAGTTCCCTTTTAACCGTCAGTCACACAAAGTGCATTGCTGTTTTTCTTCTTGGCATTCAAAGCTAATATACTTGGAGATGCTAATCGGATTTGATGCAAGATTAAATACGTCAGTCAAGAATTTGTCATGGTGAAAAGGATATCTTGTAGTTGAGCCCTAACTCTTTCCAGCTCCGATTGCTTCGCGTTTATGTTCCTGTTACATTCTCGGATGATACTAAAGAGCTTCAGCTTCGACCGACGGAAATCGTAGAATCCTCCTGTCATGCCACCTTTCTTGCTGACTTGGTCACCTGTCAACGAACATTGTTAACATGAAATTATAGAAAGTTCAGTTTTTAAACCGAACAGCATACCTGAAAGCCTAGTAGGATTGCACACCATAAAGATTACCAGCAATGGAAAGCCGAAGCCAATTGGAGAAGAGGGAACACACACCCATGGATGACGTACACTACTGAAATATGGTACATGCAGTATAGCGCACAAAGTAGCTTATGATGAAGAACATAACAAGGTAACGATACCAATGGGATGATCAAGACATGCAAAGAGAGTTCCGTTCACCAAGCAACCACACGAAGTAGAAAAGTTAGAGGGAGTTCAAAGTTAGCTTTGCGAATGTGCAAGCAGGGGTCAGAGGATACAAAGATCGAAGTGTGAGAGGGCTGGATACCATCAAGTGTAATGCAGTCCACCTCCGCATTCCTAGCAACATTGGTGGCGACCTCAAGATCTCGACAAATTACTGTCCTTCCGAAAACCTGCACCCCATATGCCCGAGCCAGGTTATCGGCAGCTACAATTTACAAGTAAGCTCAGGATCCTTGCTACCAAACTTACAGGTTTATATCAAGAGGAAAGAGGTCGAGTTAAGTTCATAAGCTTCATTTAAAAAGACGCCTTATCGACAATAATCTGCCCTCGGGAAATCGCTGTCCCAGGTTCCTGTTTGGAAGACACTAATAATCACTAGTCTAAATTTCTTGCTAATTTGCCGTAAACCAAATACCTCATTCAAACACTCTTGGAGGCATGCAATGATCTCCACCTCAGTGCATATCATCTCTCTACTTGAATACAACTTGCATATATTGCGTGGCAATTCTAGTCAAAATTTATCGAAAGCTATTCATGACCAGAACAAAATATCTCACTTGAGACGCTAAAGTTGTCAAGATCGACAAGACCGCAAGTTCACAAGATCCCGTCCTCTAGGAACTCATAAACCCCAAATCGAAACGTCTAATTCAATACCTGGGCAAAAGCTCCGTGAAAATTTTGAGCGTATTTCAGCTTTTTGAGCAATGGAACGACATCAGGTCCCGTCGGGTACCGTACATCAGGGGCCCTCATCCGATTTAAAGGCATAAAGGTGACTCTTCCACCTTTTTGGACACTCAGATATCTTATGATCCGTGTCGAGATGTCATCATGATCCACTACAACATGAAACAGACTGCATAACAGGAAAAATTTGTGGTCAGATCCAGACTAGGGTGTCTTCCCATTGTACAAGGTTGAAGAGAAGGAAGAGGGCGATCGCATAGAAAACACGAAGGATGGGAAGACCCCATCAAGCCCTACAAGGGTGAGACCAAATAGGTAGAATGGGGCTAAGCCCCAATAGAGTCGATGAGAAGGTAGTTAAGTATATGAGCCGTATTAGGACATTTGAGTAACGGGAGCAGCCTGTTCATAGAAAGGGGATCCGTAACTCACTTAGGACCGAACTGGGCAAATGCATATGGAAAATGCAAGCAATCAAGAGATGCAAAATGAAAGGAAGGAGAGATAAGCAAGTAAATACACAGAGGAACATAAGCAACCGTTAGAAAACAGAAGCGAAAGTAAATGAATTCTATGATCATCATGCACCAGCGAAAGCCTTAGGAAGCAGAAGAGGAAATTGATACGTTCCCCCAGTAGCACGCATAGTGAACATCAGCAACATTCATATGAGAAAGAAAGCGATCCCTGTCGAGCAGATGTGAAGCAGAGGGAAAATAAAGGGGAACCATCGAACATGTAGGGAGACAGTGGATGATGGCTGGGCTGGAGCGAAGTGTGACGGGACTGGATATGAAAAGATGAGAGCAGAAGCCGTTCCCCGAACCGAGGAACGGGAGATCCGGAACTCATAAGTGCAAATCTAATGCAGATGAAATGGATACAGGATATATACTAATCGAAATGAATAGTAAATGCGGAAAGGAGATAAAGTGAATCTAGCAATTCGAATGTAAGGCGAAGCAACGGACATAATCTAAGTATATCCTGCTCAATACTAGTAGAGAACTATTTTACAATGTTGACGGTAAGTGCTAAGCAAAGTATATAGAGAAATAGACCACAACCTTAAATAAAAGACCAACATATAATCCAAAACTGTTAATCAAGACATGAAAGGTAAAGTAATCTGAAATCGTAAGTCGGTCTGAAATCATGAAGTTGAGAGACGTGTACGAACCATGAAACAGACAAGCATTGAACGAGCATTAGGTGAGGATGGGTGGGGTGGAACGAAATGGGAGAGGAGTGGATGGTGTCTTGGCTGAGTCGTAGCGAAGTTAATACTGACCAACATCGAAAGAGCATTAGGTGCGAATAGGTGGAGTGTAGCGAAGTGGGAGAGGAGTGGATGGTGTATATCACATCTTGCTCTATGAGCGCATGAGTCAGACTGTCATATTAAGCCTGCATTGAAGCACACCTAACTTCATCAGTGCCCCACGAGGTGCCGAAGTAGCTGGACAAAGGCCAGTACCCGTCATACCAAGTTCTTCTTTTACTACTCATGACTGCCGAGGCAAACTCGGTTGCTTCCAAAAGTGCCGCTCAGGAATGGTGGGAGTGCGGTGTGGCAGAAAGGCCAGTATAGTTAAATACATATTCGGACATGAGAGCAGAAGCCGTTCGAAGAACGGGGAATCCAGAACATAGTTAAATACATAGTATACAAAGTTCAAGAAGAGAAGTACATTACGAAAGGGTGTGACTTCCAGGGCTGTAGACTAACTTATTACCAGGACAGTCACTAACCAGAACCAGTACGTACCAGAAACTTGATGCATGTTGAAAAGAATTAGCTAAGAAACCCTTAAAAAGAAAGAGATGCTAGTAGAAACCGTTACCGACAGTAGAGCATTCAGCTATGAGCAAGTGGGTGGAAACAAGAACCCATGCAAATTAAAAGCATTTGCTAGAGATGGGCAAGTAACAAGTGCGTCCCGTGACTTTCAGGGCGGTTGTTATAACCGCATTAGGATATTGGTAGACGAGAGCACCAGCCGTTCTAGGAACGGGTGTCTTTGAGCTCAGTAGGGTGATAGGAACTCTGGTGAAGCTATGAAGATCAACCGCAACTGGATATTGGAAGACGGAGTGCGATGCGAAAGAGGACTGGACATTGAGAAGTGAGGACAGAAGACGTTCATGGAACGAGAGATCCAGAACTCATTGAATGCAAATGAGATGCATGATATGTAATGTATACAAAAGTGTGCAAGACGAATTAGTACAAAACCGGGAAAGGACTGGATGTAGAGAAATCGCAGCAAGCGCTATGGATGCTTGAGTCCTGAAACGCTAAACAACTGAAGGAAGCAGAAGGCGGCCATAGTAAACCTCCACGAAAGCACATTCAACATCATCAGTGCCTCACGCGGTGCTGTAGTAGCTCAGCAAGTGTCAGTACCCCTTGTACCGAGTTTCTGCTCGAAAACTCATGAGTGCCAACTCATAACCGCATAGGATATTGTGACCTCGAAGGCAAGTGACCTCGAGAAATCATCGCTATGTCTATTCAGCACATCACGAGTGATTTTGCTGCTATCTACTATCTCATATTAGTTCTCTGATTCATTCTGGACAGCGAATTCTCGTTGCTCCAGTACAACAGCCTGTTATAAGTGCACTAAACATCACTGTCCTTACTGTTCAGTGTCTAACACCCTTTACAATATTGAAAATTCTCATGGTGGTGATGACGTGTTGAAACTGATGTGCAGTTACGCAATCATGCTACAGAAAGAAATGATCATAAAGTGGGGATAGACCTTGTTCCTGCAGTGACCTCCACGGCAGTGTAGAACTTCTCGTCACAGTCAAGAAGCTCACAGATAGGTCCATGAACGCCACCTATTTGATGGTCTTTGACAATCTTCTTTACGGATGCCAATCCTCTTCTAATGTCCTGAACACAACCACAAAATTATGTAAGTAATACATGGCAAACGCGATAGACGTGGTTTACTGCACCATTCAAGACGGATGATTTGCGTCCACAAATGCACTAGTTGTCAATTGACTAGAGGTTAGCTCAATCTTCGAGACCGCGTGACCTTCTAAGTTTCAACAAAAGTGAGGTCCTGTCTTGATCACCCGTCTCCCTATACATTTTATCACTCACTCACCCCTGGTGCGGCATGATCTAAGCTCTTTTCTGCCTTGACCAGGTCCATCTTCGACTTTTCCACCTCATTGATGAGGTCATTCTCCTGTTTCCAAAGAGCCCTGAGAATGAAAACGGACACTTAATCTCGTAAGTCTGCAGTCCAATATCCTGCTCAATATATATCCTTCAGTAACCCCCCATGGCCGGGGTGGCAGCACAAGTAAAGACACCTTTCATGCTAAATTATCTGAAAGGAAACAGCGCGTAAACTAAGGTTACAAATGCGCACTTTCTAGTCTCTTGAAGATCATCCCGCCGAGCTTTCAAGGCAGCAAAGTCATCGTCACATTTCGCAGCCTGACCCTCAAGGGTCTGTAGGTCACTCATCCGCATTTCCCCATTCATGGATTGCTGCCGGTGCTCTTCGTTGAGCTTTCTTATCTCCTCTTCCAAAGTTTCAACCTAGAATTGAGACAGGACTGAGGTTAAAGGCTCTCCAGTTGATGGCGAAGTTCGAAGCGTTTGATATGCTCATTATGCTAGGGTTCATATGCTCCTCAGAGATGAAACTATTGCAGTTAATGTGGCCTTCAAGTAAGAAGCTCCTCTAAGACCTGTGACGAAGACTTCTATGACCCCTGCTTCATGTCTCCGACTACTCTGCTTGGAAGCCAAACCAATGGCACAATTTTAGAGAAAAGATTCATAGCTTCAGCTGTGAAGATCACTACCTGCTCAGAGATACTTGACATGACACGCTCTGAATCCGCAATTTCTTTCTTCAGCCACTTGTCTCGAGCAACCTTGTTCGCAAATTGCGTTGTGCGCCCTTGCTTTTGGTACAGAATACTAAGTTGCTTCTCTCGATCAGAGATCCTGCCAAGCAAGTATTATCGTATTTCAATTGAGAAATATATTCAGCATAAGGACATGTTTTATTCCATGATAACTATCTGATGCAGCTGGGAATAGTCCTACACGTAAGGGCCAGGAATAGACATACCGAAGTAGCCTATCCGGTCAAATTTAAGAACTATCATCACCAAGATGAACACTCATACAAAACAAACCATTCAAATCACAAAAGGGGCGTTTCTCAGCCCGGGTCCTCTGCCAACTATTAATCTGGCTGCTTCAACCAACAATCAGTTTAATACACAAAACCCATCCCCTCCAAAAGTTGGACAGCAAATACTGAAGGATCTATCTCACAAGGACATAGACGCAACTTCACAGTATTGCACAAAGAACGGGAAACAAAGAAGGAAGTGAAGGCATGATAAATTTGCCATTTTCCTAACCTTTCCTCTGCGGCAGTTAGAGGTACTTCATTGTCAGTATAAAGCCAACTGCTTATCGCAGCAACATCGTACAGTTACTTCCAGGAAATTGTTACTTGCCTCAATTGAAAGGCGCTATTTTTGCCAACATATGTACCACCTCCGCCTTTCCAACAATCAAAGGCCAACTGATAATCTTAAAAAATCGAAAGAGAACTCCTTTCGACTTTACTAGAAGATTGAGTAAGCTTATCAGCCTCCTAATCTAAGTCTAGATAAGGGCAGTGTAGCTCTTACCCTTTAATGATCTCCTCTTCTTGTGCTAGCAGCTGCTCATATTCCGGATTGACCTGCTCCAAATCGCTCTTTGATCTCTGAATGTCCTTCTCAAGAGCTTTTAACTCTCTATAGACCTCGTCCTGCAAATTACCAGAATCTTCAGGTCAGGAAACATCTACGACGGATATTCACGATTCAAGGTAATTCTGTAGCAATACGTGCCTCAAACAGCCTGGCACAAACCACCATCAACACAGCTACTCAAACAACGTATGCATGTGGTCTGTTCCTTTTGTCCGATGACGTTTGATCTGAGAGTGAAGTAAAGGCAGAGGGGAGAGGAGGAGGGCCATAAAGGCATTTGAAGCATGTACTCAAGTCTCGTAGACATGCGTTAAGCTTTATACCTTTGTCTTCGCTTCATGTCTCATACGATCCTCCA
Organism: Lunularia cruciata; assembly: GCA_948567375.1. Taxonomy (NCBI): domain Eukaryota; kingdom Viridiplantae; phylum Streptophyta; class Marchantiopsida; order Lunulariales; family Lunulariaceae; genus Lunularia; species Lunularia cruciata. Next base: position 9,099,234 of record OX419758.1, read on the forward strand.
CATCTCTGACATCTAGCTCCACTTTGGCGTACGTTTTGAGAGCCTCTGTCTTTTGTCGTTCAGCAACCTCTTTTTCCTTCGTGCATCCTTGTAGGTCTTTCGTCAGAGTCTTCAGTTCCTTCTCGAATGTTTTGAGCTGTTCATGTGAATCTAGAATGGTATTATGCATGTTGGTGGACTTCTCTGAAACCTTTGCGCGGGCATCTTCAATCTGCATGGACAGTCTTCATTAGGTTCAAGGCTTTTGCTTTCTCTAATGGTAAATTTTCTAGCTCTAGTGGATAGCCGCGAGGATGAGTGGAAGGTTGACAAAGGAGGGAGTTGAAGACAATGGCATAAGATTTCCTGCCGGAAGATGGTTAGAATTCATTGTCGATATGGTATTGAAGAGGAAGCAAGTCAAAAGAGAGGATGTCCAGCCAAAGGATCCAACCTCTTCCAGCTTTTGTCTAGCGTCAAGAAGCTCTTTCTCAAAAATAGTATACTCCAAAGACCTTCGTTGCTTGTCCAACTGCTGATACTTCCTTAACTCCTCCTTCTCTTCATCCAACTCTTTCAACCTCTCTTCAATGTACTGGACAACTTCTATAATTTGCTTCCTCCGATTCTCTGCAAGCACACCACACGATTCACTGACAAGGATTTACCATCATCTTTTATTACTTCCAACAGCTGACAGTCGTGACCGGACCTGGGGGATGTGGACCGCTGGCCTGGACAATGATTCACGAGGCCAAAGGCAGATAATTAAAGACTACCTGTATCTTGCATAATCTTCAGACTCTCCTTTCGGCGCTCCTCATAAACTCTCGTTCCCCCAATTTCTTTCAGTAGGTCAAGACGTTCCGCGTCCTTCATTAGAGTCAGTGAGGCTATCTGCGGCCAAGCATAAGTAGTCATACACGGAGGGGTAAGAACTTGGTGCCTTTTCTGCTCGAGAAGAAACAGAAAAAGGGCAGGTGACAAAGAAGACTTTATGTGTCGCAACGCAGTGTGCCGGATATGCTCTGTACCTTTCCTTGCTGCACAACATAGTACGGATTTGATCGAGAGAAACCGGCACTTTCCAGAAGATTCATTACTTCTGTTTTTCTGCAAGAGAGAAGAATAACTAGGATTATCCAATCAGTCCGCGGTATTAGTTGAACTTCGGCCACTCACAGGCTACTAGATGCACACTTTTTGTGCTCTTCAATTTCGTGAAGAGTATTGTTTCCACAGACGAGGATTGGCATATACGATCCCCCATCTCTAAAAACTGATAAACACAAGCTCACAATGAGGAAAGTGAAGACGCAATGACCTAATAGCGCAAACTCAATTTGATGTATAGCTTTCGAGGACATCAGTTTCTCTGTCTGAAAAATAAATAAGTAAGCAGAACAGCTCTCACGTTATGTGCTTCTTGTCCAGGAAGTACTCGTCCTTCTTCAACCCAATGGTTCTGCGAAGTCGAACCTCTTCCCTATCGACCTGATCAAACAGAGACAAATGTTTTTCAACAACGACAACGAAACGAAACGAAAATCTTCGTCTTCTGATAAGATGAATTGGTCGAATGATAAATATAGATATGTCAATACTTACAGGCATGCGATTGTCACTATTGTCGAAGACAATCTCCACGAATGCAGACATTACCTGATTACCGGCTCCTTCCTGCAGGGAAACGATAAGGTCTAAACTTCTGTCGGTATCCACTCCTATCAATACTATAAGGAGAGTCTTAAATAAATTTCAGCATAAGTCCAATGTGGTTTAGGATTCGTGGAAACTGACATGTAGTAATGCCTGTCTGTCTTCGGCCCGAAGATTATGAAAGAGATCACTGAGTACGAACCGAATAGCTGAAAATCCAACCAGCAGAAGCTCAGTAATTCAAAGGTGAACCTTTACAAGCTAAGAGCAAGAAAATACTACTGTTAAGACGAAGGAGTGAGGGCAAGAAATTACCATGAAAGAAGTTTGTCTTCCCTGAACCATTTGCACCAACTGCCAAGGAGAAAATGACGACCAGATTAGATTTAAGTTATGAGGTCCGATCAATCACGGGTAGAAAACAGACCTTAGTACCTTCCATTGAGAAGGCGAACAAAGACTGTCATCTGTTCAGGCTCCGAGGGTTGGGAAGCAGCGTAAACAGCGACGTCAATCAGTAACTACTCGTAGATCGGAATCAAATTCCAGTGACACTCACCTACACAGTTGTGTCTGGAACTAAAAGGTTCAGTTGCTACTTGCTCCTTGTAACTCTTAAACCCTTCGATAATAACCTGCATCGAGACGTCGAAGCACGTCAGTCAAAAACATTCCTAGTGTTCATCATGCATGCGCTCTTCCACTGTTATGCTCTTGCTAGTAAAATGCGGGGTATTGTACAGTATGTGGGAAATCAAATCACCTCAACAGATCGCAGAGGCTAATAAGGCAAAGCAAGAAAACGAGCCTCTCTATCTGAGGCAAAGTTCTGATATCGAAAGAATGGATAAAGTGCTAACTCACTTACTGCCTTGATATCAAGAGTCTGGAAACAAATTGCGAGGTCAGGAGATTCTACATATTGTGGTGCTACATAAGTTTCTCCCTTACTTAGATAACCTCCGGTGAGCTACTGGTTATTTGCACTGCAAGAGGCACTTAAGAAAAGTCCTCATCAACGTCTCCACTTTTTGGAGCTGAATTTTATATTTTTATTCAAATATTTAGACTCCTAGATAGTCCGGCCTGTGGGTGAGAGTTACACTTGAACAGCCAAAGAGATTGGGTCCACGACGTCCATATTTCCTGAGCTGTAGGATAGAAACGCTTTCGAACAAATAACTTTTTCTGCTCCGGGAAGTGCAATTGCAAACTACCTGTTTGATAAACATGGCGTCCGCACTCAAACCGCCACAACAGTTGTATATATCGACACGATATTACTTCCTAGCGCCACGATTATTTCTCCACAAGATGTCTCTAGAAGCAAGTTTCGAGTAAAACTCGATCCACTTCTGCACCTCGCACCACAACATCAGCCTGGCACCCACTCCTCCTGTGCATAAAATCAACCAACTAGACTCCAATTACTTGATTTTTCCTCCTCCAACTCTCTCTTAAAACTATTCTAAAGTCGCCTCCAGTCCAGTTTCGTATCCTTCTCTGCGCCGAAGCAGAAACTTTACGAATTATTCCACCCCTGGAGTTAAATAGCCTGGTAAGGGCACCCTTGACTTCCTCCCCAGGCGAGTGAAAGAAATCTGCCCTGTCTTTCGAACGCAATGCACGATAAGCAGCAAAGTTTACAATTTACGCTCCCTCTGCTCACCCCTCACGCTCACTTCGACCAGAGCACAGCCGGCAGCACTTCACCGAGTGAGCTCCACTTCCTCGAAAAGTCTCGTGACTTCTTAGTGCAATAAAAACTTGTTGGCTCGACGATAAAACGCAACGATAACGTTTCACCTTCAGATCAAGCACGACGTATGAGCGCAACCAACAGTAGTGTGAGGCCCGGAGCACAAGCAGATAGTCCGACAATGCACTCAACTCAACCCTAGGGAGGCTAAACCCCGTGCGCGTCTTCAATGTTCGACTTATGGCGGGGAAACTCGTTCCCCTCAGTATGAACAAGGAACCCCGCGCTTTCCATTCACACGGACAACGACCACGCTTTCCACGGTGAGGAGAATTAGCGACCACTCTTGTCGAGCATGTGGCCCCTCTACTCGAGGATTAGTGACCAATAATGTCAAATCTCCTCAAGGGTCACCCGTTTTAATCAGGATTAGCCTTAATCTGATCTCAAGTGGGGGTTAATTGAACGTTTCCTCGTTTAGTTCTTATGCACGTTCTTGTATCGGAGAGTAAATTTCTGTCGGTAGTTTGAAGCTACGGGATTGTCCCCCGTAAATTGAGCTCGTTTTGTTTCACGCTGTCGCTTTCCTCTGTGTAAAGGTGTGAGGGATCCAGGCCGAACAACAACATCATAACTGTTGGACCACACATACGTACATCGATGATGAGTTGAATGGCCCTTCCTTTCTGGAGTTGGGACTTCGAAACTCCGTGGGGACATTTTCAGCATGCACTGATAAGTGCATATATGTGTAATCGGATAATTTTCCTTTAGATGCTTGGTATAGACGGAAGGGAAAGTGAATTATACAAAGTTGATGGACAGAATTTGCATGTACGAACGATGCTGCTTTTATTAACTCATCTCTGAGAGGATCTTGGACTTCGCAATAACAAAGCTCAGAACTTCAAAGCAGCGCCTGGCCGAGTGTCCAAATCAGCAGTATCCGGTAACTTGTGTATCAGTCGATTGATTGTCGCCAGGGAGTTGTCGCATCGACTTTGATGTGTAAAATTTGTCCTCAAGAACGGGGGAATGGCTTCACCTAGTATCTCCGTATTGATCGAACTGATTGGTTGTCGCCAGGGAATTGTCGCATCGACTTTGATGTGTAAAATTTGTCCTCAAGAACGGTGGAATGGCTTCACCTAGTATCTCGGTATTGATCGTGTTAGATCAGTATCTTGCTTTGGAGTAAAAGCTTTGTCATCAGATTGATTAACCTAGTACGAAATTCCACGTTCTTTTCTACAATAGATTCCGTATTCCACTGTTTACGAAGATGTTTATTACGCTAGTGAGGAAAGACGTCGAGATCATAGACCTAGTCTTGACGAAGGCGCAGAGCATTTTCAGTGCAGGGCAGAACATGGTTTTAGAGAACCAAATGGGTAATTCTTTCCATAAGTTGTTTTATGTTCAAGACTTCCGCAAGAAACATATAACGATTTGATGTTTAGGTGCACTTTATGCACCCTTTGGTCAATTTTCTTACAAGTACAAGTATCATACGAAATGACATGCAAAATCCAGTAGATAATACATATAACAAGTGTCCTAACTTTCCAGAAGGAGATTTTGACCGATTGAGCCCAAATCTGACAAAAAGTTTTGGATTTTCGCTTTGCTACCCGAATCTCTTTGCACCAACACTGGTTAATACCGTAAGAAAGTGTTTCTCCACAGAGATAACTCTACTTTTGCATACCGCGACTGATTGAGTTTGGCAAGCTCCGGCTTGAGAGGAGAGCTCAAACTAGAATGCCTCCGATAATAAAAGCGTAGCCTCCATTTTCATAAGCCAGAAGTTTAGAGAACAAGAAAAAGCAAATCACAGCCAAATACCTGAGACAGCATGTAATGCAAGATCAACGTGGTAGTCAAGAGGGTTACGTGCAAAAGGAATGGATAAGATCTTCATACCGTAAAGCAATAATCGACACTCCACGTATGACTGCTTCAAGCACGGTAGTCAGTGAGATACCTGCAAGTGCTACCCAAAAGATGTCCCAAATGCATTGACACATTGGGTGTGCAAACATCCAAACTCCAGAAAATATCCGCCATAGGTACGAGTGAAGGAGTACACGAGGATGAAAGACAAGTACAGAGAACACTCTTTGATATATTTATCCCAGTGCAAAGGCCCAAGCTGAAATTCTCTGGAACACAGTACTCTCCAGATATTCCAGGTTCAATATGTGAGATGCATAATAAAGATCTGTGTGACGGGAAGATAAAAACCCAATCTAGCAACAAGTGCGCAATATGCAGGGTAGACTTAGGTCGAAAGTGTCCAAGAAAATTTCCTTCCTCAAAATGGAATTAACAGACTAGAATAGGTTCTACTGTTGGGTCATCTCATAACTTGAAAATCTCAAGTGAAGACTTGCAGGAAGTTAAAATTCTGGACTTTAAAGAGGCAGGAATAAATACATTGACGTTATTGTCTCTATCCTCCATCTAGGCCAAATGTAAGCTTCTGCAGTAAAATTCACAATATCACAACATACAGCTGCAGAAAAAGCAAGCAACAAGACCTATCTATATACAATGGCGTGCAAAGTCCTTACCTACCCAGAAAGAAGTACACGCAGGACGTTCAGATTCTGCCCTCTTTTGTGGTATCCACGCACATCAGTGCAAAGACAAAGTCTGAGAATCCCCAATTAGGAACGAAGAATGATGACCCTATATGCCCTTCAACTATCGACTAAACCAACCCTTCGGAGGAGGCTGAGCATCGCCACCATTCATCAGTTTATCTAGCACGATATTCAAATCCACAGATTGCCCATTTTCTGTAAGTCGCCTCACCACAGCTCTGACTTGGTCCTTTGAGAATCCCATGGCAGTAACCTTGTCAATCACTTCTTCAATCGACACACGGTTGGCAGAAAGGGGAGGTGTACCAGGCTGACCACCAGCGCCAGCCGGTAAAGCATGTGGCAGTGGCTGTGCAACAGGCAACCGTGGATAGCCACCACCACCTCCACCAGAGGGAGCTGACGGCACTGGCTGTGCAACACGATAGGACGAGCTAGGGTACCCACCTTGGGGTGCCTGAGGCTCATAAATGGGCGAATTCGATACTTGCTGTGCTGTTTGAGGAAGATAAGGTGGGGGTAAGGCCAACTGGCCAGATCCATTCCTTGTTAAGGATGGATCATACATCCCACCACTGTGCTGCTGCTGGAGATGCGACCCGGGTGGAATTTGAGAACTCTGGCGTGGAGGTTGAGGCAAACCAGGTCCAGGTTGCCCATAGTTCGAAGGATGATAGCTAGGCAGATCTGATGGGTAGCTTTGGGGTGGTGGGGGCACATGATGAGGACCTGAATGAGGCCCTTGAGGATGTTGGTTGTAGGCTGGAGCCTCTGGTTGGTGCCCATAAGTTGGCATCGGAGGTGGTGCTTGTGGCTGTGGATGAGGTTGCTGTTGTTGACCATAAAAGGGCTGCACAGGTATTTGAGAAGGTGACAGTGGTGGCGGAGGATGCTGTTGAGAGTGCAATACTTGTTGAGAGGGTGGTGGAGGACCCTGCTGCTGATGTACACTTTGATGAGGAACCTCGCTCTGTTGCTGCATTTGTGGTGCCTGATGCAACTGTTGCTGCTGTTGAGGTTGGGGTTGCTGCTGAGGAATAGACTGCGGCTGCTGATGTGCTATAGAAGGGAGCTGCAGCTGCTGTGGCTGCAACTGGTAGTGCGAGGACGGAGCGATGTTCGCAAGCTGCTGCTGCGATGCTTCCAAAAGAGCCTTCCCGGACGAAGCTCGTGAAAGCTCAGGTAGTTGCTCAGCAACTGGAGGAGGTGCCGAGGGCGCACTACTGTGGGGTGCAACTTCACTCTTCGTGACAGCTTGAAGCTTCGCAAGCTGCGACTGTGCTTCTGCAAGCTCTTGTCTATCACGGAGCAGCTGCACACCTCTTTGTACCTGGGCAATTTTGCAGTATTAATCAGATCAGCAAGTAGCAGATTATTTTCCACACAAAACAAGTTCTAGCCGTAGCTACAAGAAAATGTTGTAATCCTGTATAATGTTCTAGTAAAGGTGGGTTCTATATTTTTTCCGATCCTATATCACCTCCGTATCGTTAAGGACAGCAGGTTTCGAACACTTGGCTTCAGGAACAGCTCAGAGAAAGCTCAACAACGTAAGTTCTTCATCACAAATTTTTACATTGATTGGGCAGTTTTGAGTTCATACCTCCAAGATATGGTTTTCCAATGAGCGCAACTTCCCATCAGTTTCCCCATGATTGTTAACCACTGCGTTCCGTATTTCTCCGTAAAGATGCTCAAGACGCTGAGTGGAAGATTCCAGCTGAGATAGCCGATCGGTCATTCCCTCCAGCACCCGCAGTAGGTTATCGGCATACTTTTTCATAGTGCGTTCAACCGCAGCCACGGTGGCTGTTTCGAAAGACTCTTTTTCATGCTCCTGTGACCTCGGTTGAGGAGTGTCATAAGTCGGTGGAGGTTCCCGTGATCGTGTTCCCGTGAACACCTGCTAGCAGTTATCGCTTGTAATTTAGTCTTTATTCAGAGTCACTCACATTCGCTGATGAAGCGAGGTTCTGAAAGGTAGAGTCAAAAAAAGAGGTGGCTTTTTACTCTCTTTACTACAAAGAAGCTTCCTGAACTTGAGCTGCTATTGCGCTACTAGGATCAATAAAAATGCAAGGCCTTCTGATGTCGGAAGCATATACACATAAATCATACTGTGGTCTACAGCTCAGTTCCACGTCTGCCATAATAATGTGGGCAGTCCAATTTGCCACAATTGGGTGTGGAGCTAGTTAAAGTGTTGGGCGCTAGTTAAAGTGTACCCAACACTTTAACTAGAAGCAGGGCTCCATGAATCCTCATATGCAAACTGACAGTAAGTGCATTTAGGGCCGAAGATAACCTACATTCTACAACTGGCTTCCACAAAGATATCCAATCCAATTCGCTTCCTTATATGGCAAGCAACTACAAAATTGCAGGACTTGGGCTGCATGCCCAATTGCTGAAATACCTGATCCCGCCCAACATGAGATCGAGGCTAGCTAATGATTAATAACAAACCTCCAAATACTTCTTCTGTTTTGCGTTATGAGCAACCCTATTGGAGTAATTAAAATGTCAACAACTTACGTTGCAGAACGCAAGGACGGATCTTCAAGGTCAACACGCCTTGTGGATATTTCTGATCACCCTAAACATCGTACACTAGCTCCTTATAAACTAAAACAGAAGAACGAAATCAAAGGAAATAGAAGTTTGAGTGGATCGAAATGAGAAGAGAAGTGACGTGTCTGATGAGATGAACAGGCAGCGTACCATAGGTGTGTAAGGTGGGGTGTACGATGGTGGAGGTGAAGCTTGACGGCTTCTACTCTCCTCCATTCTACCGGCTGATGGATTACTCGTCTTCGAAGGAGGAGGAGGCAGCCCGGAGACACGAGTTTGCTGAAAATCGAAGTTCGGTAGCACATCATCGCCTCCAAAATTGAAGTCTCCTGAATTCTCCATCTTCTTGGAAATGTTCTGAGACGGGTTATATGGCGACGTCGAGGAAGAACCCACCGCAGGCTGCAGCAAATCAAAGAAAGGTTCTCCCTGGGCACCCGGCGTATGATTTACCCCAATGCCACCAGAACTTTCCATCGATTCGAAGAAAACTCGAAGCCTAAGTCACACAATCCCCCTCGGCGCCAAGCAGACCAGTAACCCCAATTCGACAAAAGCACCAACCCGAACCTCAGGATCTGACCCCGGATGACCGAGGACTGAAATCGAACCTCTCTCTCTCACACCAGCAGCTTCAACCCTCAATTCCACAACACAAAAAGGAACAACTCCACTATTGAAACTGTACAAAATTAGGCAACCTTCAAGCTACTCTCATCTCCTCTCCACTCCGATCCCTTCTCGCAACGGTAGTATCCCAATTACTATTACTTCAACAGCATCTTCCCACAAGCCAGGCCATCAATGAGACCACCGAACTCCATCGACGACTTACTTCCCTCCCTTGCCCCTCTCTTCCCTCTTACTCAACAACTGCTCCCATCACTCCACCGAAAACTATCCGCACCGCAAACGATTTTGACACCACTCCCAAGCACAGAAGAATGGATTCCCGAAATCAAACGATCTCAGCAGATCATAAACAGAGGAATACTACTACAACAAGGCAAAACAAGAAGAAGAAGAAGAAGCTATACAGTAAGGAAGGAGGGAGGAAAGAAGGCAACGAAAAGAGGTGGAGGAGACAGAGAAAGGAGCCAATTTGATTGCTTGCAGGGCAAACTTAACAAACCTAACTTCACCACCGAGCACGGACTTAACCTTTACATCCGCTAAACGACAATCTCCAGCAATCCGCTCAGGCTTCATCCGGAGCAAAAGCACGGGACCGCTGTGCTTACCCCCTCTCTAGAATTATTTTCGTCACGTCATTAACATCGAATGTGCAAAAGAAATGGTTTTCCTTGAAACTTTACCACAAGAAAATGCCGAGATAAACTATAAATTCGAGTCTCATTATTCTCGCAGCTTCTCCTTACTCCCTAGTCGACGGAATTTCTTTTAGTAATTCAATCACTATAGTTTCTTATTTTCGCAGCAATCAAAGTAGTCAATAGGGTGTATAATGGAATGGCGAAGCGGGTAAAGAAACTAGAAAGGTGATGCAAGCAACTTAAGGACATTGTGGTATGCACAAATAATCTAATGATCAAGTAAACTTATTATATATAGAGAGCTTGAATGTTAGTGTTAAAGGACATGAATAGACCAGGGATTTTGCCAGCCTTGAAACGAGAAGAATAGCTGAGACCATAGAATCCGAAAAACCACTAGAGGACAAAAAACTGAAGATCACCTGCCTTGATCCGAAGCAATAGAACCAGATAACCCCAGAGAAGCACAAAAGCACCTTGATTGCTTGAGGACAAAGTCTCCGGATTTCACCGCTGCAATGACTCCGCCAGTCAAGGAGTTCTGCTATCGGAGTAGAATCGTTGGGGATAAGAGATGTCCTCCATTTCGACGACGGACATTTCGGTGAGTTTGGGCATGACATGACATGTGGAGAACATATCACAGCACTCCCTTCGTATTTGCTCGTGCGAACCTCGCAACAGCAATCATGCATGACAGATGAGAAATCACTCCGTCTAAATCTCGTAGAGATCAAGTTAAAACCCTCCTGCTCGAAAGGTTCTTCATTAACATTTTATTTGTCCAACGATCGTCTCCATATTTGGAAACCTTGGAGAAGGAACCTTACCCAGGCCGACGGATTCTTTGGAGGATGTTTTCTGTTGACGGGAGTTGTACCGTACGTGTACTATAGAGGGGATCCTTTGTAATCCATCGTCAGGAGAGGGAAGGCGACCACATAGAACACATGAAGATGGATCCCATCCATTGTCAGATGGGATGTAGGAACGGTGTCGTACACTTAGAAGGGTCCCCAAGGATTCAAGGTCAATCATCGTACTTAGAGTACGTAACAAAGTTCTCCGTTCTCAAGTTTGTTTCCTTGGATTACTTAGATCGATTTCTAGACAAATCTTTTATTGTCTCTTTTAAGATTTTCGGATGGTCCTAAACGAATCGGTTGAAAAGGTTTTGATGATTTATCTTTTCTAATATTTTTTGCTAGAATTTATTTCTATTTCGATAATCCCGTTTATACTCAAATGAGAGAAAATGCAGTTTCCTAATGCGATACAAATTGAGAGATTGTAACATCTTGTGATACTAACCTACTTCTAACTTTAACATTCGAACAATTTCTTTATTTCACGATATCTGTTGCTCCTTGGACTTAATTTCATCAAATATTGCATAAAATCAACTAAATTAGAAAGTGATAGTTGCCCATAAACTTGCTTTTCCTTGTTCAACTTTGAAAAAAAAATTAGGACAACACGCCTGAGAGATATAAATTTCAATACGCCTAGAAAACGTAAGAAGTTATGCTGAGTGAAAATACATAATCCAAGTATATTCTATAGTTATACATATTAGATTGAGATGTTCTCACACATAATCTTAAATAGAGAATTTTAAAGAAATATCTCACGAGGTCATATAAGAACAGTTTAAGATAACATTTTGTGATGATACTTACAGCACTTGCTGGAATTTTCTTTGGTCGAATATTTCAGAAAGTGCTGTAAGTAGAGATATTATGGTGATCGCCAATTGAGTATGAGGAAAATTCTAGCGTCAATCGCAAATGTGTCAAGATTTAGAATCATAACTTGAGACTCTTTACTTGAATGTCATTTAGAATCCAAAGATACGTGAGGAATGACTCTTTAAACACAAACTTTGAGTGTCTAAAGTTTCAATACAAGCTTCAGTCTCATCACATTGGGAAAAGAAGATAAATTGCAAGATTTTCTATAATTGTCAATAGTATAACTCATCTGGAAGAATTCTCTAAGCAAACATCAATGGGAAAGCAGGATAAACTGAAATATAGGGGGAGTATTAAGAGAATTATTTCATACCTTATTATCAACATCTCTCTAGTGTGAGGTTGTCTAAATGCGGTTGGAATTCTGGGTTAGGCAAGTACACCACCGAGTTATTATTGAAATAAATACACCACTATACTGGAACAGTCAACGCTTTGAGTCGAATTCGTTTGTGAATGTACTCCCAAAAAGTCTCTCCAAAGAAGCTTCTCAAAAGCTTGGTGTTGTTTAAGAACACATAACCCCACTAATATGCCATTTTAAAGTACATATTATTTCATAAGGTAAACAAAATGATTCCACAGGTCCTGCTCTACAAGAGGAGGCCGCGGTCCCACCGAGGACGAATCCTTGAGCTTAAGATTTCACATAAGACAAACTCGTTTCACGTGGGGCCCAGCGGGGCCCACAAAGCGCGGATGACTGCCGGTGCTGAAAGTAGAAGCATCAGTGGATATGGTAACGTAGGAGGGGACCGTAGACTTCTTCTCCATGACGCCCTCAGTTCGGTGATATTCCTTGCTCTTTCCTCTTGCAATTTACTCAAGTTTACTCCGGGCAAAACACAACCCTCGCTTTTACCATGGCTTTTTACCACGCCAATCTCTTGATCTTACCTTTCCAACGTGGTCCTTTGAATTAGTGTTTGCTGTTGATGAGTGTGTTCCTTGTCAAAGTTGTCCGGTTGTGCCTGAACTTTATTCACATTCATCTTCACATTATGTTGGATTGGACGTTCGTCAGGAGCATATCCATAAGTAGATACGACTCTCTCAGTTTGCATCCTGACTATAGCCATGTTTATTGTTCGGCATGAAATGTCCACATCTCCTTGCAGGTGGTGTCAAGAAATGTTATTTCAACTGTGTTTCTTTTGACTTTTCAAAAGAATATTAAATATTGATTAAACAATTAAATAAAAGAGAAAGATTTATTCTTTGCTAGCAAGTTAACTATACGCAAGATCACAGGCGTATGATTCGTTTACAAAGTACATGCGAGGATTCGGGATTACAGTTAAACCTTAGTTAAATAAAACTGCATTATCTTTGATTAAATTCAGATTTGAAATAATTTGAAATAATTCACAGTAAACACATTATTTTGGTATGATATCCTTCTATACATGTAATATTATATCTTTCTTATGCAAAGACATACCTTTACACATGCATGAGAAACATCGAATATCGAAATTATACGGCTGGAGATGTTTTGTCTGAATTCCATATCTGTTGAAGTTAAAAGAAGCACTTCGGTGTTACAGTTCAATACTGTGGATCCGCACTTGGGCGATTGAGCAATTCGGGAAACTGTGTATCAACGGTTAACCTCACAAAGGATCTCATGTAAGATAATACCCTCTGGTCGCCGACCATGTGAGTGAGAACTCAGGATCGCACTTCTGATATATGAATACCTGGCCCTTCCAGAAGAAGTTCTGGGAGTACAGGCAGACAGGACATGACGTAAGAATAGCAACACTCTGTGACTGCCATCACAATGCACTCAATCGAACTGTGAATGGCAGTGTACGATATGTCTTGGTTCGTGAGGCACTATAACGTTGTTATGTGTCCCCGGAAACATCCATGCTTCAATCTTAGGTGTGGACGGGTGCGCAATCTAGACCATGGTGACGAAGAGATGGGTGGAGAAGAAGGCGCATGGTACACGTTTGAGGACAGGCTGACAGTTTACTCTGTTCTGGTGGTTGGGCATTCGTTTGCGAGACGTACAAGACTTCAGAACAGTTGACAGACATGCCTTTAACAATGAGGAGATTAGAAGTGATCGAGGCTTTACAATACTGCAGGTTTGACTAGCTGGCAAGCTGCTGGATTTGTGTGGTTTGAACAATGAAAAGCCGTAGAGCATAAGAATACATAACTCGTTAACTTGGAACTAAAGCCGTAGAGCGTAAGTGGAATACAGAACTCGTTAAAGTCCACATACCATAAAGTCAGCACTTACAGGTTTAGTGGATGTTAGCCCAAAGACTGTAGGACGAGCGCGATTCTGAAATGAGTGGTTCTTCCGCCGCACGCACGTAGAGCATTTGATGTCTGAAATCTAGACTCCAGATCGCATCAACCAGAAAGTCAGTAGTCGGGGCCCTGCTTGCTGGGCTTGCTAACTGGCAACATCGCATCTTCGGGAAAACCACGAGTTTCACAAGACAGTTCATTAAAACTGCACGGTATCAGATTCTCTTAACACCGCCACAGGATCTACAGTGTCGTTCTACATCACAAGACTCGACGCTTAAAATGTGAGGAGACTTTCGATGTAGTAAGATATTTCGGAGTCGGATGGAAAAGAGACTTCATCGTGGAGAACTTGATTGGGAAGGTACCCTAAAAAGAAAACTCAATTCATATACAGGTATGCCCGATCGTGATCTTGGTTGAGTCCTGGCTTGACTCAATTCATCGGTTTCAATTGAAGACTCAATTGTAAAAATGAAGCCACGATATTCTCTACTTGTTGTTCAAGTCTCTCGCAACAAGGTCCTAGGATAGACGGGAAACAATCTTCAGAGACCAGTTTTACTTGCAAAGTTTAAGCTTTTTAAAATGTGATGCAATTTGGCTCTTGTGATATGGTTTGGTAGCCAGACAAGTTGCATAATTTTCAGGTTGTTCGATCCATAGCTTGTGTGCGATTCCTCCAGTCTCGAGCTTCTGGGCTAGATTCCGTAGCTGTATCTCTCCTTTCACCTCCAAACATACCTGCAAAACGATGATAAGTGAGACTTTGCATCTCACTTCCAGCAAATCAAAGTCCACCTCAACCAGACTCATCTGATGGAAAATCAAACAAACAGTCTTGCTCAGTCAACCAAAAGCGATTAGCAGTAACCATTGAGTATCCACTTGAAGCAACCCGTTGAGCTGTGTAACGTGTGCTAAAGCACAACTATATGGAACAGACTATGAAATGTTTGCCATAATTTTGGGAACATCGTAAAGCAAAGCACGAGCAACTTAGAATGGAGAACGGAGAGAAGCAAATAGACCCCCTGCTATGTGCAGGGTGTCATGTGCTGAACTGACACTGAAGAGTATAATGTGCATATGATACCTCAAAGATTATATACTGCCCAAATGAAGAGGTAAAATGAGTTCTCCTACAGGATTGAAGAGCCGCGTAAATAGACATGGCTGCTTCAAAATGGAAATGATATCAAGGTGCGGTCAGGCAAAGGTGATAACAATCATCCATTCTCAGATTTCAACGAATTTGAAGGTAACCTATAAGAGACTTGAGTTTGAAGGAAAGGAGAACGACTTCAAGCTACAGAGAAACAGAGACGATATATAAGCAAGCAATTCTGAAGCCAAAAGGAGCCGAAAGCTATGACTCCTCACCATCCAACGTGATGTGCCCCAAGAAGATGATGGTAGCAATATATCCTTCTACATGTGTTTCAAATTTGTTCAGAGGTTTCGAGTTCTAATCTACACCAACTTTCTAAGTTCTACACAGGTAGATGAGAGCTTCATTATAGATCTAGAAATAGTTGTTCTTTCCGTTAATATACTGGAGAGAATATCGATCCGAAGCATTAAGAATGGCATTGATATTGATATTCATCAGGTTAATCAAGTTAGCTAATTCAACCGATTGCTCTCGACCGAAACAATGTCTTGGAGCACAACCTCGGCAATAGCTGCAAGGTTGCGTATTTGTCCATGAGGTTTGTAAGAAACATACTTGTCCAACTTAGCCTTTACTCTCACGTAAAGCACACAAACAGGAAGAAGAACGTGCAGTATGTAAACTGATTAATGATCCTCTCTTGAACGCTTTCCGCTTTGAAAGACATTTCCTCTGTCCGCAACTCTAGCAATATATGAATCTAAGATGATATGGATAGACGATCCTGGTAAATCCAACCATGCGTTCAGGTTGCGGTCGTCGAAACACAATCATATGAATCACCTGAAGCAAGGCGCAAACACCAGATAGATACTAGAAGTGGTTTCCTTGCTGGAGGAATAACTTGAAGACAATGACGGATTGCTGCAAACCTATAAAAACTTATTAGGAACTAGTCTGACCTATTCTTATCTTCTTTCTGTCAGAGACTTCAGGATGCAGATTGGCTTCAAACCAGCGTAAACCAATTTTGCGTTCTGAGTACAAGTTTCGATCGTTTTGTCTCTTGACAGAAATCAGTGAGAAATCGTTCCAAAATCAGTGAGAAAGCACACAACATTACTTCATAGATTGATGTGTGTGCATGACACATTAGTCTGAGACCTAGAATGGTACAAGTCTGTCCAAGCTAGATAGATGTCCGAGCTCTTACTTGAACAACTCCTTCTCGTTAAATATTCGAATCCGAGATTCATAGGAGTCCCCAAATTCCTTATCTACAACGAGCGAGTTTGTCTAGACGACTTTGGCTCAGAAATGGACTGCAATCTTGAAGCATTCTTATTCCGATTTGCAGCTAGCACAGTTCAACTCGTTCACTTAGCTCAATAACAAGGGAAAAGTTTGCGTTACCTTGTGCATATGATCGAGATTCTCTGGCCTGCAATATAATGCAGTTACGGGATCATCCTTATGAAGCCAAATTGCTGCAACAGACGCATGACATCCTTGCGAGAGAATACTGCCCAGCGGCCAATTTTGCTCCAACACCAGGTCCTTTCTTATCACGATATACTGCACAATCACATCTTCTTTGGGAGTCTCATCTCCCGCCTTGGAATCATGGGATTCTGAATTTACGCTTTCTGCTTCAGGAACTGTGCTTTGCAAAGACAAAGATTCGGCTGATTGGAGCATGGTAGAGACAGAGAACACTGAACCACCCACCCCTCCTTTCGGAACGGAAGATTGTGAGTAAGGTAAAGACTTGAAGCAAAATTTGGAATCGAGAGTGCTACTGGACCCCGAGGCTGAGCTGATTGAAGGATTTTGAAGCCTAAAACTGCAGTTAGAGCTGACAGAGAGAACGGAATGACGACTCCGAACGAGACCACAGATGCCTGGGGAGCACCATGACCGGGGAAAACAAGAATGTAAACTATAAGCAGAGCGTCTTATGAGCAAATCTGTTGCTGGAAACTGCAGTGATGAATGCGAGGACGATTCGACGAGGACTTTTAGTGCAGGCCTGAGAATCATGAGTGAATTCTTTGAATCTCGACCTGATTGGTTGGTGTGTGCAGCAGCTCATGGACCAAGGTTCAGGTTTTTCAACTACAATTACATTCCTTCCCACGGTGTTTCGAACTAAAGGTAACCCTGGCAGGTGCATAAAAACCCAATCTATGGATCACTAAAGCTTTTACCAATTGCAAAGAGCATTCAACAAGGGCGGCCTCGAGTTTGATACAAGTCCCTTCTCATGGAACCCTTTTTGGTGCTTATCTCGGGATAGACTGGAGAGAGGATTCAAGACTTCCCCTCGTTTTTTAATGCTTATGTTCATCTTACAAAAACCATGGCTGATTCTAAGTGTTGCCATTTTCCTTGAATTTGTGTCACCATCTTCTTCTAAAGATGCTGATGGGATTGTGAGCATGGCCAACTTATGAGATGTCCTCCCCATTATCACCCAAGGGATTCAAGGAAGAGTTCCTTGACCAGCCCTTATGCAAAGGACCTAAACTTATGCTTAATCTCAAACTTGCCGGGTCCACTATTTCTGCATTAGTGGACCCGGCTTCAAGTCACTCGACCTTGGGCTACCATGTAGAGCTTAGGGTGAATGATTACTTCATGCTGGAACCTAGTTCGGAATCCAAGAATAGGGTCAATTTTAGTACGTGGAGGGAATTGTATCATACACTTTAATATATCTAAATAAATGGTTGACAAGGTAAAACTCATCCAAAGTTTTTGGTATTAGATAAAGAGTCAACTGAAGCGTAGTGGTTGACAAAGAAAGAAAGCTCCATAATTTATTTCCAGTTTGCTACTACAGTAGTGAATTGTAAGTCGAATGTTCAAAGAAACTTGAAAAAGAAAAAAAGAATCCGATTAGAGAAGGGTCGAAGACTGAGCACTGAAATGCAAATTAAGGCAGGAAAAATGAACCCAAAATTGAAAACCGGATCGCTCAGTTTAACGTAATCGCTATATCTATCGCAGCGCTGCAGAACCCAAAATACACTATTGTGAGATTTAAGATGTTAGCGCAATTAGTCTGTTTTTCATAGCCAAGTACCTCATTTTGTGTTAATATTTTTCAGAAAAAACTTCAATCAATGAGGGTAATTATGCTAATTGATACAAATTTTCCCAGTCTTATTATTCCGCCACACTAATTAAGTGCGTTTGGTGCTGTGCTTTAGACAACACTTCAACCAGGTAACTTCGCGAAACTGTCAAGCATGGTTGCTCACTCCAGTTCAGTTCAGTTCAGTTCAGTACAGCACAGGACTGTAGGTTGTTCTACCTTACTGCACACTCCGACCCGGTAGCTATTCTGTGCAAGCATACTGTACTCGGTTGAGACATCCCGTCAAGCTCTACAGCCTCGCCACGTAGCAACGAAGTAGAAACTTGTGCTCTAACTAGCAAGCTGGAGTCCCCTTCAGAAACGTGACACAACGCGTAGCTTCCATTCTCTGCGAACTTTAGACAAGGGGCTTTCTTCGTATGTTCCAGTTCTACTAATGATGGGGCCTTCCCATCCTTCGTGTTTTCTACGCGGTCGCCCTTTCTGACTAATGATAGAGCTAATGACTGATTAGGTTGATCACCACTGTGTTAGTTTCTTTGCTTGGGCCAATGGTGCTTTTGGCTAGTAGAAGTTCTAGAAATGCAACTAAATTTGCAGTGAGAATAATTCTTTCAGAAAGTTTTATTCCGCCTATACTCCAACTTCACGTAGCTGGACATGCACACTTAAAAAGGGAATTCTTGCAAAGAAACGAAACTGAAAAAGATGCATTTGGCTGAAAAAAGTGTAGCTTAGTGGGAAACTAGCATGTGGTGTTTGGAACATGTGTCCGTGAGTGGACTTAATAATGTTATTACTTTTGGCTTTTTGAAAAAGATCCTTTTTGCGGACTTTTATGGGCTTTTGTGTGCTTAACTGTTGTGGATAAATCTCCCGAGGACCGAGTCAAAATTAAGTTGAATACCGGGACATTCTGGATATTGCAAGATAATGGAATTAAGAGAAACTAAGATTATTAGCAACTTGAGATCTGAGTCTACACCTTGCGTGTTGTTCGCTATTTAGAATAATATAATACTCAAATCGTGCATGTAAACAACGAGGTGTATGACTGTATCGTACAGTGGTGTATATGCACGATCTACCTGTATACCGTGTCCACGACCTATCTTCGCGTCCCCTGTCTACCCTGGAACATAACCGGTCCTCCATAGCATCTCTGCAAAGGGGAAAAGTAGAAGAGCAGGCGGCCAAATCTCCTTATCGGGAATCTGGAGCCGGGAATGGGACGGTCTATCCACGGTACCGATTGGTGCCGGTTACCAGGACTGTTGCAATATCCTTGTCAATTGGTGGAAGTTCAATCCTTAAAGTAAAAAACAGTACAATACATTCACTATTTTTTCGCTTCCCAATATATAGTGATTCATCTTTTCAATTCCATTGCAATCGAGAAAAAGATGACCACGTAGAACACATGAAAGATGGAAAAACTCATCAAGCGACAAAGAGATAATAATTCCACTGTAATCTAAACCTTTAATATGGAAACCACTATGAAGTTAAATGTCTTTCTCATTATATTGTATTCCGTATTCACTTTCTTGCTAAAACCACGTGGTATGATTAAACTGTCATATTTATCTGAGTCTTGATTTGCGTAGTCATCAGATTTCACTGCGTTCACTAAGTTGACTACGTACGAGGGGGTTTCAGTTCTGGAAACTACGGGAGGTAGGTTGATCACGTAATCTTTAACAGGGAGTCCCGTCAAACCGAAACATGGTTTATTCATTCAACCAAAACATGGTTATTTATGAAGGCCTTCATAAAAATTTGAGAGTTGAATTTTCTTTTCATCTGTTACAAATTTTGGCTTGGCTTTTCGATCATTATGGACTACGGATCTCTTGTATCTCAGGAATGTATACGAGTTATGAAAAACACAGCCCATTAACATTTAGAGGAATATTATAAAACGTCCCGTACAATGTAAATATTCCACTCTCATATCCCGTAGCAATCTACAGGATGTCCCTTTGGTTTATCTTACGGGCCTGTAACCTTGAACTGAAACCCCCTACTATACGCCCTGGATTCGATCATTGTGGACTACGGGACCTCTCGTATCGTAGGAATACATACGAGTCATGAAAATAATGACCCGTTAACAGTTAGAGGACTACGAGAATACCTCCCGTGAGATCTAGATACTCCACCCTCACCTCTCAGTACCGGATGTCCCATAAATATACCTTCATTTTATTTAGGGGCCGCCGATAACGTTACTGTACTCCCTGGATTATGCCTAATACTCCAATATTACAAATAAAAACAGATTGAAGGGCGACCGCGTAGGAAAAACGAATGATGGGAAGACCCCCATCGAGCCGTACAAGGGAGAGAGTAACACGGATAAATAACACAAATAAAAACACGGATGATAGCTACTTTGATGCAACTTTAGGGCTCGCGGGTCAAATTGGTTCCCTCATCCGCTTCTTCGCGACTAAAGTCCCTCCACCTCCTCCGCCATTAGCAGAAAGTGGATAGAGGGAATAAAGCGAGATAATTACTCGAACGGACCTTTTATCCATGATCCACGTCCGAAGGTCTAATCCAAGGGTCCGATCTGATCAATCTGGGGTCCGATGAAGTCTCGAATTAAGCACAGGACTGACAGCACCTAAATTTGGAGCCCGTCCTTTCCCTTTCTCCCTCCACTGATGTGGGGAAAACGGTGGAGTTCTGGATTAGCCGAGGTCGATCCCACGGCCTGGATCGAGCAGTGAAGTGAGGAGAAGAAGATCGCATCGTTTAAAAGTGCACGTCACGTTACTCGGCCCGGACCAGAGTAAAGCTGCAGCCCACCTGTTGGATCATCCTCAGAGCTCAGAGCCATTACAGTTCGCCCTCGCTGTTCGTCAATGTATCGAAAAATTTCTTGGAATAGTTCATCGCATCGAAAGTAATTTTGTGTTCCATTTCATACGCAGCTGTGAGGAGGAAGAGATCTACCGAGAAGGAGCCATAATTGGAGTGATTTCACTTCTGATTTCGTCATCGGAGAATGCAGCGTTCTGTGAGGGCTGCAAAAGCCGAGGAAGAGCGATTTGGAGATGATAGTGTAGAGAAAGAGACAGGGGCCGTGTACAGGAGGTTGAGAAGATGCCAAAGTTTGCATTAGATGGACTGCTGCTGGACAACTTGAGGATTAGATTTGGCCGATGTTTGTTCCCGCAGGCTAGTGGAAAAGATATAGTCGTGCCACCGTTCACAGGAGAGAGGAATCGGCAACAAGCGCACCAATGGATCAAACTGTATTGCCGATGGGCCGTGCAGGAGGGATTGTCGATGGACCAAACTCTGTTGATCGGCGTGGAGCACATGCTTGACGACTCGTATGGATGGGCCGCGCAGTTTCTCAGTGGCGCCTCATGGGAGGATTTCATGAGGGGGTTTTACCGGGAGTACGTCACTCCTGATGAATTTGCCATTCGTAAAGGTCAGTAGCGGAATTCCGAAGTACTCTACTGTAGCAGGTACTTGTTTGCTGTTTTCTTTGATGAATGTGCCATTCAAATGTCAGTCTCGAACATCAAAGCTACTATAGCCGGTGCTTATTCGCTGCTTGCTCTGAGTCTGTACCAACATGTAATTTTCACGTGAATTCTAGTACTGAGAGGCTCCAAAGTAACTGGCAGGATCTTAGCTGTTAGTTATTTAGTTCATAGGAGAGGTCCAGTTAGCTTCAATTTGGGAGGTCAGAGGACGCACCAGATGGTTGTCTCTTGATTTTGTACTCCAGTTATTCCAAGTGGGTTTACGTAGTGCTGTTGGTTGTCAATGAACGATGTCCTAGGGCGAGTTTCTGTTCTTTGATCGTTAGTGACAGGAACCAACTAACAGAATCGTGGTACGTGTTGGTGCTGCTCGTTGAAGTGTCTGAAATTGGCATTGATTGTGATTGGTAGCTATTTAACTTAGGCTAAAGGCTCACGTGTTTTGATAATCGAATTCTGTATGTTCGGATTCCATGAGTAGACTTTAAATTGAATGGTTAAAGTACTGTGAAGCGAAAGTTTGGCAGAGTTTGAGACTGACGCATGAGCTTTAAGAGTCAATGAGCGGATAATCGTAGAGAAGGCACGTTTATCCTGGTTGCTGTGGAGTACGATACATCCAAGCACGGAGGTTTTGACCCCATATGAGATATTTAAGTAGGTCTTTTCTGCTCATTCGCTCTGAAGGTTTAGGCAAGATCGTACCTAAATTGAGGTGCTGGATGAATCTGGGGAACCACATTTGCAAGTATCTGTGCATCCTGAGAACTGCTGAATAAGCCAGCAGTGCAGGTTATAAACTAAGGTAGAAGTTCTGTGCTTCTGAAGCGCACCAAGTAGGTGTCATTCTTCTTCACGGTCTTAAGCTAGAAGACTGCTGTTTAGTCAGTTAAGATTATCGAGCTGAACTACGACCTAGACAGCGAGAGGACTTACGCCGTAACGAATGCGAATTTCGGGAAATTTTGATCAACCTAATATTCCCATGCATGGATATACGTTGCATGTTATACTTTACTGAAAGCTTTGCTGAGGAATATTGACCACCTTGCTATAGATTTATATAGCATCCATCTGCTGCTATATTCAGGAATATTTTTAACCTAACCAGAGTTCACTCAAAAGCAAGGTCCCTTACAGGATCGAAAGCCAAGGACCTGTCTTGTTATATATCAAGAATAAATTCGGACCGCTGGTGCGTAATTAACTTCTAGGAACTGCTGTGCATGACAAGTATAAGTTGAGTGTAGCCCCGCTCATCCGTTATTAAAGAACTATCACGCCCAGCTGACCAGTGATTTAGAATGTTTTACCTCGAGCTCCTACTGGAACTAGTGTGAAAAGTTACTATTAAGCGGCAGTCAAGATCCATTGTTGTATCAACATCGCTATGGTCAGCTTGCTTTTGATTAAGACCATTCAAAGATATATATCAAGAGACTGGTCAAAGCTTATCCTTGCAGCATGTTTGTGAACTGTTCTCAACAGTCGGTTTTTGGAATGCTTCACTTTGTAAATTGTGAGCTTTTACTAGTTTTGTTTCTATGAAAACATGTAATGGCTTTTTTGATCACTAGAAGTTTACGAGCGTCTGCATATCTTCTGAATACATTTTAAACCTCCACTCGAAGTTCGAGATCGTATCTTGATCCTTTGAACACTTCTATTTATTGTTTTAGCTAATTCGTGCTTCTTCATTTGCAGTTCAAGAGTGGTACCGGAAGCTGAAAGAAAGGAAGGCTGTCCCATTTATACGATTCTCCGGCAGGGAGCTACGTAGTGCCACGAATTATTTTTCCGCAGCCAATAAAATCGGAGAAGGTGGTTTTGGAGTTGTATATAAGGCCTTTCTACCAGGTAACCAGGTGGTAGCTGTAAAAAAGTTAAAGGGTGCAGGCAAGGAGGCATTGCAGCAAGCTCACAATGAAGTTGACATTCTGTCTCGATTTAGACACCCAAATCTGGTGAAACTCCTGGGATGTTGTCTCGAGCAGAGGGACCCTTTGTTGGTCTATGAGTACGTGCCGAACGGTAATTTGACGCAGCATCTGAACGGGGAGTTGGGGAAATTATTAAGTTGGGAGCACAGGATGTCTGTAGCCTTGGGAACTGCCGATGCTATCACTCATCTCCATAACTGCGGCAGTTCACCGGTTTATCATAGGGACGTCAAGTCCAATAACATTCTTCTTGACATGCAGTTAACTGCAAAGGTGGCAGATTTCGGTCTATCGAAATACGTGACATCTAGGAGCGATGTTGGAACGCACATCACAACAGCTCCTCAAGGCACACATGGTTACTTGGATCCCTGTTACCTTCAAACATATCATCTTACTGATAAAAGTGATGTGTACAGTTTTGGGATCGTTCTTTTGGAGCTTGTAGCGGGTATGAAAGTCTTGGATCTCAATCGGCCTGAAGGTGAGAGATCTATTGCTTCTGTAGCGATAAATAGAATCAAACTGGGAATGTTTGATTCGTTTCTTGATCCATACTTAAAGAAGACCGAGCCTTCCTGTTTAGAAATGGCGAATGACGTTGCATTGTTGGCTATGAAATGCCTTTCTCTGAGCATAGAGGAACGACCAACTATGTGTAAAGTTGCTCAAGAATTACAATGCATTAAAGATGACTGGGTGCTAGTATGACCATTTAGCGGAAAATGAATTTGGAGATCATGTAGGTGATAGGTACATCTTCGACTCCTTCGAAGAGTCTCTAATTCTCAATAATGCTTTAGAAGAATCATTGAGAATTAGATTTGTAGTACAAACTCTTTCTCCCTTAAAAGTGAGTTGATTATACAGATCAATTCTGGGCTGAAAGGACTATTTGTTGTTTGCCTAAGTTAAATTGTAAATGAGACCTCACTTTACTAAATTTGGAAATTCGTTCAACAACCATTTTCGTTTTAGATGTTAGATGTTTTATGGGAGATGTGTCTGTCAATTAGTAGTTCTTGATTGCAGGCATTATTAGATAGGATATTCAAAGGGGTATTTTCATAAGCAAAATCAAAGTTCTCCTTGTTCTAGGAATCAGTTATAATGAATTATAATCGTTTTTCAAAAAGTTTCATTATAAATAGTGATAAATCAGAGTTAGGATTAAAGTCAATTTAGATTGTCGGATTTTTTTAATTTGATGAAATAAAAAATAAGATATAATGATTTAGAAAACGATTACATCTAATATAGATACATATAATAGATAAATTATTTCTATGTAAAATATTAATTTTTATTTTTATTGACTTTTATTTGTAGTTTTTATTAATTTAAAATTAGCTAATCTCGGATATTTAAAATATTATATTTAATCATTAATCTTCCAGATGAATTATATTAATTATTATATTATAAAATTAATTTAATTTTTTTAAAATAATTTAAATAAAATATTAATTTTATATATAACATAAAAATAACCTTAAATTAATTAGTTTACTTTAATAAAAAATAATTTTTTAATATTTATATTAAAAATAACATGAAATTAATTATTTTACTTTGATAAAAATAATTTTTTAATTTAATCAAATAATTTTAATATCTATAAAAAAATTTAAATTTTTTTTCACCTCATTACATTTTAATCAACTTTTAACCAAATTAAAAATAAAATATTTTAAACAAACTTGTCTTTAAAAGAAAAATTAAATAAATAAAATTTATTTTAAATTCCGATTTGATTATATACTCTTTAGGATTTTCTGAAACCTCCATCGCATATTAAACAGCGTACCATAAATATACATAGGTCCAAACCTCTTATGAAATTCTTAAGGACAAAAGTAGAGTGATTATTTAAACAATGAAGTTTAAGCAGGATTTCTTTACAGCACGTGCTGACCTGATCATCTGAGCATCAAAGATCCAGTCTTAGGTACGAAGCACGTTTTTATTGAAGAAATACTTTGATGCATTGCTAATTTCAAAAGCCAAGAGAACCTGAAGAGATGCCTCTCCGATGTCTGTCTTAAGTAGGCTATGTGCTTATCCTTCACTCAGCCAGAAATACTGGGTCTCCTATCTTGTTTAGACCTAAAAGTTGCAAGAGAAAATTTAGAATCCAGTCAACTACAAGATTAGATTATAAAATACTGCTAGACATTCATGAAGAAACAACCCCCAAGGACCATTCGAAAACGATTCACAAAGAACAACCTCAACCATTTATCACTTTGAAAGGGTATGAACCTTTTCCAGGTTATACACAGATTACGGTCCATGTCCAAATGCACACATATGTCCCCTTAAATCGGTTGTTCTTGCTGGTGACCCTCGAGGGAAGATTCGATATGAACGTAGATAGGCTGCCGCTTATCAGGTGCTCGAGAGTTTTGTAGTCCTCTTTAGTGAGCGCATCTACGAGTTTCTCCTTTGCTTATTACTTATTAACTTACTCCGTCCCATGCAAGCTGGATCTTTTGGATCATATCTATGAACACTGGAAGTACTGATTCTGGTTGGTGCATTCAGGTATATGTCGAGCACTGCCTACCTGATGTGTAGCTAGGATACTCGATCCATGAGGAAGATAGACAGTAGACTGTTAGGCTGATCGTCTCCTTTTTGCAGCGACTTTACTATTTCAGGACAGCTGGTGATGTTGTCAGTCTCTCTGCCCTATCTTCTCAGTCACGACCTGCAAGAGCAGACTGGTCGAAAGAAAAGCAGTGCTGGACCAGTAGGTACCATCAGAAACTGAATTGACGGTATATATTTGCAGCCCTCCTCAGGTCTCCTGCTGAGCAGAATAACAAAATTTGTGGAACTCAGAGTAGATATAGTCATTTGATGCCAATCTGCACTACCCTGTCATACACCTTGAAAGCTAATGTCGCTTGTTTGATTGCTTGACATGCGAGCTCAATGATTCAAAACACCATTCATCTGTAACGACACCAAATGTAGCCAAGAAACATGTCATTTTACTGCACCCAAATCCATCGTAGTTCTTTGACACATCATATTGATGAATGCAAAAAGTAATCCATAATATGGTAAGAAAAAGCCTGAACCTACAAGAGATCTAAGCTTGAAGAATTGACAATCAATCAATGTTAAGTATAAACAGATACACAGCTGCTCTAAGTGGCTCAGACCGAACCCAGTAGATCTTAAGTAACACAAACCCGTGCCGCTGCAATTAAAGTGCTATCTAAGTAGTAATTTGAAGTCTATAGATATCTTCTAAGCGTTAGTTTGTAAGCCTTCCACTAGTTTTGGAGGCCAGCTTGGCGTTGTAGCGAACTGTATCGGTACTAAATCTAATTGTCCACCATATAATTTAGGCAGCTGTTCGACATCGATGTCCTCAGACAGCGTTTCCTTTAGAGCTTTATCACCTACAAATATAATCTGCAGCAACCAAAAGTTCAGGTGTCACTCGTATCCCCTTGGACCACTTATTTCACTTTACTACTACATCCTCAACATGCACACTTTCGTCAACATCGTCTCCACTACATTGCGAACTTGCGGTGAGTAGTTGGTCTGAACCCAAACACCCTGCTAAGTAGCCCAAAGTCTTCCAAGAGATTTCTCCAATGTCTGTTACACCTGATATCTTTTTGTATTGCGGACAATTAACAATTCAATACCTCCACAATACAAAATTAACAAACTCTACTACAAAACTGCGAAGTCGATGAAGCTGGTTTACCTTGTCCCTGGTAACCTTATCGATGAATGGACTGACGAGCTTCCAAGCACCCCAGAAAATGTATGGAACATGAAGCATATATATTCTTCGACATCGTTCTGGGTAGTGACCCTGCATGAGACAAAACTTCCGCGTTGGTGAGAGTCAACGGACTAACTACGTGACAAACCACATCTGAGTGGAGCAAAGCGTCATCCTCCTCGAATTGCGCTAGTGGGAGTCCTAGATCACCATGAGCCCCTGTAGGCGCGAGTTACGAGAGAGTGGAACACATTGACGTCATAAAACAGAGTAGAAGGAACGACTTGAAAGAGAGTGAGTTAGAACGAAATTGAACGTTAACGAAGCCTTGAACGTCCCGACACAATGCCAGCAGACGGCCTTTAAGTCCTAAGGATTGCTCTGACGGCAATGTTCGTTAGAAGTAAGAGAGATTGAGGATGAACAGCTTCCATGCCGTTAAAGCGCACCTGCAAGAAGTCAAATATGCAGGTCCAACCGCGTGGGTCGAGATTTTTTAAGCCAAGGCCTTGCAAATCCACGAGAACAGTGAACTTCTCCTCTCCGGGGGGCATGCTGCAGTCATGTGAGGGGGCACGTTAATTCTAACCTGGTTAAGAACGCCACCTCTGCCTTTTACTTGACTACCGCTCAGGGCATTGTCCCCATAACAGTACGCAATGCCATCTGGCTCAATTTAGACCGCTGTGATGCAGGAAAGTATACAACCTACTACTATTGGATCAATACTTGTGATCTTTTGAGCTTTCTATCCCACTGAACGAGAACCATGGAACCCCAAAAACCCATCAAGGGCGATCCATAAGGAGACATTGTAAGGGGAATGGGCACACCTTGCAACGCACTTGTCGAAGTTATACACGCAATACCCTGTACAGCAAGACGACAAACGAATTATTTGAAAGAAATTTGAGAAAACAGGCCGTGCATATCTCTGGATAGAAGTCTCGGGCTTCACCAACAACACGAGTAAGACTCAAACCGGATAGTTTCCAAAAGATTTAATTTTGCAAAATTATACTCACTTTCAGGCTCCAGAGATTCAAGAATAGGCGTAGCATATTGCCATGTTGCTGCAGTGAGGTCTAAGGTGCAACAGAGTAATCTGAACTGCATAAAAGGGAGAAAAGAAGCACTTACGTTTAAACTCGTTGAGATTGCGCTTGTGGGCATCGTGCTTGGCAGCCAAAATTAACCCAATTGGGCGGCCCAGTTTGTCGACCCCCTGAAGAAAAACCTTCTCAGCATTCAGCTCATTTTGCACCTCCGCTTCGGGAATATAGCCCAGGGGCACGAAGGTCCGCCTCCATCCAGCGTGTTCCACAAACATTTTCGTTGCTTTGTCCACCTTTCTCTGCCTCGCTCGAAGAAACCGTCTCAGAGTCGCATCATCCACATCCTTCAGCACCAAAGTCCAAAAAACTTCTAAGATATCTCCACTGTCCGGCAATTACGGTTAGCATGCCAAAGGACCAGCCACCAAAAGCCGACGAACGTCATGACAGATTCTAGTGCTTGTCTAAGCTCTCGATCGGCAGCTAAGTGATAACCTACATGTAGTTCCGAAGCACATCCGAGGTTCTTATGAGCTTGAATTAAAAGATGACTTTAGGAATACTACTAGCTATTCCTCCCGGCAGCTGCAGCGGGAACCCATTTGCTGCTCACAATATGGAAAACTTCTAGGCGACAGTGTGGTGCCAGATGGCGCCTCTGTAAAATGCAGATTCACAATGCCGGAGCCAATGTGGAACATTTCGGATCTCCCAGACATGGTGTTAAGGTGGTGCTATGATATATCTGCAGAAAAAACAACAGTAGATAGCGAGGCTGCTATCATGGTCAGTAAAATGGTAGTGACAATCAAGAACTGAACCACTCAGTACCTTCAATTCGGGGTCCATTTTAACGACGGAAGCTCTCATGAGCTTCACCAGCCTCTCCTCTTCCAGAGTTTCAAATTGCGCTTCATACTGCCCATCGGATTCTGCGTCCTGGACCTGATGAGTTGTCCCGTTCCTCCGCTTACTGTCTCCATTCTTCTTGCTCCCCAGGTCCTCTTCCATCATTTTACCCGTTTCTCACTCCCTCACTCACTCTAATCCCCTCTCGCGTAACAGTGTAGACTCTTTCGACCTGCTCTTCCTTTCGGGAAACAACCACTTGTCTAATGTAATTGTCTCATGGCTGCTGTTGCTACCGCATGAGACATCAATAACAACATTGAACTCTAAATCAAGGAAGGTTTTAAACACCTCCTCATTCCCAGGACATGATCAGAAGAAGAAGCGGCTGCTGCACCTGGCTGTTCTGTTCTGCTGCCGACTTCATCGGTGGGTATGTATGTACAGACGAGCATGCGCCATTTACTTCACTGTGAACAAGAAGAGCAACGCGTCAGGAACTGCGCAGGGAACCGGCGCATCAGGTGAACCTTTAGGTGTTCAACTTATTCGAGCGGTCCTCCGGACGTTCTTATAAGGTATAAGGTCGTTCCTTATACGTTCGATTTAAGGTCCCTAGAGTATTTGTTCTTATAGATATAAGAATACTAGCCTAGCCTTTGAAGTGAGGAAATTACTGTATTTACGTTTAGGTGTCTATGTTTAGTAATACATAGTGACGATATTTATCAATAGCTTGTACGTAGGTATAGTCGTGATTTATATAAAATAGTATCCTAAAGTTTATCCAATAATGGTAAATTTCATTTATGGTCCACAATTTATTATCCATGGTATGGTAAATATAGTACATGCAAGAATAAAATACGCTTCATAATTTAGAGTTTTTATATGATATTACAGATAAGAAATTTTACAATATCTACAAACGTTACACTAAACGTTGTAATACTAAATTAACTATAAAATTTAGTCAATTTTAAAAATAATAGATTTGTCTTTGGTTTGATGGTTATACTTAGGTTAGGTTAACCTTGAAATTTTATATTTACTTTATGTTCAGATTATGCATTTATGATATATTGTAACTATAACTAACACTATAAACTTTTTAATATTTCATAGACTTTTAACAAATATTTTATTAGCTGAAAACAATTGTATTAGTTATGGTTCCCCGACAATATATGGCTATAATATTATAATATACGAAACAATGTTTATTTAAAAACTAGATTGTATATCTCTAATCTATATTCATAGTCGTAACGAAATATTATTTTTTTAAAATTCAAGTAGTTCAAGTAGTAAGTAGTAACGTTCAACAACTTGGTGAATTGGAACACTGAATTAACTAAATGTCAGGTTAAGGTAAATATATTGATTGATGGTTAATCAACAACAATCATGTTCATTTATCTATGGATTTAAAATAAATTTCAAATGAATGCAAAAATTATAAAATTAATAATTATATAAAAATTTATAGTGATTTATATATTTTAAATTTTAAATTTTCATGAGTTATTAAAAGCTCTGAGATAAGTTACAAAAGTAGATAAATAAACTTATAAGTATTAATTTTTGTTCTATGTTATATTCATTTTGTAAGTATAAAGTAGTTTTACATTTGACCGTCAAACACAGCCAAAAGAATGCTGTTTTGCCATTTTAGACCATTATATTTTATTACTAATTAAATTAAGATATCTTGAAATCATTAACTTGTATGACTTAAATTATAGATTATTAAATATCCAGATGTATTTCACGCAAGGAATAGTTTTGAAGAAGAACGTACACTAGATAGAGTTTCTCTACATATACGTTAAAGAATCTCTGTATTTCTATATGAATCATATCTATAATATTTTCAGATCCATGAAATACAAGAAAAAAGAAGGATGAACCCATATATGTTTACGAGACATGATGATCTAATATAGAAATCAATATCATTCAATAAATTGATAGTAGTATATCTTATTGATTGCATTCTAAATCTTGTATAATTTAAAAACAATTTTAAACACATAAATAAACTCATAATCACCTTCTTTTCATATAAAAAATATCTTTAAGATGACACTTCAATACCCATAGATAAAATATAAATATAATTTAGAAGCTTGAATAGATCACGAAATTAACAATTTCCATCAACAAATAAACCTATAAATCAAAATAAAGTTGCGCCAAAATTTGAAATTGACCGGGGAGGCGCGAAATATGAACAGTCTGGGAACGGTCCAGCCGGTCGCATTCTTTGAGGTTTGGTGGGTGCCGAACCGGCTGGTAACCCTCGGTCAAAGCTGGATTGGGCGCAGTTCTATACAAGAAGAAGACCGACAGACAGCCAACCACAGTTAGTATAGTAAATGCTGAATGGCGTCGAACCAACCAGCAAGAGGAGATCATGAGACGCTTCAGCGTCTGGCTATGGAGAAGACTTCAATTTGAAGGTGGAGTGTTTGGGTGGAAGGTTTTGACTGAACCGCACTTTAATGCTGAACATAAAGTCTTTCCTATTGACAGTGAAGCGCTGCTGCTGCTGCTTCTTTGAAGTTCTTTCCTTACGCTGTTGGTTTAAGTTGTGGCTGTGTTTGAGTGCTCGTGGCTGTCCTGATTGTCC
Source organism: Lunularia cruciata (assembly GCA_948567375.1). NCBI lineage: Eukaryota > Viridiplantae > Streptophyta > Marchantiopsida > Lunulariales > Lunulariaceae > Lunularia > Lunularia cruciata. The sequence continues at coordinate 9,130,988 of OX419758.1, forward strand.
AGCAGATCCGTTCTCATCAATTTCACTTTACTTTCTGCTCTAGGCTTCTCTGTCCACTCCAGTGTACATTAGCAGGTACGGGATGTACAGTTTCCTGTCTGTTGTGTTCAGTCTATTCTCGATAAGTACAAGGTCTCTGTTCTGATCTCAAGATTGCGTTTTTGGAGGTATTGCAAATAAGTACAAAGTCTTCATTCTGGTCTTTAGATTGCACTTGTGGAGGTATTTCAGAGAAAAACACTCTTCTGCATAAAGAATATAGACCACACTATTTGGTCAATGATTTCAGATTCGAGTTTAGAGTGGAGTTAGATCAAAGTTATCTTAGGTGTTTGTAGGGTAGATTCCTCTTACCAAAATGATTTCCCCGGTTAGTTGGAACAGACGGGCTCGTCGATTCATAGAATTGAGAACCGTCTAGCCAAATCGACCCATGGTTAAATTCTAGAATCGAATAGTTTTTAATAAGGGCAATAATTTAGTGTTGAGTATCAGTTTTAAAGTTAGGTAGGATATGAACATTGAGCTATAGTTGATTCTGTTGACTAAAGTTACTTTACTTTACCTTTTGCTTTTAACACCTTCATACTACTTAAAACTTTATTGTCGATGACACGCGCTGATATGGATTATTCTCACCTATACGTTGATATAGATACTCGTTACTTCACTAAAGGAGTAGACTACTTCACGTAGTCTACTCCTTGTTACTCTATTCTTGTTATACGTTACTCGTTACTTCACTATTGCAGTTTACTCGTTTGTTGCTCTATTTTTGTTGATTCGTGTGATTGTTCTTTGTATAGTTTGCATAAATACGGGCCATTCACTCTATCTTGTGTCTAATCTTCCTTTCATAGTAGAAATCAGGAGCTATCTTTCTCATTGATACTAATGAAACATGAGTTTTTAAGTACTCTGCATCTTATCAGTCAATTTTATTGCAAGTTCTTAGGCTAAAAACTGTTTCAGTAGATTGTCTCTTGTCCCTGCTCTTAGATTAATATAGGTGTGTGTTATATAAATGTGTGTATTAGAGTTTAAGCTCATATAAGTGAGCTTGCGGACGGACCATAAGTGAGTGTCAAGGAATTTTGTTAGCATGAGATGCTTGCAATTGTTATGTGCTGAAGTGTTGTTGGTCTTAACTGCTTTTATTTAATCCTCTTCATTAAACTAAAATTGTGATTGAAATGAGTTCGAGCCACGACATAAGTAAAGTTCTATGCTTTTTGTTTCTATATTGATGTGTCAAGGCGAGAGGAATTGTGTCACGACATTTGTAACACTAAAGCTAGTTTGCTCAGAAGTAGTATTGGTAATATTGGGTATTTTAGTATTTACTCATGGACTATTTGTTGGCGGTCCAATTGCATGTTAGGGCTACTGATTACATGGTGAGACCCATAGTTATTTGCACCGTTTGCATTGTTGAATGTGCCATCCATGGCACATCCGACGGTGGTGCTATAAAGGTTGAAGACCTGGGTCAAGTATCTTTGAAGTGCAACTCCAAAGAGTTCACTTCTCTAATGTTGAGCCTTTGAGTTCTTGGCTATGGTGGACATAGGCCGGTGAGCATCACCTGGAGTCTCTTAGCTAGAGTGTATATGACTTGACTGTAATTAATGTACAATTGTTGGCAGATTTTTGAGTGAAAAATCAAATATCAATCTGATTTGAGTGTGATTTGAGTGGAAAAATGAATTGATTACATCAAGGAAGTGAGAATTAGAGTGAACTTGGGTGCATGAACTTAGGGTCTTGGTAGTATCTCCAAGCATGGCTAATCGTTGGTACATTTGATCATGGTCTTAGATTTCCTTGAGAGTGATTGTGTGTGAAAGCCTTATTTGAGTTGATGCATATTTGGCAGTGGTCCAGACAATGTGCGGAAGTGCTAGCTAAATATCTAAGAATTGAGTCAATATGAGATAGTAAGTATTTGATTTGAGCACAAGAGGTGAAATCAAGTTCAATTTGGTGCAAATTGAGCACAAAGTGCAAAAGAGGAGGTGGATTTAGGATCCCATCTCCTCAAATTAGAGATTCGGAGATCCCAATTCTATCAATTTAGCTCAAGTTGAGAGTTCTCAGTGGATTTGGCAATTAGCCAATTGGATATAAGGTTTGTTAGATTGGTAGAGGTTATCAAAATTTAGCCTAAACTGCCCTAACTAGTGCCAACTTGCTAGGGAAATTTGAAGCTTTGCCAAATTTGGAGAGGGTTCAAATTGGCAAGAAGAAAGACTTCCTTTGGCTATATTTCGGTATTTAGATGCACATAGTTGTGGGCTAAAGAGGCTACAAGGGTCAACAAGCCAACTTGTTGGCATGAGGCTAGCTAGTTTAGATGAGTCTTTGGTCACCATTTGGCAAAACCTGCCCACCTTTCTAGGTTGTGCATAATAGGGTTTGAACTTAAATTTTTGGTTCTTAGACTAGTGCCCTAGCCAATCCATCTACCTTCACTTGTTGTCCTAGTGATTGGTCCACAAATACCTATACACATGTAGCTTTGGCTAGGAAAGGAAATTTGATCCTATCCTTGGTGATCTTGGTAGCTTAGGAGTAGGTAGACACTCTTATTATGTCAAATGCAAATGGTGACAAAGTCAATCTAGTGTCAATTTATGAGATGGAAGGTTTCATTTAGACATCTTGTGATTGGACTTGCTTCATTCTCTACTTCCTATTTGTGCATCATGTTTATGTGAGGTGTTTTGAATTTAAAGCGTTGGTGATCTAATGTACTCTTGGTAGTGATGCTAGAGTGATGATTAGTTAGATTATCTATGTTTCTCTCCGGTGAGATAGAAAGTGATGACTTGTAGACCATGAGAGTGCATGTTATGATGGCAAGTTACAAGTCACTCTTTCTCCTAGTGTAGTTGTTACAATTAGAGCTACATTAATGAATGGTGTTCATGTGGTGTTGGCACTTTGTGTGATCCTTGGTGGGGAACTTGTGGTGGTTATGGTTACTGTTTGAGTTACATTGTCATGATGGAGTTCTTTGAGGATTCTAAAGGAAGTATCATTTTAGTACACAATGGGTTTACATAAAGTGGCACTTGGTATCAACTTGTATCTCAAATCCTAATGAGGAAAGAGAGTTACTCTTATTTGATATAGGAGTTGATTGAGAGTGCACCTAGTGTGTTTGTACCGTTGTTATGGGATATTAACAAGATTTATGGGGCCTCCAAAGATCCCAATCATTACTCTAGTATAGTGGATAACATTGAGTTGGATGACTTCATCCAAAAGTTTGATAGTTGTGTGATCTATAATAAATGCAAAACCTAACTTTTTTCACATCTTCCATGGCATTGAAGGAGTTGTTTTAGCACTTGGAGGGTACACCAATGGATGACTATCATGAGTTTATGAGAGCTCACTTGGAGGAGATTGAGCTATGGAGACAATATTGGTCTCTAAATTACATCTCCATCACTTCAGGTTCTTTGCTATTGTTGACCCAAAATTAAAGGTAAGAGTCTACTTGCACTAGGCCATCCACTCACTCCATAAGAGTGGAGTACCTAGTGCCCTTGGAAGCCAACACAATGTGGTGCACAAAACAACACAATGTGGTTCACTTCCGAGTGTACCACTCATTCCATAAGAGTGGAAGTCCTAGTGTAGGTAGGCCCTTACCTTCATTTTTTGGTCAACAACAATCAATGAGTGATAGTGTTGCTTGTTGAACTTGTGGTGGACCTCACCATAAGAAAGAGTGCACTCAAAGCAATCGACATGATACCTTTGGTGCATCATAGCTAGCATAGAGATAGTCTGACCATTGCTATAGATTTGGTCATACTAGTGATTGATGCTTTGACCTTCATCCGGAGTTACAAAGTGGTAGGGTTGGTATGGTAGGTGGTAGAGGAGCTCAATGTCATGGAAGACAAGGTCGTGGTAGAGTAACCACACTTGGTAGGAGTGCAATACATGCCCTTGATTCTAATATAGCCATGGCTACTCAAATTGAGAAATTGGAGTAGAGATTGGTTAGCATGGCCATAGCTCAAAGGAGATAAGATTTAGGTGCTAAGGTTTCTACCTCATATGTTGGTGATAGAGAAGTCTTGGACTTTATGTGTGGAGTAGCCCAAGTAGATGCATTTACCATAATGGCTAGGAGTGCAATACATGCTCCAAAGCATAGAAGAGCATTAATAGAGTTGGACCCACAACATTTTTTGGAGGTTTTTGAGAGGTTGAGATCTCATGGACTCAAATTGCATCCTAAGAAGTGTAGATTGTTCCATGAGCATATTTTGTATTTGGGTTACACTATCTACCTTGGAGGACTTGGTGTTTAGTAGACCAAGGTCAAGGCCATTACACATATTCCTCCACTTACGGATGTTAGTAGAGTACAAGCATTCCTTGGGTTGTCCAACTTCTATCATTGATATATTAGAGGATTTAGTGTTATTGCCAAGGCTTTGACAAAATTGACCAAGCTTACATAGGAGTTGTGTTGTAGAGATGAGCATGGGAGAGCTTTTATAGAGCTCAAGGAGAGGTTGACATCTGCCTCTATTCTTAGGAGACCAATCAGAGGATGACCATTCCATGTTCATATTATGATTGGAGCTTGGAGCAATGCTCACCCAACATGATGATAGGAGAAGGAGTTTGTGGTGACCTATGCTAGAAATTTTAACAATTCAACAGAGGCCAAGTATAGTTCATATGACGAAGAGTGCTTGGTAGCAATATGGATAGTAGCACATTTCCAATGTTACCTATTTGGTAACCCTTTTACTCTCATCATTAATCATCAACCACCAAAATGATTGATGGAATCCAACAAGCTTTCAAAGAAGCTTGCATGATGGGCTTTGATTTTACAAGAGTATGATTTCACAGTTATTTATAAACCTAGGGTGATGAACTTTGCTATAGATGGGTTGAGTAGAAACCTATCTCCCAACCAACAAGATCAGATTGGAGCACATTGGCATGGTGAGATAGATGAGTAGATGGTGCCAGGTTGGCATGCATCTACCTTTCTATGTATGTTTTTTCTGAGGCCTTGGTGGTATCTCTCTTAACACATACAGGATGAGTTGTTGAGGTCATAAATCCAAGGGGTAGAGATGTTGGTATTGGTCAACAAGACATTCATGATGATGTCTTAATGATGGATTATCTTTGCATTGGTTCTATGGGTGGCATAGTTGATGCCAAGGAAAGAGATCATGTTCTTCAATGAGCCAAGTAGTTTAGATTGGAGGGCAGACACCTTCTTCATGTACAAGAGGATGGTAGAGTGTGAGTAGCACCACTTCCATCTCAAAGATCACAATTGGTATGTCATGCTTATGAGGAGCTATGTAATACTCCGAGGACAAGAGAAGAGAGAAAACACAGATTGCATACTCAAACATTCGATGCCCCAAGGGAGCACCTTCTCTTTATTATATAGACAAAGAGGATCTCCTCCAAGGAAGCTCCACCATAGGATTAGGGACACAGATAGGTGACATGCAGCAAGCTCCATCCTTGGATTACTTACTTGGATGGGTGACATGTTTGGTCTAGGTCCTATCTGGTTGGTCAAACAAGCTTTGACCGGAGGGGATCTTTTAGGGAATCTTCCTGTAGGAATCTCAGAATCACGTAAGGTACCGTTGGAAAGCTCTCAACAAGACAAAGCAGGGGGAGGGAAGGCCAACTTTGTCTCCGCTGGGAGGAGGAATCTGCACATTTTTTAGGCCTAATTCATCCGTTTAGGCCTCCAAAATTGCCTTCAAAGATTTCAGGCATATCTCGGTTCCTACTCTATTAGTAGAAGTCCCCTTTTGGTGATACTTCTTTCTGATCTGTTTAGTCCATCATGTGTAACATCCTTCCAGATGTTACCAAACCAATTCTCACCTTTAAATCATATGTCTAGCTATTGGTTCTAAGGTTCTCGAGTCTATTTTGGTTTTTGCCCTATTAGTAGAAGTACTCTTTTGGTGATACTTCTATCTGATCTATTTCAACCATCATGTATAACATCATTCTAGATGTTACCAAACCAAATTTCACATCCAGATCATATGGCTAGCTCTTGGTATTACAAGCTAGGACATTTTGGAATAAAGCATACATATAGCTTACTCTAGAGTCATGATTGATAGCATGGTATGTAGACCAATATATAGTATTTTGTTGCTAGATGTGTGGTTTGTGACCAAGTTAGAGCATCATTTAATCCTCCTATGCCATAGTTACATCCATTATCTATCATGGGGTTGGGTTATTATTGGAGTTTGAACTTTGTTGGACCTTTATTATTGACAATGGGACATCATCAATATGTTTGGTTATTGTGGAGAACTTCTCCAAGTGGATTGATTTGGTGATACTTCTTGATAAGTCCATTGAAGGGATAACTTACTTGTTCTTTGATCAGATTCTTGGTGATTTTGTTGCACCAATTGAGGTTTTGACTGATCAGGATATAGAGTTCCTGTGAGAGTTTTACATCTTTTGTGACAAGGCCTTGATTGATCATCATACTATCTCTTGAGATCACCTTGAGGCATATGGCTTGGCAAAGAAAGTAGTTTAGAGGGTGACAAGAGGATTGTGTAAGTATGGTTTTCAGATAGGCCACTTGGGAGATTGGGATCTTTGGTTACCTTGGTTGGCCATGGCCTATTGGTTCAATTGGCAAGCCTCCTTAACATCCTTCTCCCCTTAATTTCTACTCTATGGATGAGATCTAGATTTACCTACAACCATTTGTTGTGATTTTATTGTTGTTTTGGACTTGGATGATCCAAACATATGGATGAGTGCATGTTCTCAATGGGCAAAGATCTTTTGAAGGGTGATGTTGATGGCCTTTGAGAACTTAGCAATTGCTCAACACAGGGATAACTTATGCTATGCTACTCTTCAAGGAGGAAGAGGTTATAGATCCTTGATCCGATGATTTCATCCATGTGACTATGTTTATCTATAGTAGATTGCATCAACAACACTTCATCTTACTATAGGTTGTACTATCTTGAGAGTGTGTGAGGTTTTGCCTTATGGAATCTTTGTGTTGGAGTGACATGATGGTGTTGTTTGGAAGGATCATGTGTGCAATTGTACACCATGCCACCTCCCAAACATTGATGGCACCATGGACCCAAGCTTGGCACTTGTATGTGCAGGCTTGTGGTGTATGTTATGTGGCTCCTTTGGTGGAGCCGCTTTTATGTTGGTCTGTGATAGTTATTAGAGAGGATGACATATGACATGTTTGACTTCTCTTCTCATCGTGGTTCTTCAAGGATAGTGGTTATGTCCTAGATGTATTTGACCTACAGCTAGTTCACCCTTTATGTAGTATAGTTGTAGACATGCAACTCACAATGGGGCTCAATAGCACCTGACCTCTTGATATTTGAACACCATAGGGCATACCACATACTTGAAGTAGATGGCTATCTAGAGTTAGAGGGACCTAACCACCAGCTAGGAGGGCAATAATGGCACTTTAGAGTTCATGTATGACTTATGTGTGAGTTTTGTTTCTATAGTGTATGATATTGACAACTACGTATGTTGTGTAGTGATGTATATACGCACTATAACTATCACAATGTTTGTAGCACCAAAGTTATTTTGCTCAGACGTTGGAGTGGTAGTGTTTGTAGTCATAGGTATTTTGGTAGTTACTCGTGGACTAATTTTTGGTAGTCAAATTTCATGTTAGTGCTACTAATCACATGGTGAGACCCATTGTACACACCATCTGATGTGCCCTTGATGATGTCATAAGGGTTGGAAACCAAGGTCAAGCAGAAGGGTTTAGCTCCAAATAGTTCACTTCTCTAATGTTGAGCCTTTGAGTTCTTGGCTATGGTGGACAGAGGCTAGCAAACATCACCTAGAGTTTGTTAGCTAGAGTGGGTGTGGTTTGACTATAATCAATTTTTGATTGTTAGCAGATAGTTGAATGAAGGACCAAGTATTGATCTGATTTGAGCGTGATTTGGGTGGAAGAACAAACTGATTATTATGACACTTTAGAGTTTATATATGATTTATGTGTGAGTTGTGCTTCTATAGTGCGTGATGTTGACCGCTATGTATGTTGTGTAATGATGTATATATGCACAACAATTGCATGCGAAGAGACTTATGGGTTGCAAGTCTCCCATGCTTCATTTGTACTCTACGAGCAACTATCAATTAGATGTCATTGTATGTTTTATAGTATTACATTATCTTCTTGTTTACCTTTGTTCTGCTACTATCAATAGACTCAAAAGGACCAGAACTAATCGCTTGAGAATATGTTTTTGTTTCTGCTTCTATCAAAAGACTCAAAATGTTCAAAACTAGTCGCTTGAGAATATGTTTTGTTTTTGCTTCTACCAAAACTTCGTGTTCAGAACTCATTGTTGGAGAACTTTTTCTGCATACTATAGACTATTTTGATCACCTTTATTCTTGCTACTATCAAAAAATTCAGACTTTTTTGATCTCCCTATCCGCTTAATAATATGATCTAGATGAACCTTAAAAATATTAGTGGCCTTGAGCCGTGGCTAGCGGACTACAATGTTTACAGGCTAGCCATTTACCAAACCGTGCCCGGGCTTAGCCCATTTTAACCCATGTCTTTTCCTTTTATGGCTTGATGGGATCTTCCCTTCCTCCTTGTTATCATTAGCAATCACCACCAATGTTGCTTCTGCTAATTACCGTGAACTTCACTAATTAGAAATCCATACTAATTAAGTTTTTAAACAATTAGGGTAAATCCAAGTTGTTACAAGTATTATATGAGTATGTATTCCCTTTTACATAAACATAATATAGTGTTTTAGATTGACATAACCATAAAAGGAATGAGACTATGAATTAGAGTTTATTCAGCTTGATTTGATATAAACTTGTAGCCCAGAGGTAAAAGGTCATTAACACTTTAACATTAACATTAACTTTGGGGTTGCAAGGAGCTGCGGGAGAGTGTAGAGATGGGAGAAGAGAGGGAGAGATGTGAGACAATTTCTATAATTTCTGAGTGCTCTCTAGCATGTAGCATTTGAGTGAATAGTCAATTCTCTTTGTTTTTCAATTTTGGTTCCATTGGCTCCTAGATTGAAGACTATGGAGAATGGAGTAGAAAGTTATGAAGATTTTTAGTTTTTTTAGGGTTTAGAGTGATGGGTCGGGAATTTTCATTTCCAATCTCTTGGTTTTCATGATTAAGTTCCATGTGAATTTAGTTTGAAAATTTTGGAGATGGAAATTGAAAGTTATGAGAGCTTATAGATTTTAGGGTTTGGAGAGATTGTTTTCTTATGTGAGTTGGGATATGAGGGGTTGTGGTTTTGCAGATATGGGGAGATATGGAGAGGAGCAGTATGTGTTACTATCACTATTCTTGTGCTAGCCATGGCTACACCTTCCCATGTGGGGTTGCCTAGAGCGGGTCGAGATACACCATGCTTGATGTGTCATTGATGCTTTACCTTGCAAAGGGTAAAGATCCATGTGGGAAGGATGCACAAGGACTATGATTAGACCACTTGGGATGCCCACGTGAGACAAGCAACCACATTGACAATAGTGACACTCAAGATTACGCACGCTTCATCTATACCTTTGTTGATCATTCCAGGGATACCGATCGAGTCGTGGGAGTGGTTAGCTTCTCAGTCGGGTTGCATTTTGGGGTTATTTGAGACTAGTTTTCCATGTCCACTTTTATTCCATAGGCTACCCCGCACACTCCATGATGAGGCTAGATAGGTTTTTTGCCTACCACTGGATCATTTGGCACGTGATTCCTTGGACGAGTTAGCATGGTTCCTATTCCTCCTACTCCCTCGATGGTGTCTTCGTTATGCTAGAGGGGGACGTGCGGGGCATAGAGAGGTGGTGGCTAGATTTTGTCGATTCCAAGCGGGGGATTGGGCAGCCCTTCAGGAGGAGTCTGTTAGGACTACAAGATTTAGGAGACATGCATCACCACAGGATACCACAGATTCCACTTGGTTACGATGATGTAGGACATTGGTCAGGCGGGAGAGTTTAGTAGAGCAGCATGAGCGCTACACCCTTTGTCTATAGCGAGTCTACTGATGAGACCATCTCTTCCCTACGCTCATTGCATCCTTTAGCAGTAGAGGGACTACCACTAGAGGTCTTAGATTATCAGCCTGAGCAGCCTTTATGTCTTGATAGGTTGCTATTTGCACAAGCATTGTGCATTGCTCCTCGCCTTTCCTCAAGAGGCTTGTCAAGGATGGTTTATGAGCACCTTAGAGATTGCTTCCAGGCAGATGATCCTTCTAGTGGTTTTACCGAGTTGTTTCAGGTGGTTGTAGTAGTAGCGAGAGGAGACATTCCTATGTCTGTTAGTCGGGTGTTAGGTGCTAGTCGACTTCTCACGATGGAGAAGGACACGGGAGGCATTAGACTGATTGCTATTGGAGAGATCTTTTTGCGTTTGGTCAGTCGTACCATTGTCCTTCAGCATCATTCTCACTTTTGATAGCACCTTAGTCCACATCAGTTTGGAGTAGCTACACTTGGAGGAGGTGAGGCTATATCTCTAGGCAATAGAGCACTCCTAGATATCCATCCGGAGTGGGTTGTCCTACAAGTGGATGTTGAGAACGCTTTTAATAGCGTCTCACGTGCATCCATCTTTAGAGAGCTTAGGGAGGCTGGTGGATCCTTGGCGAGTCTCATTCCTTTTGTGCGGTCTTTTTATGGCTCTCATGCTTCCCTTTACTACCAGCATGGTGGTTCACAAGAGGGAGTCACAGTCTTGGAGTCAGCTGTTGGTACACGTCAAGGAGATCCTTTGGGGGGCCTTTATTTGCCATGGCTCACTTTAGAGCTCTCCTATCTACTACTTTGGCTATGCCAAGTTGTGTATTTCCCTCCTTGGCAGATGATACACACATTGTAGGCCTTGTAGATCAGATTAGGTAGGCCTTTGACTACTTGACTACCAAGCTACATCTAGTAGGCTTGAGAGTCAAGGTGTCAAAGTGTAGGGCATGGTCCCCTATAGGTATCCCTCCCCACCTTGAGCTTCCAGAGGGGTGTATCACATCCACAGATGGACTTTGTGTTCTTGGAGTGCCAATAGGATCGGAGGATTTTGTCACATGCTTCTTGGACCATGCCCTTGTAGAGGATGTTCTCTATGTGGATGACCTTCCATTACTAGGAGATCCGCATGTGGCATTTGGTATACTCTCTTCCAGTATTGCTTGTCGACCATCCTACCTCATCCATACAGTTCCTCCCTCATTGTCCTTCCTATCATGTCTGAGAGCATTTGATAGGAGGATTATGGGAGTCTTTGGTGATATTATTGGACTAGGGACTTTTGAGTGTGTGACAAGGGATTTGGCACGTAGATAGACGGCTCTACCAATCTCATGTGGTGGGGTTGGCTTGCTTTCTATGGAGGAGATGGCACCTATAGCGTTTTTGGGTAGTTGGGCTCTCTCGGCACCCCTACTTTCCTCTTGTTTTGTGGTTGCTGATAGGCCGGTTTTGGAGACTTATGTGACAGAGGTGGAAGGAGGATCCTTTTCTCTCCAAGTGTTATTGCGGCAGACAAGAGATAGTCTATCCCGACGAGCACGAAGGGTTTTCCACCGTTTGCTTCACTATTGTTAGATTGGACTAGAGGTTTATAGTCTTCCTTGATGGAGCGACAATGTGAGCATACGCTACATTCTCTCTTAGTTGACTCATCCATGCCTTAGGCTACTAGGGCACGTGTACGCTCTTGCTCCGGCAAGGGTGCATGCTTGTGGATCCTAGCTCGACTGTGCATTAGGGCTTTCCGACTCGCATCGGCTACTTTCTCTACAGCAATGAGGTTTTGCCTAGCTTTGGTCAACCCATCTGCATCTTCACTACTCACTTGTGAGTGTGGTTCTACACTAGATGCAGCGGCGGTCCACATGACACGGTGTCCTTTTGGAGGACAGAGGATAGCTACCCATGATGCCATTAGAGACATAGAGTTTGCTATGGCACGAGAGAGTGGATACTTGGCTTGGAGAGTATGCTTTGTAGACAACAAGTGTCAGGGCAGACTTATACTTGGTCCAAGATGATCAGGTGACAGTAGCGGATGTCGTGGTCACTAACCCTACGCGGGATACAGTTTTGGAGGGAGTGATTACCCATCCCCCTGGATGGGCGGCGAGTGCAGCAGCAGGTCACAAGGTCTCCAAGTATAGGGGCATACAACGAGGTCACCTCTTTGTTCCTCTAGCCTTGGAGTTATATGGAGCGATGGACACGGCATTTGACACATTTGTCAGAGAGTGCATGAGAGCTTATCATGTTAGGCGTCAAGGGGTACCACTCTCACTCTCATACTTTGTAGCATATTTCAGATAGTGTGTGTCCATTGCTCTACAGAGGGCAGTGGCTGGTGCAATCCATAAGAGAGCAATCACATTAGGTGATGTTTCTTTGGATGCTCCAATTGTGTGTAGACCGTACGACTTGCATAGCTCGGATATCTTAGGTGCGGTAGGGCAGATTTCTCATACAGACTCTATTGGGGCTTAGCCCCATGTTACCTTTTTTGTCTCTCCCTTGTGCGACTTGATGGGGTCTTCCCATCCTTCATTTTTCCTTACGTAGTTGGCTTTTACCTTTCTAGATATTCTCTAAAATGTGAGTAGGGAATATTCTCTCAGAAAGTGAAACTTTGATTCGTATCTTAATTAGAGCTTATGTATAAATATGCATATGGAGACCTGTATTAGTGTGGACCACACTAACACACCTCAATTAGAGGTTCACACTAATTACAGGGAGAGATTGTACAAAGTCTTCGTTTTGGTCTCCAGATTGCAATTATCGAAAATATCCCTGACTGCAAATCTCTAATTAAAAATTTACAATCATTGAGAAGGGAAAAGTATAATAAGGACTAACAAACTGATAATGACTGTAAACTGAATATTCTAAAGTACCTTGACAAAGAATCATACTTGTAAAGGTGTACGTAAATAGTATGCTCTCGGAACCAACGTCACTACGAAAAATGCGTAATTTCTTATACAACTTGCAATTATCTTGCACTTATCGAGAGCGAACTGTCCATGTACTTGTGATACAATATTCATTAACTCGAATTCCAAGGTCTGGAATACTGATCTAGTGCAGTGCAGTGCAGTACAGCAGCGCGGTTGTTTCTTCCGCATCTCGTCCAGTGAGAAACCTACTTGGGCAGGCACGTGGATGAATCTGGGTTTTCGATTGGCCCGTTGAATGTACGTAGATTGTAGAGCAAGTAGTGCTCCTCTTGTTCCTGCCAGTCTCCTGTTCGTTTCTCTCTCTACTGGAAATCACCAGCACCCAACGAGCCGATTGGATTGCTACCTTTCACGATTGCCCGCAGGGATCCACTTTCCAACTGCTTGTGGAGGAAGGGAGTGGTCTAGTTTAGGGTTTGTTGAAATCTTTTTGTGGTATATTTCATCCTTTCTGAATCTCCACTTTCCCACTGCTCCTGGAAGAAGTTCAGGGTCTTCTAACTTTTGTTTTTTTATACAGCTCCTCTTCTCCTTTATCTCCATTGAGAGATAATAGCAAAAAGGATTTGTATACTTTGATTTCTTTCTTTTCGGCAGGGGCTGTCTCTTGGTGTCTGTCTTTCTTTTCGACTGTCGATGTAGCTTTTTAGTACCCCAAGCAGAAGAAGTACAACATGTCTTTTGATGATGATGGATGGATAGCATATCGATATATCATCCCCACCATTAGTAGTAGTACAAAATAAAGACTCTGAAAGAATAAGACTCTGGAAGGATCAGCGAGTGACTCGTCGATGATACAGCAGAGATGGCGATAGGTAGAGTTTTAGTAGTGAAATCATTGACTTCGTCACGTCCTGAGTTTGGCGCGTGGAGTTTAAGGGCTGAACCATTGAGCTTTTGAGGATGATGCTCTTCACAAGAGCAACGATTTGCTCGTTGTGCTTTATAAATAGAGGGTCGAGTCCAGCGCTTCTGCTTCCTGACAAGATGTGTGAGAATAGTATACGTACCTACTCGAAAGGTCTTCCTAATATACCGATAGCTAGACCGAAACACCACCACCTTGACCTTCCAACATTATTACTATGGAACATTATTCTCAAGGGGGAGAGGGAGACAAAAGAATCGAGAGAAGGCTCATGTTCAAAGGCAATTAAGTATGGCACTAAGAATGGGAACACTTTTATGATGCGCTCATCGTCAACTTCATGCAACATGAGTTCATGAGCTCGTAAAAAAGCCGCAAGATCTGTTCATTGCACGATCAGCGCAATGACAATGTTTAATTCTTAGCCTTTACGAGTTTGGACAATTCAGTGAGGAGCGCAGTACAGTTGTCTACTTCACATGCTGCGGTTTCATGTAGTAGTTAAGTACTGGAGAGGGATGCTTCGTACAACTTCAGTCTCAAGGTCATGGCGTCACAAGGTGACGATGTCGAGGAAGTAAGTACCACAGTCGCCATAATCTCTTCAAAGTCCGGTAATGTGAGCAGTAAATAGCTCTCGCTCCTTTTAGAGCACTTTTTTCATTCTTCAACTCCACTGCAGTAAAGACGTTGCAGACTGAAACACCGGCCCCAGCATCAGAATCGAGAGAAAGTAAAATCCAGAAGGTGGGAGGAAGTGTGAAGGCTCTACTTTCTCACATCCGTTTTAAGTGCCGTGATCGCCTTGCATCGATTTGCTAAAGACACTAAAACTATTGAGAATAGGATCTCGAACCGGAGCATAGAGAGCCGCACAGAGAAGTTATAGCACCATGACTTATTATTCCTGGTGACCATTACTCAAGACACGAAATCATGACATAATAATAAGACATTCAAGGGTTTGAAACTTGAACCAGAACCTCGCACAAGGGTGATAATGGCAGAAGTTAAGAAATAACTCACGTGTGGTGTTGACCCGGATTTATCGATTGCCGTCAACAAGCTTTGAAGGAAATACCACTACACAGGAACGAAAAGTAGTGGCAGGGCTATGAGCTAACTTTTATAAAGGACTATAAAACAAAACACCAAAGAAAGAAGTACCGTAACAACTCGAATCGGAAGGGAGGAGTCTCCGTCACGGGATCAGAAGCATTTCTTTGATACTGCACTGCATTGCATTCACTGCAGAGCAGAAGACGAGGAAGATTGAAACACAGTAACTGTACATCTACCACAGTCAACGCATGAGTCACCGTGGTGCAAGGCACCACCAACTGTGTCGTGTCAGCAGAACATTCCGTGGCGAAATTTCTCATCATGTACTATTTCCATTTCATCTCTGCGGAATTGCGATTGATTCTGCGACTTGCAAACAAGTTCTAATCTCAGTTTAAATCTAAGTATTAGGGCCAGTTTAAGTGTAGAAGACAGTAGTCAGCCATTTCAGTTATGGAGCCATGTTTATGATAGAATCACGTTACACACATTATAGTTTGCCCTGTTGTCACTAGGTATGTAGCAATATCATCTAAATAGACCAAGAAGATGTTCTTTTAATTAAATTAAACCACCTTTCTGCACAAGACATTGGATAGATATTTAATCACTGGACATATGCTTTGGTCCTTTGATTACATTATCTGTCAGTTATATTGATGAGATTAAGAAAACAACCCAATGACTTGAAACTCTAGCCGGAAAGCAATACTTTATTCATCAGAGAACCAAAAAAATCATCCCCTTCATCAGCGATTAGCCAAAAAAATCCTGGCTCTCTTAATATAGAGGTAAAAACTAATTTTCTGCTGAAAATCTTGATGGTAAATTTTCAATTTGATATTAATTAGGATAATTAGAAAATAACTATCTATTAATTCAGTGACTGAACTATGTAATAGATCCAGCTGATAAAATAAAAAATAAATTTAAAATACTTAAATTATTTATATTCTAATAACATGCTATTACATTTCATATTAGGTGGAGTTTCGACATATTTAAAAGTATACACTTGACCGGCCCATGAACAACACCATGATGAGAGTTAATTTCGAGGATGTTCAGTTACTTTTTCTTTCATATGCTATATATATAGTATAGCATATGAAAGAAAAAGTAACTGAACATCCTCGAAATTAACTCTCAAAGAGTAGAAAAATATCTTTCCCAAAAAATATTTGCTTTTAATATCCAAATCATATGCAAATTATATAGAACTTACATGAGTACATAAAGTTGATCTATTTTTATGTCATAAATCATAACAAATCAAAGATATTTCAAGTTATGAAAATAATTTCAGTTGTACAATATCTACCTCAACTCATCCACCTTCCTATATTTTATAAAGCACATCAAAGCCAATCATACAAATCTTAGAAAGTTTAATTCTAAAAATTACCAATTAAATATGGAAATAATTATTTTTAGGAGAGTTTATAGAGACAAATAAAAGAATCTATGGTAATAAGTCAAAGAAATATAATCTATGCATCATATATTGTTTTTATTTCCATATATTGGAATTTAATAAATAAAAATAAACTAAATTTTCACATACTAATCAATCCTTATAATGAGATACGAAGTTGTGTCAACCCAAATAAAAGAGACAAACATTTCTTTTATTTTAGAATCTAGAAAAAACAAGATATAAAATAAATTTATACATGGAAAAATATCATGAGATTTACTCAAAACCTTAGAAATATTAAGCAAGTGGCCATCTATTTCTATTAAAATATGTAGAAAAGTTCAAAAAATTTAAATTTTATTTTAAAATATTATTAAAATATTATTTATTTATTAAAAAAAGTCTAAAACTGAAAACACAAAAAATTTAGAGAAATAAGAAATAAAATTTCCAAAAAATACAACCTAAAGCTAAAATGTGCTATGTAAATCTTATAAGCTTTCATAAATATTTTCCAAAGTCCTATATTCACTTCTACACAAATTGGATATATTTTCTGTTAATCTTTATGAAAAGAAAAAGCATTCTTAAAAATCATTATCAATATTGAATGCTTTGCACTGATTATAAAATACACCTTTAGTTTAGTTTTCAAGGTTCTACATGGAGTTTTTGTCCTTTTGCAAAAAAGAAGGTAAGCTCTTGAAATAATAATGTACTGAGATCAAATAGATAAGCATGAGATGGTATATTTTTGAAAGTATCACAATGATCTTGATGGAAAAATACCTATTATAACTTAGTCCTACAGTTTAGGTTGACACTAAAAAAGCTTAGAATATGATCATAATGATGTTTTGATTGATCCTTTATGTGATTTTAATTTTGGGTCTATTTTGTGGAGTCTTTTATCAAAGGCTTATCTTCTTTCATTTTTTCTAAAGCAAGGGAGAGTTATATCTATACTCACTTACTATATCAGATGAATTTAAAGAGATAATTATTTTTTTAAAGTATATAGGTATGTATAATCTGATAATATAAGTATACCCTGAAAATATTGAGTGTATAATCTGTACAACTTGCTATACTTGTGATGAGACTTAGATTCATAGATTAATCTAAATGTTTCTAAACTTCAATGAAATGTCTAAAATATTAACAATTTCTCTCCCTATAATTACCCAAATATGATCATAAGATAAAACTCTTCACTATCTTACAACATAGCTTGTTAGTGTATCGTCCTCACATCAGTCACTAGAGATTCAAGTCCACAACACCTGTGAATTTCACTTAATAATATTAGTTAAAGTTAGTATTCAGGCTAATGGAAACTAATTCAAATTAAAAATTAAAATCTTATATCTTGTGGTATAATCCATGCTCATTGTGAATTACCACACACATAGTAATTACAAGAAGGATAGAATTACCACACACACATAGTATTACAAGAAGGATAGGAAGACCAATCAAGGCATAAAACCTTAGAGGTAGAATGGAACTAAGTCCTATTAGGCTTGGAATGAGAAGACTGTCCTATACCATCTAAAACATTATAGCTATGGAAGTCAATTCGTATAGCATCCAAAAGAGCATCACCTTAGAAGCATCATCCTAACCACATTAATACATCCATGCTTAATTTAGTTATATTCTTGTTAAAAAGTGATGTCTAACGTAATCTTCCTTTACTTTACCTTATAAAATATTTCTGGAAAGAAGTTAGAACTATCTAGAGTTTAAATAAAAGTTAGTTATCTTATCTAAAAAGTAATGTGGAACCCGAGATTTAAAACATACCACTGGAAGTCTCTAATCAACATGGACTTAAAACCCTTTAGTACCGTAATCAAATATCCACGGTACATAGTATCTCCATTTTGGGTATACTCCAAGAAATAATAATATGAATAGTATTCCTTGTTTCTCCTTAACAAATATAGTATGAGGATCAATGAGGATTGATACTAGCTTAAATTTTTCTAATTTTTTTTCATAATAGCTTGTAAAATTTTCATGTGAAGACAACTATAAACAATAATAATTGTAAAACCTAAAAGGAATCCATACATTTGATACTTCAAGCTAATTGAAGCTAATTTTATTTCAAGTTGAAATATAAATGTACCAGTTCCCTTTATAAATTGGTCCTATCCTGATCCTTAAACTTCTAATCTGTACAGTAATCCGTCAAAATGAAACGAATTGACATGAGATTATGACTGATTAAAAAATAATAACAAAGAAGCTCAAAAAAATAGCAACAAAAAGTTTAGGGCGGAGGCAAGTTCAGAAGTTCATTTTCTTCTCTATTCAGGGGCGAATCGATTTAGTTAGATACGACAAAGCCTTGACTTTAAATTTCCTTAGCTTTGATATGGACCCTCCATTAAGGCAGGAACCCCACTGAGGTAGTAAAGTTCAGACCAAGGCTTAGTCGTAAGGTAACTTGGTCCGCGTACCGAGAATGATGCTGACATGCTATGTAATTGTCCGCGATGAATTTGCTGCAAGGAAATGACATGTAATTCACTGTTGTGGTGATCCGGCTTTTGCGAAGATGGTCCTGCTGCTGCTATGGTGGAAGCACCACCCAATAGGAGCTTGATTGATGACATGGGAAGAAGACAATTCGAGTCTAGCAGCCCCACAACCGGGGAGGTTATTGGTGGGATGGTCTGAACAGACGGTGAGGCAACACGCCTGTTGTTAGTCTGTGAAGGAAGCTCTCTCTATCTCATTTGGTTCCATGGTGTGAGCTCTGCTATGGTCTGCAGCCGTTCACTTCCATGTGGTCATTGTTCTCATTTGGCAAGCTGCTCAATGAATGAGGTTTCAGAGGAGAGTCCTCACAAATCAACCACTAGTAACAAACATCAAATTTGCTCATTTGTCAATTTGCTGAAGTTTTGGAAGGCTGAGGCTCACTAATTTGGACTTTTGGAAGGCTCACTAGTTTGGACTCGCAGTAGACCGGCTCGTGGTGTTCGGTTCAACCCTAAAGTCGTAGAGCATATCCTCCAGTAAATGGTTCTCCTTAGCGTTGAGCAGCCTCATCGGTACTATCTCCTAATACTTACAATAACTGGTCCTAGAGGGCAACAGGTTCTGCATGGGGCGGTCGTCTGCGAATGAGGCATCTCTCTGCACGTCTATATGCAGTGGCGATTTGGCAGTTTTCACTTTCCCCGCATCACCATTATCAGCCGACTCTGTAGCCTCACAAGAGTGTTGAGCTTGGATCTTCATGTTTTGTGGGGCCATGAACTGTTCAAGCAGGCTTAATTTGCAAGAGAGACTGAGAATTCCTATGTTTTCCGGGGGGCCATGGTGTACAAGGAGTCTTAATTTGCAACTGAGAATATATTGTATTTCTAAATATTCTAGCTTGTGTCCAGGTCCACATATAGATAACGATTCTTCCAGGAGAAAAAGGAAACCAAACGCAGCAAACAAAAGCATGTACAAACACTGCTGCTGCACAATACGACGTGTTGGAGACCGAGACCACATGGTCTTATTTACAAAGGACTCAAGTATACAGAGAACTACTACGATTGAGCTTTTCCTCATTCTGTATCTTAATAATGGACAGCCTTCCAAACTGGAAGCTAGGACTACTAGTGCTACCAAAACTGTCGTCCGCGCTTTTTGTTCAATCCCTAATTTACAAGAGGCACATTGGTTACTACTCAGAACCAGTAGAAATCAAGGGCCTATCAAATAATCACCATTCCGCGTATACACAAACTCGCAAGAAAATGTGCCGCATCATCTAGTGCAGAAAGAAGCCAAACATCCTGTGTTGACATCATCCTCTGCAATGAGCTTCTGCTAGCATCAGACCAGCTCCAATTAAAAGCAAAAGTCTTCCTCCATCATACCCGATGGAATCCTGCAGCTTCCCGTCCCATCATCTGCTGACAAACTGCTGTGTTTTCAGGCTGACATTTGAGGGCTTAACCAACGGAGTGCTGCCATGTTAGTTGGCGTGTGCTGGTATATCGTTGCTAGCAGCCAGTGACATGCCAACGCTGACAGAATCCGGCTTCTTACAAGTTCTGCTAATCATGATGCCTACTGTCATTGTGCATGCTCGTATCACTATTTTAAAGAGAAGGCCATGCGATGGGAGACTAGTCCATATTCAGCTCATATATTTGAGCTTGGACTGTTTACAATCTTTGTCATTGACACTGCACAGGGTGTAAACTGAGGTGCAAAATTTGAGTAGCTTATGGGTGTAAAGGACTACTTAGACTACAGCCGATAACGTAAGCTACTGTAGTCACAAGCAGAAGCCAGAATATTCCTGTCTTCGGCTCGTTCCCTTCGGCAAGTGTGACAGGCTCTCCTTTGACAGGCTGGTTGCTCACCACCACCTTGGCAGGAGAAAATTCAAGATCCACGTCTGAATCTGAATCACCATCTGAACTTTGCCAGTCGACTGTAGGGAGAGTTTTGGCAAGTGGATCAATATCTAGACCAGGCCTGACCCTGATGCCAGCCTTTTCTAAATCCTGCATTGAATCACTGTTGAAAACCTTAATGTATGGAGAAGCAGGGTCACTATTCTCTTCCTCGACAAATGATTTGTAGGTAAAAATGAGCCTCACCTTCCCAGACACCTTCTTGGGGCCAAATGTCCCCTCCTTCGTCAACGAAACCCAATGTGTCCGAGGAACACAGTCCTGCAAATCTGCCAAAGATACTCGACAGTAGCCAATGTTGGGATTCAGAGTCAAAGAGCTGTCACGAACTCGCACGATCAATTGCTGGCGCCTCGGATCCTCCACCAAAAACTGGAAATCCTGGTTCCACACGGGGTCCTTAAAGCCTGAAGGATGTGAAGTTTCTTTATTGCGCTTACTTTCAACCACTTGATCTCCCAACGCAAGGGTGCAATAAGGATTACTCCAACCGGTGAAACCTTTGATGGGCAGATCCCTGGCCTCACAGACCGTCACCGAAAGCTCTCCGACAAAAGCTTCAGTGGGCTCTGGTTGACGTGATGCATCGGCTACTGCTTCACTCTTCAACAGATCCATCAAAGTGGTCGCCAGAGGATCCTGACCTTGTGGAAGAAAATCGAAAGTGATATGACGGGGCAAGACGAGGAGCCGGGGAAGATCGACAGTTAACAACTTTGATAAGAAACTGGAGAGGAAAGGAATAGCGAAGAGATTCACAATTCTAAAGGGAGCAAGTACAAGCTTTATTGTCGGTAGTCTCACAAAGGCTATGGAGAGGGTTCCTACAAAGGGTTTTACAGGAGCCAGACGCAGCTTCACCCAGAGTTCCGCATCCACATCTAGGTTGTAGACACCAACGGGAACTGTCGTTATCAGTCCGGCTTTCCCAAGTTCTATGTTCAGCAAACACCTTGCTCCACCTGTGTAACGCACTCCGAACTGATACTGCAAATCGTTGGCTCGCCGAGAAGCCCTCCGCCTCACCTTCCTCACAGAAATTGGCTCGTAGTCCAGATTCAGCTCGGCAATCTCCACTCTCTTGACATAATCTGGTTTCCCAAGTTTATCTATGGCAGGCTGCAAGAGCTTGACCAACCAACTTTCAACACTACGCCGGTAAACTTTCCAAATTTTGTGAATCAGCATATTTACCCACTCCACAGACTCTTTTTGGCCAACATTCACTCCTAATTCAGGCATCATGGCTCCCCCTCTCTCAAGTGCAGCTTCCTTCACTTGCTGGTCGTCCATACTCCTGATTCTAGACATCAGCCCGGCAAACAGGAAGGCAAAAGCTGCCCCTAGGGTTGCAAACAGAAAGTCTCTAGCTGGTCCAGCAGATGGCCAAATTTGAATAGGCTGAGGGAAAGACATCACACCCACAGAGCTCTGCATCTTATGCAAAGCTCCCGGTCCTCTATGTGCTGATGCTTTTGACATTTGCTTGTGTGTCTCAATGAAGACTCTGTTTGCAGCAACTCCAAGGCAATAATAAGCTACATGCCTTTCGATGTCCTCTCCAATTCCGAGCCGAGATAGATTTCTAAAAGACAAATACTTTTTCAGCTGCCCAATGGACTTAGATTGCAGAGCCACCAAAAACCCACCGGGAGACTTTGCTGACGACCAAATAGAGGGACTCCGGACTCTGATCTCGGAAGCCGTCAATCCCCAAAAGGAAGAAACAGACCCTGAACTCGTCGAACAAACGGACGGCAAAATCCCCGGTTGGCCTCCTGTACCACCACAACTCAGGTGTGGCCAGAAGAGAGCCATGTTTTCTCTTTACCTTGATCTGTAATGACTAATTGCTGCGGCCAATGCTAAGACTAACTCAGAATTCTTCTCTTACACACCTGTTATGTCCTGTCTCTCCGATACACCCGCAAGTAGTCTCCCCTGCAAGCTTTTTCCAGCAGGCTGCCAAGTTTCTTCATCACACCCTAAAACTGCGCTGACCATCATTCGAGCCAATCACCCTGTAGCTTTCATCTACTCCTCTGCTGATTCCCCTCCGCATTTCGAACTTGTGAGATGCACACTCTGGTCGACGATTCTCCACCGGCATGCGGAGGTTTCCTTTCTCGCTGAGAGTAAACGTCATCTTCACCACAATCTCGTCACCCTCAGCGTTCATTCCACCATCTCCCACCCTTCCCCCACGCCTTCGAAACAAGATCCTCTGCCTCGGTGAATTTCAACAACACACACCAATACCGTTGGTCTTCCATCTCCTGTGAATTCCGGCTGCTCCTGCGATCCAACACATCACCGACAAGCAAATGCAGCACCCTTTCGTCGCGTCTAAGCAATCCAATCCCGCAGATACTCTGCTGCAGTGCCCACCTGAGTAGGGAGCAGGAGGTAAAATTCACAGAGATCTGAAAGAAGAACGTGCCACTGCAGTCTGTACAGTGGAGATCCACCAAACTTCACTACCGGCGCTGCTCATGTTCTCACAAGATCCACTTCTCATGAATCCCGGCGCCAGCACCTGTCCCAGCCACAAATCATTTATCAAACACCCATACGATTCCAAAATAAACAGCAACCATAGCCGGTATAACACAACTTCCTCCCTCCGGCTCAGATTCCCTCCATCTCCACAACAGTCAGGCGTCGGCGAATCCAGGTGTGTTAGCCACTCCAAGACCAGGGAGAACCATAGCCAAACAGCTTCTTACCAGGACTCTTTCCAGACTCATCCTCACAGAAAGCAGCTCTGGTAAATCCTCCAAGAACATAAAAGGTGGAAGACTGAACCATAGCCAAAAGCAAAATCACCTCCAGCAAAATCACTCAATGAACAGGAAATCCCACTTGGGTCCCTCTCCCAGAATCCTAGTAATTGTTAATTAGTGGGACATTTATAGTCAACACCTTGTTCGCATTCGATTTATCATGAGCTCCCCTGGTTGATTTTTGTGTATAAAAGTAAAGAAAATAGGACGACCGCGTAGTAAAATGAAGGATGGGAAGACCCCATCAAGCCGTAGAAGAGAGACATGAAAAGGTAAAATGGGGCTAAGCCCCAACGTGTATACAAGTTAGAAAGAAGCATGTTCATAGCACCTACCAAAGTCAGAGTTACAAAAGATTAATCGTGGAAGACTACTAGACTATTCTTCACTTTAATGACGAAAAGTGCTTGAACATTTTGTGAGCACCGCCTTGAGGTTTTTCTTGTGTTATTAGATTACTTCTCGAACATGTTTTTGAGTCCTTCGAGAAACAACATGAGAAACCATCATTGATAAATAAATAAATTTTTACTTTGTTAGGAGGATATAATAAGTTCATCTTCTTGTTGTAGCTTGTGCAAACGAATATCAGAAAATTCCTAAGAACCTTCGTTTATTAAAAAAGAAATAGATTTCTTGTGTCATGCAATGAACTACATAGAGCGAATGAGGAACTAAGAAAAGTAAAAATGGTTTAGTGCATTTTATTAAGAATTAAAGAGTTTTGAAATCTGGCATCCCTCGGTATCTGGATGTGTGTTTCCATCTTCAGATTAATAAAAAATTTCTAAACGTAGTCTATCAATTTATAGAAAAGTAAAAGTATGAGATGCTACCTTATATTTGTGAAAGTCTGCACCAATTTCTGCATGGTCTTATTTAAAAACTTAATCAGAAACAGTAATGTACGCCCTTACACCCACGCGACGGTAACCAGGCTTGGATTAGACGGGCTGGGTAAAGAGGAGGATCCGTCCAAGAGCGAGAGCGTGGGTGACTGCCACGAGCCTGCAATGAAACCAACACACTCCGTCAACTGTCAAAGAAGAAGCTACCACATCCAGGCTTCAAAGATGTCGGCTCCTTCGACTGGCAGTACGAAAACCACGCCACTTGGCGTGAGGTGTCACCAGGATACGCAGTGTACGAGGGAAAAGAAGCAGCAACAGTGCCGCCAAGTGCGGTTGGGGCGACACCTGACAAGCGCGACGACAGCAGTTCGTAAGAGGGTGTTCATGGCTGGCTTTTACTGACAGAAGATCCGAATCCGTCCACAGATTTGCCGTCATCATCTCTACACCATGGGACGCGTTTGGGTTCCCTTGTCTGCCTGTCACATCCCCGGTACCCCGGTTACCACACCAGACAGTGGTCCGGTCAAAGTCTCTGCCCGTGGGTTTTGGAAACTAATGATATCCTACATGTACTTTATGGTTGAGGTTCTCGAGTTCAATATATTCCCTATGAAGATCGGCACATTCTATCTCTTATAATGAGTACCAATTAATATAATTATCTGGAATTACACATTTAATTTGTAAACTTTTCTGATTCCAGAGGCAATAGATTGCACCCACATCAACCTAACATTTTTCTTTCCTCCAGATCTTTTGAGCATCCCATAGTGTGGTGAATTCTCGTACCAAATTCCATTGTGGAGGTTATAGAAAAAGAAAAGTGTGCTTTCAAAGTGAAAAATAAAGTGTGCTTTTATGTATATTTGATATGTGCATCTCCATCTCCGATACTTGCTTGTCAAGATAATATTATCTTAAATACAATAAATATGAAAGTAATTATAGTTCACTAGATCCATTGACAAAACAAATCGTGAACGCCCCACACATTATAGTAAGAAGGATGGGTTGACCTTATCAACCCGCACATGATTTACATTTAAGAGTTAAAAATAGGCTAAAACCTGATAGTAAGGGAATGAATTTTTTTTTCTCTTACATCTAGAATACCAGAATTATATAAAAAAATGTCTACGTCTCCTTATAAGAGCATCTAGAACCTTTGTGTGGTTTTTTTTCCTAACACTCATGTAAAATTTATTATATTCGAAAGTGAATAACGAAGAAGGAGAGGCATATATCAAATATTCATTAAACTTCGTTGCTCTAGATAAAGTAACTTGTGTCAGTTAAATATCTTTACGGAAAGTTGAACTAAAATCCCAAACCCTTATTAGTATATAAAAACAATACATTCTTATAACATGAAAAAAGGAATAGATCAACTAGCAAAAAATGTAAAGGAAGCTAAGACGCAAAGAATGGAGATATCTTCTACTTAAAAGATAAATCATCTCTTATATGCACAATAGTATCTTTAAAAAAAACTTTCTTCCACCTCTATCACATGCATATCCAAGATGAGCTTCCTAATAACTATAAAACATTGAAAGCAAAGGTACTAATATATTTACAATTACCAAGAAACATCACATCTATTATTTCTATGTAGATAGTAAGCTTACACTTCAACACCAATTTAGAAGACGATGTCTTTCCAAAAGTTAAACCCCCTATCATATTTTCAAAAATCTTTCATTGAGTGATATCATCAAAGACTTCTATGTTCTTTATATCATACACTATATATTTTTCATCTCAAACTTGTTAAGAAAAAAATTAAAAAAATTGTATAAAATCAATTATCAAATAACACTAGACAAAAATAAATGTAAGCGTTGTTCTATGAACAATAATTTAAACTTGTTATCTAATTGGAAGGCTAAGACGCAAAGAATGGAAAATATGTTCTACTTAAAAGACAAATCATCTCTTAAAGGCACAATAGTGTCTTGAGTTTTTCTTTTCTACCTTCCACCTCTATCACATGCATGTCCAAGATAGAGCCTCCTAATAATTATACGAAATTGAAAGCAGAAGTATTAATATATGTACAACTACCTAAAAACATTATAGATATTATTTCTCTATAGATAGTAAGCTTATACTTTAACACGAATTCAGTAAAGATGTCTTTCCACAAGTTCAACACTTTATTATATTTTCAGAAAGATTTAATTTAACAACATCACCAAAAATTTCCATATTATTTATATCAGACACTAGATATTTTTTATCTCAAATTTATTAAATAAATAATAAATAACAAATATATAAATTAATGATCATATATCCACAGTGTCTTCTTTTATGAAAACACGCGCATTGGTGTTGCACCCACCCCAATGTCCTGTCCTTGATGTTAACCCTTGACACTACCCTCAAATTTCACTACTATGAGAAGTATGAGTTTCCTGCTTCAGTTCCTAAAAGATGTATCTTTAAGCCGAAACGATGCAGATAGTGTGAGCCACAGTCGAGCCGAGGGTGATTTCTTTCTGGAGAGGAGAGCTTTTAGTACTGTCCTACGTCTTTGCGAATTTGCTAAAACCTGAGGGTGAAACTTTGTAAGCGTTGATCGACTCCTGTTTTGTTCCAGTACCAATCATATGGGGATTCTCTGACGAGTAACGAAGTCACGTACACCCTTCATTTGAAAGTTGGAAGTTCATCAGTGATCAATCTATACAAGTGAGAAATCCGTAGTTGTGCAGTCTTGCAGCTGGTAATATGTATAATCATTATACTATTTCTTGCCCCAGTAGAGTTTCATCCCCGTCCGAGGGCACGATTAATTGCGTTGTACGTCTTCAAATCCTGGTCGCCCCTGATTTGAAGTGTTGAATGTAAACCCTGTAGAATTCAGTGTATCCATCGCCATAGATATATGTAGCTCTGCTGGCATCGAGTTTTCCTTATGTCTTGCGCTTCTGCTTTGAATTGTCAAGCCTCTGTGCATCAATTTTATTCCCTCAGATAGATCTGCCATGATGAAGACAAACCGGTGTGTAAACCCCAGTAAAATAAAGACAAATGTCAACTTTCAGAACCGCTAGATCTAGAGGATCGGTCAGAGGAGAATTACACACTAGTGGATTTTCTATTTTTGTATTTTTATTTTTATATTTAATTTTTTATATTGCGAGTGGTCCTTTCTTTTAAATTATCAGTGTCAGATCTTTTGATCTACACGGCCACTGCTGTGAAAATGTTCAATTCAAAAGCATGTAAACATAGTCGATCTTGTTTCTGAATAGGAAATATAACTTATCAAGACAAAAAATAGCATACCAAACTTCCATCAAAGGACAATTCGTTGCCTCATTGGCAGCTGCTGTGGGATCAAGCCGAATGCATGCTATAGCTTGACACGTTAGTTGCTTAAGAGAGAAACATACCTCATATTATTTAACAAAAGATGTATCAAATATTACTTGAAAATCCTCAAGAAGAATAAAATAATTTCAATAAATTTTTTTTAATATAAATTACTCTTCCAAAAATCAGGTTCAAAAGGAAATATAGTAAAATCTCTAAAATGATAACATACACAAAATAGCCAAACTTACTTACGTCGGTTAAAACGTACATGAGGTTATAGGTGGTTCACGTGAATCCTGTCTTTATACAGTTAATCTTCGTTTACTGCCAGTCCCTCTCTTCTGCCACGTTCACACCACGACTGCCGTCCGAAGGGAGCATTTGGTGCACTATCCAGCAGAGTCGTCCACGTGGTGAAACCTCATTGAGTGTGTCCTATCACTAAAGGGTTTAGCTTTTCCACATCTCACGTGGCGATAAAGGTATCATACTTGTACTCATGCAATGTCGTGCTAAAAGGCAGCTCATTTGTCGTGTAGCTGAAACTCGTTTAGACATGCGAGAGAAGTGCATTTCATTCAGGTCGGAAAAGGGTTTTAGGGCTGATGGCTGCGGGAGGAGCTGCGGGGAGAGTGTGGAGACGAGAGAGGAGAGGGAGAGACGTGAGACGATTTTGATAAAATCTGAGTGCTCTCTAGCATGTAGCCTTCGAGTGAATAGACTATTCTCTTCGTTTTTCAATTCCGGTTCCATTGGCACCTAGATTGAAGACTATGGAGAATGGAGTAGAAAGTTATGAAGTTTTTTAGTTTTTTTTAGGGTTGAGAGTGATTATTATACATTGAGAGTGATGGGTTGTGAATTTTCATTTCTAATCTCTGGGTTTTCATGATTAAGTTCTATGGGAATTTAATTTGAAAATTTTGGAGATGGAAATTGAAAGTTATGAAAGTTTATAGATTTTAGGGTTGTGAGAGAAATTGTTTTCTTATGTGAGTTGGGATGTGAGGGGTTGTGGTTTTGCAGATATGGGGAGATATGGAGAGGAGTATCATGTGTTACTATCATTATTCTTGTGCTAGCCATGGCTACACTTTCCCATGTGGGGTCGCCTAGAGCGGGTCGGGATACACCATGCCCGGTGTGTCACTGACGCTTTACCTCGCAAGGGGTAAAGACCCATGTGGGAAGGATGCACAAGGACTATGATTGGACCACTTGGGATGCCCACGTGAGACAAGCGACCACATCGACAGCAGTGACACTCGAGATTACGCACGCTTCTTCTATACCTTCGTTGATCGTTCCAGGGATACCGATCGAGTCGTGGGAGTGGTTAGCTTCTCAGGCGGGTTGCATTTTGGGGTTATTTGAGACTAGTTTTCCATGTCCACGTCTATTCCATAGGCTACCCCGCACACTCCATGATGAGGCTAGACAGGCTTTTCGCCTACCACTGGATCGTTTGGCACGTGATCCCTTGGACGAGTTAGCGTGGTTCCTATTCCTCCTACTCCCTCGATGGTGTCTTCGTTATGCTAGAGGGGGACGTGCGGGGCATAGAGAGGTGGCGGCTAGATTTCGTCGATTCCGAGCGGGGGATTGGGCAGCCCTTCAGGAGGAGTCTGTTAGGGCTACACGATTTAGGAGACAGACATCGCCACAGGATACCATAGATTCCACTCGATTACGACGATGTAGGACATTGGGTCAGGCGGGAGAGTTTAGTAGAGCAGCACGAGCGCTACACCCTCTGTCTATAGCGAGTCCTACTGATGAGACCATCTCTTCCCTACGCTCATTGCATCCTATAGCAGTAGAGGGACTACCACTAGAGGTCTTAGATTATCAGCCTGAGCAGCCTTTATGTCTTGATAGGTCGCTATTTGCACAAGCATTGTGCACTGCCCCTCGCCTTTCCTCAGGAGGCTTGTCAGGGATGGTTTATGAGCACCTTAGAGATTGCTTCCAGGCAGATGATCCTTCTAGTGGTTTTACCGAGTTGTTTCAGGTGGCTGCAGCAGTAGCGAGAGGAGATATTCCTATGTCTGTTAGTCGGGTCTTAGGTGCTAGTCGACTTCTCGCGATCGAGAAGGACACGGGAGGCATTAGACCGATCGCTATTGGAGAGATCTTTTTGCGTTTGGTCAGTCGTACCATTGTCCTTCAGCATCGTTCTCACTTTCGACAGCACCTTAGTCCACATCAGTTTGGAGTAGCTACACCTGGAGGATGTGAGGCTATATCTCTAGGCATTAGAGCACTCCTAGATATCCATCCGGAGTGGGTCGTCCTACAGGTGGACGTTGAGAACGCTTTTAATAGCGTCTCACGTGCATCCATCTTTAGAGAGCTTAGGGAGGCTAGTGGATCCTTGGCGAGTCTCATTCTTTTTGTGCGGTCTTTTTATGGCTCTCCTGCTTCCCTTTACTACCAGCATGGTGGTTCACAGGAGGGAGTCACCGTCTTGGAGTCAGCTGTTGGTACACGTCAGGGAGATCCTTTGGGGGGGCCCTTATTTGCCATGGCTCACTTTAGAGCTCTCCTGTCTACTACTTTGGCCATGCCAGGTTGTGTATTTCCATCCTTGGCAGATGATACACACATCGTAGGCCCTGTAGATCAGATTAGGCAGGCCTTTGACTACTTGACTACCGAGCTACATCTAGTAGGCTTGAGAGTCAAGGTGTCAAAGTGTAGGGCATGGTCCCCTTTAGGTATCCCTCCCCACCTTGAGCTTCCAGAGGGGTGTATCACATCCACAGAGGGACTTCGTGTTCTTGGAGTGCCAGTAGGATCGGAGGATTTTGTCACACGCTTCTTGGACGCTGCTCTTGCAGAGGATGTTCTCCATGTGGATGACCTTCCATTACTAGGAGATCCGCAGGTGGCATTTGGTATACTCTCTTCCAGTATTGCTCGTCGACCATCCTACCTCATCCGTACAGTTCCCCCCTCATCGTCCTTCCTATCACGTCTGAGAGCATTTGATAGGAGGATTATGGGAGTCTTTGGTGATATTATTGGACCAGGGACTTTTGAGTGTGTGACAGGGGATTTGGCACGTAGACAGACGGCTGTACCGATCTCATGTGGTGGGGTTGGCTTGCTTTCTATGGAGGAGATGGCACCTATAGCGTTTTTGGGTAGTTGGGCTCTCTCGGCACCCCTACTTGCATCTCGTTTTGTGGTTGCTGATAGGCCGGTTTTGGAGACTTATGTGACAGAGGTGGAGGGAGGATCCTTTTCTCTCCAGGTGTTATTGCGGCAGACGAGAGATAGTCTATCTTCACGAGCACGAGAGGGTTTTCCACCGTTTGCTTCACTATCGTCAGATTGGACTAGAGGTCTACAGTCTTCCTTGATGGAGCGACAGTGTGAGCATACGCTACATTCTCTCTTATTTGACTCGTCCATTCCTCAGGCTACTAGAGCACGTCTACGCTCTTGCTCCGGCAAGGGTGCAGGCTCGTGGATCCTAGCTCGACCATGCATTAGGGCTTTCCGACTCGCACCGGCTACTTTCTCTACAGCGATGAGGTTTCGCCTAGGTTTGGTCCACCCATCTGCATCTTCACTACTCACTTGTGAGTGTGGTTCTACACTAGATGCAGCGGCGGTCCACATGACACGGTGTCCTTTTGGAGGACAGAGGATAGCTACCCATGATGCCATTAGAGACATAGTGTTTGCTATGGCACGAGAGAGTGGATACTTGGCTTGGAGGGAGCGTTCGTATGCATTGCAGACGACACGGGTCAGGGCAGACTTATACTTGGTCCGAGATGATCAGGTGACAGTAGCGGATGTCGTGGTGACGGACCCTACGCGAGATACAGTTTCGGAGGGAGTGATTACCCATCCCCCTGGATGGGCGGCGAGTGCAGCAGCAGGTCGCAAGGTCTCCAAGTACAGGGGCATGCAGCGAGGTCACCTCTTTGTTCCTCTAGCCTTGGAGTTATATGGAGCAATGGACACGGCATTTGACACATTTGTCAAGGAGTGCGCGAGGGCTTATCATGTTAGGCGGCAGGGGGTACCACTCTCACTCTCATACTTTGTAGCTTACTTTAGACAGCGTGTATCCATTGCTCTACAGAGGGCAGTGGCTGGTGCAATCCATAGGAGAGCAATCACATTAGGTGATGTTTCTTCGGATGCTCCAGTTGTGTGTAGACCGTACGACTTGCATAGCTCGGATATCTTAGGTGCGGTAGGGCAGATTTCTCATACAGACTCTATTGGGGCTTAGCCCCATGTTACCTTTTTTGTCTCTCCCTTGTACGGCTTGATGGGGTCTTCCCATCCTTCATTTTTCCTACGCGGTCGCCTTTTCTAAAGAAAAGTGCCCCTTTGAAGATAGATCCATTTGTTTTCTTGGGCAGATTGTGCCAATAATTTTCCACGAAAATGATTGGTATAACATAACTTATACATAACTTATGCGTATGTAAATGGTTCATGAAAGATTAGAAGAGAAGAGTTGGAAGATTTGGAGAGGTGGGAAGAAGGTTCAACTGGACAATGAGATCTCCTTATGAAGAAATGATGAGTATTACAAACTTAGAACTGGACTTGTTGATCATCCATCAACATCATATTCGGTTTAGATGAGAGGATCGTTTTGGCTGATACCAAGAGATTCTGAAGGTTTTAATACAATGCCCTCCCAACCCAGAAAATATGGATGTGAAGAGAACATTAAAACCAAATCTTCTTTTTAAAATCAAAACCTCTCTCTTCTCGGACATAGATGATTGTTTCTTGCAAATCCTGAAATCTGAAATCTCTATTCGAGTGAAGTCAATGTGTTGCTTTTCTTTCTGGAGAAGCTTTTGTTTATTATGACATCTCAATCTACACATTTTGGATGAAAAATGAAAGAAACTCTAACCCACATAGAATAACAAGAATGGATGGAAACATATAAGACAAAAAAGAGAGAGAGAGAGAGAGTAAAACGTAAAATTTAAACAAAATCTAGTTCTAAACCCCATCTTTGCCTCATAAGAGACCTCACATTCATGGGGCTAAGCCTTATTTTGGATGTGAGTTTTCTTATGTCACATGTCATACAAAGGACAAGTTTGGAAAAAGTCTTTTACACTGGAAACTAGTCTCCAACTTGGTTGCTTTGGGTGAAACTAGGCACTTCAGCTTATGGTTTTTGACTGTAAAGGATGGGTTCCTAGGTGGTGACAGGATATAAAAACCAAAGGGGCTGATCATATAAGCAAAGAACAAAACTAAAAAGAAGAAGTAAATGACGGTTGTGACAAGAGCCTTCACTGGCCATGCTATTGCAAGAGCTATAGAGAGAGACACTGTCTTACACGAACACACTGGAAAAAGAGAATATTCTGTCGAGATGCTGTAACTTAATACTTAATTGTATGTGAAACTGCATGTAATTATAGTTATTTACATGTATCACTTTGTATTTGCACGAGTGCACGGGGAAGTGGGGGATCTTCTTGTTTGGCAAACAAATCTTCAGAAGTAGGAGCAAGTTTTGAATATCTATGAAACTCAATCTGTGGAGAATTCTTCAGCTTGGGAGAGTTGTCTCCTAAGCTTAGGCTAGGAGTAGTTAGTTTCAATCCAAGACGATAGAAATAACATACACATACAATTATTATTTTTTAGCTTTGGATTGCATAGAAAAGAAAAGAAAAGAACAGAATTGAATTATGTTACAGTAGTAAATGTGTAGTACGTATATATAAAGTATAGAAGACCAAAATTTGATATAGTAGGTAGTGAAAATGAATAAAATGAATATCAAGATTAAAATAGAACATAACTCTAGATAATGGACATAGCTCGAGGTTATATAATTATATTTGGGATAGATATAGTTTATTTAAATTTTTTTGATCAAAACTTTTCAATCAAGCTAACTTGGTTAAGTCATTCAATATCTAGGAAGGTTATTCAGCATTTTATAACCCAATTTTATAATAAAATTCCCTAATATCTCCTTAACTTTCTTGATCTTTCTTAAAACTCCCCAAATATTGTCTACATAATTTTCTATGAAACTTGCTAAATATTCATTGGAAATATATTCTAGAAAACTTAAAGAGAATTTATATAGTTATTACACAGATATATCATATAAATAAAATAATATTATTAGAATACACGTAGCCAGACATAGTATCTGGTGGTGAAAATTAGCTTGGTAATATTTAGAAAGATGTTGTGTACAATGAGCTACGAAGATCATACAGAGGTGTCATAAAAAGAGTAATTCTACTAATAAAGCAGAAGTAAAAAATAATCAAAAAACTTTAGAGGCCATTTTGAAGACCTGAACGGATGAATTAGACCTAGAAAATAGAAAGACTCCCTGCCTCAAGAAAGAAAAGGCTTTCCTTCTCGCCCAAGGTATCTCACCCATGAGATACCCTTGAGATACCTTGCTTCCCAATGGTATCTCACCCATGAGATTCTGACTCCCTACAAGAAGATTCTCTAAACATTCCCTTTGGTCAAACCCATTTGACCATTTAGATAGGACAAGGATTGACATGTCACTCATCCAAATAACTAATCCAAGGATGGAGCTCGCCGACAGGTCACCAATCCATATCTCTGATCCAAAGGTGTAACTTCCTTTGAGATAATCCTCTTTGCTATATAATAAAGAGAAAATGCTCCTTTGGAATATCGGAGTATTGAGTGTGAAATTGTCTTTTCTCTCTTGTATTTCTTTCCGATAGTTCTCTTGTAAGGGGGATTACAATGACACATTCAAACAATTGCAATGTAGTGAACTTTTCAGTGACACTGATTTGGTCAAAGTAGATGTGCAATCATAACTTCGGTTGATGCTTGCTAAACAGAAGCATTCACTTGCGAATGCAAAGTAGATTTGAACTTCAATGTGTGAAGATTGTGCATTGTGTGCAGTATATATGTTTCAAATAGGATAAATTAATCATTCGCTTTTTAATACAAGTCTTAAGGAAGCTAAATACTTCAATTACAATGATGTCGAAAATTTATCTTCCATATACTCCTACTACTCAAAATAATTTGAAAGACAAGCAGTTGAAAGTGCATCCAATGGTAGCTTGACAAACTGAAAACTCAAATGTACTTGTGGTCAGGTCTCCCTCACTGAACTTGCCAAACGTACTCTGACCTATGTGATCTAACTTACTTAACTAGAAGAATCGACACTTCTTCGCCACATGAATGATTGGAACAATCGACATATTCGTTTCTCTAGAAGAGAAGATAAATCTTGAGGACAATTTGGCTTTCTGATACCATCAGATTACAAGGGTTACAGATATGGTAGACAAGGTGAGATTAATCATGAAAGAATCAACGTGTACATTGGTATGGAAGACGAAGAAGTTCGTCAACTTCTTGGATCCCAATGGTACAAGTATTTAAAACTAGTAATTTAGGGCAGTGAAAAGTCCGACTCCTCGGTTGATCCACCAGGCCGGTGGCTTGTCAGATTTAAGCTCCAAATACATCACAAAATTCGTGGAATGGCCGGTGGTTGAGAGTGTTCCTGAACAGACATAGCCAAAGGTATTTCAAACTAAGGAAGCACAAGAGTTTAGGAGTTTTAGCCCATGTCACAAATATTGGAGTAAATATGCAGATATAGAGTACGATAAGAATCTCTGTTGGTGATTCAAACCCTGATTTACTTTGGTAGTTCTAGTCTGGACAAACTCCCTACACTGTTGCTACGCGTTCTCCATGCAACGGTCAACATCGCAAGAAATTAGCATACTACTTGGTGGTACTAATGTGTGTCAACTGAGCTATGTGCATGTGTTCTGAGTTGCATGAAAGTTGATTCTGTTTTAGCCTCATGTTCTAGCTTGGTCTGATTGGTCTCACCAGCTCGCAAGAGAGTTTTGTATACGGGGCACATATATATTCCTGATGAAGGTGGTACTCTATGCTGCACAGGCTTGAGCCATATGATGGGACAGTCTGTGAAAAGTTCCTTCGGTCTCGACTCTGTTAATTTGTGATTTTGATAATCCCAGCGGGCTCCTTCGAGATATAATCCTCTAATATAGCAGCCACTTTCAGGTGGTTTGGTCTGCGTTTTAACTGTCTGCCCGTCTACCGCCTCATAATCAAAGCTTACAGTATCAATTGCCATCTTATGTTTTCGAGCAAAATTTTGTAGGGTGCCGGTCAGAAAAGCCTGCATGCAATAACAGCATCCAGTGAGGCCTTCAAGTCCTTTACTCACTATGGAGCGTTACGCGAAATGAATAAGTTGGTCTGTCTCGCTGAACAATAAACGTTTCAGATTGCGATGTGCAGTGATAAAATGAAAGAGGTCAGCCCAGGACATGACATGACATAAGTGGATTGAGTCTCGTTGTGTTTCATGTAGGAATAGTTTCCATACAGTATGTATTATTTTTCATGTAATCTTTATAACGAGGACCAAATGATACAGATGTTACACAGACCAGGAATCAGTAGGATCGGCTACTATTTTATACCTGTGGGAAGAAGAAACCAGAAATCCAAATTACAGCTGGTACTCCTTGGGCGATCCAGGTAGATATGAACTTGCATCTCTCCAGCAAGTCATCTATCCACACCGCAAGAGGCTTCAAAGATGGATAAGCTTTACCTTGCCATATTTCTGGAACCTACAATGGCCATAGCCTTTCAGTTCTCAAGTTGACGGATACCCTTGCGCTATAGAGACCAGCAAAATATGGATTGATACGGCAAGTCACAAATTTTGTATGAGAATCAGATTTTATTTGCCAGTCTTGTTCTTATTTGCTGCAGCTCGATTAAGACACACTGCTTACTTTCACGAGAAGAATGCAAAGCCAAAAGTACAACGATAAGAAGTACATACCATTATTAACCAATCCTCTTTAGCATATCAAAGTAAATTGATTTCAGACTTGAACGACTTCCTATGCCTAAGCCAGAAGTGCAGGTCTTACTAGATTCAAGAAAATGTTGTTGCAGAGCATTTCCAGATCAGGAGACATAACAACCAAGCCCTTAAGGGCTTTGAGCGCATCCTGCAAAGATCGCTTCATGACGCTCAGAAGTCCGTTGTATCGGATGCACTCCTGTGTCAAAACTGTGTTCATACTTTCATTATACATTGTGGGAAACTTCTGAAGAACCACTTCCACGTCATAAACTGGTGGCACCACTTCCAACATCTCTTTGCATTTCTTCTCGATAATGTCTTCACGAGACATTCCAGTAGCGGAGGCGCTTTCTCGGGGCTGGAGTGTCAAAACTGTACCATACAAGTCGTTGGACTCGTTCTGGTCACAAGTGATATCTGCATTCTCGTGGAGACCAAAAATCTCTGGCTTCGGTGCAAGAGGAATT
Organism: Lunularia cruciata; assembly: GCA_948567375.1. NCBI lineage: Eukaryota > Viridiplantae > Streptophyta > Marchantiopsida > Lunulariales > Lunulariaceae > Lunularia > Lunularia cruciata. The sequence continues at coordinate 9,168,126 of OX419758.1, forward strand.
TCTCTGCAGTAAGTCAAAAAGGCGTTCACATTGCTTGCGTCTGGTACACAAAATACACCAGACTCACTAAATTTGTAGCCTTTTTGAGTGCATACCTGAAAAATGATTGAAAAGCTAGTCAGTGCAAGAACTGAGATCGTAACAACAGGTCATCTACGGTGGAGAATTTCCAGCCAGACGTAACCAGGTGTGCGATGTGAATGATAGAGTTTTAACCAGTTAATTCGGTTCTCTTGACACTGCGACGACTCTACACTCCTTTGCGAGTATGGTGAGAGTCTACTGCTTGATGCTTCAAATTACTCAATCATCCATGGTAAAATTTGTGAGAAAATGAAATGAGTAGTATGTACTCAATTGGTTGAACTAGTGATAATCCCAGAACTGGGATTATATAAGTACATGAGTATACTCTTAGAGCACACCTTTGCATCTACAGTGTGAAATGTGGAACTCATTGTCAAACGTGTAACTGCTCTTAACTTAACTCTAAGGTGTTCACATGTAACTCATGTGAACAGTAGTCATGCGTGAACAGGAACTAACATGTCTCATTACAAATCTAACAAAATTAAGGCGTGAGATATTTAAGAGCTTCACAAGACAGAGAAACCTCGCAGAAACTTCATTAGGAAGACCCAAGGAGTGAACTTCTCATCACACAGAAAGTTTGTGAACCTGTGGCACCATAGAGCTTACAAAGACAGACTATACCTGACATTGTGCGCATGAATACATACATAGAAGTCATGTTTCATGTGGACAAGGTCAGGTGTGATTTATTTCAGACCGTCATCAGGCATTACAAACTTTGCAGCATCTTGCTGACAAATAACCAAGACATAAACTTCTCATCACCCTGAGAGTTTCTGTGACACCATAGTGCATAGACTTATGCATATTCATTTGTCCATTCACGGATCTAAAATACGACACTGTATAACATAAGTGAATCAAAACATGGATAATGCGCAAATTTAGACAGCATGAAACTGAAAGGACCTCAAGAGTAACAAAGGTTTGTAGAAGTGTATTCATCAATCTTCTATCCTTGTCGTCTGTAACTCGTCCTCCGTAGTTGATTTCTCCACAGAGGAAACGGATAACCTGTCGAAAAACTAGAGAGATCAGATGTCCATGAGGAAACAGCAAACGAGTTCAATCAACTGTTATGCTTCTCAAAAATTCGGATATTTCAGAACTCAAAAGAAAAAGCACAGGAAATACCTTGAATGGAATCTCTTCATAATCATTCAAGAACATTCGCACTTGCACTTGACAAACGCTCAGATCCCCATCAGTAAAGTCATAGCGAATGTTCCATCCGAGCGGCCCAAACTTACGACGTTCTTGTATGACAGCATGAAATAAACAGGTAGCAAAGACTAATCGCTTCCATTCTTCAGGCTTGGCGCAGTCGTTTAGTTGCTTGTCGGTGTACCTCAAATAGGATCTGATCATATTAGATCGCAACCCTTTGGGTGGTTCCAAAGTCATCTTCACACCATTTTGAAGAATTGCTACAGGGAAATCGGGGCTAGGCATGCTTGTCAACCAGAGACGGAAATCTTTGTGAACCTGACACAACATACAGTATGTTAGTTTTGATGATCTCTAGTTTAGTGACTAGATACATGATTAAGGTGAAGTGAGGGCGCAGCCCTAATTAGGGCTCTGCAAAGCAACGTTCTAGAGCTTGCTTGTGTATATATATGAGTGCTCTCTGCTCGTGTTGAGGTAAGTTCTCATACAAGGATCATTCCCAACACCTTGTACCTTGTTTTAGGTGTGTTCTATGCTGCTTACCACTGGGGTACCTTTTATGCTGCATGAGTGTTGCTGTATACTATCTTTGAAGGCTCTGAGAGAGAGTGATTTGAATATTGTTGAGTGCAATTAGGAGTGTTTACTTTGGTGAGAATAGGAAAGCTGAGTGCTAAGATGTTTGAAACATCAGAAATCAGAATGATTGAGGACAAACCATCTACTTTGATAAGAACCATGCTTCCTATTCTTTGAAGTGGAAGGTCTATCACTCACTCTTATCTCTGATGTATCGGACATCATTACTGCAATACTAGACCTCTCTCTTTGTATCACAACTCACAAGCATCAAGTAGTTTCTCTCACGTAGCACTAGTAGCCTTTAATATTGAGATATCAATATATAATCCTGAGATGATGTTAGGCAACTCAGAATTTCACGGAATGCAAAGAAGAGGGGTTGGGAATCACCCTTGTTGAAGAACTAATTGAAACAGGAGCAGAAAACACTCTTATATACACTTCATCAAACCTAGGGGGTTGCTTTGCTTAACTCTAATTAGAGCTGCGCCCCTCTTTACCCTAAGTAGAAAATATTTAACAAGACTTCTAGAGAATTCTGACAAAATCTTAAAAACAAAAGAAATCTCTAAACTAGAGATTAACTAAACTAACATACGTCAAAGACTAGGAAGAAAGGTTCTCATCAGGTTATGGGCACACAATCACCATTGGGGTTGATAAGAGAACTCAAAGAGCTAGAGAAACTAGGAAACACTAATTACAAAGCTTGGGCTTTGGATGTGAAGTGTATCCTAGACAGTTATTACTGTTTAGACTTGGCATTAGAAGCTTATGATATAGATGAGCTTGAGTCCAACACGGAGGAGAGAATCAAGCATTCGACTACTAGGAGGTTCTGCTAAGGGCTATGCAAGAGCCAATCAGAGACCTAGTAGACATTTATGCTTGGAGTTGGGAGATCTGGCTCAAACTCAAGAATTTTTACTCTGTTGAGAGGCTGGAAAGTTCCAGTAGGATCTAGGATGGGATGTGGAACATTAAACTTGTTAGAATCAGACAAAATAGGCACTGTTCATGTCCACTGTTCACATGCTTTCCATGTGCTGCATGTGTTACATGAGCACTATGGTAGCACACCATTCAGCACACCTTTCAGTACACCCTTTAGCACACCTTTCAGTACACTCTTCTATCTGTATAATCCCAGTCAGGAGTTTCTTCTACTGGAGTTGATTTCTACCACTTCCTCTCTGCATTTCGTGAAGTCTTGAGCTGCCTAACACCAGTCAGGAGTGTTCTGTATTGGACTTCTGTATCTCAGTATTGGAGACTATTTGTGATGCGTGAGTGAACTGGCTGTGTTATCTTTGAAGGCTAGGAGAAAGTTTCTTGAATCTGTGCAATTAGGAGTTGAGTCTTTCTTTCTGTGCAATTAGGAGTGTTTGCTCTGGTGAGACTAGGAAAGCTGAGTGAGTGCTAAGATGTCTGATACATCAGAAGTCAGAATGCCTGAGAATAGACCATCTACTTCAAAGAGCAGGAACAAAGGTTCTCATCAAAACTTGCAGATGGTGAAGACTTTACTTTGCACTCGTCAAAGTTATAGAAGGTCTTCAAGAGTGTCAAGGAGGATGGGTGTCCCCTTTCAGAGAAATATGAGATTAACCATCTCTTGAAGACTCTCCCTCCAAGCTACCAGCCTATCAAAGTAGCTCTAAAAGTTCTACTTGTTGAAGTTGTCACATGGGATTATGTGATAAACAGATTACTGGTGTTTAGCAGAGATAGAGAGGAATTAGAGATGAAGTTTAATGATTTGGGAGATTCTGCTCTGTTCAGTGCTTCTTCTCAGTCAAAGAGAGTGCCAGATAGAAGAATGAGCAAACCTGAGCAATCCAGAGTGAGTAAATCTGGTAAAGGGGTTAGTAGTGTTGCTAACATGATCTGTTATTTCTGTCATGAGAAAGGTCATGCTGCACCTATATGTCCCAAGAGAGGAGAAAGGAGAGAACAAGAGTTGAAGAAGGTAGGCAAGGGACCTCAACCAGTAAGAGGTCAAAAATTTGCGAGTTCAGCTTACAACACAGAGGAGTGCAATGCGATAAAGAGTGATGAGGAGGGGTACTCAGCAGAAGAGCTAGATTGTGGAATGTTGGCAGAATTGCAGTTGTCCACAAACGGTTCTAGATGGTTCTTGGATTATGGAGCCACTTCTCATATCTGTTACCAGAAGGAGCTGTTCTCAACTCTTCAACCTCTGAAGATTCCCAAGAGTGTTCATTGTGGACTTGGGATTCTAAATCCAGTGTTAGGAACTGGCAAAGTTCCTATTGCCTTCATGGGAAGATCTAACACAAGTTCTTGTAAGAGCTATTTGGAAGATGTGCTCTATGTTCCAGATTAAACCAAGAACTTGATATCAGTACATCTCTACTTCTGATGATCTGTCTAGACTTAGGATTGTACAGAGAATATCCTTTCAGTACCTCTTCATATCCTACAAAGAGCATTCTCTCAGCTTTGAACTTCCTCCTTTGCTCCTTGGGAATATGAACATAGGCAGGACATCCAAAAACCTTCAAAGCTGAAAGATTAGGTTTCTTGCCACTCCAGCATTCTTCAAGAGTTCTTCCTTGCAATGCTGTGGTACCACTAATATTTCTAAGATAATTTGCATTGCAGCACCCCAAAACTTTCTCTCCAGCTTGGCATGTTGGAGCATGGCCAATGCTTTGTCCACCAGTGTCCTATTCAACCTTTCTGCAACTGCATTCTGTGCAGGACTGCCTCTGGCTGTACAGTCAAGAAGGATTCCTTTCTCAGACAGAAAAGAGAGGAATTCCTCATTCCTGTACTCTCTGCCTCCATCTGTTCTCAATCGCTTGACTTTCCTCCCAGTCTGCAACTCAGCCATGGCTACAAACTTCTGGAATTTTTGCAGCACTTCATCCTTGCTTTTCATGATAGATAAAGCTCTTTCTACTATGTTAGTTTAGTTAATCTCTAGTTTAGAGACTTCCCTTGACTTGAAGGTTTTGTTAGAATCCTCTAGAAGCCCTACCAAATGTCCTCTGCTTAGGGTAAAGAGTGGGCGCAGCCCTCATTAGGGTTAAGCAAAGCAACCCCCTAGGGTTTGCTGAAGTGTATATAAGAGTGCTTTCTACTCCTGTTTCAGTTAGTTCTTCAACAAGGGTGATTCCCAACACCTCTTCTTTGCATTTCGTGAAGTCCTGAGTTGCCTAACATCATCTCAAGATTATCTTTTGATATCTCAATATTAGAGGCTACTAGTGCTGCGTGAGAGAACCTACTTGATGCTTGTGAGCTGTGATACAAAGAGAGAGGTCTAGTATTGCAAAAGTGATGTCTGATACATCAGAGATAAGAGGGAGTGATAGACCTTCCACTTCAAAGAGTAGGAAACTTGGTTCTTATCATACTATAATCATCCACAAAGGAAATATGGTAGGCTGCTCCACTCAATGACTTCTCAGTCATGTATCCCCATACATCAGAATGTATGACATCTAGAAGACCAGAAGCTCTAGATGAAGATTTCTTGGGGATAGGAGCCTTGTGTGCCTTACCTTCTGCACACCCAATGCAGAACTCGAGTTTTCCTTTGGGATCCAGTTTCAACCCATCCACTTTCTTCTCTAAAGCATATAGGTTTTGCACTGACAAGTGTCCTAACCTCAAATGCCACAGATGGATATCATTTCTGTTTTCTGTTACCAATACAGAATCAGAACAATCAGCTTCCATCAATTTGAACAGCTTCCCTTTGGCAGTGCCATATCCAAGGACCAGCTCTCCTTTCTTCAAAGTGCATTGATTTCTGTTGCTTTCAAACAAAACATCCACTCCATGCTCCATGAGGCAATGTACTCTGTCTGTATATGTAGATGATCTACTACTGTTGGGGAACAGTGAATCTATCAAAGGAGTGATAGATTTCTTGTGTTCTGTTTTTGAGATGACTATTCTTGGTCCTGTAAAACTTGTTTTGGGAATCAAAGTGAGCAGAGACAGAGAAGCAGGATGGATCCGAATTAGTCAACTGCAGTATGTGAGATCCATACTAGCTAAGTATCAGATGACAAAGGCGAATCCTGTCTCTACACCTCTTGATCTGGGGTGGAAGCACAGCAAAATCATAGATGGGGAGATGAATCTCTATGACAAAGTGTTGTATCAGAGTGCTCTTGGTTCTCTAATGTTTATCATGGTCTGTACAAGACCAGATATCTGCTATGCAGTGGGAGCACTAGCTAGATATACTAGCAACCCTGCACAAGTACATTGGAAAGGTATAAAGAGAGTATTCAGGTACTTAAAGGGTACTCAAGATGCATTCTTGGAGTACAGAAAGCAAGGAAACATACTTGCTTCTACACTTGAAGCATATACAGATGCTAGTTGGGGAGATGACACAGATAACAGTAGATCAACTAGTGGATATGTCATCATGCTTAGTGGTGGAGCAATTAGCTGGCGTAGTAAACATCAAACATCTGTTGCACTGTCTACTACTGAGGCAGAATTTATGGCTGCCTCAAATGCTACTCAAGAAGTCATCTGGAACAGGAAACTTCTTAAGGAGTTGAGTTTTGAGCAAGAGAGTCCTACTACATTGTACTTTGACAATACAGGAAATATAGCACTCAGCAAAAATCCTGTACATCACCCAAGGACTAAGCATATTGAGATTAGAAGAAGATTTGTAGAGGAGAAAGAAAAAGGAGAATGTAGTGAAGTTAGTTTACTGTCCTACACAGGAGATGACAGCTGATGTGTTTACAAAAGCATTACCTAAAGATAAACACATAAAATGTGCTGTAGAAATGGGAATAGTCCTAAACTCTCATTAAATGGGAGTGTTAGTTTTGATAATCTCTAGTTTACTAGATACATGATTAAGCTAGATACATGATTAAGGTGAAGTGAAGGCGCAGCTCTAATTAGGGCTCTGCAAAGCAACCTTCTAGAGCTTGCTTGTGTATATATATGAGTGCTCTCTGCTCATGTTGAGGTAAGTTCTCATACAAGAATCATTCCCAGCACCTTGTACCTTGTTTTAGGTGTGTTCTATGCTGCTTACCACTGGGGTACCTTTCATGCTGCGTGAATGTTACTGTGTACTATCTTTGAAAGCTCTGAGAGAGAGTTAGTTGAATATTGTTGAGTGCAATTAGGAGTGTTTACTCTAGTGAGACTAGGAAAGCTGAGTGTTAGGATATCTGATACATCAGAAGTCAGAATGACTAAGGATAGACCATCTACTTCAAAGACTAGGAAGAAAGGTTCTCATCACAGTAGAGCAGGTCCGAAGTAGTGAAACATGTCATTTGACGGATAGCAAAAGTTTGGTTCTACATGAAGTAGTTGAGAGGTGTTCAGACGTGTGCAGATCTGCAACCTAGTCATTCTGTTCCATCATACCTACACAGGAAAGATTTTCAAGGCCAAAAATAAGGAACGCACTTTTTCCGGGTCAATATTGTCAACTATCCGATCAAGGGCAGGCATCCAGGATTGCGACAAGTGACAGTTCTGAAGGCAGACCCACATGCCACGTTCCATTCCTTGTCCCAAAAGTTTCTCAGCTTTGGGGCCTTGTCCTTGTCCCAGAGATACCTATGAGAGAGATTTTGTCAGATCCATCTTATGGCTTCATTTACAAAACAAGTCAGTTGCTGCAACCATCAGTTGGTCGTGAATGAGACTAAATATCAAAACAAACCTTTTCAAATTTCTTGGTAAAGCGGTTGTCTTCTGCAAGTTTCAAAAGATCAGCCATAGGATCTGCTCCGGGAGAAAGAACAAAAATGAGCGGTGAGCTCGGATTTCCATCTTTAAAACATGTTCCAAGATCAAATGCTGGTGGTTCAATGAATCGCTGTCCAAGATGAAGGGAGACAAAGTCCTGCGCAGTATTGTAATAGAAGTTTAAGTGACGAGGGTATATCAGTTTTCCTTTGTGAAATTTTATACTGGTAGAGGACAAGTCATATAAGACAACTGGAGGTCCCAGGCAAAGTCTCAAACGTTCTTTCACCTGAATACCAAGAAGAGACTTGTCAATGCGTAAGCATCGAAGAACAAGCAGCTTTTGAAGGCTGTCTAGCTTCGTGTCCCATTCTCCAGCTAGAGGCTCCCGATGGGCATCGGAGCTGTCGAAGTACTTTCTATAGTGTGATATGTTATCCAACATGTGCTTCTCAAATCCTTTGAACCTCTCAAGCTTCGCAAGGTTCAAACAATCAGACCATGACTGCACACAGTTGCAACAGCAGCTATTTACTTGGTGGTCTTGTGGTCTTGTGGTCTTGTTGTTTAGCTTCTGACAGCAGATAGTCTACGCAGTGATAATATGCTCAACTATTACGTTTTCCTAAATTTTCCATAAACCTCTTTGAGATGAGTAGTCTTTACCATGTTTTTGAAAATGATAAGTTAATTTTACAACTCTATTAGTCAAATGAAATATTTGAAATTCAACAGATCCTTTTTTTTTCAGAAATAGAAGATAAATCCATAAATAAATTTTTTGACATAAAAAAATTCTCCTAAAATAATTAAAAAATAAATAATTAAACTTTTGATAAAAATAGTAAAAAATGAAAGTGTAATCAATACAATAATACAAATTTTTAACATACAAATTTGTTAGAAAGACTAATTTCGCAACTCAAAAACCAGCAAACATATTTCAAAAGATTTTCTGATCTGAGGAGTTGCAAACCAAAATTTCATAAAAAATGAAGTACAGGAGGAAAGTATATCCTTCCCTGAAATTACAATGTTACATGGTTTTTAATATTCTGCCTCATAACCTCGTGGTATATGCCGAAACTGATCAGTTTTAGTAAATTACTCTTCTCTACATGGGTAGAGTTTGAAGTGCCTGCCTTATCAGTTAGCCAGTCCGTGGCCGGATTTTTAATGGTCTGGACAGATGAGACACCACCAGAAAGGAGGAATCGCCATTCCGAGGAATCCACCTCACCTTTTCCCTGAGATCAAAGATGCAAACACGGACTCAAGTTGGGCTATTGACTTGATATATGAGTAATGGGAGCTGATGCCGTTCAGCGAACGGGGGATCCGGAACCCACTTAGAAACAACCAAACCCATACGAACGGAAAACATGCATTATGGAAGCAATGATATGCATGCATGCAAACTGAACTCAAGCTGATATAAGCAAGTAAATACAGAGCGGTAATTTACTTGATGTAGTTCACAATGTCCGTGGAGACATGACATCTGATGTTGTCTTACATGCAATATGCATGGAGGCAATGTGAACCGAATGTAGAAGTTTAGTAAGAAAGGTATAAAGAACCCCAATTTACTGAGAGATGTATTTAGTAGATTATTGTACTGATGCACGGGGAGAGTCACGGATATTATTATACTGTTTGTTGTATTCGATCAGCAAAGCTGAAAACGATGGTGCCCCAATGACGTGGAGTTGACTGAAGATTGCGTACCTGGAGGACCTTGATGCAGAGCATCAGAGAAAACATGAGTTTATGTTTCTCAAATAAAGATCGACAGACATTGACGTACAGGGAGTACGTGAAATATTCATTCAAGTTTTCAATTCGTTTGTCAATCACAGTTGATTGTGCAGCACTCTCCATAGCTCGTACAAAGAGGCCTATAAACCATGGCAAACTGTACTGATACATAGGGTCGACTAATGCCAGATCTGAGATACAAAAGAAAAGAAGCGACGCTCTTGTTGCAACCTTTCGATAGACCTGTAACAATAAGATTTGTAGATCATTTAGATGGGTGTTAGTTTAACTCAAAAGTCTCCGCTCTTTTTAAGCACCACGGAAAAATCAACGGAGAATCTACCATGAGCTGAAACTTTTCCTAAATAATACTCGACTAAAAATTCCTCTTGTAACTTTTATTTAGGAGGCCTGGAGGTTAAAAAAGAAGATTCAATATCAGACGTCGTTATACGGGATTAGGTGGGCTTCCTCTGTTCAGATAAGGCATTACCTCACGGGTTTCATCAATAGCAACCTCCGTTTTCTCGGCCTCAAGCACCTTCACTTTTATCTCATCAGATGTGATCTTCGACTGCGCGAGAGTATTAATGAGGACCTCATCTTCTAGTATGTTCCCCTTCACGCAGGCAACAAACTTGGCTTAAAATCTGCTTCCCAGAATAGCTTCTGAGAATGTCCTTAGTCCGAATAGCCCAAATACTGAGATAGATTTCATTTTCATGATGTTATCATTCACGCGACATAGAACTGTAAGAGGGCGGACAAAATGGAGAGTAGGGCTCATAACGCTCAGTGACCTCATTCTAGGATCATTAAGTCTGGAACTGTATTCAACGTGGAGACCGCTTGGTTCGGTCTAAGTTTACAGCGTAAAAGGAGTGGTTTGGAGCATGTCCCATTTGCCAAATTTCTGCAGAAGCACAAGAGGAGATAATACCTGTGCGTTTGACAGAAGAAACAAGATCTTCGTTTCAAGCTCTTTCAGCTCACGTTTCATACTGGCGTTGGAAAGTGTTAATTGAGTTTTCATTTCGGCTAAATCGGGTCTTTCCTTAGTGACAACATTCCCCAACAATTGATCTTCCAACCCCTCGGGTGTGACGAAGAAGTTAAGGAGAGTGACTTTAACACTGACCTGTACACATACGTCTCAAATAAGGGGAAGAGGATCTTGTACAGGAAAGAGGTACATTTAAATGATAGCAAAAGAAAATTGAGCCCTGCATGCTCTACTGCAGAACCCAGATGTGGTGTTTCCAGGGAATGATACTCCGAGGCTAGCTTCCTACGCACTTAAGCGATGGAACTTTCTTTCCTTGATTACCATCCAAACTTCCCACGCAGCAGAAAATTAAAATCATCAGGTGTGCGTAGGGAAGTAAAAAGAGCAATCTAGATTTCAACAGAGATTTTCCTGTTAGAAGCTTTCCACCGGGCAATAAAATGCGAACTACCAGCTTACTGTAGACTTACCTCAGGAGCATAATGAGGGTTCCGAAGCTTTGTGGTCATAAAAAATTTGAAATCTTTGTGGTACGGAATAATATTCTCTCCAATCTTAATCACCTCTTGACCACCTTGCTTGTAAGTTTGTTGGAGGAGTAAAGGCTCTAATGCTGGGTCAAGAGCTTCCAGAACATTTTCTAGAAGCACAACACGCCCAAACCTGACTCCATTTTCCAGAGTCCGGAGGTAATCCTTTTCGGATAGTTTGATCACATCCAGCCCTATATCTCTGTACATGTTCTTTACCCATTTATTTGCTTGACCCTGTAGATGTGATATAACATACTGTATTAGTTCAAATTAGACTGCATAAGCAATCAACTTCATCATACCGGCGATTGTGAAGATTCGTAGGAAGTTAGGCACGGCAGTACCTGAGGATCAATCATCAGTGGCCATCGACGAGCTTTAGATACAATGATACCGTTGTCCTCGCTGAGGGTGTCGCTGGGTAAACCTGCTATGTTCCATGCCCTCATTTTCACAGGATCCTTCAAGCATCCCTGCAAAGTTATACCTGGGGTGTGTGGTACCTGAAAGGTAATATGAAAGTGATAGACACTTCTCATTTCGGAGGATAAAAACAACTCGTACTTGAGACCAAAGAATGAGGCATGGGCTCTTCTATAATTGATGTGGTTATTCTCCTCAAGTAACTTTGCATGATAATGAAATTTGAGAGAAGTGACGGTGGAACTGACGGTGGCTGTTCCGCAATTAATCTCGAACTGGAACTGGAACTTTAAGCTATTCCTCATAGTGAATTGGTATTAACCTGTTGCTTAGAAGGAAATCTGAAAGAATGCTTCAGTTTAGAAACAGTAGAGTTTCTCGATGGAATGATGATTACCTGCAACTCTGCCACCAATCTGACCCAGTCTAAGTTGAATTCCTCCCGATATGGAGGTGTAAAAGGCCCTGTATAAGCAATAGCACCAGCGGCAACTGCAACATCTCCAATCACGTTCTTGATATCGACTTCCAGGCTTGCTATGTTGGCGATCCACCTTGTCCTCTCACCACCAAGCCCGCCAATAAGCTTATCTGCGTTAGATAGCTTCTTTTCACAGTCGGAAGCTTGTTTGGCTAGTGCATCTTTCTTTGCAACAGCCGCACTTAAGTCAGCCTCGAGGAGGGCAATTTTACTTTCCACCTGTAGACAGTTATACATGTTTTAGACAGCTGTCATCACTTCCGACTGAGATTTCTCTCATACAAGCGTACACGATTATTCCTAACCGACCTGACAGAAGAATGAATCAGGTGGTCCACACGAATAACTCTAATCTTGTGAGGAAGTAGGAGAACAAGCTGAAATAGCTATCTCATGCAAGAATGGATGGTAAACGGATTGAAAGCATACTGGCATCGCAACCTCAGCACCTATCTTAAGCATCCAACACCCGATCAATCAGTTACCTCCTTGAGCTTGGCCTGCGCATCATGAAGTTGTGCCAGAACAGAATCCAAAACTGCCTGCGCTTCGGCCAACTGAGCACGCTTAGGAGCAACGACTTTGCATACTAGGTAGTAGGAATGCATGGCCCTCACCCACATGCAGATAGATGTGCATGCTTTAGACACTCTTGCAACCTGCAAGACATTCAAAGGGATGGTTTCAGTCTTCAAGACTAAGCCTATCTTTGTAACAGATTCATTGATCGAATATGAAGCCAATGCAGGATGCTTTCAGTGCAAACTGAAAGTTGTTACGACTTACTACGATCAGGTATATTAGGGATCCACAAACCTGACATGATATACGTTATCACACAACACGTTGGTGGTTTCTCATCATTCTTCAGTCTAAAGACCGTCCGTCCTTGACGACAAACTAGGGGAGCGGTGAGATATATATGAAGAAGCTCATCATAAACTTTATATCCTTGGGCATCACGTCTTTGCACGCATGCACCGTACCTGTTCAGGAGTAAAAGCTTCCATTGTGATAAAGGGCTCAATTTTCACGATGACAGATTCAGGAATGTTCTCCTTGTCAAAACCCAACAGCGAATCCAGAAACTTGGTCGGGTCTGTCAACATCTTTGTACTGGCGTCCCAGTAATCTGCAAGTTTCTTTCCCAGCTGCAAAAGCATTGGTTGACATCATTATCCATCCAATCACCACAGCCGATGATGCTGACTAACTGAATATGATCAGGTACTGCACCATTTTTCTGCAACGACAAGAGTCAATGCAGGAAATGGCAGGAAACTCATCTGACCTTATTTGGATCGGCAACCATCTTTGGAGCTTGCTGAAACATTATACAGCAGGCCTCCATGACCATTTTAACACCCTCGGGGGGATTTCTTAGGGACTTTACTTCGACAATATCATTCCTAGTCAACAATTTTAGAGATGATAGGGCTGCCTCAAGGGCTGGGAGCGCTTTATCAAGTTCAGCTTGGGCGCTGTCTGCGATGCTTTTGGCTTTAGCTGCCATCTTATTTGCTTCTGCTTCTTGTTTCCCAACCTGAACAAAACTGACAGATCTTTTCCTTCACTTGTCATCTCCAGGCTGGCAGATTCTAGAATAAGCGATGCGAAAAATCTTCACAATCAAAAAGCACTGTTAATTCCTTAGGAAGCAAGTTAGTCCGCGAAAGATAAAATACAACCTCCGCTTTTGTTATATCGGCGGCTTTCTTGTCATTTGAAATGACAGCCATCATTTCGTCTGCTTCCTTTGCGGTAGCCTGTAGGATGGGCTGTAATTGTACAAGCTCGTCCTGCATAACCGTCACTTCTTGTGCAGTTGTAAGAAGTTTGTCCAGACCTGCTTCAAGTCTTCCCTTTAGTCCTTGCAGATCGGACTTCTTCTCGCCCATAAGCTTGATGAAGAGCTGGAGAAGCTCGAGATAACTTGTAGGAGTGACGTAGTTATGACGATTTAGCTCCTGTAGGAAATCTGCAGAGCGCTTCTCTACAGATTGATGAACGTAGACACACGTCTTCACAAGTTTTACCACCTGTTCCGGAAAATATCACTTCTTAGCAAATGGTTGACTGTATCAGTTTCCTATGAGGATCAGATTGGACCAACAGCTTCTGTTGTAACTTTTCTTCCTACTAGGTTACGCATCAACGAAATTGTCTCACCTCTTCAGAAGTAAACAGCCCAGTGGCAGTGAGAAAATTATGAGCGACCGATTTCAAAGCTTCCTCTGGCCACTCGCTAAACCAGTCGATAGTACAACAGTTGACTAGAGATGGAAACATTCGCAACCTCGTACGAAAAGCATCTCCAATTGGACTCATGGCCAACACTACATGGAGATTGTGTCGCACACGCTTTTGGAAGGCGGTTTGAAGAGTCAACTTTGTCACAGGACTGCCGGATGCAAGAAGGATAGGACGCATCGCATTAGCAATAATGTCTAGGTCTTCGTTTTTCCACAAATTCGGTACCTGGATTGCAGATACGGTGGTTGTCACGCAATATGTAAAGGAAGCGATAGAAACATAGAAGGATATGGCAAAACCAAATTACGTTTCTGTTTGCAATTCGCTACTGCACACAATCCGACAATCTGATGTCAACTAAAATTTGAATGCTTCGAAGAAAAGAACATTTATGTCCACCCTTGCTCAGCTAGCTGCCATGAACTATTAGATACAGAAGCAAAAGGGCAATGGAGATCGCTCCGTGTCTTTTCCGTTCTCCATGTCAAGGGATTCAAGTGATTGCCTCCCCAGAATTTAAAATGTTGTTGATATCTTCCAAGAAAGATTCCATGATAATCTGGGTGTCAGAGAACAAGAACACTGTTTCCTTGTCATCCAGTCCCGCTTTGAAAAGGACTTTCTTCAAGTCTTCCTTCCACTCGTTGTTTCCATAGCCCTTAGCTATTTCAACCTGTAAAACATGATAACGTAATGGAGCCCAACCACACTTTGCAAGAGGAAGACTATGAGCAAGCGAGATGAGAAAATGAATTTCCATGTGTTGAGGCAGCAGAAGTTCAGCATCACATTGGGCATTGATCACGTTTGTAAACAACTAACCACGCTCATAATGCATGCGAGATGTACCTGAATGATCTCAAACTCTTCTATGAATGTTGCTAACCTAGAAAGACTTTGCCTTCCGCTCCCACCGACTCCAAGAAGTAAGGCATTCCCAAGTGGAAGCCGAATGACCCTGCATACTCGAGACACGTGTTCGATGGCATCCAGAAACAGCACAAGATTCATAGGGGCATTGCTGTTGCTGTTGTATTGTTCAAGGTACTCATACATTATTTTCTGAAGTTGAGGTAGGTCTTTGATCTGTGATACACATGAACGACATGAGACTCTACTCAATCGTCGAATGAGGTTCTGGTCCATATTATTACAAATTTTAGCTTCAGTATGTTACAACTGATCCCCTGGTAAATGTCAGCCCTGTGTTTTCTGTCCGTTTGTATCTGTCATGGTAAACGGACAGGAAACACTTCCGATAATTATTTAGACATGAACCTCCAGCATACCAAACAGTTCCAAGGCGCTCTCTACACGTTTCAACCAGTTCAGGACCAGCTATTTTAACAAGTTCCCATAATTAAACGCATGTTTGGATGCTAACAAATCGTCCTTGGACTTCTTTACATAATCGTGCAGTCTGAAACAGTGATGAAATGTGCAGAATAAAGTGATGAAATGAGAAAATATCGTATCTAAGTAATATGATATTGTAAATCCCTCCTCTTTGGGTTTCCCTTCTGGAACAGCTGTTTTCAACTTAGAATGCTTAGCTTACAACCTCTTCGTATATTCTCGGTTCTGCACCAGGTATGAAGAAATCCCCAAATATAACTCGATCTAGTGTAAAAAGACTATCCCACGGCATTTGAAAGTATTTCTGCAACTGTCCAGCAAGAAGGTTTCTAAACCAACCCCTGTCCTCATTGTTGATGAGCCGGTCCTGCAACAGGAATATCTCATCACATTAGCATGCAGCGTGTCCCGACGACTGACGTTGCAGATCGTCAAAGCGGAAATCCAGATTCTTCTACGAAAGAAAGGAGAATGGTGACAAATCCTGCGGTTGTTGACAAAATCCTTCTCACCTAGTCGTGAAGCACTAGGGCGACAAGGATGCACAAGTTCTAGGATATTTTTATAGTGTAAAGCCCTGGATGGTACTTCCAGGATTATGAACCAAGGAGTGGCTCTATCATCCCTATTTCATTGAGTTTCAAGAACAAGGTTAAAACTCATATTGGCGTCCTGGAATCATCAAGTCAACTGGGATGGGAAGTACCTGAAACACCCGCATTGCTTCATGTATCCAGAGTGCGATCACAGGTTTAACCTCTTTGGTAGTTTTCATATCTGCTCGAAGCAGTCCCTGTATGACCTTGCTCAAGTCTCTCAAGTTGAAAGTGTAATGAGATTTTGCTGGTGTCGGTAATAGCTCCTTTCTGATCGTGTTATAGATCTCTATCGTTCCTCCAACTAAAGAATTCACTGCTGACTTTACTGCTTCAGGAAATCCCAAAGTAAAGGTAGCTGTCACAATTGTTGAGAAAATGAGCATCAGACTGTCATCCGGCATTTCAGTAAATGATAAATAGTTGAAATGACGCAAGAATCGCATGGTTACAGGGTTCCTGCCTCCACCAGGGGGTCCCATACAGCCAACAAACTGAATGTCCACAATTGTGCGAAACGCACAAGGTGGATGTCTATCGTACCATCCTTTGTGATCCATCCACTGTCGAAGGATCTCAATCGGAGGCTGAGCAAAGTACTTTTCTCTCTGAGGCATGTTTACGTCATCAACAAATATCACGTACTTCTTCATTGCTGGTGGACCATATATACCCTTCCTTCTCTTTTCGGTCTTTGAATCTATAAGATCCTGTGTCTGATTTGCCCCAGTTCTTGCAGAAAAATTTATGAACACAGGAACATAAACGGGGTCCATATAATTCAACAGTTTATCCCTGACTACGAGGGTCTTACCCGTTCCAGTCTCCCCAACACATAACACATGCTTTCCAATCACAAGCAAGGAATGTATGACAGATTTATATCCTACGGAACCTGCAGTTGGGACTATCAGCTCAGAAAATGGTGTCTTAGGATCACAATTGTACTTTGGAATAGTAGTCATCCACTCAACCCATTGAAGATTGATATGGTCAAAAGAATACTGGAAAACATCCATGTCTTCAGGAGGTGGCTTCTCAACCTTTTGGTCTTTCATCGACTCTCTTATATGTTTATCAAACTTCGCTCGAGAGTCGTTATCGCAACTGGCACCAGCTGACCAGCAAATTGCGAACATAAACAGCGGCTCGAGGATCTGCAAGAGATGCGCGCAGTAAGCTCCTAATCACTTGAAGAAGACGACGTGAATGATCTCAAATGCAACACCTAGTACCATTGTACATTAATTGTGTAGAACCATTGAGTAATGGAATGGAAAACGCGTTACATCAAGACGGTTCGTACACAACTAAGCATGCAAGAGAGGACAGGACTTTGACATTGCGATCTTGGTGTGATGAGTATGTGTCGTGTAGGTGCCAATCACATGGAGTGATAAGCGAAGCATAAGACTACAATTAGTTCTGTGTACCTGCAGATGAGGATTAGTGTAAGTGTACCCTCCAAAACTAACGACTTGGGTCAGACTTGTGTTAGTGGTAGAGTGACGAATCGCACATATCTTACAAGGAAATTTCGTAGTCCCCCGAGAGTATGTGCTAGGACTGGGATGATGTAATCCAGGCATGCACTATGTGAGCTTGATTAACCAGAACATCAAAGGAAGCAGCTAGACGTTCATAGTAGAACCATTTACATTGAACCATTACACCATCAAATGTAAGTAGGAAAAGACAAAGCAGAATATTGAAGGATCGAACGTTACTGCTCACCTGAGGTAACCGTTGTTTCTCCTCATCTGTCATTACCTCGATTCCTCCCTCTTTACAGTAGGGAGCCATCAGAGCATCCATGATGTTGAACATGCTGAGTATTAAGTTGTCATCAGATGTTGTAACTGTTTGCTTAAGATACTTCCGGACAAACTTGACTGCGATTACTGCTATATTGCTGAACCACAAAGTGAACTTCTCTTGATATGCTGACACGTGTTTCTGTGTTCTTTGCAGCCACGAGGTAAGAAGAGGGTCAAATCCTCGTGCAAATGGTTCCATGAAAACCATTCCGCATCTGCTTACTGTTGCTGGTGATGCAACTGCCAAATCCTCGACTTCAAACATCATTGTCATTTGGGGCGACATTTGTATGATCTCACCACTCACCAAGCACAGCTTTTTATTATCGTCAAGCACTGTGTTCTACACCAGATTGCAGCAAAAGTCACATTCAGTTTCTCAAGTGATACAAAAGCCATAAGGCTGCCGATAACTCTAAATGGCAGGGTCAACATCCGCACTCGTCAACCTAACGCACTTGATAGATGATAAGTCCTTTGTTCTATCAATAAAAATCATGTAAAAATTAAAACATCAGAATGGTTTCGTTTACAAATCTCTAGAACTCTTATACTGTGCATGGTATGGCAAGGTCATCAACCATGATCCAACATCCAGAAATGTTATTTCATATGGTATAAAAGTTGTGCTTGACAGTTTCAGACTCGTTTAGAAACCAATTTGACACAAGATTTGTACAATACAGGTCAAGTTGGTAACATCATTTCTGCTCGTCTAAATTATATGGGAAAACGCCCAGGACTTTAATGATAACTCACGTACCATGTTTTCTATCCATATAGCATCTACAGGCCCATCAAACATCAACCACTTCTTTGCTGGCGAAGGGTCCTCTGCAAGCTCTCGCATGTAGCAAGCCAGAACTCCATCTGTCCATTCGTGAGTATTCTCGTCAAAATCTCCATACAATTGGCCCATTGAGATTGACTTGGGATTCAGACAAGCTACCCGAACCTGTACCAGGGAGACAACAATGAAGTTTAGTCTTAGGAAAGAGAAATACTTCCTCTTCGTTTAGAGTACGCAGTGTAGAGCACTGCATACTCTATGCCCATTGGTTCTTGTGCACAAGTTTACGATGAAGAAAGTAGCTACTCGTGAGGCATGTTGCTTTGGGCAAGTAAACGATCAGCGCAAACAGTCTGATTGCATATTTCTCCTTGACCTGGCTATTTTCAAGTACACCACCAACTTCTACATATTTAACAAATATATATATATATATATATATATGCCCTCGGACAATTGAACGTGACCTTTTCGTATATGGTTGATCCCTGAGTATTTAGGAGAGACATTGCCCCTGCAAGTGACCGGTAGTTCGCTGTCTTCCCTCCTCCAGTCATTCCGACAAGCATCAGTCCGTGTCTTACAATAGTTGTTTCGTACAGCTGAATAACCTGGTTCAGCATGATTTTCCACTTGTCAGCAAGTAATACTATCTGCTGCTCGTCCAGTTTAGAGCACTGAGTTTCCATTACAGACGGCAAGGTTGAAGTACTAAGCACACACATTACGTACAAAAGTAGAAAGCTATATGGATAGGATAACTCAAATGGTCTTGTTCTGGTATAGATCTGTCTCCCTTTAAGTTTCGGCATCGCATTTGTCATCGTGGGTAGCTGGGTTGGGGGACACTGACTCACCGGTTCTTTTCAGATCCTATTCTGGAATTCCCAGAATTTGAACTGAACCTCGTAACTGCCGATCTGCTGCGTGAAACTACTGATAGGATGATATGCCAAAGCATATATACTGAATGTATAACTCAATTTCCTTAAACCTTCAAGGATATTCGAGTGGACTCTAGTAACTAGAGGAGCAAAACCCCTCTGAGCTCAGAAAGAGTGGCACGTAATACCTTTGTTGTGAAGGCTTCAACAGCCTGAATGTTCAAGTCCTTGCCAACTGTTACAAGTGCTCCTATAAGATCATCATACAATATTGCCGGTGGCTCGACTCCTGGAAAGAGATCACTAATGATACCAGCAAACAATGGCAGATCTTGGCTCAAGAACTTCGGAACGTTAATATCTCGTAGACCTCGCAACAGCAACACATCTTCATCTTCATCAGGATATGCGCGTTTCAGGTTTCCAGCTGCGACAATCACACTCTTTACTGCCCTCATACCATAATCATAGTGGTCCTGCAAAAAATGCTTTTTGTTACTTGAAGTACTTCCCTGCCTACAAGTACATATATACTTAGCGCAAATACCTAGGTTGCTTCCGAGGTTATTGTTATTGTTGATTTATGTGCAGAAATATGTGAAATGTCTAGTAATTGAACAGAAGTCTACCTAGAACCTCACGAATCACATGGACAGCCAGCGAGGACTTCGTCGACTAAAGTTGATGGATGGGAGGTCTCCGTGCAAAGCGCTGAACGATGATTACTGTAAGATCCTAGAAAACTACACAAAACACTACAATAATTGGTGTTTGGAGTGCTTCTGCACCCCTGCAATGGTTGTGTTGTCATTGATTGCTACTGACAACTTCTCATGAGTGACAAAGAGTAGATGTAGAGAGATATAGACCTGGGATGATAGTTGCTCTGAGCAGAGTTTGAATGTGGCAACCATCTTTTGCGCGAGGCCTTTAGCTTTACGGAAACCAAAGGAGAAAAGACTAATTTCACCTATCAAGGCGTAGTCGGGAACCATCATAGCACAAGGTCTGAATAGTGCCTTCAAGTTGTCAGGAAGCTCCGACCGACCTGCATATCTGGATTTCTTGCACAAACGTGAGTTAGAATGTCCGGCTTCTAATTTAGGCGCTGCACCTTCGTGGGTGCAACTTCAGAAGCTCTGCCCTGGCAAGGGTTAAAGGGCGAGGCGAGAGTGTTTATCTTATGAATCTAACAAGATTCTTGCACATCGTTAATCTGCTCAAGCGTTTGTAGGTGCACCGTACCCAGGATTCATGGTGATATAAACTGAGCATGAAGGATCAAGAGAAATCTCCGTATCTTCAAATATAAATCGCTTGACTTTTTGTTGAATTGCAAGCTGAATGGTGAGAATTTGTTGGGCAATCACAGAAAGCACTTCTAGATCGATTCTGTTGAACTCATCAAAACAAGCCCAAGCTCCACTGCTGGCGAGACCTTTGAAAAATTTGCCCATGGCTAAGTAATCCAATCCATCAGAGCAGTTGAACACAACACATTGCTTAGCTAGAGCCTGCAGCCAGGTCAGCATACCCTCGTCAGTGTGGTTGGAAGAAGTTATGATGTAGGTTAGGTGAATGAGGAAACTCAATGCAGTAGATTTATTTTAGTATCCAGAGAGTGAGCTGGTCCTTTCCATACTGCCGCGGGTACCGAGGTGAGCAATGAAGTTACATATCAGAAAATTGATACATCTAACCTTAGCTAAATCCTTGGTCGTCTCTGTCTTTCCAGTTCCAGCAGGGCCTGCTGGTGCCCCACCAAGGTTCAAATGGAGAGCGCCCATGAGCGTCATGTAGCAACGATCAGTCAAGGGGGTAATGACCAACCGAGGGGTGTTTCCCAAGTATTCGTATCCATAAACAACAGAAGCTTGAACCATCTTTACCCAAATGCTCTCATTTTCCCAATAGTAACGTAGCTGGCTGACCCATTCAAAGTCCGTGGGAGCTTTCACCTGGTTGATCTCACAGTCTATCAAAACAAATCCAGCATTGATGTTCACTGGTTACATTGATGATTTGCAGTGTCAACTTGGAAAATAAAGCACTTCTGTTTGAATCCCTAGAACCAAGTACATTATCCACGTACCTTCTCATTGATTAATGCTTGCACAACATCACGAGCATGCACATCAATGACAATAAGTGCTCCAAGTGTCAGCCTCGCGAGTTTACTTAGAGGTGCACGGACCAGATCTGTTAAGCCTTCGAGTTGAACAACCTGATTGACAATACAACATTGCTAGTACATGAGGTAAAGAGGATAGCACACCATTAAACTACTATTCTGACCAGTGTACAGTCCGCGGTAACTCTAAAAGAAACAAAGTAATCGATATTAGAAGTTGAGGATGTTCGACCAGTGTAGAATTCTAGCCTTCTTTCATATCACTATTCATAGCTCAAAAGCTGATGTGTGAGATTAAAAGGAGAGGTACAATTTCAAGGTTGTTAGTTTAGTTAATATTTAGTTTAGAGATTTCTTTTGTTTTTAAGGTTTTTAAGGTTATATTAGAATTCTCTAGAAACCCTGCTAAATATCATCTACTTAGGGTAAAGAGGAGCACAACCCTAATTAGGGTTAAGCAAAACAACTCTCTAGGGTTTGCTGAACTGTATATAAGAGTGCTTTCTGCTTCTGTTTCAATTAGTTCTTTAACAAGGGTGATTCCCAACACCTCTTCCTTGCATTTAGTGAAGTCCTGAGGCTACTAGTGCTGTGTGAGAGAACCTAATTGATGCTTGTGAGCTATGATACAAAGAGAGGCCTAGTATTGTAGTAGTGATGTCTGGTACATCCAAGATAAGAGGGAGTGATAGACCTTCCACTTCAAAGAGTAGGAAGCATGGTTCTTATCAGGTTATGGGTCCACAATCACCACTGGGGTTGATAGGAGAACTCAGAGAGACAGAGAAACTGGGAAAGACTAACTACAAAGCTTGGGCTTTGGATGTGAAGACTATCTTAGGCAATTATGACTGTCTAGAGTTTGCATTAGAAGCTCATGATATAGATGAACTAGAGGCCAACAAGGAGGAGAGAGTCAAGCACTCTACTACTAGGAGGTTTCTGCTGAGGGCTATGGAAGAGCTAGCTAGAGACCTAGTAGATACTTATGTTTGGAGTTGGGAGATTTGGGAAAAAATCAAGAACTATTACACTGTTGAGAAGAAGGAGAGCTCCTATCGAGTCTAGTCTGCAGTAAGAACTTGAGATTGGAGGAAGGTGAAGATTTCACTTGTTATCTGTCAAAACTGCAAAAACTCTTCAAGTGTATCAAGGAGGATAGGGTTATACTTATAGAGAAGTATGAGATCAATCATCTCTTAGATAGTCTTCCTTCAAGCTATGACTCTGTCCTAGTAGCTCTGCAAGTTTTGCCTGTTGAAACTGTCACATGGGATTATATGATACACAAATTGCTGGTGTTTAGCAGATACAGGAAAGACAAAGGGCTGAAGTTATATGAGTAGGGAGATGCTGCTCTGTTCAATGCTTCTTCTCAGTCAAGAAGAGTGCCAGGTAGAAGAGTGAGCAAACCAGAGCAAACCAGAGTGAGTAAATCTGGTAAAGGAGTTAGCAGTGTTGATGACAGGACTTGTTATTACTGTCATGAGAAAGGTCATATAGCACCCATATGTCCCAAGAGAGGAGAAAGGAGAGAACTAGAGCTGAAGATGGTAGGCAAGAGACCTCATTCAGTAAAGGGACAAAAATCTGGGAGTTCAACTTACAACTCAGAGGAGTGCCATGAGATAGTCAGCGATGAGGAGGGGTACTCAGCAGAAGAGCTAGATTGTGGTATGTTTGCAGAATCACAGTTGTCCTCAAACGGTTCTGGCTGGTTCTTGGACTCAAGAGCCACCTCTCATATCTGTTATCAGAAGGAGTTGTTCTCAACTCTTCAACCTCTGAAGATTCCCAAGAGTGTTCATTGTGGACTTGGGATTCTGAATCCAGTGTTAGGAACTGGCAAAGTTCCTATTGCATTCATGGGATGTCTTGAAAAAGGCTATTTGAAAAATGTATTGTATGTTCCAGATTACACCAAGAACTTGATATCATTACATAGCCTCATGGAGCATGGTGTGGATGTTCTGTTTGAAAGCAACAGAAATCAATGTACTTTGAAGAAAGGAGAGCTGGTCCTTGGGTATGGTACTGCCAAAGGGAAGCTGTTCAAGTTGATGGAAGCTGATGGTTCTTATTCTGCATTGGTAGCAGAAAATAGAAATGATATCCATCTCTGGCATTTGAGGTTAGGGCACTTGTCAGTGCAAAACCTATATGCTTTAGAGAAGGTAGTGGATGGGTTGAAACTAGATCCCAAAGGAAAACTCGAGTTCTGCATTGGGTGTGCAGAAGGTAAGGCACACAAGGCTCCTATTCCCAAGAAATCTTCATCTAGAGCTTCTGGTGTTCTAGATGTCATACATTCTGATGTATGGGGATACATGACTGAGAAGTCATTGGGTGGAGCAGCCTACTATATTTCCTTTGTGGATGATTACTGTTAGAAATATAATGCAGCGTTATGTTAGACTACTGTTCACATGTTACTGTTCAGCTACTGTTCACATGAGTTACACGTTTGACAATGAGTTACACGTTTTAACATTGTAGATGCAAAGGTGTGCTCTAAGAGTATGCTCATGTACTTATATAATCCCAGTTCTAGGATTATCACTAGTTCAATCAATCTATCTCACAGTACTCATTTCATTTTCTCACATGGTATCCAAACGATAAGTTTCAGAATTCCTTTTAGCTGCTAGGGGACACCTTAGCACACACACAAATTTCGAAATTCTGAGAGGCCTAAGTTTTACACACTAGTGTATCTAGAAAAACAAGAGTCCCTTGTTCCTCCTCTGAAGAGTGTCTTTTTCTTTGGGTTTTAGGAGAGAATTTTCTCTTATATCCTCTGTTAGCCTCCTCTCTCAGTTTGGGTTTTGGGAGAGAAATTCTCCAATATCCTCTGTGCATCTAATCAACATGTCTGCTGCTGGTGTTGGTCCTGGTGTTGGTGCTCCTGCTGGTGCAATATTTGCTACTCCAGCCATACAATTTGACTCAACCTTTGTCAAATTCAATGGCAATTATTTCCAATCTTGGAAACATTGTCTTTCCCTCAAAATGAAGGTGACTTTAGTTTTTACAATTGTTGATGGTACTGAAGTTAAGCCCACCTCAACTGCTACCCTACCTGATTGGGAGCATAGGAATCTTGTTGCTCTTGAAGCAATCAATTTAACATTAGCTCTTGAGTTTGTTCCCACCATCAACAGACACATGTTGGCAAGCGAAGCATGGATGGATTTAACAACCATGTACGAAAGTACTGATGATGTCACAATCATGTACCTACTGGGCACTTGATGAATTTGAAGATGAGTGAAGGCACCAGTGTAGCAAAGCACATTACCAATTTTTGAGGAGTCCTCACCCAATTAGCTGCGGTGAACAACCCAATCGATGACCAGCAGGCTAAGCTCCATTTGATGAGATCTATGCCTTCTAGTTTCAAGTGTTTTCTGCAATCATTGCGAACACAGAAGGCACTACATCTCTCTTATGTCATTGCTCTTCTTCTTCAAGAAGAGATCAGTATGAAGTATGAAGGTCTTGTAGAGCAAACAACTGCTCTAGCCGTCATACAAGGCTCTACATCTTCTTACAGAAACAAAGGTTCAGGAACATACCTATGCTCATGAACATAAATAGTGTTCTGACCCTCAGGATGTTCAACTGGATTTAATCTGTGATCTGACAATTTTCATTCCCTCTCCTGCTTCTAGTTCGGAGTCTACCCGCAATCTATCCCCACCAACTCCTACGCAGTCACCTCCTCTCCACAATCTTATAGCTCCAAGAATTCTTTTTGCATTACCTTCTTCACTACAATCCTTACCTTCTAGTTCTGGCACTCCACACAGATCCTCAGGATCCTCTATCATTGTTTACTCTAGAAGGCCAAAATCTCTACCTTCTCCAGATGCTGTCCAAGCACCTTCTGTACGTCAAGGCACCAGGGTTCGCACTCCAGTTCAAAAATATGATGCACTTTTGGAGTCTGCTAATGCATTGAGCGTGCATTACTCTGCATCTGACCCTGATCCCGACCCTTATGAAGCTGCTATTGCTGGACCTGATCCCAGTAAATGGTTTGAGGCTATTCAAGATGAGCTTCAGTCCATGGAGAACAATCAAACATGGGTCATCACTGAGTTACCAGCAGGTCGCAAGGCAGTCACCTGTAAGTGGATTTTTAAGAAGAAATGTGATGCACAAGGCTTGATTCAAAGGTACAAGGCTCGACGACTTGTTGCTCGTGGTTTCTCTCAAGTTCCAGGTATTGACTACACAGAGACCTACTCTCCTGTTGTCAAATTGACAACAATTCGCGTGCTGCTTGCTTACTCAGCTCAGAATGATTTGGAAGTGCATGCTCTTGATGTCAAAACAACTTTTCTCAATGGCACATTGACTGAGAAAATCTACATGCACATTCCTCCTGGCTTGCTGACTCCTGACCAGCATTAGCAGCAACAAGCCACTAAACAAGGGCAATTGGTTTTACAGCTCTACATGGCTTTGTATGGTCTCAAACAGTCTGCCAGACAGTGGTATCACAAGTTTGATCAATTTTTACTAGGTTTGGGATTTCAGCGCTCTGGAGCTAATTCTAATCTCTATATCTTCCATTCTGGTTCTCATTTTGCCATCTTACCTCTTTATGTAGATGACTGCATCCTTGCCAGCAATAACTTTTCACTTCTACTCTCGGTCAAATAGTCTCTTAAACAGGGTTTTGAGATGACTGATCTGGGAGAGATTAGTCATTGTCTTTGGTTGCAAGTCACAAGAGACAGAAAACAAAGAAAGATCAGTCTATCTCAAGAGAGATATTTAAGAGAGATTCTTACTCGTTTTCATATGCAAGACTGTAAACCTGTTTACAATCCTGTAGAGTCAGGAGTGAGATTAAGTCTTCAGGATTGTCCAAAAACTGATCAAGAGAGAGAGTATATGAAAACAGTACCTTACCAATCTGCAGTGGGGAGTTTGATGTGGGCCATGGTCAGCACTAGGCCTGATCTGGCTTATGCTGTCAGTTCAGTTGCCAAGTATATGGCAAATACTGGCCTGAACCATTGGAAGGCTGTCAAAAGGATCTTCCGGTACATTCAAGGTACACTGTCACTGGGCCTAACTTCATGGGTACTCCGACTCAGATTGGGGAGGAGATAAAGACACAAGACGATCTACAGGAGGATACTGCTTTATCTTCTGTAATGCAGCTGTCTGTTTGTCAAGCAAAAGGCAAGCTTCTCTTTCTTTATCCAGCACTGAAGCTGAATACATGGCCTTGTCAAAGGCAGCAACTGAAGCAGTATGGCTTAAGCGCTTGTTAAGTGACCTGGGTTTTCCTGGAGAAACAATGAAGCTGTACTGCGATAGCAACAGTGGAATTGATCTCATTACTCCAACAAAGCAGCATGAGAGAACAAAGCACATAGACATCAGATTCCACGTTCTCAGAGAAAAGGTGGAAGACAAGGAGATCTCTGTTTCCCGGGTGGACACCAGAGATAATACTGCCGACATTTTTACTAAGGGATTGACTAGAGAACTACATACAAGGTTTTGTCATGCACTAGGAGTTATAGATAATAGACAATTACAAAACGTCCATTAAGAGGGAGTGTTAGGAATATAATGCAGCGTTATGTTAGACTACTATTCACATGCTAGTATTCACATGCTACTATTCAGCTACTGTTCACATGAGTTGCACGCTTGACAATGAGTTACACATTTTAACACTGTAGATGCAAAGGTGTGCTCTAAGAGTATACTCATGTACTTATATAATCCCAGTTCTGGGACTATCACTAGTTCAATCAATCTATCTCGTAGTACTCATTTCATTCTCTCACAATTACAGTAGATAGAGCTTTATCTATCTCATGAAAAGCAAGGATGAAGTGCTCCAAAAATTCCAGAAGTTTGTAGCCATGGCTGAGTTGCAGACTGGGAGGAAAGTCAAGCGATTGAGAACAGATGGAGGCAGAGAGTACAAGAATGAGGAATTCCTCTCTTTTCTGTCAGAAAAAGGAATCCTCCTTGACTGTACTGCCAGAGACAGTCCTGCACAGAATGGAGTTGCAGAAAGGTTGAATAGGACACTGGTGGACAAAGCATTGGCAATGCTCCAACATGCCAAGCTGGAGAGAAAGTTTTGGGGTGCTGCAATGCAAATTATCTTAGAAATATCAGTGGTACCACAGCATTGCAAGGAAGAACTCCTGAAGAATGCTGGAGTGGTAAGACACCTAATCTTTCAGCTTTGAAAGTTTTTGGGTGTCCTGCCTATGTTCATATCCCCAAGGAGCAGAGGAGGAAGTTCACAAAGAAGGCTGAGAGAATACTTTTTGTAGGATATGAAGAGGGACTGAAAGGATATCTTCTGTACAATCCTAAGTCTGGACAGATCATCAGAAGTAGAGATGTACTCTTTGATGAATTGAGGACTTGGAGTGAGAACAGTGATGAGTTGCAGAAGCAAGCTGATCAGTTTGATCAGCCTGATCAATCTATCTTCCCAAGCTGCAGAGTCAGTTTTTCAGATCAATCATCAGAAGAGCAATCTCTACCTGAAGCTCATGGTTCACCAAAGGAGAGTCTGAAGGTGTACAAAAGAAGGCCTAAACGGACAGTGGTTTCTGAGTCTGATACTACAGAAGATGACTCACAGAAGCAGACTGCAGATGCAGAATCTCTGAGTGAGACTCCAGAGATGTCAAGAGACGGCATGAATCTTTTGGGCACAGAGCCAAGAAGATCACAAAGAGATAGAAAATCTATTGACAGACTTGGTTTTCTATCAGAAGAGATGTTAGATGAATCTTACATCTGTCATGAAGATTGTGATCCAGACACTTTACAGCAAGCTATGCTCAGACCAGATTCGAGTCAGTGGGAGTTGGCTATAGCAGAAGAGAAGAAGTCTCTTCAGACTAATGGTACATGGGTACTAGCTGATTTACCACCAGGTAGGAAAGCAATTGGCTGGAAATGGGTTTTCAGGGTCAAACGTGGAACTGAGAATGAGACCTGAACTACAAAGCAAGACTTGTTGCAAGGGGCTTCAATCAGAAAGCATCAATAGATTATTCAGAAACTTTTGCACCAGTTGCCAGGTATGGATCTATTTGCATGCTTCTAGCTCTTGCAGCAGAGAGAGATTGGGAAGTGGAGCAGTTAGATGTGAAAACAGCCTTTCTCAATGGAGATTTGAGAGAGACTATTTACATGGATGTTCCAGATGGATATACTGAAGGCAAAGGAAAAGTATGCTTGCTTAAGAAGGCTTTATATGGCCTTAAGCAAGCTCCTAGAGCTTGGTATGAGAAACTGGACTCATACTTGAGAGAGCAGGATTTCAAACGAGCCGATTCTTACATGAGTGTGTATACTAGAGATGATGTATACATAGCTGTATATGTAGATGATCTATTACTGTTGGGGAACAGTGAATTTATCAAAGGAATGATAGATTTCTTGTGCTCTGTTTTTTGAGATGACTATCCTTGGTCCTGTAAAACTCGTTTTGGGAATCAAAGTGAGGAGAGAGAGAGAAGCAGGATGGATCCGGATCAACCAACCACAGTATGTGAGATACATACTAGCTAAGTATCAGGTGACAGAAGCGAACCCTGTCTCTACACCTCTTGGTCTGAGGTGGACGCACAGCAGAATCATAGATGGGGAGGTGAATCTCTGTGACAAAGTGTTATATCAAAGTGCTCTTGGTTCTCTAATGTTTATCATGGTCTGTTCAAGACCAGATATATGCTATGCAGTGGGAGCACTAGCTAGATATACTAACAACCCTGCGCAAGTACATTGGAAAGGTATAAAGAGAGTATTCAGGTACTTAAAGGGTACTCAAGATGCATTCTTGGAGTACAAAAGGCAAGGTAACATACTTGCTCCTACTCTTGAAGTATATACAGATGCTAGTTGGGGAGATGACACAGATAACAGCAGATCAACCACTGGATATGTAGTTATGCTTATTGGTGGAGCAATCAGTTGGCATAGTAAACAACAAACATCTGTTGCACTGTCTACTACTGAGGCAGAATTTATGGCTGCCTCAAATGCTACTCAAGAAGTCATCTGGAACAGGAGACTTCTTAAGGAGTTGAGTTTTGAGCAAGAGAGTCCTACTACGTTGTACTGTGACAATACAGGAAGTATAGCACTCAGCAAAAATCCTATACATCACCCAAGGACTAAGCACATTGAGATTAGAAGAAGATTTGTAGAGGAGAAAGAAAAAGAGAATGCTGTGAAGTTAGTTTACTGTCCTACACAGGACATGACAACAGATGTGTTTACAAAAGCATTATCTAAAGATAAACACATAAAATGTGTAGTAGCAATGGGAATAGTCCTAAACTCTCATTATATGAGAATGTTAGATTAGTTAATCTCTAGTTTAGAGATTTCTTTTATTTTTAAGGTTTTGTTAGAATCCTCTAGAAATCCTGTTAAATATTTTTTACTTAGGGTAAAGAGGGGCGCAATCCTAATTAGGATTAAGCAAAGCAACCCCCTAGGGTTTGCTGAAGTGTATATAAGAGTGATTTCTGCTTCTGTTTCAATTAGTTCTTCAACAACGATGATTCCCAACACCTCTTCCTTGCATTTCGTGAAGTCTTGAGGCTACTAGTGCTGCGTGAGAGAACCTACTTGATGCTTGTGAGATGTGATACAAAGAGAGGCCTAGTATTGCAGTAGTGATGTCTGATACATCCGAGATAAGAGGGAGTGATAGACCTTCCACTTCAAAGAGTAGGAAGCATGGTTCTTATCAAAGGTAATAGAATAGTCTCAACTAACCGTCACCTTATCATGGAGTTTGAGATGATGAGTGTATGGGTGATGGAAAGAAACACAAATATCAGAGTGGAGAAGTTATTCTCTGGGGTCTTACACATCTCAAGCACTTTTCTGCATTACTGAGCATGAAATGCATTCCATCCAATAAAGTTGCTTAATATAAAATTCTGTATCTAGGCATTCTGACTTCCTTGTTGGAGACCTTAGTTTAGGCGACATTCGAAGCAAGATCCTGGACACTGTTCTGTGAAATTCTGGATCTCTCAAATCCAATCCTGACTGTGCCTGTGCATCACTCCTTAACAAATCAGAGCAGAGGAAACCAAAAGGGCAAAATCCTTTGAAAAGCCTTGAAACGTGGTAAATTTGATGAGCCAACCTGAACACTGTCAAAAAATTCTTGCAGATTAGCTCCTCTGATAGCGCCCTCTACGCCAATGGTCCAGTATACGGAACTTCCAGCTAAAACCACTTGCCCAGGCCATTCCTGAACCCATTGAGTTCTTACGGTAGTTCTATACGATGTAACAGATAGTTTGATCTGCACAGACGGGCCAGTTTAGCCTCTTCTCTGCGGGGAATCTGCAAGATCTTCACTATTCCATCACGAGCAGTGTCAATTTGAATTTCAGACAGATATATGAATACGTAGATCTTACCTGATGATGTACGCTTTCCTTCATTTTCTGTTCCACTTGACTCAGCCAATTTTCCACATTCCCTACAGGGCTCATGGTTGTTGCCAACGGAACCTAGCAGCCGAAGATTGTAGATATTATGGAAAGCTATATTTTTCATGTCAACCAATCGGCATTTGACAAGCTTACAGCACAAGAGGTGAAGATACTTGGAGTTCAGAAACTTCTGAAACCAAACGTAGCAAACAACCTAGACTGGGACATTCCTCGTTCCAACCCTCAATACTTTAGTGTTGTCTATTCATAGAACACAAAAGTCCTCACTTCGACAGCCAAGTCGGAGCAATGTATATGAATTTGGCCAATTGTATAGTGATGCTCAAACAAATGTCTGGTTTCATAGAAGATAAACAAGCTGATCTGATCGAGTGGAACAATGGCCTGCAGTACCTTCTCTCCTTCAGCAGAGTTCATGGCAACTATTTCTAGGTCTTTCTTGAAGTCCAGGGAGTCAATAGCTTCAAAACATTTGTGAAGATGCGGTTGGACTGCAAGTGGGTTTTTCGCTTGAGATAAAATTTGCAGCAATTCATCATTTGAAAGGAAGAAGAAACGGCTGAATGCCAATCTTTTCGTCTCAAGATAGTCTGCAAGTCCTTTCTGTACCAAGTCTAGAAGCTGCAATGCAAGACAAGGTAAGAAATAATTGACAAGGGGAAAGATTGTGCAATGAGACATAACCACTAATGCGAAAGAGTGATTTCAAAATTTTGATATCCCGTAATGGAGGCCAGTAAGCAATCTGATCATATTATCAAGGTCTAGATAGCTCAAAAGAAATTGCTACAGAAGCTCATTTATCCTGAACAAAATCATTAAAAGGACAAAGCTTGAACTTGTAGAGCAATGGAGGTACCCTGTTAGACTCCCGGAATTGTTCTAACAATTTTTTGCTGGAGCACATCGTCAAAATCTGAGGGGTAGTATGAGCCTGTGCCAAAGCTTTTCGCCAGATATTGTTGACAGTCTGAAATCTTTTACTTTCAGTAGGAAGTTGTGTTTGAATGTCAGGACTACTGAAAATTGGTTCGAGATACATCCACTGTCGTTGAACCATCAACCACTCCTCGACAACCTCTGAAACAAGCATAAGTAGCTGCTCCCACTTTGCAATTTTGTCCTCAAACGGCTTCTTGAAAGGTGAGAAACTCATTGCTTGTGTAAGCACAATGTGATCATCTAACTGCTGCAACGTCGCTTCTTCAATCTTCATAATATAGGTGCCTGTCTCTTTATACTCCAGAATCTGCAGTATTGAAGAACGTTATTAAACAGATCGTAGGCAAATTAAGAGTCATGCATCAAGGACTTCAGAAAACTCGTTGCTGGTACCCAAGCGATTGCATCTATAATCTCTTTGAAGGAAGCTGACTATTCCAGGATGTAAATGTTACAGACTCTATGATGACCATCACCATAAATGTCTTCTCTTCATTTTTTCGGTTGCAAATTTATTTCAAAACGTTGTCCTACAGTACTATGCCCATTCCGTGATTGACATTCATACTGCAGGGTCGTGGCCGTCCACTCATGAGCTTCATTCGAAGCCTTTGTAATGACCACAGTTTTATCCGTATAGATGTAGCAGTTCAAGCACAAGTCTCTCAATAAAGGATAGCGGACAGTAATTTAGTACCTGTAGATCTAGACTCTTCCAATCAGTCTCCATCTTAGTCAGCTGAGTTTCAATTCCAAACTCTTTGCTTGCAAGATCTGCAACCTCTTCCAAGATCGGGAGATGATTGAGCAATCCCATCTGAATTCCTTGCTGAAGAGAGAAGGCATCAGTCGGGTGAACGTCGAGATTGAGCTTAGTGGAAATATCATCCCAATGCCGGTCACGCATACCCCCTTGTCGCAGCGCAGCTATTAATGGGACGTACGGCTTGAACTCACCGACCTGCGATGTTTGGCCAAACAACCAGGACCAATTCTCACTAACCACAATCGTCCTAGTTGTAGTGACTTGAACCCTGTAGATCAGTTGCTCAAAGCTTCAACAAAACACCAAACATTCGGCAAATGAAAAGATGCGATCTCTAGCAGCAATAGAATTGAGTCAATTCCTGTTTGCTTGCACTTGGAACTGAAGCTATCAGGCATGACATGGAGTGGCATATTAAAGCAGAACGGGGACAAACAGCGACCTGTGCTCGAATATCTTCGCAATAAGTTGCTTGAGTCATTAGGTCTCTCTTGCTGAACTCTTTTCCATATTTGAAGAGACCTTTCCACCAGCCGATGACCAGTTTCTCTACTTCATCAGGCACCAGGTTATTCCAGGAATCCTCCATCCAACCTTTGTAGCGCTTTTTCCATTCATCAGCTGATACCCAAAGGTAGTTAAAAGGTTCAAATGCCTCCTGAATTCTTTTTAATCGGCTATAGTCAGTAGGGGGTACGCCAAACAAAGCTTCCCTTGAGTTGAACAATCGTGTTACTTGCTCTGCCTTCCGCAATCTGTCGGCACATTCACGTGCTTCATAAGAAACCAGCTCCACCTGCACGAGACAAATTGCCGTCCTGTCAAATACTGGTAAATTAAGAGAATGGAGCTCTTGCTATTTACACACATCAACGGATTGTACAGACCTCATGTGTAGGTGTGTAACTCTGTATCTAATGACTGACTACATGCTAAAAGTTACTCAACCTGAGTCATGTCGGTGTAATTATTGAATGTATTAACGGTAGCGTCCACGCTTTCCAGGGTATTCACGAATAAAGCTTGCTCTGTTTCCATTTCTTTCTGATAACGTTCATTATCTGAAGCCAATGTTTTCTCTGTTTTCTCACAAAGTTTCTCAATCTTTGATGGCCATGTCAGCAGTGTCCACTTCTGACCAAAGTCATTATCAGTAAGGGCATATTGCAGATCTTCCATAGCTGTGTAGTATACCTGCAATTTGATTGCAACATCCACGGATCACGGTTTGCTGCGTAGTGGAAACATCAGTTAAACTATTTCCCGATTTCTGAATTATATCCGGAGGTGAGATTTCCCTTGTCTGTCCACTTTGGAGATCAGACCTATCACTTGGTATTATGGAGGAGAAGATTACAGACCACTTCACATAGCATTTATAAGCACTCTCTGGAAGAAGCAAAGCCTACTGGCATATTGTTTCTAGCTCTATTTCTGCAGCTCCGGGGATTTCAGAGAAGTCTGATAGATGTGGAGGCACGGGTCTCTATCGAGATTGGGGAAAAAATACTACGTACTTCAAGTTGATCGATCTCTTGTCTCAGCTCAATTACTTTCCCAGGTACAGTAAGAATGAAGTCTTTCTGTGCTGCTACCTCCTCAGGATTATGAGTTTTATTCTTGAGCTGTTTTTCTATCTCTTCGAACCTCTTGTGTTTGTCCTGACCAAGTTGCTTCGGTGTACTGGCTATAAGCTGCATTACTGCGAAAATAGGACACGACAAACATGGAACCTTCAAAGTTCAGCTGATTCAAGATATTGACGCAATAATCACAGAATAAACTGAGCATTGGATAAAAAAGGGCTTTGACATTTGCTGCTTTAGGAAAGAAAAAGATCCAAAACAAGCTTGACAGAGAGACGTGGTCAGGTTTTCGTACCAATGTCACATAATTGCTGTTTCTTCTGCAGAAGTGACTGTCGGATCTTCTTGCAGGTGACTTGAAACGTCCCAAAGGATATCGAGTTTGGTATCCTTCAGGCCACACAGGTAGTTCATAAGTTTATAGGTCTTTAACAGCTCAAAATTAGTTTCCTTTAGTAGCCGGAGAGCATAAGTAAATTTATTCTGATCAAGCTGACGATAGACTGATTCCGAGAAATTAAACCAGAATTTTCTTAAAACATGGTTACCAGCCTGCGACTTCAATGTCTTAAGGTTCAAATCATTGCTTCAACCTGAGTGGTAACGAGTCAATGCTGCATCAGAGGTTGATCAGCAGACCTTCTGTCCAGATTATCTTGTTCTGCTTTGTGGGCGCGAACCTCTTCAAGCAGATCTTTTAGCGATAGCTTCTTTGCAATTAGCTCAGCCTTATATTTTGGGACGTCCAACTTAAGGAGAGGCTCAAATTCGACATATTTATCCAGATACAGTCGGGCAACAGTCATGGACTTCCGTATTGCTGCCTACACACAAGAAAACCCTTAAAGTAGGAGAGATTCCATGCAGATAGGCGATGCTCTCCTCTAAAGCACAAGACATCTGCCAGCGACCAAACTTTGGTATGTCCAGAATCAAGCAAGTGCCCCGATGCGTTTAACTGATAACACAGAGTCAGAGCTGCATAACCGTAACAGTAATGACTTTCAAACAAAAGCTGACGAAGCATGAGGCTCACTTTACCTGAACCCGGGTTTTCAGTCCAATGATTAATAGCTCTTCTAGCATTGGAGTAGAAAGGTTTGGGACTTGACTCCAAAATTGGTTTTCCATTATCGACGCTTCAATTTGCGGAACTGTTTGAAGACACTTGACAGCAAATTCAAGAGAGCGTACAGTAACTTCTTCAAAATTTTTGATTTGTGTGTTGTACTCAAAGATACCCCCTTCGGCAGTAACTATCTCCAGTGCAAACAGCGGAGGCTTTTTAACCATCTGTTACATACAAAACAAAGGTACTCAGTGGTTGTCTACGAACGTCCTCAACTAGCCTCTCCAAGTCACCTTTTCACAAGAATGATATTTTTAACCGAATTGCTCTGGAGTCTACTTCACGTTAAATGCCTTGCTGCAGATATGGTGAAGTTGGACAAAGTTGCGTGCAGAGCTGATCCACACATTTACTGGCAATGTCTAAAGTCTACCTCTACGAGAACTGGAATTTCCAAATCTCTTCAACAACGGTAAACTATGACTTCGACAGGCAGCCTTCCTTCCGCAATAAATCTTTTATCGAATTTCCACTTGGAAGACCTGGTTTACGAAACAAGTTCGTCACCAGTGAAAGAAAAGGATAGTCTTTCAGGATGTTGCATCGAGTTCTCTAGGAAAAGAATTATCGGGGACCAGACTTCCTTTCATCATTGCAGAAGATTCTGTTTCTACAGAGTTGGTTAAGAATTGACATAATATCGCACAGAGCTAAACTTGTTCCTGGTGTTGTACTTCAAAGACTAGCATTGCAATAGAATTGCACTGCAGGAGTGTTGAGCTAGGAAATTGTCCGCTGACAAAGAATCTATCTCAAACATTAATCACAGCAAGGTTACACCCATTGGCAATGGGACAAGAACAACATGAAGTTGAATCTCATTGTTCGAACATTCGTTCCTGCGGACTGGAGCTGTCAAATGATAGAGGTGAAATTTACTGAGTCTAACAAAGATTGGAGAAAAGTGTGAAGTCCCTTTTAACAACTATTAATTTAAAAAAAAAAGTCTTAAATCCATTCTATTTTAATCCTACTTTATAAGTTCAAATTTATGCGGTGGTCACCGCTCAGCACGGATTTATTTGTATCAGTTTATTCGAACAGACTCCTGCTATTATACTGATAAGTAATCTGCAGTGACGGCCCAAGGCCTCCGCCAAAATGAGTTCAAGCCTAGAAACATTCAAACGCGTTTCGACCTAAATTATTCAAAGAACCAAAATATTGGATTAAAAACTGAAATAACTTTACACCCTACCCTCTTTCATCATACGGAAAGAAGATTCCGGTAGCAATGAAGTTTTCTTGCCTTTATCATTAGCATGCGTAGTCTTTGTATCTGGTCTTCAAGTAGCCTCTGAATGGAGTTGTTGTTTTGGAAAATCAACTTCTATAAAAATTGAAGGAAAGATAAACTAAATTCATATTCAAATAAACTCCAGTATACGGAGTTGTTCATTTCTGTATTTATATAGAAAGGAATAGGTTGCCAAGAACGTATGTAGTAAAGAGCATATTTTTTATACAATTTTTTATTTTTATTTTTATCTTTTATATACGTTTACTGGCACGATTCAATAAAATAAATTTGGAATCGGTCAAGAAAAGGGAAAATAAATGCCTCAGCTATATCAAGTTCCGTATTTGACACAATCCGTTTGGTTATGCGTGTTTTCAACAAGACCGAAGGAAAAAGATAGAGTTGGAGCGCAGTACAACGGAAAGTTGTATGCTGCGTCTGGGAAGAATGAATCCTTCCTAGAAAAAAGAATATATCGATTTTCTTTTCATTTAAACTGTAGGTGCGATGATTTACTTCACGGGCGAGGTCTCTGGTTCAAGTCCAGGACAGCCCAGCTGCGCCAAGAAGAAGACAAAGAAGAAGAAAACTTACAGCTGCAAAGTCCTGCTGTGGCCATGTGCAGTTGACTTCATCTGTGTCGACTACTTCGACCATCGGACCTCCGCAGTGCTTCTCAATAAAAACTGCGTACTTATCAAGAGTTTCTTCAAGCAAATATCGCAAGGCATCTTCCATGATATAACGGACCATCGTAAGGTATCGTTTCATCTTGCTTGCTCGATAAGCTTCTAAACTTGCCTCCTTAATATTGAACCATCCTTTCCCCGCATCCTTGAAAGAGCTCCGTATAATGTTTCTCAGGAGTGTCAACCAGCTGGTAATTCACTACAGAGACGTTATTAGACTTTAGTAGTGTTGTCATTCACTTACGGTTTTTCGGGAGTTTTGGAATTTAGAATTACAGGGTATCACCGAAACTCAGCTGCCTCTGCCAGGCTGTAAGCGTCAGTTATCGATCAAATGAACACTACATAAATGAATGCACCAACCGTATAAGCTGTCCTGGTCAGATACCAAAGTCAAAAGCATGATAAGCTATCTGAACTGATATACCTCTCTCTCAAGTGTAACAAAGCCTGCTCAGCTGTCTGTGTCTCCATAGACTCAAACTCATCTAGCCGCAGACTTTTGGTGTAGTGGGTACCCAGCAGTGTTAGCTTGGGTATTTTATTGCACTCGAATCGAAGCTTCGCAGTCGCGATGATCACCACTGTCCTTGTTAAACAGGACATAAAGTAAAACTCACTTGACTGCTCTTCGTAGTCGTACTCCGGTACTTCAATGGTTCCAGACCTGTGGTGAGCAAATATGCTCTTAGTTAGAAAAGCATCAGTACTCATTAAGTAGATATCCGAAGATACCTACTAAAACGTTTTGCTAGTAAATATTCTTACAGAAAGAAAGCATCTCAAAGATGTGGGTTGATTGGTCATAGAAACTAAAGAAATGGTCTGAGACTTGAGGCTACCATGGCACAAGTCGTTTGGGCTCATCAGGTGGAAAGTCAACCTCCACGTCAACTATGAATTCATTTGCGGGAGTAGGTTTGTGTTTCATGCTCTTATCAAAGGTCAGTTTGTTCATAACGTTTCCGTAATCCGTGTTCACTTCTGTCAGAAGCCCTCCCACGTCCATCATCTTCTCTTTCATGAACTTTGTATTGTAACAGTTGGTCCTTACCCGTTCCAGCTGTTCCGGGGTCATATACGTTCTGTCTTCTATGGGCATTGCTTTGATGTAGCAATTGTATTTCTGCGGACCCAGAGCATCAGAGACATGAAAGTCGGCGCGACATAACGCTAAACTGGAGGTAAAATATACATCTTGAAACAAGATGGGAATGAACTATACAAAGTAACAAAGGCAGAAAGGGAGCATACGAAGCATGAGAAGTAGTGGTCGGAGTCACCAACATCTGATTGGATTTCTAAATCTGCTTGGCTGGGGATCACTAAGATGTGGAACGAAGGTCAACAGACCTGTCTACAGATCGCCGGTTGTTTGATTACCCAATTCTGCTCATATATCTTAAGCATTTGCACAACAGGTTCTCTAACATTTATTATAAAGTTTTGCGTATCCTGTCTTGATTATCACCGAACTTGACAACTATCAAGTGGCGAAGTCTGTCCCCCGTGAACCTTACTAGACTATTCATTAACTTGACACTTTCCCCTCGAGTGTGAAGATGTCTGTAGAAGACGCATAATCGCCACCTTCCGTGTTGACATGGTGATCGCCGCTCAGTGGTAGGGTACTTCATGTATTGAGGCTACTATAACTTCTTACTCTTCGAAGAGTTGGATAGTCGACATAAGTGATTAGAAATAGATTCGTTTAGAGAATATATCCTGACTCAGTAAGGGTTAAGTGCGAGTTTGTTTGCGTTCTGTACACAAGTAACTTGTGAAGCAGAAAAACAGGAGCCATTGCTTATAACTTACGAAAGAACAAAGTTATACGTTTCAGAATAAATGCTTTCTGGTTCCAAAAGAATGAAATAGGATGGAAAAGGAATCAACCAGCTCAGTCTCTGCTTTTGCCCTTGCATAATGCGCTGCTTTCACCCTCTTCACAAAGAGGAAAGGATCCTCCGCTTCAAAGTGCACCTGGATCCTGTGTTCAATAATGTAAGCAGAATTCAAGTGTACGAAATACGAATTGGTTCTGGACATGACGCCCTACACCGTCAACTTACAGGATTAGCAGCCTCTCAGAAAACTTAGGTAACCAGAAACCAGACTCTATACCAATGATGAAATAAGGAGCTGCAAAGTTGCATTGGGTGTAGGAGTTGAATCATTGACCCGCTCTTCAGACGTGATATAACTCACACCATCAAGCTTAATGCTTCTTTATCCTACTCAGACTTCTAGGGGCCGGCCCATTCAAACAATTTCCAGTGAATAAGAAGATTCTCCTTCTGTATTTTATCGAGTCTAAACCTTAGCATTTTAGACTCCATTACCTTGGAAGCCAAGAGGTGTGGGCAGTATCATCCCACAGGACAAGGTACGTCCTACTATCTTCGATATAGTCTATTACAGTACAGGCCTTCCAAACTGACTTCCCTTCAAAGTTTGTAAGTCCTGCTACAGCGGGAACTTTTGTAACCTTATCCACCCTGGAAGAGAACCGACATGCAGACAAGAGTAAGCTTGGTCATAAAGCGTTTTACCATCTCAGAGACCCTCTAATCATGCAAAAGCAGATTCTTCTAACAAGGTGGATAAGAGGTTACGTGATACACTTGTTCAGCTTATCTACCATATGAGAACACCTTGAGTTTCAGATGTTTGCAAACTTTTCAACTGCAGGAATACTCTGGGAAGTCTGATTGACGCATTATTCTCGATACACATAAACTACAACACTCAACATATTGTACGGTGCAGCTTCTAATTGACTTAAGAAGATTACTCACCACTGGTGGGGGAAACGGCTCTCAAAGGCTGTGTTATCGAACACATGAAGAGGTAACTTTTTGTTGTCGAAGTCCATGTCATCAGGCTTCAAACCCTCTTTGATGAGGAGGTCTTCAACATTTTGAGTAGCAAAGAGCCTCTTCTTCCTGCAGTCAACCGCGATTGACTCAAAAGCAACTTAAAAGATAGAGATTATGATCTAAAAGAGCTTCTGGTCTGGTCTGAAACTGTACTCGTCAATACTTTCCAGGTATACAAGATGAGCCTAAGCACACAATATTAGTACAGTATTTGTACTGACAAATCTTCCTGATGATGTTTGGCCAGAGCAGTGGGCAGATAAGACACAAGAATGAAAGGCAAGGAACGATCTTCGACAGCAAAAAGTTTACGGTGGACTGGCCGAAAGCTTCTCCCGTAGCAACTTTCTGGCGGTGGTACATCATTCAGTAACCAGACTCTCATAAAAGATGCCACTTGCCTCTCGACTTGCACCTTCCGCGGAACCTCTCCGACTTTCGTGACATAGGGAACCATAACTTTGGGGTTCAGTATCGAGTCGGTATCATCCAACACCGCCTGCAATATTTATTTCATGAGTTGCTTGTGCGGAAATTTGTGTTTGCGAGTCTTAAAAGTTCGCTTTATCACAAAGAGTACCAAGCGACGAATGGTGACAATTGACTTGAACAACCTGACTTCCTTTGGATGTGATTACCTCCAGCGATTTTCTCTTAATTCCGATTGTATTCAACGTTTCGGTTATTGCACCAGCGTCACCCGTACTTTGAACCCCTTCATCCTTTAACCTCGACTTAGCTGGCAAATCAGTTGTACATGTGCATTCATATCAACACGAAGATTAGCTACCTTTGGTGGTTCACAGTGGCGAAAGCGTCAAAGTTTCTGCAAAGAACAATATGTGAACAGGGCAGAGACGAGCCTTGGAACAAACATCAGTTACTCCTGCCATGGAGATAGATGATCCTCGTGCTGTTCTGAATATGCAAAATAAAGTTGGTTCCCACGTCGCAACCTTCTACGGTTCCTTGTTTTAGTGACTCTTACCCCGGAGCTTGGGCTGAGTCGGCCGAACTGGTGTGGCCATGGTTGATGAGTCTGATCTCTTTGTCATGCAACGTGAGGGCGGAGCAAGCCTGTCAGGGATGCATCTCTCAAGAGGTAATTGGATAGTGAAAGGTCTGAACTATCAGCTGCCTGTGGACGTGCTTTCCAGCTTTGAGCTCAAAAGAGAACTTCATGGCGTCACTGCAACTATTTGTTCAACAGTCGTGGTGAATCCAGTCTCGATATTTCCGATCGAACATGGACTTGAACGCCGCTATGCAATGGAAGTTTGACATACTGCCATGTCACTGGGTTGCGGCATTTTCCTGCAAATGTGTGAGTCCTGTCGTCAACTGGAACGCATACACTTCACCCAACGTCACGGCAGGAGAGGTTTGCTCTCTATAGCGCTCTCTGGTTTCTTCAACCGTCGATCAAGAGGAATCTAATGCATTTCCAGTTTGACTTGGAGAAAAGAATTAGTCCGGACGAGTTACTCATGCAATCCATATACAATCTAGGGTAATTATTCCATCTCCAGTAAGCGCCGAAAAGCATGAGTTATTGTGACAATCATTTCTGAGTAATACTTTAATTGTCGTACACGTGTTTTATTGCATCTTCAAGCTCATTAAGGTTCTGTCTCCAGTACAAGGATACTAAGCTGAATTGAGTTGGAACGGATTTTGGCTCACATAGTATGCTTGGCATACAAATCGAATAAATCAGTGGCTCGTATCATAAAGCAATCGCGGTAACAATCCTCGATCTTCATATTGAAAACTTGCAGCAGAGGGGCACAGGATAGAGCATTAAGAGCAACAATATGCACCGAGTGTTGTAAGCACTGGTGATTTCGAATGTGTACTACAGACTTTCCACGACTCACAAGGGGCTGCATAGACCACTTAGTTCCAGTAGAAACTTGTCCAACATGTGTTCCAATGCACAAAGGAGGAGTTGAATACGAACAGCTGAATCAGCCGAAATAACCACATTAGATGTAGAAGCAAAGATGCCAGGACAATGGTAGGTTGACCAATTTTGATCGCATGAAACCGATTTCATGCAAATCTTGAGCCAATACGCGAGCCTCTTTATGTTAAAAAGCAAGGGATTCAGAAACCGTAACTTGACTTCTCGTTGATCTCGGCTCTTCCAACCTTACAAACGACTCTGATAGTCGTCAATGCGCACCAAAACTCCTCTGCCATATTCATTAACCATAATCAGTATCTCACCTGCTACTCTAGTAGCGTGATCACCAACCTAGAATAGACCATCGGGTTCAGCTGGACAAATCCGTATAGCACAACCTGCATTCACCGTGGAGCTACTCCCGAACATGGCCCAGCTATTACTACTTACATGGCACTCCAAGAAACTGTGACTACCGGATCAACACGAACTAAACTGCACCAAGAAATAGGATGCACACCAGAAGCTTGTCTACCTAAACACTAGATGAATCCAGTATACACAAAAAAGGCAAGTGAATCACCCCTGGCAAATCGAGACAATCACAGGTGGTGGCAATGCAGCACTTGCGGTAACAGTGTTGAGCTTCAGACACAAAAAAATGGCTCTTCTCAGATGACAATATTGAGGTGTCATTGCGTGTCGTCCGAGACTGCCGATAAGAAAAAAAGTAAAAGCAGAAGACAACTCCGTTCAAGTCAATGAAGACGGCAATCAATAGAAAAGGGGTATGCAATTCCAATGCTCACTCCGCTGATCATCGATCCCTATACAGAAAACAAAACCTAAAACCTAGTACGACCCTCTCACACCTCAATTCAATGCGAAATGAAGAAAAGTTCAAATGTCTCCCATCCTTTCGCATGAACCAGCGGTTACGAGTTCGCGATTATAATCTGGCCCCTTCATGGACCCTGGTCTGCTCGGCTGCCCTGCCACTACACTTTGGATCGCGACATTTCAGTCTCTCCGCTACTTCTTTGCTTGCCTGCCCTCCATCACGCTCCTGTAAGCTCCGCAATCTCCCGGCCATTGCCCGGTCGAAGTACCATACAGTAGCACCTCCCGGTTCCTTGCCTCCGTGAACTGTGTAGTACGGCAGACCTCGTGGGCAGCGGGGGCCTTACAGTACAAGGTCGACCTTGTGAGAGCCGGGCCACAGCTGCACGTGGGAACTGAGCATTTGTCCGCATCTCATCCCGAGAGTGCCAAGTACTCTACTCTACCATACTTGGTGCCTTCTTCACTGGACTTGCGCACCTTCTCCCTCCGTGCCTATGCTCGTTGAGGTGTGCTGGCCTTCAACTCAGAAGCGAAGAAATAGAAAAGTTGTACTTGATTACTAGCCTTTTCAAAGAAATCTAGACATGGACCTTCTGTCTGCAGTTCGTATGATTTTCCGGTACCGTGCACATTCCTTCAGAGACTTTCTGGTCTGAAGAACAGAAAGTCTCTGACGATATCTCTGAAGAATATCTTGAGTATTTAGTCGGCGTCCTTCGTAGGGCCTCTCTCCATAATGTCTTATTTAATAATCAATTTCAATGTGGGTTCAATTTGATGATATCATGTGAATAATGTTCCAACAATTGTATCTTTAAGATTGAAAGACGTTAAAATAATATATTTCAGATCAAAATATTCCGACAATTTCGAGTGTAGGTGACGTTTCGACCACTCACCGAAACTGATTTGACACTTTTACGATAATAAAAATAGAACACTAGAGGCCTCAGTGCCTTCAACATTTTTCCTCCCATTTTCTGAGATGTCCATGCTCCGATTTCAAAGGTTAGTGTTGTTTACCGCTCATGGCTTCTTTCTCAAAGAAGGAGTTTCGACAAAGTCAGAACAGAACTATCCGTAGTGCAGGATGCAGCAGGACTTTTCTTGCAATCCTGCCGCTTTCTGCTCTAGGGTTGCACCCCATTTCGTTTTCATGTGATAACCCGAAGTCTCTAGTCGACTCTATTGGGGCTTAGCCCCATTTTACTTGTTTTGGCTTGATGGGTGATGGGGTCTTCCATCCTTCGTGTTTTCTACGCGGTCGCCCTTTTCCGAAGTCTTTAGGTCCATGTCATACGTGGAAGATGAAACCATCTATTAGATACATCCGTTATTCAGGTACCATAAGAAGGCATGAACACAAGACCCATGAACTGTTTGAAGCCAGTTTGAAGCAAAACTTCATATTTTCACTGCATAAATATTTACACATTTTTATAGGAC
Organism: Lunularia cruciata; assembly: GCA_948567375.1. Lineage (NCBI taxonomy): Eukaryota > Viridiplantae > Streptophyta > Marchantiopsida > Lunulariales > Lunulariaceae > Lunularia > Lunularia cruciata. Next base: position 9,212,616 of record OX419758.1, read on the forward strand.
TAAACTTCGCAGCGTGAATAAGAGTCTGCTATGATTCAATCCATCCTCCTTTCCAATTGGAAATCCATATCTACTTCTTCTACTGGAACAAACCTGCGAACCACCGCAACTGCAAAACATTTCCTCAGTTACACAGAACGGTTGAACTCACCGACCGTTCGCAGATCCCAGTTTGCTATACACATGGTAACACTATCAATGTGCCCCGAAAGTTTGGCTCTAAACTAACGGCATTCCATCTATTTTGGAGACTCGACCTTACGAAGAGGAAGCAAAATCTGAGAATAAAATACTTTTCAGCGAACAGCAAATAGTCTGCTCTTTGATCCTCAAATGGGATGAACAACTAGTGGAAGATGATTTGAAGAGGTACGGATGACTATCAGCATGTACAGGCTATCAGGAAGAAATGATTGTTTGCGCATGTTACCTTCACGGGGACTGATTTCTACTTAGTCCCAGTAATGAGTGTAGAATCCCTTGTATCGTAGTTCAGCCAGCATTCTTGTGGCATCCTCCCTGTTTTTTGGTTTCATAACTTTCCACTGATTATCAGGATGAAAGTAGTGCAGCTCCACAAACAGCTCGTCGATGATCTTCGGCATTTCAGGATCCTTAACCCAGCGTTCAAGAATTGGCCACTCCGCTCCTTCAATATCCATCTTCACAATCACGGTATCATCGGCTGTCAACTTCAGTTCCTGCTTAATGAAGCGAGTCACGTTAACGCTCTCATCATCGTCTTTATCACCCGCGTACTTGTTGAAGAGCTCGATGCGTGGGACCATCCAAGTAGGAATAAAGCCCCTCCTCGACTTGATCTTCTTCCAACCGTGCCTACTCGGGTCCATCCAGTTCTGTTCCTCCTCGAAACCCTCTGGAAGGTGAAAAAGATTGGGATCTACCTCAAATGTGTAAACCTCAGTGAAGTCGCATGGGTATCTTTGCAGAAACCAGAGGACACTGGTGTGGAAATAATTTCCTCCAAAATCGATAAGCACTCTCCGCTTCGCCTTGTTAAGATTCACCTTAGTTCCTAAGAACCAGTGCTCAATTTGAGTCTTGTCGTCCAAGTCATTGGTAAAGGATAGACCAACTCCTCTTCTGTAATTATTATCTGGATCCAACCTCTCGATAAGATGGCCTTTGACCGGACACGCTGCTGGAGGCAATCCCCATTTCATCTGCTTCCATGGATCCGGCGTCATCATGCTCTCGACATTCATATGTCCTTCAATTGAATCGCATCCAGGGACCACATCAGTTGAAATGTCTGCGCTCTCCACAAGGCTTGACGAGTTCTTGGCCATGGAATCTTGCAGTCCATTGAAGACTCTAATTTGAAATTGGTCACTCGAGCGCAAGCAATGAAGTGTAACATCCACAACCATATAGCCAACCATGACCCACATCACACCAGCAGGGACTGAAGTAGGCCTTAAAGGGGACAGCATAGAGACAGTGCTACGCTTCATGATCGCCATCTCGAACACCTTAAAAGGCTCTGTCTTTTCAACACATTGGCAGTAAGGGGTACTTATTGCGGGATTTACGCCCTGAGCTGAGTGAATATTGATTCAGGCATTCAGGTCCGTTTGACCAGCCATCCTGAACGACCCACCATTCCGAGTAGCATCCGCAGATCCGGTATCCTGTGGAAGTCCAGCAAAAATACATCCTCAATGTTTGAGTTACAAGTTGACATGGAGTGCTGGCCTTCACTCCCAGACCTCGAATTACCATAAGACAAACTCTCGTTACAAGAAGGCTTCAGAAGGTCAGTGATGTAGGCAATAAAAAAGAAAATTGAAACATGTCTGTTTACAATAGTGAATTTATCTACCGAGATCTCTTAGAGAGACTGCATGGAGCTGAAAGCTCAAGAAGCAAATCTACAAGTCCAGCCATGAATCACCATAAATTAAGACACTGATCATTATTCCACTTGTTGCTTTTCAGTTTCTTTCTCAATTGGGCAATCCCTAACGATTCTCAGCGACTAAGCTTGAAGACAACAATGATTATAATTGCCCCTAAAACTTCTGTTGCAGCTACAACAAAAGATAACAGGAAGGGGAAAGGCAGACAGTTAGCGATTCAATGAACATGTTTCTCAGCTGTTCACGACTATCTCTTTCACCAAAATGCAAAAAGTTCGACAACATCCTCCTGATATCAAACTTGACTACAGTACAGAAACTAAAGTCCATTATTGAGAATCAAATCAAAAGGAGTGCAAATCGCATCGACCGATCTAAGATACATAATTTAGCACTGTCGACCAATCTTGTCTACATGATCAATGTAATTTGATTTCAATTGCACGGAGTTTCGAGTCTACACATCAAGACTCCCTGTCGTTTGACGTGAAAGACAAGGGAGCTGAAAGAAATTTCTCTACTCAAATGACACGCAGTGTAGTTTAGAAGTTGAGTTAAAAAGGATAAACTTCGTCTCTTCAGCACGCGGGAGTCCTCACACGCTGATCCTAAGCACAGATTCGAACTGGCGAGAATTCAACTTACATACGTAGGCGCTCAGTGGACTGGCAGGAGCTCTTAGATCCGAGCCAACGATATATCGCAACCTTCCTCTGCACTAGATATACCAAAATTATGTGCCGACAACTCAGCACCTCAGCAATATTCACTATTGTCCTGGTTTTGGATGATATAGTCCCAAAACTAGCAACACAAAATTCTTTGCAATAATATGAGAATCTGTTGAGAACAGTCTCAGCTCTTGCTTTTGCATGATGCGCTTGAACTGAATCTTGAGGAAAGATGACTAGATCGAGCTGCGAATGTGCGCGTGATACAAGGACAATGCCGAAGCAGGCCGCTCATGTGTTGTCCAATTCCAGGTCCACCGTCCTCTGTTGTAAAATGATTAGATATTTCATGGACTTATTCCTTCATCGCGTTAGTAAATTTACCAACCAAGTCGGCCACTTTAACATTTACATCAACATCATAACTTTTTCTGTTTAGAGGAAGGCTATGAACCACAACAAAGACCGGTTTCGAGCATTTCGTCACCTCCAGCTTACTACAACATTCCTGAATTCAACACCCTAGTATATATATACTATCTACCAATGGCAAGAAAACCGGAAGACTAGAAGACTATGTCTAGATTCGTGTTGGAACACCTGTTCCGATAAATGTATTCATTCCGTCCAGTTTTTATCTTCCTTGAGAACAATCATTGTATATGAAGTCGTGAATAATGCACAGCATGCGCGAGCTATATTGGCTGTCGAAGTAGACAAGAATGTAAAATATTCAGTTAATGTGTCTTTGCCTCGAGCGCATAAAGCTACAGGGTAGAAACCCAAGCTCTGCTGAAAAGGTATTGCTTGTTTAAGTGGATTCTGCCCACTAGCTTACTTGGTCATGGTTCTGTGCATGGATGTAACACAATGCCTTAGTATGCAGTAGATTCCACAATTGACTAGGTTTATAGCTGCGGGTCTTTCGACCCCGTCCCTCATGTTTGTGTCTATCACATTCTGTCCTTTTGTGCGGTCCAGTAATATATGATGGAGCAAGGTTGACACTTCTCAAGAATTGAGTGTATATATATATTAATTACAGATTTGCGAGATCTAATGGTCAACGTCCATGTTAAAATACACGCAAACGCAAAGGAACAAACGACCCCATAGATTGAAGAGGTCATGAAGGTTGAAGGAAGTGCCAAATATGGCCCACTATCCAACATGTACAAGATGCTGCCCAAGCAACTTGACTACACGTGCACGATGAGATCATTATTTGGTGACAAAGATGTCAAATGTAAAGAAAGAATTTGGGCAACACCTCTTCATACACTCGTGGAATGACTTTCAAATGATTCCGGATGTTCGATTGTTGAGACTTCTACTAGAAACTCATAAAAGTATCCACCTCCGTTTTCCAGCTCTTTATATCCACGAGCCATCCAGACATTCTTGATACGTTTTGCAGATTAAGCTCCTTATACTACATGTCTTGGAAATCCGTAGCAACTGAGAACATCTACGATCTGATTGGTATTATCTAGATCATTTGTAGATTCTTGCATGTCCTCTAAGGGAAATAAACATCATGAGACTTAGGACTCGTGAATAGAACAAGACCAAATTTATTATTCGACCAACTAACACCAATGAAAACAAGAAGTTGTTAGGCACCAACTCATTGCTTCTGTCGGTGATCCAATTCCAAGCATACAGCTGCAGGTCTGTAGATGATAGCCTTTGCAAGAAAGACGTACTTCGACCAGAGCAAGGAGTTTCCAAACAATATATTGCGAGATAAATAAGATACTTTCATAATACAGTTCTGTCAAGTTTTAATCTCGTCCAAATCATTGAATTTGTTGCGATCGTTTCTTGCACAACTGGCGGAGAGTACCACGGGAAGATCAAGGTTCAAGGTCAAGTGAAGCGGGATTTTTATTTGAATCAAGTGGTTTTGATTGAGTCAAGTGGAGTACGCCCTTCTCAAAAACGGTCCTAGCCAGTCAGTATTTGGAAGCAAACTTGCTAAAATGGCGGATAGAATAGAGTAGGTTTAGAAAAGTAAAATGCTACTGCATGCGATAGCCAGAATGATGGAAAACCCCATCAAGCCCTACAAGGAAAAGACAAAGGAGATCCCGATAGTTCTGGTAAGAGTCTGCCCTACAACACCTAAGATATCTTAGCTATGCATGCCAATTGGAACATTTGAAGAAACATCACCTAATGTGATTACTCTCCTCTAGATTGCACCATCCAATGCTCTCTTTAAGGTAGTGGACATGCAGCCTAAAATGCAGACATAAGGTAGTGGACATGCAGCCTAATAATATGTTGTGAAATAGGAGAGTGATGGTGACACCCTTGAGGTCTTGAATGATATGCACTCATGCACTCCATGACAAAGGTGTCAAACACCACATCCATCACTCCATATAACTCCAAGGCTAGAGGAACAAAGAGGCGACCTTGGTACATACCCCTATACTTGGAGACCTTGCTTGTTGTTCCTCTGCTTGCCACCCGTCCCAAAGGATGAGTGATCACTCTCCCACACCGCATCACATATAGGATCCTCAACCACAATATCTGCTATGGTCACTTGGTCATCTCGGACCAAATATAAGTATGCATTGACTCATGTTGATTGCCAATCATACCAACCAACCAAGCAAGGTATCTACTCTCTTGTTGCATGGCAAACATTATATCCTTGATAAGATCATGGGTAGTTATCCTCTATCCTCCAAAGGGACACCAAATCATATAGAAAATTGATGCATCTAGTGTAGAACCACACTCACAAGTGAGTAATGAAGATGTAGATAGGTTGACCAAACCTAGATAAAATCTCATTATTGTAGAGAAAATACTTGGTGTGAGTTGGAATGCCCTAATGCACAATCAAGCTAGGATCCAAGAGCATGCACCTTTGTTAGATCCAAGAGCCTGCATGTCACGATATTCGTGGTGTCAAAGCTAGATTGCTCAAACTCTAGAGTAGTAGTGTCAGTAGTTAGAGGTATTTTGGTAGTTACTCATAGACTACGTGTTGGTGGTCTTAATTCATGTTTGGGGTATTGATCACATGGTGGAACCTATCGTCACTTGCACCGTTTGCACCATCAAGTGTGCCATCAACAAGACCATTAGGGCTAGAGAGGAATAGCTTCAAAGTGCAACTCCAAAGAGCTCACTTCTATGATGTTGAGCCTTTGAGTTCTTGGCTATGGTAGACATAGGCCAGAGAGCTTCACTTGGAATCTCTTAGCTAGAGTGGATGTGGCTTGATTTTAATTAGTGCTTACTTGTTGGTAGAGTGATTGAGTGAATGATCAAATATTGATCTGCTTGAGTGTGATTTGAGTTGATGAAGAAATGATTACATCACAAAAATGAGAGTTAGGGGGAAATCAGGTGTAGGAACCGAGGTTGTTGGTGGTATCTCCAAGCCTAATGGATCACTGATACCTTGATCGTGGTTCAGATTTCCTTGAGAGTGATTGTGTGTAGAAACTCTATGTGAATTGATGTAGATTTGGCAATGGTGCAGATGGTGTGCGAAAGCATTGGCCAAATTTTGATGAAAATAAAGTCAATTTCAGACAATAGTGTTCAATTGGAACCCAAGAGATGAAAGAAGTGTCAATTTGGTGCAAGTTGATCTCAAAATGCAAAGTTGAAAGTGGAGTTGTGAACCCATCCTCTCAAATTTAGAGATTTGGAGATCCACATCCTTCCAATTTGGCTTGAGCGGAGATTTAGTGGAGAATTTGGTGATTAGCCAACTTTGGAGGAGTTAGGTCAAATTTACGTAAGATTTGGTGGAGGAGTTGCGTTGGATTTATGTCAGATTTGGCTTGAGTTGGGTGAAGCTTGGTTAGATTTGGAAAATGTTTTCCAAATTTGAAGGAGGTTCAAATTGGCAAGAAGAAAGACCTCATTTGGCTGAATTTTGGAGTTTAGAGGCATAGGGTTGTGGATGTAATACCAAGAGTTAGACATATTATCTAAAGATGAAAATTGGCTTGGCAATATCTAGAATGATGTTATATATGATGGACTAATTAGATCAGATAGAGGTATCACCAAAAGAGTAATTCTACTAATAAAGCAAAAGCTAAAAATAGCTTGAAAATTTCAAAGCCAAATTTGGATGCCTAAACGGATGAATTAGACCTTGAAAATGGAATGAGTATGTCCCCTCTAGGAGAAAATCTTGCCTTCACTCCCCCCAAAATTTGTCTCATTAAGAGCTTTCTAATGGTACCTCATCCATATGATTTTGAGCTTCTTATAAGAAGATTCTCTAAAGATTCCTTCTTGTCAAACCTATTTGACCAATTAGATAAGACAAGGACCAACATGTCACACATCTAGGCAACTAATCTAAGGGTGGTGCTTGTTGACATGTCACCAATCCATGTATCTGATCCAAGGGTGGAGCTTCCTTTGAGAGGATGCTCTTTGCTATATAAGTCAAGGTGCTTCCTTGGGGCATGGAGTATTGAGTATGAAGCTTTGCATTTCTTCTCTTGTGTTTCCCTTAAGGACCTCTATCTTCAAAAGATGACAATGGTATCAGAGCAAGTGTTTCAATCCAAGAGAGTGGATCACCTCTCTTGGAGTACCATAGGCTATTGAGACTGAGTAATTATGAGGATATAAACCATAGTGCAATTGATAGACTATGAGTGTGTTCAAGAGAGGATAGGATGGAGGATCTAGGAAGACAATATCCAACACCTTGATTTCCATTCTTAAATCCGTTCCACATCAAGATTCTATGAGCAAGTGAGAGTATATCTTGTTTTTCATTTTGGAGTAGAGTTCATGAATATAGTGATGAATTCACCAAACCCAATGATATTTCCCACGGTGATCTATGATAGACAATAGGATTTGACAATCTATATTCTATTATGATGTCGGGGCAGACTTATACTTGGTCCAAGATGATCGAGTGACAGTAGCGGATGTCGTGGTCACGGACCCTACGCAGGATACAATTTCGGAAGGAGTGATTACCCATCCCCCTGGATGGGCGGCGAGTGCAGCAGTAGGTTGCAAGGTCTCCAAGTATAGGGGCATGCAGCAAGGTCACCTCTTTATTCCTCTAGCCTTGGAGTTATATGGAGCGATGGACACGGCATTTGACACATTTGTCAAGGAGTGCACGAGAGCTTATCATGTTAGGCGTCAAGGGGTACTACTCTCACTCTCATACTTTGTAGCTTACTTTAGACATCATGTGTCCATTGCTCTACAGAGGGCAGTGGCTGGTGCAATCCATAGGAGAGCAATCACATTAGGTGATGTTTCTTTGGATGCTCTAGTTGTGTGTAGACCGTATGACTTGCATAGCTCGGATATCTTAGGTGCGGTAGGGCAGATTTCTCATACAGACTCTATTGGGGCTTAGCCCCATGTTACCTTTTTTGTCTCTCCCTTGTACGGCTTGATGGGGTTTTCCCATCCTTCTTTTTTCCTACGCGGTCTCCTTTCTTCTTATGATGGATCTAAATATACTAAATCCTCTCCCTTTCAACACTCAAGTAGAAATCTATTATGTGGTTAGACCAAACGTAATGTTTAGGGATTTTGTAGTCCATAATTTTGGTGAGGAATATTATCAACAAGTGATAGCCTCTAAAGTCCCAATGGTAGTCCCAAATTTGTGCCCCCTCTTGCATGAACATATTAATCCTCTCTTGAAGTAAGAAGTAGTGATTGAGGAGTTGTTGTGTGTAGGAATTATGGATCCGTAGTTGCAAGACTTGATGTAAGGAATGTAGGGGATGTTGGATGAGTTTTGTGAGATCAAGATGACCATAGAGGCATTGAAAAATCAAGAATGTACCTTCAAGAATGAGCATGCAATGCATGAAGGAGAATTGTTCCAAAAACCAATACCAATAGCTAAAGTACATGGAGAATCACTCATAACAATCCCAATCAATAATGAAGCCACATTGTTACTATGGATGAAGAAGACATGCAATATTGACCCTTACAAGGAACAAAGTTCCATGGAAGTAGTGGAGAATGAATCAATACTTTTGATTGTTCATAACTGAAATTACAAATCATTCTATAGGCGTGTTGGCATGTGAGTACTTGACAGATAAAGCCCTCATATGGTATGATGTTTGAGGATGATCAATGTTGGCAGAAGGAAGGGAGGTCACTTGGACGGCCATGTAGGAAGTATTGTTGAAGAACTTCCAATCCATCGATTCTATGCAAATGGGCCAAACCCGACTATGTGGATTGAAGTAGAAGAATAGTGTACAAGAATACATTGAGACATTTCTTGATCTAAAGGTCATAATAACCAACATGAGTCCCATAGAAGCTTTGGATAATTTCAAACAAGGGTTAAAAGAGGAAATCTGCCAAGAAGTAATGGTGCAAAACCCTTGCATGGTTTTTGAAGCCATTGCTTGTGATCAGAGTATAGCAAGGGTGCTTGGAGGAGGTGAAGGGGTTGTCTTGACTCAACATTATTAGGCTGAAAAACAACACTTTGGTGGACCAGTTCCTATGGAATTGGGCAACAGTTGGTTCCAAGAATGAGGAGCACGATTGATCCAAGGAGAAAAGGGACGGGCTCAAGAAAGGAGAGATGAATTCCCATGAAGGGAAGGGAATCAAGCAAAGCAATGTTCTTGTTACCAAGTTGTACTGTAGCCAAGTTGGGCACCTAGCCATTAATTTTTGTACTTTTTTTCCTAGAGGCTTGATGCCCTTATAAAGACAATCTTTGAACAACATGGAGAGATAAATTGAAGAGGAGGAGGCAAAAATCACATCAAAAAACAAAGATTGCTAGTAAATGTACCTCACGGCCTTATTGGCTCAATAGAGAAGTGAAAAAGCAAGGGAAGGAAGAAGGCAAGTGCACAAAGATTGAGGAAGACAAACTCACAATTGATTGTTATAGATGGAGTACTAAAAGGAAATCAAGTGAGAGTATTGATAGACCTTGGAGCACCAAAGAATTTCTTATCTTGCTCTATTGCAATAAGATTGGGGATGAATCTATAGAAGGATGAGAATGAAGAAGTAGAATTACCTAATGGATAGACATAAAGGATTAAGTTATTACCTAGAAAGGTAACACTCTTTGTAGGAGAGTATCAAGAAGCAATTGAGTGGTGAGAGATAACGTTAGCTCTGCAAGTGATATGGTTATTGATGAATTCACCAAACATAATGATTCTACCTATAGTGATCTACGATAGAGAGTGGGATTGGATAATCTATATTCTATTATGAGTGATTTGAATGTACCAAATACTCTCACTTTCAACATCAAGTAGAAATTTGTTATATGGTTAGACCAAAAGTGATGTTTAGGGATTATGTAGTCCAAAAATTTGGTGAGAAATATTATCAATGAGTGTTAGCTTCTAAAGTCCCAATGGTAGTTCCAATAGTCTATGCCCTTTCTTGAGTGATCATATTAACTCTATATTGAAATAAGAAGTAACATTTGAGTGTTGCCATGTGCATGAATTATGGAACCATAGTTCCAAGATTTGATGCAAAGAATGCAAAGGATGTTGAACAAGTTTTTGGAGATCAAGATGACAATGGAGGTATTGCAAAGGCAAGTTTGTACCTTCATGAATGACCAAGCTTGATAGATTGAGTAGATTGGAGATTAGTCATTGGGAGAGAAGCAAGAGAAGTAGGAGGAATCACCTTCTATCAAAAGTATGAGTCTTTGGAAGAAATTTTTGAGGTGAGGAATTCTTTTAGTAGATCTTGACCAAGAACAAGTACATGGTGGATAGTTATAAAGACCTAATACAAAGGAGTATCATCAGTGCAATGATGGCTATGTTCAAGCTAGAACAAACCACCTATGATGCAACATGCAGTATTCTTCCACCAGATGTTTGCAAGAGAGGTGGTAGACTGGACAAAGTGTTTGCACCAACAAGTTGGGCAGATGATTACTAGTTGGAGAATGAATATGCCGCCCTAGTATTTCATACCCTTTGCAGCCCACTTTTACTTTGGATTGAACCTACTTAGCTCGGAGTAGAGAGGATGGATGGTGTCCCACTTTCACCCTAACATACAAAGAGAAGCAGATGGGGATTAACAATATTACATCAAGTGGGTGTGTGAACGCGATGACTACTACTTGAATAGTAGTAAGGAGAGGATATTCATAGTAGAGATCCCCATGCCAAGAAAGAGAAGTAGACCCAAAGGACAAATAACATTGGTGCAGCCCCAGAAGATATGAAGATTGAATCTGAAGCCCACACTAGTAGAAGTGAAGGAATTTTCTTTGAAGGACAAATTAGAAGGAGAAACCAAGTCAAAAGGTGAAGCCTCACAAGCAGAAGAAGAATTCATGCTGTAGAGTGGAGAGTCTAGTAGTGGTAGTGAAGGAGAGCCAAAGTTCAGCAATTGAGAGAAAGGATTGTTGGAGAAGAAGAGTGGGAGTTTCATGAGGCAATTGACCACATGGAAGGAGGAAATGAGCCGTGTTTGGAGTTGTTGGCAGCCAAGTTGGGAGATGAACAAGTAGGAGAGGTTGCCTTGGTATTTCCAAGAGTAGCAAGATCAAAGAGAAGTGCTCAAGCTAGAGTTGTAAGACCTAGCAAAGTTGAAGACAAAGAGTAGAAATTGAAGAGCAAGACATTGAAGATACAAAGATTGCGTCTTTGGGGTAAGACACTAGCCAAAGAAGCACCTACCAAAGACAAAGAAATTAGAGATGATGAAGGAAGATGTATCGGAGTTGAATATCAATCAAAGATTGTTTGTCCTTTGTTGATGCATCTATAGCAAAAGAAAGTAGAGTTGAAGAAGAATCATTTGGGAGTTGTAAGTAGTAAAGCAATGGACTGAGAAGACCTTGAAGTTAAGAAGTAAGCTAACCCAAGGAGAGAAGGAAGCCAAAGAACTTTGGGCTGAAGCAGTTCTTAGGAGGAAAAGCTTGGATACTTTGCATGAGAACTTTGTAAAGTGAAGTGAAGAACTAAAGGAGCAAAAGGCATTGGTCAAGAAGATGAAATAAGAAGTTGCTAATGCTCAAGTAGAAGTCATACACTCAAAGGCAATTGTGGCAATGATGGAGCAAGAGCTGGAGATTTTGAAGAAGGGCACAACAGAGAAGGATCAAGCTTGGCAATGAGAGTTGGTTGATCAAAATCAGGAAGGATAATGATTGCGAAGGCTGCTCCAAAGTGTCAAAGGTCTAGTGTGTGCAAGAGAGGGAGGTGCTAAAGGCCAAATTGAGTTGGTTGATCAAAATCAGGAAGGAGAATGATTGCGAGGGCTGCTCCAAAGTGACAAAGGTCTAGTATGTGCAAGAGAGGGAGGTGCTAAAGGCCAAATTTGAGGACGAGCTGATGATACATTGGACTGAACTGGAAGTAAAGAGAAGTAGGGAGAAGGTAGGTTTGAGTGTAGAGTTGGATGTAGTAGTAGCAATCATGGAGGAGTTGAAAGCGATGCTGAGTACTAAAGCCAAGGTTAAGTTAGAAGAAGCAAGGTTGCATGAATTGAAGTTGTTGGTGTAGGAGATGAGAAGAAGGAAAGCAAAGGAGGTAGACTTGAACAGTTTGTTGATTTGCTTGAGAGATCGAGTAGATAGGAAAATGTTAGAAGTAGGAGACAATGTTTGTCTTAGATTAGATTTTGTCAGATCAGACTTGGATAGACTTTGTAGTGAGATGAAGGTGGTTAAGAAGTCCAAAGTAGTAGAAGTAGGAATGCAGGTGTCTTTGGGTGAGTTGCTTGAGACATTAAAGAAGATTGGGTTAGAGAATAAGGATGTAGATAGATTACCCATAGCTTCAATTGTAACAATATGGAGTTTAACAAAAAAGTTAGTAGGGCTAACAAAGTAGCAAATAAGACAAATTAGCCTTTAGAATATTCCAAAAGTATCTAGAAGTTTCTTGTGAAGCTTCCCGACTAGCTTAGCTTGCACCTCAAGTAAGTAGCTTCTAGAAGGAAGCTTCTAGAAGCTTCCAACTAGCTTAGTTTGCATGCCAAGTAGGCAACTTCTAGAAAGAAGCTTCTTGTAAAGCTTACTGGTTAACTTGGCTTGCACTCTAAGAAAGCGGCTCAAGGAAGCTTCTTAAGAAGCTTCTCAAGGGCCTTGGATGCTACCTATAAATACCAAGGCCGAAGCTCATGCTAGGCATTTGGAGTTTTCCTTCATTCTAGTGTCCTAATGTGAGCTCACATTCTCCTATTTCTCTCCTCAATCTTGGTCATTTACATTGGTATTAGAGCAAAAATGGGATGGATAGAATAAAGACCACCAAATCCACTTTTGCCAAACCATTGGGATTTTTGTGTCCAAATATTACCCAAGCATTGTTTCACACAATTCATCACCTCACACTTTGGGTAGGATTTTCTACATGATCACCTTGTCGAGGAACCATTGATACTTCCAATTGTAACCTATGGAGAACGGTGGACATGTTGCATCTATGTGTTAATCAATTAGATAAATTGGGAGTAGTGGGATAGAGTGGTAGCTATGGCGGCAATACCAGACGTTATTCTTGTGATGCAATAACAAATCAAGCACCTTTCTTGCTTGTTGGATGAATGAGACCAACAACAACAAGAACATATAAAGAGAGCACCAGTTTGAGATGGAGAAGATAGTATTTGATTTCAAAACCCAAGGTGTTTGAAGACAAGAATCTTTTGGGCACAATGGAGAATTTTGTATTTGACTATGAATGCTACTTTGAAGCCACCAGTCTTCAAGATGAACAAAAATAGATTCTCTTAGCTTCTAGCCAATTGGATGGTGTGGTAAAACTTTGGTGGCGATTCTAGGTGGAGTGAGCTGAATGATAGATTGTTGCACCAATTTTGACATGGGCAAAAGTCAAGGATGTAATACTTGGTTGATTTCAAACTATAAATGCCACCAAAGACGCATGAGATAAATTGATAAAGTTGAAGCAGATTGGCTCATTAAGGAGCTACATCATACAATTTCATAACATCATCATGCAAATTTTAGATATACAAGAAGGTGAAGTTCTCGATTGATTTGTGCGGGGATTGAAGTCACAAACCAAATTGGAGGTGACCATGCAAAAACCACAAAATGTAAAAGAAGCCATGCAACTGGTTGAGCACTTTGATTCCTTGGTTGGGACAACTTGGTCTTGACCTTGATCTACACAAAGCTTACCAATACACTATGCACGGGTGGAAGAACTAGCGTCAATGGAGATGGATGCTATCAAACAAAGACCACTTGGTACAACAGATAGAGAAAGATGACAACAAAATGGGGATTGTTTTTATTGTTGCCAAACTGGACATTGCATTGCTAAATGTCCACTTAGGAATGGGTGACCTCAACAAGTTACCCAGATGGAGTTTGTGGAATCAAATGATCAAGGAAACGAGGATTCTCAATAGGAGATTTTGAGCCACCTACTTGGAGCTTGATTAGTTTTAATGGAATTGAAGGCTCAACCTTTGCAAGTTTGCTTCACTTGCCAGGTATGATATCCAATCGGGGTTGTAGGATTTTGGTTGATTTTGGAAGTTCAAAGAGTTGTATATTTATGCAAGTAGCAAAGGAATTGGGTATTGCTATCAAGCCAGTGATTGGAAGTAGATTGATGATGGCGGATGGTAGAAAGGGTTATGCATTACGTACCTCACATCCTGTTACTTTTAAGATTGGGAAGGAGTATTTGGAGTGTATGAGGTTTGTAGTGGCACCTCTACACTATGATGTCATTCTAGGACCACCTTGGCTTGAACATCATAGGGTTCAATTTGATTGGACCCAATGATAAATTCAAGTACAACACCAAGGTAAGAATTCCTGATTAGGTTGTCTGGCACCCTTGAGTAAGAAATCTAAGAATAGTCGGTCCCAAGATGGGAAGTTTGTTGAGAAGGTAGCCATAGAGCATGCCTTGAAGAGAGAGGAGCCCCAAGATGGGAAGTTTGCTTGGAAGGCAACCAGGGAGCAAGCTTTGAAGAGAAATGAATCCTAGATAGGAAGTTTGTTAGTGAAGCAGCTATAGAGCAAGCTTTGGAGGAAGATAAGTCTGTTTTTGCGGTGTGGATCAAGCCAATTGCATAAGGACAATCTAAGGAGAGCCGAGAGCCTCATCAAGCAATGGTTGATCAGATAGTTCAGGAGTTTGCAGACGTGTTTTTGGATGATCTGCCAAAGGGATTATCCTCCAATTATGGTATGCCCTTCAAGATTAAGTTATTGCCAAGGAGTACTCCACTGAGTAGACCAATCTATTGTCTCTCACCAAAGGAGCTGGAGAAGTTGTGAACAAAACTTACGGAGTTTGTGGAGAAGAACTTCATACAATATAATACCTCTCCTTGGGAAGCATCGGTTCTATTTGTTTCAAAGAAGGATGGAGGACTTCATTTCTATATTGATTATAGTGGGCTCAATAAGCACATAGTGAAGAATGCATATGTCTTGCCTCGGATTGATGACTTGCTTGATCAATTTAGTGGAGCATGATACCCTTCCAAGCTGGATTTTCATAGTGGCTATTGGCAAATCCCTATTGATAGGGAGGATGTGCAAAAGATGGCCTTTTGCACAAGGTATGGGCATTTTGAGTGGAGAGTTCTACCTTTTGGGCTCACTAATGCTCCCACAATCTTCATGGATTAGATGCATCAGGTGCTGGATGGACAATTGGATTGGTATGTGGTGGTGTTCTTGGGTGATATCTTAATCTATAGCAAGACAAAGGCAGAACATGCAAATCACGTACAAGAAGTCCTAAGATGACTATGACAATAGAAATTTTACTGCAAGAAGTCAAAGTGTGCCTTTTTGCAAAAGGAAGTTACCTTCTTGGAGCACAAGATCTCATCATAGTGGATCAAGATAGAAGAGAAAAAATCAAGGCCATTATTGATTGGCCTACTCCAAAGGATGCTACAAAAGTACCAGCATTTAATGGACTGGGCAGTTTTTATCAATGGTTCATCTATTATTATGCTCATGTGGCTGCACCATTGACTGACCTCTTGGGGAAGGACTCGAGCTTCCATTGGACCACCAAGCATGAATAAGCATTCTAGAAGTTGAAACATATGGTGCCTTCAAGGCCAATTCTTCAACCATATGATCCTTAGCTACCTTGTTTGGTTGATTTTGATGCTTCTAACTTTGCAATTGGAGTCGTGTTGCAACAAGGATTCCCAGATGCAATACATTCCATTGCCTTTGTGTCTCACCCACTCAATACGGATGAAAGAAACTACTCTGCTCAAGATCAAGAACAAATTGCAATGGTCTATGCCACCAAGGTATAGAGGCATTACCTCTTGGAAAAATAAGTGATCATGCAAACTGATCACAAGCCATTGTTGCGGACCTTACACTTGGAACACATGAAGAGTCAACATCATTGATAGGAGGAACAACTCCAATTGTTTGACATCAAACTTGAGTACAAACCAGGTTAGTTCCACATCATCCTTGATACATTATCATGATGACCTAATTTGAAGTCTCTTCTTCTCATCACAACGGCAATTACGATGGTGTCAATTGACTCCAAGGTCCAAAACAAGTTTTAGTCAGCTCTACAACAAGATCTCTTCTTCTAAATGGTACATGGTCACATTACAACATGCAACAAGGAGTACAACAACTTCTCCATCAAGGAGGGCCTTCTATTCCATGAGAACCGGATCTATGTTCTAGCCAAAGGTGATCTTTGACTTGTGTGCTTTCAAGAAGCCCATGATTTACCCATAGCTGGCCACATGGGTATGAACAAGACCTTGGGTACCCTCCAATGCCGATAGTAGTGGCCCAACATAATGCAAGATGTTCAAGAATTTGTTTGATTGTGTGAGAGCTGCCAATGCAACAAGGCCAACAACCAAAAGCCGAGTGGACTCCCTCAACCGCTTGCCATTCTATCCGCTCAATGGGAATATGTGAGCTTGGATCTCATCACATCCTTGCCCAAGACAAAGCAAGGACACACAACAATTGTGGTGTTTGTGGATAAGCTTAGTAAGCAAATCCACTTGGCACCAACCTATGATACCGTGGATGCTCCAACCTTAGTGCATATCTAGTTCATCAATGTCGTCAAGCATCATGGGATGCCACATGTACTCATCTTTGACCACAATCTTTGATTCATCAGAAGTTTTGGCAAACACTCTTCTACATACTCAACACCAAGCTTGCTTTGTCTACAACCTATCATCCTCAAACTGATGGACAAACCAGACATGCAAATTGTACATTGAAAGATATGTTATGTGCCTTTGTTAATGTCCACCATACCAATTTGGATGAATGTTTTGCAATTGCAAAATTTGCCTACAACCATTCCAAACAAGCAAGCACCAGATTTTCTCCTTTCTTTCTCCATTTTGGCCAAGATCCACTTGTTCCAAATTCTCTTCTCTTGCTCTCTCTCCATCTTAGGTTCCTCATACTTCAACATTCTTGACCATTATATCTCAATCTCTCCAGCAAGCCAAATCTCACCTCCTTGTTGCTCAGAATTGTCAAAAACATTATTCGGACCACCATCATCATGATCTCACCTTTGAAGTCGGTGATAAAGTCATGTTATCCTTTAGTAACCTCTTTCTCTCCCTTGATACCCAAGGTAATAATCTTGCCCCTAATTGGATAGGACCCTTTGATTTTACCCAAATTGTCTCTCTTATTGCTTATTGACTTGCCTTGCCTTGTCATATGCGTATCCATCCTGTCTTTCATGTTCCCAAGTTGAAACTCTTTGTTCTTAAACCGTCTTCCTTTTCCTCTCGAGTCCAACCTCCCCCTCTTCATATCCCTATCAATGATCATGATGAGTACAAAGTTGATTGTATCCTTGCGTGTTGCTATATTCAACAAGGCCGTCAACAACATACGGAGTACAAGGTCCTTTGGAAAGGGTATCACCTTCATGATGCCACATGGGAACCTCTTTCTCACCTCCAAAATGCACAAACTTCCATCCAAGAGTTTGGAGCTTCATTGGCGACGAGGATGTCACCAATTAGTGGTGGGGGAATATATAACAATATGGACTTTAATGATAAAGTTAGTAGTGCTAACGAAGTAGCAAATAAGACAAATTAGTCTAGAATATTCTAGAAGTATCTAGGAAGCTTCTTGGAAAGCTTCCTGACTAGCTTAGCTTGCACCTCAAGTAAGTAGCTTCTAGAAGGAAGCTTCTAGAAGCTTCCAACTAGCTTAGCTTGCACGCCAAGTAGGCGGCTTCTAGAAGGAAACTTCTTGCAAAGCTTCTTGGTTAACTTGGCTTGCACTCTAAGAAAGAAAATCAAGGGCCTTGTATGATACCTATAAATTCCAAAGCCGAAGCTCATGCTAGGCATTTGGAGTTTTCACTCTTTCCAGCGTCCTAATGTGAGCTTCCATTCTCCTATTTCTCTCCTCGGTCTTGGTCTTTTACATCAATTGTGGTTCAATCTAAAGAGAAAGTAGAAATAGTGGATGGAGTAGTAGTATAAGATAGACCTGAAGAAGGAGAAATGATTGAAGTAACCTTGGGTTTGGAAGCCAAAGTCAAGGTAGACATCAGATTAGAGCAGAAACAAATTTGAGATATGAAGAAGTAATTTGTCATTTTGGATCTGTAGGTTGGTAAAGTTGTTATAGGATGGTATTTTTATTAGTAATTGTTGAGATGAAAAGCCTATTTAAAGGAAGAATTTGTAGTCTGTTGTTGTTCAATATTCATATTTTTGAAGTTGAATAAAGTGAAGTGTTGTAATTCAATGCGTGTTTTTTCAACTTAAATTTGAGTATCAATCCTATGTGTGTGTTTGTGAGTGTTTGGAGAAGTTCAAAGTGCAATTTGATAAGTGTTGGATGCTGGATTCCACATTTCTATTTTCATTTGGTGTGTTTGATCTTGAGTGGATAACAATCAAAGAAATGCCTTGATAGATCTAAGAGGAATTGTAGTGTTGGTAGTATTTTGCATTAGTAAGTGCAGCATGGGGTGGATGCAAAGCAATTTTGATCAAGGAAGTTGTGCCTTTAGTGGAGAGGTGGAACAAAATCTTGAGATGAAGTCATT
Organism: Lunularia cruciata; assembly: GCA_948567375.1. NCBI lineage: Eukaryota > Viridiplantae > Streptophyta > Marchantiopsida > Lunulariales > Lunulariaceae > Lunularia > Lunularia cruciata. The sequence goes on from OX419758.1 coordinate 9,231,198, forward strand.
TTGTAATGAAATAACCTTCTTTGAGAGAGTTTGAATCACCACAATCAAGCTTGTTTGGAAAGATTTGATAAAGTTGTGATTATGGGAGTGTAATTTATGATATGACTACAAATTGGTGCTTTTTACTCTCTTCTAGGTGTGGTTTCTATCTGAGAGATTAAAGAAGAACTCAAGAAGAACTGTTTGTTCCATTTTATTTTGTATTTGACCATTTTTTTTATCAATATCTCTATGAGAACAACCTTTAGTTATTGATTACCACAAAAGTGATACTTGTTGGGTTGTCACATAGTAGCACTTGGAGGAGGTGAAGAGGTAGTCTTGACTCAACATTATTGAGCTGAAACACGTCACTTTGGTGGACCAATTCTTATGGAATTAGGCAACATTTGGTTTCACGATCAAGGAACACGACCTCTCCAAGGAGAACGGGGACAAGGGAAAGAAAGGAGAGATGGAGTCCCACAAAAATATCAAGGGAAGGGACTCAAGGAAAAAATATCATTGTTACAATTACGTCCAAGTTAGGCACATAGCCATCAATTGCCATGCTCATCTCTCTAGAGGCACTTGGCCTCTATACAAGCAATTTTTGAACAATATGGAGAGACAAATTGAAGAGTTGGATGCAAAAATCACATCAAAAATGATGATCACCAGTAAATATCCCTCACAAACTTATTGGCTCAATGGAGAAGAAAAAAAGTAAGGGGAGGAAGGAAGCAAGTACACAAAGATCAAGGAAGATAAACTCACAACCAATTATTGTGAATGTAGTCCCAAAAGCAATCAAGTGAGAGTATTGATAGACCCTTGGAGCAATAGAGAATTTATTGTCTTGCTCTATTGCAATAAGATTGGGGATGGATCTAGAGAAGGATGAGAATACATAAGTAGACCTACCTAAAGGGCAGATAGAGAAGATTGAATCATTACCTAGAAAGATACTACTCTTATAGGAGAGTATCAAGAAGTAATTGAGTGGCAAATGATATGGTTAGCTTGTTATGATGCAATCTTAGACATGTCATGGATGGAGCATTACAATGCAATGGTTAATTACTAGAAGAAAGTAGTGAGAACTTGCCAATGGAAGATCATTAGTATTAAAGAAAGATCACACAAGCAAGAATTGCTTCTCAATGCCATAGGAAAAATAACTATTTGTAAGACAAATAAATGTTTCAATGAGTTTAGTAAGAGAAATCTAGAGTACAAAACTTGATAGACAAGTTCCTAAGAAATGAAAGATGTGGTCAATGAGTTTCAAGACGTATTCTTGGATGAGCTATCCTCAAGATAACCATCAAAAAGGAGAGTAGATCATAAAATTGAGATACTTCCAAGGAAGACACTTCCTTGTAAGACCCCATATTGTCTATCACCTCATGAGTTGGAGGAGTGTAAGGCTCAAATCAAGGATATGATACAAAAAGGTTTTATCCAACCTAACATATCACCATATAGGTCACCTATCTTGTATGTGAAGAAGGATGGTACAATCCACATGTGCACAATTATGAAGGCCTAAATCGACAAATGGTGAAGAACAAATACCCCTAACCTTGCATGGATGACCTATTTGATCAACTCAATTGGGCAAAATACTTCACCAAACTTGATCTACAAAGTGGTTACAACCAAATCTGGATTGCAGAGGAAGATGTACACAAAATACCTTTTCAAACAAGGAATGGCTACTTTGAGTACCCGATGATGTCATTTGGCCTCACCAATACACCAACCACTTTCATGAGTTTGATTAATGACATATTTTTTTCTATATTTGGATAAATCTATTATCATCTTTGTAGACAACATCTTAGTTTAGGATGGAACAAGAGCAATACATGATGGAACATAAGCAACATCTACAAGAAGTCCTCTAGATTTTAGATGAAATTAATTGTATGCTCAAATTCAAAGTGTGAGTTTGGCAAGTTGAAAGTAGAGTACTTGGGGCATAAAGTAAGTGCAAAAGGTATCCAAATGTTAACCAAATAGAGCTCATTCAAAAATAGAGTGCTCCAAAAGATCATACTCAACTCAAGAGCTTCTTGGGATTGATGAGGTTCTATTGTCAATATTTCAAAGACTTCTCCAAGGTTGCCTAAACTCTAACAACACTTTTGGACAAGGAGAAGAATTGGTTGTGAGAAAATTCACAAGAATTGGCTTTTCAAGAATTGAAAGACACATTACTACATGCTCCAATCTTGAAATGGTATGACCCAAAACATAAGATCAAGTTGACTATAGATGCATTAGGTGTAGTAATAAGAGCAGTCTTACAACAAGAGTGGTATAACATATGGCACCCAATTGTATATTTCTCTCAAAATTTGTTATCGGTAGAATGCAACTATCATACCTCCAAAAGAGAAGAGCTGGCCATTGTCCTTGCGACCAAGCATTGGAAGCATTATCTTGGTGAGAAGGCATTTGTAGTGGACTGTGAGCCGGCCTGTCTCTCACTCAGGATGAACCTCTGATGGCTATTATGGTAGCGCACCATGGACTAAGAAGGCAAGGAACCCCAACTCCATCATACTCCTCCAAGGCTAACACTCCAAGACTCAAGACATTGCTCACTAGAGAACTCAATGAGAGAGAGATAGTTGCAAATGAAAGGATGATGAGTACCTCCTCACTCCTTGTTTATATACTTGTGAAATAGTTACGTACCAAAGTTACTAATTACCGTAGTAACTCAAGTTACTAGACTAAAAGTCAAGTAAAGTCAAAAAGTAGAAAGGAATATCCATTCACATGGGCATATTCCCCTTATCTTGACCCAACCACTAAAGCAAGGATTCCTTCACATGGGCTATCCTTGGACTAAAGAAGAATCCAAAACAAAAAGGCTTGCGGGCCCAAGAGTTCTCAACTCTTTCCCCAAAGCCAAACACCTAGGAATAATACCAAGTCAACACACTAAAATCCAAAATAGTGGTGCTCATCTTTTCTACTTCCTCTAAAGTAAGGTCCCATCTATCTTAGCTATGACTAACTTTAGCTAACCATGACTAATATAGAACCATCCTTTATCTCTATATAAATAATATCTCTTAAGTACTTGTAATACCAAGCTAAATATCACAATACCACACACATGCACAAATGGGTGTTACATTTACCCCCGGACTAAGTTTTCACTTTGTCCTCAAAGTGAAGGTCTCTCTACCTTCTATGGTACATCTTCAACTTATCATGGTTAATCCTATCAAAGTGTCTTCCTCCCAACTCCTTGAGATCATAGGTGTAATTGCCCCACACCTTCTCTACTATGAAAGGTCCAAAGTACTTAGGCAAAAACTTCTTTTGCACTCTCTTGAATCGAATGGAATCAAACAACATTACCCAATCACCTTCTTTGAAAGGCTCCACCTTCTTCTTGCCTTGCCTCTTGTCATAGCTCTCCTTTTGTTTCCTTTGGGCTTGCTCCACTCGAACCATAGCAACTGCTCTTGCCTCTTCCAACTCCATGAGTTGATCCTTCCTTGACTGCCCTGCATCACTTCCTTGTGCTTTCTTCAATCTCATATGAATGCTTTGGAAGGTAGGAAGATCAAAGTGAATAGGTAAGGTAGACTCAATACCATACACCAATTGGAATGGAGAATATCCAGTGGAAGTCTTCATGGTTGTCCTATACTCCCACAAAACTGCATGAATCCTCTTGTCCCAATGATGTTTAGCCCCCTCCATTTCTGCATCTTTGGCCAACATCATGCACAAGGTCTGATTGGTTCTCTCTGCCAAGCCATTGGAATTTGGCTTATAGGATGTAGTTACTCTATGTGTGATAGAGAAATGTCGTAGCATGGCTGTAGTAATGCTTCCTGTAAACTCTCCTCCTCTATCAGAAACCAACTCCAAAGGGCATCCAAACCTAGTGATAATGCGTTCATAAAGAAATCTACCCACTTCATCTTCATTCTTGTCCCTCAATGGTCTAGCCTCAACCCACTTGGTAAGGTAATCAGTAACTACCACAATGTACCGATTGTTCCTTGGGGTTCTATTGAGAGGTCCTACAAAATCAATTCCCCACTTCTCAAAAGGTCCTAGCAATGGAATTGATCTAAGTGGTGGAGTGGATGTAGACTTTCTAGCAAAAGCTTGACAAACATGACAAGTTTTGCAATAATCAAGACAATCCTTGAAAATCCCTCTCCAATGGTAACCTGCATCTAGAATCTTGAAAGCAGTCACCTTTCCTGCAAAGTGTCCTCCACATACTAAACCTTCATGAAACTTCTTTATGAGTAGGATAGACTCTTCCTTACCCACTGCTCTTCGAAGTAGACCATCTGCTCCTTGGTGAAAAAGAATATCCTCCACCATTGTGTAAGGTCTAGATCTTGCTGCAAGGGCCTTCCTCTCCCTAGCATGCATCCCTTCTGGATAGTTACCTCTTGTCACAAAATCCACAATCTCCTTGTACTCCATTGGAATCTCTTGAGTGACTGAGATTGTCATGAGCTCCTCATCCGGGAAGGAATCATCTACTGGCTCATCTCCATCATGATCATAGGCTCTAGATAACAAATCAGCATTTGCATGTTTCTTTCCTGGCCTATCCTCAATTGTGTAGTCATACTCAGACAAGAGTATCATCCACCTTGCTAGTCTCCCTTCAACATTAGGCTTGTTGAAGATGTACTTCAAAGCCTTGTGATCCGTGACAATTGTGGCTTTCCCTCCAATCAAGTAGTGTCTAAACTTCTTGAGACCAAAGATCACTGCCAACCCTTCTCTCTCTATGACAGAGTAGTTCTTCTCTGCTGAAACCATCTGCCTACTAGCATAAGCTATTGGATGATCATGCCCATCTTGGTCTAATTGACTAAGAGTGCATCCTATAGCTACATTAGAAGCATCAGTGTAGAGGATGAAAGGCTTACTCCAATCAGGTTTAGCAAGAATTGAAGCTACAACAAGGGATTGCTTGAGCTCCTCAAAAGCTTTGAGAGCCTCCTTGTCTTCCAAAATCACCATGTAATCTACACCCTTCTTCATGTAGATGGTCAATGCATAAGCCTTGTTGGAAAATGAGAAGATGAACCTCCTATAGTACCCAACCATTCCCAAGAATTGGCGTAACTTTGTCAAGCTTGAAGGGAATGGAAGGTCTGAGATTTTCCTCACCTTCTCAGGATCAACTGCTATTCCATCCTTGGAGATGATGTGCCCCAAAAGTAGACCTTCTTCACATCCAAAAATGCACTTCTCTGGGTTGAGTGATGCATTTGCCTCATCCAAGCGTTGCAAGACTTTGATTAGGTGCTCAAAGTGCTCCTCCTTGCTCCCATAGACACAAAAGTCATCAATGAAATCTTTCACAAATTTCCCAATGAAAGGTTCAAATACCTTGTTCATGAACTGTTGGAATGTGGCTGGAGCATTGCAAAGCCCAAAAGGCATGACCTTGAAAGCGTAAGTTCCCCAAGGTGTGGTGAATGTGGTGAGTTGTTGATGCTCTGGTGCAATCTTTATTTGGTTATATCCACTATAACCATCTCCAAAACTGTACCTCTCATGACCTGCAACCTCCTCCAAGATCTCATCAATGAATGGCAATGGGTAGTAGTCCTTCTTGGTAACAGCATTAAGCTTCTTGTAATCCACACATACCCGAAGCTTGCCATTCTTTTTCTTCACAATGACAATTGGAGACACCCATTCTGAATTCTCCACCTCAAAGATAAATCCAGCCTCCTTGAGCTTATCAATCTCCTCCTTCACAACCAAAGATATTGGTGGGCTAATGCGACATTGCTTTTGGCGGATTGGTCTTGCATGTGACTCCACCTCTATCTTGTGCTCCTCCAAGGTGACTTCCTTCAAATCCTTGTAACTAAAAGCAAACACATGGATGAACTTGCGGAAAATCTCCTCAAATCTCACCTTCTCCTCCTTGGTAACATTTGGGCCATACTTGAGGGTAGATAACCTTCTCTCTACCTCCTCAAGTGTCAATGGTGATTTATCTGGGTCCTTCAAAACCTCTGGCTTAGGTGCAAAATCCATAGCACACAAGGGATACACATCTGAATCAGATTCAGATTCATCCTCCTCCGTGGAAGTCTCCTCTTCCATGCTTGTGTCCACACTTGAAGCTCCTTCTTCAGAATCTGATTCCCAATAATTAGAAGATGGGGTATCTGAATGTGAAGTGTTGGTGGTGTTAGTCACAGGAACATTGACTCTATGGTTTGATGGCCCAATCCTCAAGTACCCTTTGTGCCATCGATCAGTTGTGCGTGCTGCTCTCAACCATGGCCTCCCAAGAAGTAAGTCATAGCTTGAATCCTTCAAGACTTGGAAAGTCATGAGATTTTGAACTCCCATAACTGAAACTACCACCTTATCCATCACCCCTACTGGTCGAACTTGTTGCTTGTTTGCTATGCTCACCACAAATGTTGAAGGTCTTGAGGGTATCATACCCAACTTCTTCATCAACCTTTCTGACATGGCATTCACTGCTGATCCTCCATCAACCAATGCATCCTTGATGTTGTGACCATTCACTCTCACATCAATCTTGGAGGCATATTCACAAGCCTCCCATGGTGCTGGCTTGGCATCCACCACCCCCATTGATACTGGAACTTTTGCCTTCTTCTTCTTTTTGCTCCTTGTAGAACTCAAACCACCTCTAAGCTCCTTTCTCAAGGTAGGGTTCAAAGCAATTAATTGGCCCACTGTGATGTTAGCCTTGTGACTACCAACATCCTCCAACACATTGTAGTTCCATTGTTGCTTTGAGATCAAGAAGTCCTCCATCCCCAACTTCTTCCTTGGAGTCTTTGTTGTTGATGGTGTTGAGGTGCAAGTGCTCCTAGTAGACATAGGAGTATCCTTGCTTGAAGTAAATCCTTGAGAAGAGTGAACATCCTCTGCAAAACAAGCTCTCTTCTTCTCTTGTGCCAAAAGCTCCAAATTAAGACCCTTGGAGTTTGAGCACTCTCCCTTCTCATACTTGCTCTCAACCACATCTATGGATGCTATCCCCTTACCTTTGTTGGGATTAGGAGCCACTTGGGTTTCACTACCTCCCTCTTTCCCTCTATTGGCTCCCTCATAACCCCTTCCTCCATGGTAAGTGGAATTTGGGCAATTCCTTTGGATATGGCCTCTTCCTCCACAACCAAAACAATTTCTATCATTGAAATTGTTGGCTGGTTGGCCTCCTCTATATGGATAGTTTCCATAACTCCTAGGTCCTCTCCCTACATTCTGATCCACCTCTCTCTTCTCCCATAGTTGCACCACATTGATCTTGAGATCCGCAAGTTGTTCTGTGATGGTTTGGAGTGGATCTTTTGGTGGAGGTGCAAGAATTGGAGCAACTACTACTTGTGGTGCAACCCTTGTCACCAAAGTATCAGAAGTTCCACCATACTTGTAGCCTTGAGGAGGATGCACAACCTCCTTCACCACCAAATCACTCTCATCCCCTTCCAAACTCTCCTCCATACGAATTGCGATCTTGATAGCTTCAACCTTGGAAGAAGGTTTCTCATATCTCACCTTGCTTCTAATTTGTGGTCTCAATCCTCCCACAAAATTCTTGGTGAGCATGGCCCCTATGCCAATCATTGTAGTCTCCACATCATCCCCACCCTTCCTCAACACTATGCGAAATCTGGACTCCAACTTTTCCACTCTTTCCACATAGACCCTCACTTTCTCTCCATCTCCTTGCTTGAGAAATGTAACCTCACTCATCAATCTCTCATAACTCTCATCAGGAAGAAAGTTCTCAATGAGTGCTGAAGTCAAAGTCTCCCAAGACTCCTCTTCCCCCTCTCTCCTCTCTCTCCTTTGGTATTCTGACTCATACCATGTAAGTGCTGCATCCTCAAAGAAATCTGGTAATAATGAGGCCCACTCATTCTTCCTCCTCTCATTGTTTCCTATGCAAGCTCTCTTGAAGTCTCTCACAAAGGCCTCCACATCTTCTCCATCCTTGCCAAAGAAAACCGGAAGTTTCCCCATCTTAACCCCTCACTATCTTTCTTTTCTCTTAATTTTTTTTTTCTCTTTTCTTTTCTCTCACTCTATTACTAATAGAGTATATACATGACTAACACCATCTGAGAATAATCCACTCTAGGGAAAACAAAAGGTTCAGGTTGCTCAAAGATTTCTATAGCAACATCAAATCCTAGAGTGCATATTAATCTAACTCTCATGGATAGTTTATCCATAAGTTGAAAGATTATCTCCATCACTAATCTTGAGAACTAGCTGATGAAGGTGGTAGTATTTCTGTAGCTGTACTAAGACTCTCTCCAAGATCCTTCACCAAAGTTTCCAAAAGTGCTTTTACTCCACTACACTCATGTCCTTTTGGAAGTCCTTCAACTCCACAAACCTCACACAACTCCTTGGTCTTAGATCTTCTCCCTCCCAATCTTGGTGAAGAAGGTCCAACATGCAAACCCAAGTCAAGTAAGCCTCTCCTTTCCCTCAATCTCTTGCTCTCAAAGGTTAATGGACATGAACTTGCCTTATGTCCCTTCTCTCCACATAGAAAGTACTTAGACTCACTCTTTCCTCCAAGTGGTGTAGGTTTTTGGATCCTCTCAACACTCTCTTCAAATTCTATTGTAAACTCTCTTTTCCTCAAATCCACCCCTACAATCACCTCAAACCCTTGGGGAACCTTGCATAATCTCAATTTCCACTCTTGATGACCCTCCATGTTCCCAAAGATGAATCTAAACACTCAAACATGCTTTTTGTTGATCTCAAACTTCTCATGCATGAGATCTCCACTCTGCAGAATTGACCCTTCCTCACAATGTCACTCAAATCTCCCAACGAATATGTCACAGTCCTCTGAAATTTTCCACACTTGATTACAACTCTAGGGCGTCCCTCCCTGCAGAATTTTAGATCTTTTCATCGAGCCATTTGGCCTAGACACCTTTCTATTCAGCACCCATATTTCAGATTTGGTCTGAAAACCACCCCCCTCACTTCAAAAACTCATAACGCACTGCGCAAAAATGATCTCTCTCTAATTTTTGTGGCACCAGGTAGGATACAATGCACTGAATTTTCTTGGAAATTTTCAGGACAATTCACTAAAAATTGAAGAAATGGCAGACTCTGTACAATTTTCCAGAGAGCATGCAGTTGCGGGAGCACTTTACCCTATCAACTTTCAAAAATTCTAGCCCAGTGCGCATAGAAGCTCTCTCAATAATTTCAAGTGTGCTAACTGAAAGATAACCCAAGCTATCATGTGTAGAAATCTCAAGTCCAGATCTCAAACTTGAGATTTTGCCCAAAATCACCTTAATCCCCAAAATCTGCAATCCACCTCACACAATCTCTCCAATTCCTCTCATGTGTACAAGATGTACAAAATCACCTCAAAGACATCATAATGAACTACAGGGTATACAAATGGATCTTGGTTCTCTAACATAAGTTCAGCCCTCTCCTCTCCTAATGTTCTCTCCAAGTGAACTCTCATAGCCTCCTTCTGCCTAATGTAGAATTGGACGCGGAACATTATCTTGCCTTCTAGAGAGGTCCCGGCAACGGAACCAAAAATGTGAGCCGGCCTGTCTCTCACTCAGGATGAACCTCTGATGGCTATTATGATAGCGCACCATGGACTAAGAAGGCAAGGAACCCCAACTCCATCATACTCCTCCAAGGCTAACACTCCAAGACTCAAGACATTGCTCACTAGAGAACTCAATGAGAGAGAGATAGTTGCAAATGAAAGGATGATGAGTACCTCCTCACTCCTTGTTTATATACTTGTGAAATAGTTACGTACCAAAGTTACTAATTACCGTAGTAACTCAAGTTACTAGACTAAAAGTCAAGTAAAGTCAAAAAGTAGAAAGGAATATCCATTCACATGGGCATATTCCCCTTATCTTGACCCAACCACTAAAGCAAGGATTCCTTCACATGGGCTATCCTTGGACTAAAGAAGAATCCAAAACAAAAAGGCTTGCGGGCCCAAGAGTTCTCAACTCTTTCCCCAAAGCCAAACACCTAGGAATAATACCAAGTCAACACACTAAAATCCAAAATAGTGGTGCTCATCTTTTCTACTTCCTCTAAAGTAAGGTCCCATCTATCTTAGCTATGACTAACTTTAGCTAACCATGACTAATATAGAACCATCCTTTATCTCTATATAAATAATATCTCTTAAGTACTTGTAATACCAAGCTAAATATCACAATACCACACACATGCACAAATGGGTGTTACAGGACATAGACCACAAACCTCTAGTCTACCTTGAGGCACAAAAAGATCTATCTTGCTAATAGTTTTGATGGGTAGAGTGGATACAACAGTTCAACATGAGAATCACATATGTGGAAGGCAAGAAGCAACTTGCAAATGCATTCATGTAAAAATATGCAATTTAGCGACGAAGTTAGTATGGCTAATGAAGTAGCAAATAAGATAAAATTAGCCTAGAATATTCTAGAAGTACCTAAGAAGCTTCTTGGGAAGCTTCACATCTAGCTTAGCTTGTACTTCAAGTAGGTAGCTTTTAGAAGGAAACTTCTAGAAGCTTCTAACTAGCTTAGCTTGCACACCAAGTAAGCAAATTCTAGAAAAAAGCTTCTTGGGAAGCTTCTTAATTAACTTGACTTGCACTCCAAGAAAGTGGCTCAAGGAAACTTTTTGAGAAGCTTCTCAAGATGTTGTATGCTGCCTTTAAATACCAAATCCAAAGCTCATGCTAGGCACTTGGAGTTTCAACTCATTTAAGTGTCCCAATGTGAGTTTCCATTCTCTTATTTCTCTCCTTGATCTCGGTCTTTTATACTGGTATCAGATCAAGAATGTGATGGATGGAATATATGGACAACCAAATCCATTTTTGTTCAACCATTGGGATTTCTTTTAGGTACTACCCAAACATCATTTCACATAATTCATCATCTCATGCTTTGGGTAAATTTTTTTGAATACAATCACCTTGTCCAAGGATCCCTTGATACTTATGGTTGTAACTTATGGATAATGGTGGACGTGTTGTATCTATATGTCAATAAATTAGATAGATTGGGAATGGTGTGATAGATTAATAACCATGGTGGCAATGCTTGAGGAGATCATTGCTACTAGCGGCAATTCGAGCACCTTACTTGATTGTTGGATGCATGAGATAATCAACAATAAGAGCACATAAAGAGAGTACTAGTTCAAGAAGGAGAAGACCAAATTTGATTTTTAAAACCCAATGTTTTTGAAGGCAAGAATCTTCTAGGTGTAGTGGAGAATTTTTTGTTTGACCATGAATGTTATTTCAAGGCTACCAATCTTCAAGATGAACAAAAATAGATTCTCTTGGCTTTTAGCCAATTGGATGGAGTAGCAAAGCTATGGTGATGATTTTGAGTAGAACAAGCCAAATGGTAAATTATTGCACCAATCTTGACATGGGTAAAATTGAAGAGTGCAATAATAGGTCAATTCCAAGCTATAAATACCACACGTGCAGCATGAGATAAGTTGGTAGAGTTGAAGCAAATTGACTCTATAAGAAATTACATCATGTAATTGCAAAACACCATCATGAAAATTCCAAATATACTAGAAAGTGAAGCTTTGGATTGATTTATGAGGGGCTTGAAGTCACAAGTCACCAAATTAGAAGTAATTATCCGAGAGCTATAGCACTTGGAGGAAGCCATGCAATTGGCCAAACGCTTTGATTCCTTGGTTGAAACAACTTTATCTCAACCTTGACCTCCACAAAACCTATCAATACATTATACAAGGGTGGAGGAGTCGGCACCAAAGGAGATTGATGTCATTCAATGGAGGCCACTTGGCAATAAAGATAGAGAAAAGTGTGAAAAAATGGTGGTTATTTCTATTGTTGCCAAATTGGACATTGCATTGCTGAATGTCCATTCAAGAATGGGCCAATTTGACAAGTTGCCTAAATGGAGTTGGTGGAGCAAAATGATTAAGGAAACAAGGAATCCCAATAAGAGATTTTGAACCGCATTGGGAACTTGATTAGTTCTAATGGGATCAAAGGCTCAACCTATAGAAGTTTGTTTCACTTGGAAGGTATGATATTTGATAGTGGTTGTAGAATTTTGGTTGATTTGTGAAATACAAAAATTTTCTTGTTCATGTAATTAGCAAAAGAATTACATATTCCTATCAGGCCATTAATTGGAAGTAGATTGATGATGGTAGAATGTAATATAAATAGCTAGACAAATGATCTAGAGATAAAATTTAGTTTGGTAATATCCAGAAAGATGTTATACATGATGGACTTAGTAGATTAAACATAAGTATCACCAAAAGAGTACTTTTACTAATATGCCAAAAATTGAAACATGTTTGGAAACTTTAGAATCAATAGTTATGCATATGATCTAGAGGTGAAACTTGAGGTGGTGACATTTGGAAGGATGTTACACATGATGGAGGAAGTAGATTGGATAGAGGTATCACCAAAAGATCACTTTCACTAAAAGGGTAAAAGCTAAAATAGGCCAAAAACTTCAAAGGCAATTTTAGAGACCTAAACGGATGAATAAGGTCTGAAAAATGTGTTGTCCTTCCTCCCAAGTGGAGGAAAGGCTGGCCTTCTATCCCCAAATTTTGTCTTATCAAGAGCTTTCCAATGGTACCTCATCCACGTGATTTTGAGATTCCTACAAGAAGAATCCTTAAAAGATTCCCTCTGGTCAAAGCCTATTTGACCAACCAGATGGGACCAAGACCAATATGTCACCCATCAAAGCAAATAATCTAAGGGTGGAGCTTGCAAACAGATCACCTATCTATCTATGTACCTAATCTTATGGTGGAGCTTCCTTGGAGGAGATCCTCTTTGGCTATATAATAAAGAAAAGGTGTTCCTTTGGGGCATCAGAGTTTGAGTGTGGAATTTGTGTTTTCTTGATTGTGTTTCTCAATCCTTGGAATATTATATAGAAAGGGTTCTACATTTTGTACATTGTATCCTGTTACCTTTAAGATTAGGAAGGAGTATTTGGAGTGTATGAGGTTTGTAGTCATATCTCTACACTATGATGTCATTCTAGGGCTAATGTAATAATACGGATTTAGCGACGTAGTTAGTAAGGCTAACAAAGTAGAGAATAAGCCAAATTAACCTAGAATATTCTAGAAACATCTAGAAATATTCTTGAGAAGCTTCCCAACTAGTTACCTTGCACCCAAGCAGGTAGCTTCTAGAATGAATCTTCTAGAAGCTTCTAACTAGCTTAGCTTGCACGCCAAGTAGGTGGCTTCTAGAAGGAAGTTTCTTGAGAAACTTCCTAGTTAACTTGGTTTGCACTCTAAGAAATTGGCTTGAGGAAGCTTCTTGAGAAGCTTCTCAAGGGCTTTGTATGCTACCTATAAATACCAAAGCCAAAGCTCATGCTAAGCATTCGGAGTTTTTCCTCATTCAAGTGTCGCAATATGAGTTTCCATTCTCCTATTTCTCTCCTCGGTCTTGGTCTTTTACAGCTACCTTGGCTTGAACATCATAAGGTTCAATTTGATTGGAACCAAAGACAAATTCAAGTTCAATACCAAGGTAGGAATTTCCAAATAAGTTTTTTGGCACCTTTGAGTAAGACACATAAGAATAGTCAATCCCAAGATGAGAAGTTTGTCAAGAAAGCAACCATAGAGCAAGCTTTGAATGGGGATGAGTCCCAAGAAGGGAAGTTGGTCAAGAAAGCAACCAAAGAGCAAGCTTTGAAGGGAAATGAGTTCCTAGATAGGAAGTTTGTCAATGAACCAGCTATAGAGCAAGCTTTGGAGGAAGATAAGTCTATTTTTGCAAAATGGATCAAGCCAATTGCACAAGGAGAATTTGAGAAGGGTCAAGAGCCTCATCAAGCAATGGTTGATCAAATAAGTTCAAGAGTTTGCTGACATGTTTCTGGATGATTTATTGAAGGGATTAGCCTCCAATCATAGTATGCCATTCAAGATTAAGTTATTGCCAAGGAGTACTCTAATGAGTAGACCAATTTATTGGCTCTCACCAAAAGAGTTGGAGGAGTTATGAACAACAATTATGGAGTTGTTGGAGAAGGATTTCATATGACATTGTACATCTCCTTGGGGAGCACCAATGCTATTTGTTTGAAAGAAGGATGGAGGTAGTACATTTCCTTGGGGAGCACCGGTACTATTTGCTCCAAAGAAGAATGAAGGACTTTGTTTTGTATTGATTACCGTGTGCTCAACAAACAAACGGTGAAGAATGCATATCTTTTACCTCAAATTGATGACTTGTTTGATCAATTGAGTGGAGCACGGTACTTCTCCAAGTTAGATCTTTGCAATGGCTTTTGGCAAATCCCTATAATAGGGAGGATGTGCAAAAGATTGCCTTTCGCACAAGGTATGGGCCTTTTGAATGGAGAGTTCTACCTTTTGGGCTCACTAATGCTCAAGCCGTCTTCATGGATCAAATGCATTAGGTATTGGATGGACTATTGGATCAGTGTGTGGTGGTGTTCTTGGATGATATCTTAATCTATAGCAAGATAGTAGTAAAACACGTGAATCATATACAAGAAGTCCTAAGATGACTATGACAATAGAAGGTTTACTGCAAGAAGTCAAAGTGTGCTTTTTGGCAAAAGAAAGTTACCTTCTTGGATCAAGATCTCATTGGAAGGAATCAAGATGGAAGAGGAGAAAATCAAGGCCATTATTGATTGGACTACTCTAAAGGATGCTATAGAAGTACAAGCATTTAATGAATTGGCCAATTTTTACCAACAATTCATCCATAATTAAGCCCACTTGGCCACACTATTGACCAACCTCTTGAAGAAGAACTTGAGCTTTCAATGGACCAGCAAGCACAAAGAAGCATTCCAAAAATTGGAACATATGGTGTCTTCAAGATCCATTCTTCAATCGTATGACCTCAACTACCTTGTGTGGTTGATTTTGATGCTTCTAACTTTTCAATTGGAGCCATATTGCACCAAGAATTCCCCTGATGGATTACGTCCCATTGCCTTTGTGTCTCATTGACTAAACACCACAAAAAGGAATTACTCTACTCAAGATCAGGAACAACTAGCAATGATATATGCCACCAAGGTATAAAGGCATTATCTCTTGGGGAAATAAGTGGTCATGCAAACTGATCACAAGCCATTGTTGTAGACATTACACATGGAACATATGAAGAGTTGACATTATCAATGGGAAGAACAACTACAATTTTTTGATGTCAAATTGGAGTACAAACTTGGTCAGTTCCATGTCATCTCTGATGCCCTATCACAACAACCTGATTTGAAGTCTCTTCCTCTCATCACGGTGGCAATTACAATGGTATCAATTGACTCCAAAGTCCAAATTCAGTTTAAGATAACTCTATGACAAGATCCTTTCTTTCAGATTGTACAAGATCATCTTACAACATGCAACAAGGAGTACAACACCTTCTCCTACGAGGAACGCATTCTATTCCATGAGGATCGGATCTATGTTCCAACCAAGGGTGATCTCCAACTTGTGTGCCTCCAAGAAGCCCATGAATTACCAATTGTTGGTCACATGGTGTGGACAAGACCTTGGGTACCCTCTTACACCAATGGTGGTGGCCCAACATGACAAGAGATGTTTGAGAGTTTGTTTGATCAAGTGAGAGCTGCCAATGAAACAAGGCTAGCAACCAAAAATTGAGTGGACTCCTTCAACAACTCCACATTCCATTTGCTCAATGGGAACACGTGAGCTTGGATCTCATCATGTCCTTGCCCAAGACAAAGCAAGGTCACACAACAATCATGGTGTTTAGGGTTAAGCTTAGTAAGCAACTCTATTTGGTGCCAACCTTTGATATTGTGGATGCTCTAGCATTGGCAAAGATCTACTTTGACAATGTCTTTTAGTATCATGGGATGTCGTGTGTACTCATCTTTGATCATGATCCTTGATTCATTGGAAAGTCTTGGCAAGCACTCTTCCAAATACTTGGCACCAAGCTTGCTTTGTCCACGGTATCATCCTCAAATTGATAAACAAACTAAATGTGCAAATTGCACCTTGGAGGATATGCTTCATGCCTTTATCAATGTTCATTATACCAATTAGGACAAATGTCGTGCAGCTACAAAGTTTGCAGAGAATAATTCCAAACATGCAAGCACCAAATTATCTCCTTTCATCCTCAATTTGGCCAAGATCCACTTGTTCCAGATTCCTTTCTTGCTCTTCCTCCATCTCATGTCCCTCATACTTCAACCTTCTTGACCACCATATCCCAATCCCTCCAACAAGCCAAATCTCACCTCCTTATTGCCCAAAATTGTCAAAAACAATATGTAGACCACCATTGTCATGATTTCACCTTTCAAGTTAGTGATAAGGTCATGCTCTCGTCTAGTAACCTACCCTTCACACTTGATACCCAAGTTCGTAAACTTGCTCTTAATTAGATAGTTCCATTTGAAGTCACACAAGTCATTTCTCCTATTGCTTATAAACTTGCCTTGCCTTATCATATGCGCATCCACCTTGTCTTTCATATTTACAAGTTGAAACCCTTTGTCCCTGATCCATCTTCTTTTTCCTCTTGTGTCCAACCTGCTCCTCCTCACATCTCTATTAATGATCATGAGAGGTATAAAGTTGCTTGTATCATTATGCATCACCTCATTCAACAAGGCCATCAACAACATACAAAGTCCAAAGTCCTTTGGAAAGGGTATCCTCTTTATGATGCCACATGGAAACCTCTTTCTCATCTCTAGAATGCACAAACTGCCATCCAAGAGTTTGAAGCTTCAAAGGTGATGAGGACGTCACCAATTAGCGATGGGAAAATATGTAACAATATGTAATTTAGCAATGAAGTTAGAAAGGCTAACAAAGTAGCAAATAAGATAGATTAGCCTATAATATTCTATAAGTATCTAGGAACCTTCTTAGGAAGCTATCTGGCTAGCTTAGTTTGTACCCCAAATAAGTAGCTTCTTGAAGCTTCCAACTAGCTTAGCTTGCACGCCAAGTAAGCTACTTTTAGAAGGAAGCTTCTTGAGAAGTTTCCCAATTAACTTGACTTTCACTCCAAGAAAGTGACTCAAAGAACCTTCTCAAGGTCTCAGATGCTCCCTATAATACCAAAGCCAAAGCTCATGCTAGGCATTCAGAGTTTCCCTCATTCAAGTGTCCCAATGTGAATTTCCATTCTCCTATTTCTCTCCTTGGTCTAAGTCTTTTACAATTCACTTGAATGCCAATGGTAAAAAATTTGCTGGTAGAGGTCAAGATGAACCCTAAATTCTAGCCAAGGATGCTTGTTGCTACAAAAATTGATCCACAAATTGCAAGCTCAATCATCTAAAGGCATCACCAACACCCAAAGATTCACCTTTTGTGATGGTAGGTCATGGATTCCAAATGCCATGGACATAAGAACCATCATTGTAATAAAATATCATGATTCTACCATTGCAGGTCATGTTGGAGTAGACATGACCTTGGATGCAATCAAATGTCATTACCATTGGCCCAAGATGAGCAATGATATAATAGAACATATTCAAAGCTACCTACTCTATCAACAAAATAAAGCTTTTAATCAAGCTTTTTCAGGACTTCTTCAACTCCTCCCCACTCCTATACAACATTGGGAATAGGTAAGCATGGATTTGGTTTGAAAATTGCTCAAGACCACCTTAGAGTTTAACTCCATAATAGTCTTTATTGACCAACTCATCAAAATGGTTCATGTGCATCTAACCACCAAGGACGTGATTGTTCTACAATTGGCTCAATAATACATAGATGTAGTCTTTTCTCACCATGGCTTTGACTCAAGTGCTCATCACTAATAGAGGTACTCAATTGACTAGTTTGTTTTGGAGAACACTCTCTGCTTTCTTCAAAACCAAATTGGCCATGTCCACAATTTACCATCCACATACCAATGGACAAACAGAACAAGCTAATTGCACTATTGAAGACATGCTCCCAAGGCTTCACCTTAGATGAGCAAGAGAGGTGAGACAACTTACTTCCACTCTTGGAATTTGCATATAACAATTTAGTGAATGCATCTACACAAGTCACACCATTCTTCTTCATGTATAAAGAACACCCTTTCACACCTTTGAGCTTAATGAAGATCCATCCTATGGCTACCAAGGCTGACATTGTTAACACTTTTGTTTCTAAAATCTAATAGGGTGTGGAGAACGCCATGCACAAGTTTCAGATTGCCCAAAATTGATAGAAGCAATATGCAGGTGCACACCACCGGCACATGGAGTTCAATGTTAGGGATCACGTCTGGTTGTCAACAACCAACCTCATGTTAATTGGCTCTCATAAGCTCAGATTGCTTTTTATTGGGCCTTTCTCAATTCTTTGTCAAATTGGCATAGTAGCCTATCACCTCGAGCTACCGCACACATGGAAAATCCATCCAGTATTCCATGTTTCCTCACTACATAGATATGATCCACAATTGCCTCACTTTCCTTCCATACAAGACGTTCAACCTTATCCCACACTCATTGATGGCATGGAAGACTTTTGGAGAATACGTTTGACTTCATATATGAAGTCAAACATATTCTCCAAAAATGCATCCGTGGTACTTGCAATTTGTGTGTGGAATATCTTGTACAATGGAAAGAGTACCCATTGTATGAGGCAACATAGGAGACAACAACCAACTTGACCCATGCATCAATGTTAGTGAAATCTTTTGAGCATCAACTTTGCAACAAGGATGTTGTGTCTTAGAAGGAGAGAGGTTTGTAATACCAATAGTTAGACATTTTATTTAGAGGTGAAAATTTGCTTAGTAATATCTGGAATGATGTCATACATAATGGACTAAGTAGATCAAATAGAGGTATAACCAAAAGAGTACTTCTACTAAAAGTGCAAAGTAGAAAATAGCCAAAAAACTCTAGGGCAAATTTTGGAAGTCTAAATGGATGAATTAGGCCTCTAGATGTGCAAGTTTATCTCCACCCAAGGATAGAGAGGGGTTTGCCTTACTCAAGAGATATTATTCATATAGAGATAAATAATGGTTCTACATTAGTCATGATTAGCTAAAGTTAGTCATATATAATATAGAAGAGACCTTATTGTAAGGAAGTGGAAAAGATGAGCACCACTATTTTAGATTCTAGTGTGTTGGCTTGATTTTATTCTTGGGTTTTTGGCTTTGAGGAAAGAGTTGAGAACTCTTGGACCCACAAGCCTTTTTGCTTTGGATTCTTCTATAGTCCAAGGATAGTCCATGTGACGGAATCCATGAATTAGTGGTTGGATCAATATAAGACCATATGCTTAAGAAAATATTCCCATGAGTATAAATATTCCTTTAGCTTTTTGACTTTATTTGACTTTTAGCCTAGTAATTTGAGTTATTCCAAGAATTAGTAACTTTGGTGTGTAACTATTTCACAAGTATATAAACTAGGAGGTGAGGAGGTACTCATCATCCTTTCATTTGCAACTATCTCTCTCTTATTGAGTTCTTTAGTGAGCAATGGTTTGAGTTTTGGAGTGTTTGCCTTGGAAGAGTAGGATGGAGTTGGGGTTCCTTGCCTTCTTAGTCCATGGTGCGTTACCATAATAGCTATCAGAGGTTTATCTTGAATGAGAGACAAGCCGGCTCACAAAACTGATTAGTGTGACACTTTAAAGTTCATGTATGACTTATATGTGAGTTGTACTTCTATAGTGTATGATGTTGACAATGATGTATATTGTGTAGTGATGTATATATGAATTACATGCACCCTTGTTAGAGCAAAAGCAAAGAAGTGCTACTAGTAGCACGAGGAATGGATGAGTCAACTCAAAGAGAACGTAATGTATGCTTAAACTGTCGTTGCATCAAGGAAGACTACAAATGTCCCATCCGATCTGATGATAGTGAAGTAAAGGATGGAAGGTCCTCCTGTGCCTGTGGAGATATTCCATACATCATTTGTTGCAATAACACCCGGAGAGAAAAAGATCCCTCCTTTATCTCGGTCATATAAGTCTCCAAGACTTGTACAAACAACATATCAACAACCGCAAAACAAGAGGAAAATACGAGTGTTGAGAGAGCACAACTACTCAAAAATGGTATAAGTATCATCTCTTCCATATATAGTAGACCTACTCCTCCGCATGTGATCGGTACAAATATTTTTGTACATGTCAAATCCCTAATCACACATTCAAATGCCCTTGGTCCAATGATATCACCAAAAACACCCATAATACTCCTATAAAACATTATCAAATGTGATAAGAAGGAAGAACCATGAGAAAAAAGGAGGTCGGTCTACACACAATACAAGAGGAGAATATACAAAATGTCACATGTGATTCTCCTAGTAGAGTGAGGTACTCCACATAAACATATACCCCACAAGAGCTGCATCTAGAAAGTGTGTGACAAATCCTACTAGCCCTCCAAGAATCCGTTGGCCATATCTAGATGTGATATACCTTTATGGAAGCTAGAGGTGAGTGAGGAGAGATACCTTAAGGACCCATGTGCACATCTTTGGTACCTTAATTCTCAATCCTACAAGTAGTCAAAGGCCCAATCTGAACTAGAGTGCACAAGATATGAAAATGTGTGAAAACATTATGTAAGTTCCTCTAGTGTAAGGTGATAAGTCAGGGGGATTGGTCAAATGGCGCACGAGGTAGTGGCTTTCCTGCCCAGGAAGTGTCGAAGAAACACACCGGTACATGAGATTGTAATTCTTCCACATGTGGTGTCTCTCCTCTGTTTGGTAGCTGATCACCCGGTCGTCAGCTGCAGCTCTGAACCAGAACTGGTTTCCAAGCGGAAGGTCAACAGTGGCAGTGTTCTGCACACTGGTTATGGCGTCACTCAACTGCTGCTTTCTCGGAGCTTCACAGCCCATGCCTCAGAATTTTTCCCATTCAACAACGCTTGCTCTTAGTAGGGACGCCGTTGCTAGCTTTTCGGGTCGAAGGGCTTGGTCAAATCCACGGAGGATGGATATTGGAAAGCTGAATAACTTGGTCAATTTCGGGGGCGGTAGTGGTGTGAATGGAGTCAGGGCAGTGAGCCAGGACGTCAGTGACACGGCGGGGCCAATCATTGGGAACACAAATTTCGATATAACTCGACTGGAAGCTTACACAGAACGAATGAGATCTGAAGTGCTGTGCGTGAATGCCTTTGTCGACGAGGAGGAGGATCAAGTCATTGTTTTTAAGGTTAAGTACACGTTTTTCCTTGGCCATCTATCTGACAGTGCCCGGATGACTTCGCCCTCGGGTTTGAATTAAAGAACCTTTGTTCATGATATCGACTGTTCTTCATGGTTCGAACCTGGGATCCTATCATCTGAAAGCCCTTCAATTTCATCCTGTCAGCTCCATGCATTCAGAGTAATGGACATTTCATTTCCAAGGTCTCATTGTCAGTCGCAATCGCAAAATTATCTCCGCTGTCGCATTTAGCATAAATTCCAGAGCCGTACGCAAGAATTATTGATTTCGGAGCGGAATCTCCGCTCAAGGATTTAAAAGAGAGACTTGCACATTCTCCGTAGCAGGTTACATCACTCCGTGTAATCCTCATTGCATGTGCTTCATCAGACTAGAATCCCAGTTTGGAACTGAGATTCTAGTCTCTCATAAGAGGCTAGAGCAGAGTGAGCGTAGTTGGCGGATGCCCACTGCATAAGAGTTAAAATCATGCGTGAAACGTGGTTCGGGGTTTAGATGTTACTTGGCAAATCTAATGTAGCAGTCTCTCCTCTCAATTAAGCTTTGTCAGTGACATCCCTCAGCGTAACAACACATCCTGAATTGTGATTGCTTAACATTTTGCAGGGTTTCTCCTCCTCTTTGATGCGATCAACGGCAGTAGATTTGTCAGAATCCGTCCTTCCGGATACAGCCACGATTTTGAGTATCGATAGAATACAGGGTCCTTATAATCCCTCAGACGTGCAGTACATTGAGCAAGGACTGAGTTGGCAGGACTTTGAGAAATTGTTACAGGAACAAAACTTGTAGGATGTGTAAAACTTTTAAGTCATTAATACCACAGCGATTGTCCGATTCACTTTTGTTCATCTGGAGATTCCAGAATTCCAATGGTATGAAGTCACTCTGATACTCAACATCACTGTGCTTACCCAACTCTCCACTCAGCAGCTTGTCATAGTTGTTGAATTCCGTCTTTGCCATTAATGCCTGGTGTATTTGCTATTGACGACTTAATTCTCAGTTGAGCTCTCGATCGTCTTGATAACTGAAGACCCCGTGGGCAGAAGACAGGCGATTGTATCCGGCTTTCCTATGGTAGACGAGAGAAATTGCAGCGCGCATAATCGCAGTGACAGGATGAGGGAAGAACTGCCTGAGGTTTGGAAATAACTCCTTCGGTGGCGAAGCGAAGCTCCGGGGTTCCATGGTGAACGTCTCGTGTAGTAGGTCTTCTCAGTCTTAGCTCAGAGACTTAAACGTGGGCCGACCCACGCCACAAAACCCATATGTTTCGTAGCAGCATACGCATATTATATATTCACGTTTTGTAAAGTGAACGCCTCCAGGGCTTGCGGTTCTCTCCCAGTTTGTCACATGACACTTCGTCTTGGTTGTCCAGAATGGTCGAAATAAAGGCTCACCTGGGCCGGCTTGGGAAGATTCGCTTTTTGGATCAATTTGTTTTCACATAATTGGAATGCCTTCGAGTACTTCCAATAAAGACTTCCGAAAAGCTCTTGCACCTCTGATGTTTGATATAATTGGAATGCCTTCGATGACTTGCAATAAAATTTTGTATCTCCGAGGTTGGTCCTTTGGGGACTTCCTATATAATTGCATCTCATCAAGGACTTGCGAAAGATTTTGCACCTCTGATATAATTGGAATGCCTTCGAGGACTACCACTAAAATTTTGTACCTCCGAGGTTGGGCCTTCGGGGACTTTCTATATAATTGGAACGATACAAAGAAGACTAGCAGAAACTTTTGCACCTGGTACCAGGTATGGATCTATTTGCATGCTTCTAGCTCTTGCCGTAAACAGAGATTGGGAAGTGGAGCAGTTAGATGTGAAAACAGCCTTTCTCATTATAGATTTGAGAGAGTCTATCTATTTGGATGTTCCAGATGGAAATACTGAAAATAAAGAAAAAGTATGCTTGCTTAAGAAGGCTTTATATGGTCTTAAGCAAGCTCCTAGAGCCTAGTATGAGGAACTAGACTCATACTTGAGAGAGCAATATTTTAAACAAGCAGATTCTGATATGAGTGTATACTAGAGATAATGTAAATATAGCTTTATATGTAGATGATCTATTGCTGTTGTGGAACGAGGAATTATTCAATGGAGTGATAGAAATTTTTTGTGCTCTGTTTTTGAGGTGACTATCCTTGGTCATGTAAAACTGGTTTTGGGAAACAAAGTGAGCAGAGATAGAGAAGCAGGATGGATCCAAATCAATCAACCACAGTATGTGAGATCCATGCTAGCTAAGTATCAGATGACAAAGGCAAATCCTGTCTCTACACCTCTTGATTTGGGGTGGAAGCACAACAGAATCATAAATGGGGAGGTGAATCACGGGTGAATCACGGTGACAAAACGTTGTATCAGAGAGCTCTTGGTTCTCGGATGTTTATCATGGTCTGTACAAGACTAGATATATGTCATGCAATGGGAGCACTAGCTAGATTTACTAACAATCCTGCACAAGTACATTGGAAAGGTATAAAGAGAGTATTCAGGTACTTAAAGGGTACTCAAGATTCATTCTTGAAGTGCAGAAAGCAAGGGAACATACTTGCTCCTACTCTTGAAGCATACACATATGCTAGTTGGGAGATGACACAAATAACAACAGATCAACTAGTGGATATGTAATCATGCTTATTGGTGGAGCAATCAGCTGGCGCATTAAACAACAAACATCTATTACACTGTCTACTACCGAGGCATAATTTATGGCTGCCTCAAATCCTACTCAAGAAGTCATTTGGAACAGGAGACTTCTTAAGGAGTTTGGTTTTGCGCCAGAATGTCCTACTACATTGTACAGTGACAATATAGGAAATATAGCAAAAATCATGTACATCACCCAAGGACTAAACACGTTGAGATTAGAAGAAGATTTGTAGAGGAGAATGTTGTGAAGTTAGTTTACTGTCCTACATAGGAAGTGATCGCAGATGTGTTTACAAAACCATTGCCTAAAGGTAAACATTAGTAGAAATGGGAATGTATAATAGAAATGTGGAGTAGAAATGGGAATTGTTGTATGTTCTGAATGTTAGCTTTAGTTTGATAATTTCTCTAGTCTTTAAAGTTTTGTTAGATTTTCTAAAATTTTATTAGATATTTGCTTAAGGTAAGATGGTGCGCCACACTAATTAGAGTTGTACAAAATACATTAATTAGGGTTATATAGAATAACTTCTTTTTTTTTACATATGTGTATATATGAATAATTTTTCATTAATTTGAGTTAGTTTTTCTACAAGGATGATTTCCAACACCAACATATGTTTTGATTAGTGAAATCTTGAGCTGTTTTACATCACCTAAGGTGTATTTTTGTTACTTTTGAGTTGAATGTTAATAATGCAGAATGAGTGGAATTGTTTGTTGTCTTTCAACTCTGATACAAGGAGAGAGGTGAAGTATTAGAATCTAGAGAGTATCTTTCTATATAATTGGAACGATACAAAGAAGACTAACGTACCCTTGCAAAAGGATGACATGCACAAATCGAGAAATGCTCCAAATTCTTTTGGCATTTCGTTTCCCGTTCTCTTTCTGAAAGTGAGTGGTCGTTGCTCTTGGTTCGACTTGCTTCACCCTGATTTAGCGTAGTCCAAAGAGGACTCGAAGATGGCTCACACGAATTTACATGCGTTTGGAAGACGTACGAGCCATAACCAGCCCTATGGACGACGAGTGTGGCGTTAAATCAGTTCTTTGATGCTTGTACTCCTTTGTCACTACACTTGAAAGTTACACGAAAATCTCCTCAAAAGCCCTTAAAAACTTCACGGGAAGGCTTATACGGTTCATGACTCATGCTCCAAAGTAGTCACAAGCCATTGGAAATCTTTCATATGATATCCTAGTCCGGGTAAAGTTGTTCGTAAATATTTTCTTATAGCTGCATTACTTTGGGAAGGTGGTGCCAACTGACAAATGCGTAGAGTGCTGCAAGTTTTGTGAGTTGCCGGGAACAATCCAAAGGTTTGGAGTCAAGACATGCGTCACAAGGTTACTGGATATCCATATGCATTGTTATTGCTTCCAGTCGCCTTAAGCATCAACCACAATCATGCTCAAGACCTTGTAACCTCACTAAACGTTCACACCTGCATATTTGCGGACAAACCCCTTGATCTTGGCACATGCATATGCGCATACACGTAAAGAATAGACCCGATTGCTAGATGGTTATGGAATTCAGCCAAGTCTGATGGGTGCTCCTTTCCTGTTGGTTTGTAATGTTCCAGGTACCAAAGCATCCAGTCTATTTGGGCTGTTCCATCACCTCTGACTGAATGTGTCGTAATAATCTTGGAGGTCGCGGGTAAGTAAGTGTACATGCCTCTACATCTATCTTAAAACTCGTCATAAAATCCGCTAAAATAAGTCGCGCATAATTGTCCGCATTCCACCATTTTGCATCAAAATGTGCACTTCATAGCTAGGAGAGCTGGAAGATTTACTGTTACCTTCTGTACATGATAACACTGTTCAATTATCCCATGAGAGCTTACGGAATGTGAACAAACGCAGGCATTCATGTTCTGCATTTGTTCACATTCCGTAAACTCTCATTCAACAAAAATGCTCTGCAGAAGCAATCAATGACCCAACGGTATCTCTCAAAAGTCAACGAGAGATGCCGAACTTCGATTAAAAGAAACTAACTCATCAGATAAGATAGATTACATTCTACATCGTTGTATGATTTAAGAGACTAGCGTCACATGGAAAGTTTTCTGGCTTAGCTCCATTTATGTGGCAGTCAACTACGTGGGTCGCTCCAAGTTTACATCACGGATTACACGGTAGACTACAAGGAAAAGTACTCACTTAAGTACAAGAGGTTCCTAGACAGTTAACTATATACATTTGAGATGTATAAATGGTACAAAGTATATACAATGCACCAGAAAGCACGAATACTATGTTGACTGGGACGAAACTACATTACAGATGAATGCTCTCCTTAGCAGACTCGTCGTCAATCTCTATGAAAGCTTCTTCGAAGTCTTCTGGGGCCAGTTTCAAAACTTCGTCATCGCCTTCGTCGCCTTCGTATTCTTCGGGTGATCTCCCAAAAGCATGATTAGCTCTCCACATCATGTCCTTCCCGGCAGCCTGAACTTGCTCGGAAGCTTTCCATGCTCCGCTTTTTACGCTGTCCACGAAACCTTGGGCTTGTTCTGAAACATTCTCCTGTTTCAGAACCTCCACATTTGAGAAAAATAACGAGAATAATGTCCCTGTTCGGTCCAGACAACCTAACCGGACTCTCAACTTCAGTTTCAAACTCAGAGCAGAAATAAGACCCAAATAGGAAGTTTCTATACGGTACCTTGAAATGTCTGGCATCCGCCCCAAAATCATGGCTGGAAGCTTCAGCTCCAGGATTGGCATCCTCTTCCTCTTTCCCATCACTGGTCACCTCATCCAAAACTTCTCCTCCGACATGTGCAGCATATTGTGCTGCATCATTATCGTCGTCGTTAACATCCGAAACTCCGGAATTGTTGGTTTCTTCAATTTCAGTTGAATTTTTAGAGCGAGTAGTATCATCTGATCTTTCCTTCCCTGCTTCAGGAAGATCATAAGAATCATCTGAGCTTCCTGTTACAACTTCATGAAGACCATGAGTCGACGTTTCCTTCTCTGTTTCCCCAGAATATTGAGCGGCGTCACTGGAGTGATCATTATTAGTTCCTGTAACAAACTCGCCGGCTTTCTTCAAGTTACTCTGCATAGTTTGTGCTGCCTGATTTGCAGAGTCCACCACAGCGTTTAGTACACCAGAATTCACCTGATAATCAAGGTTGAAATGCTATCATTTACGAGAGGAGTATACAGAGGCTATCAATATTTTGACAAGATTCAGTCAATTATCATATCGACTTTTTGACGATATAATAACTGACTGAAGTCCTGTAGAGCGCTTTTCATAGCACATTACCTGCTGAATTTCATCGCTACTGGAGTCTTCAGGTTGTTTGGTTTTTCTCTCTGACTGCTGATGACCAGCTGTTGCTACTCCAACCAACGTTTCCTCTGCTATATCTCCCGCACTTTGTGCTGCATTGTTCTCATCTTCTTCCACTTCGTCACCCTTCCCCGTGGCTGTTCTTTTCTGTGAAAAATCGGAGAGGCAACCATCAGAAAAGAAATCTTCCTTATCAAATGCACTACGAATCCTCAACGATCTCGCCCTCAAATCATGGCAGTAGTGATATTTATTCGTGCGGAGCACACCTGATCCGCGGCTCTTGCTACAAAAATCGGGTTGACGAATTCCAACCCAGCTGAACGTCTGCAGAAGTTAAGGCACTGAAGCCCACCTGGATTTACTCTCTCAGGGGATCGCAATTGTGCTCTAGCAATCTGGTGTGCGTGGCCATATCTCCCAAATTCCACTAGCCCAAGTATTGGAAGTTTCGCGCTCACAGCCCACGAACTCGTCATATCCTATCCTCTCAGACGTTTGCAATTCTTCCGTACTCCAGATTGCTCGTCTCCTCCGATCAGGAAGCACTGTTTGTCAAGTTTCCCTGCTAATGGCCAAATGAAAGGAACAAACTGAATCGATCGATGACTGCATAGGTGAGGCGTTCCCCATCTCTACGACAGAGGAGAGCGAGGTCACCGAGGATTGTAATCTTCAACGTGTCAATACTCTACGAGTTCACTCTTGTCCGCGGCTGATGGCCAGACAGTTCTAGACTGGTACCACGTGTCTTCAGAAGAGAGTCTTCCCTGACACATACTTCTCCTCTGCGGGACCCATACGTCCTGGCTGACTTCGGAAGTTCCAGTTCCTAAGCGAGAGCTCAATGTAAGGCTACCTTACTTTGAGCTCTCGCTTCGGGGCTCGATGTTTCTATTTGCGGTCTTTTCTCTCTATTTCATCCTGCTATTCTCAATGGCATGCAAAGCTAATTTCTTTGCTTATGCTTAGGTATCTTTCACCAATTGATTGCACGAGTGATTGATATGAAATTCTCATGTACTCGAAGAACATGTGCCTCCTATTACGTTCATCTTCCATGGTTCATTACTATGAAATTATCTCTATGTCTGACAGTTACTTACAATTGTAAGAAATAACCTAAATATTTTCATATCCAAATGTCGACCAGAAGAAATTGGTGGAATTTGACTTACAAGCTAGTCTCAAATATAACATACATAATTCACTCCAATAACAGTGGATAACATTTTGTAATTCGATTGCGAAGGAAAAACAAATTTCTCGCTTTTCGAATGCGTTGTGGTTGACAAGTGAGAGTTCCTTAGAGGTAAGGCGAAAAACCTTCCTTCTTCAGTCTAAATCGTCATATAGTGAGGTTAATGGATACTTTTTATTATACAATGTATTATATGAATTTCTGATCTAATGTTATCATTTTGACCAATAATCGTGATCGTAAAACATGATAAATACATTCAACATGATTTCTAGGAAAACTCATATGATATTTAGAAGGAAATGGATGAATGCCATATGATATTGGTCCTTCTTTTTCAACTGACACTCGTGTTTAAGTTCGACTAAAGCAGCAAAAGTTAATCCTAACACATAATACTATGCTAGCAAACCTCTGTTCCTTCGTAGGAAATTCAATTATTAGATTCCCTCCATCTTCGATTGTCTTTATCACCTCGATCTACTAGTCGGACAAGCCCGAAGTACAAAGAATTCAAGAGGGAATTTATGATAAGAAATGTTAGAGAACTTAATTCCTAATCTTTCAAAATTATTTTTGTGATGAACCAAACAGGTCAGAGAAAACAATTATAAACAATTTTCTAGATAAATATTACAAACTTGTAAGTGATTGCAGATGAATTCTGTATTGGTATCAGACATATGAACACAGTCAGTTACAAATTGTTTTTTTCCCTTTATCAGCGGGTTATCTCACCATTATTTTCCGAAATACAACTGCGGTTGGTCATTTAATTAATTATTTATTTTGTATGTCATGGGAACTTCGAATCTATGTCAATGTCTAAAAGATACAGTTCTTTCATGCACATTACTGGAAAAAATTGACTTGATATGACAACTATAGTCATAAACTTATAATTGTATGAGTAAATGTGTGCAATTCCAATCAATCAATTTTGCAACTATTATAGCTATTATGCATGATCCATTAGTCATTTCTGACATCTCTACCCGCAAACTACAGTTTCCCGCTAAACTGTCTTGGGTAAGCAGTCTTGACCTTTGAATGGAGAGTACTGGAAATTACTAAACTCTAATTAGGTTCTTTAGTCTCGGATTTACATAGAGTCCAAGTTTTGGTCGTGCAATTCATCATATCCGACGGTGAGCCTTGATGCAAGAACACCCGAATAGAAAAGAGGTCGAAGCTTAAGTCGCCTAGACATTTGGTGGTGCATTTTATTTCGATTTGGATTCTAATATTACTTCTGTCTTTACTGCACCTCCGAATGAATTTTAGATATACGTGCGAAACTCAATTCAATCGAGCAGAAAATTGTCGGGTAAGTTCTACTGAAAGAGTATCTTTGTTCAGTAAATTATGGGTACTCTGGCTTCCTGTGGTTCAATATGTGTGTTAAGGGCCCATGTAAGAGTTACCGTATCCTCTTGACGGGCTGGTCATTGCACGCAGTGTATAATATAAACATGCAGTATCGATGAAAATAGATGTACAAGTCGTTCTTGTTAGACTTATAATCATCAATGAAAATAGATGTACAAGTCGGTTCTTGTTAGACTTATAATCAGACATGTTAGTTATTGTTCATTTGAAATCATTTAGATTTATAATGATAAATGTTAGTTATTGTGCATGCACGATCACAAGGTTAATTGGAAATCACTGTTTATGCGAGTACTGTTCACATGAGTTAGATGTGAACATTAGAGTACTGTTTCATATGAATTACATGTGAAACATATTAGCACACCCTTCAAGTCATTTGAGTCTAACCTCTATATGTATATAATCCTAGTCCAAGAGGTTCTTCAAGGTAAATCTATTACATATTACTCATTTCATTTTTTCACATGGTATGAGATCTCTAAGTTTCAGAATTCCACACACACACACACTTAGAAAATCTGAGAGGCCTAAGTTTTACACACTAAACAAGAGAACAAGAGTCCCTTGTTCCTCCTCTGAAGAGTGTCTCTTTCTCTCGGTTTTCTTTTATATCCTATGTTAGCCTCCTCTGTTAGTCTAGGTTTTGGAAGAGAAATTCTCCACTATCCTCTATGAATTAAATCATCATGTCTGCTGCTGGTGCTACTGGTGTTGGTGTTCCTGCTGGTGCAATATTTGCTACTCCAACTAGACGATTTGACTCCACTTTTGTCAAATTCAATGGCAATTATTTTGAGTCTTGGAAATATTGTCTTGCACTCAAACTAAAGGTGTCTTTTGTTTTTACAATTGTTGATGGTATTGAAGTTAAGCACACTTCAGTTGCTACTCTACCTGCTTGGGAGTATAGGAATCTTGTTGCTCTTGAAGCAATCAATTCAACATTAGCTCTTGAGTTTGTTCCTACCATCAATAGGCACATGTTGGCAAGCAAAGCATGGATGGATTTAACAACCATGTACGAAGGTACCGATGATATCACAATCATGTACCTACTTGACACTTTGATGAATTTGAAGATACGTGAAGGCAACAGTGTAGGAAAGCACATTACCAATTTTTTAGGAGTACTCACCCAATTAGTTGCGATGAACAACCCAATCGATGACCAACAGGCTAAGCTCCATTTGGTGAGATCTAAACCTTCTAGTTTCAAGTATTTTTTGCAATCATTGTGAACACACAAGGCACCAAATCTCTTTGATGTCATTGCTCTTCTTCTTCAAGAAGAAGAGATCAATATGAACTATGAAGGTCTTGTAGAGCAAACAACTGCTCTAGCAGTCACACAAGGCTCTACATCGTCTTACAGAAACAAAGGTAAAGGCAAGGGAAGTTGGAAGAATGAATCTCATGGTTTTTCTGGTCAGAACTCTTTCAACAGACCTTCTGGTCAGACCTCTTTCAGTAGATTTTCTGGTCAAAATCCTTCACCTGGTCAAAACTCTTTCAGCAGACCTTTTGGTCAAAATCAAAGTTATTTATCTTCATCTTTTGGAGGAAATTCCTTCAGACCTTCTATCATCTGTCACTACTGCTCAAAGAAGGGACATCACATCAAAGACTATTGCAAGCGCATTGCTTATGCAAGGGAGAAAGAAGGCAAGGAACACCATCACTCCAATGCTTCTACAACTCACCTCTCTTTGTACAAATGTTGATGTTGTTCCTTCGGTCACTTAGGACAAGAGATGGTACATCAACACTACTGCTTCTTAGCACATGACCTACCAACAAACCTGTTTCTTGGTCTATGAAGCATACTCACCACCTAGTCAAGTTTACTTGGCTGATGGTTCCAACATTGCTATTCTAGGCCATTGGACAGTTTCAGTTAAGCTTGCTTGTTCAGGGAAGTCCTACATGCTAGAAGATGGTCTACATGTTCCTTTGCTGAACAAGAATCTCTATTCAGCACTTCATTTGAGCAAGTCACATGGATCATTTCAGTTAAAGGAAACCAACATTTTCCTTTACGATGATATGCAGAATTTGATTGCATCTTGTCCTAGATTGGATAACTTTTGGCTTCTAAGAGAGTCCATTGAGCAACCTCAAGATGCTGCAGTCTCTACATCAACTCATTCTCAAACATCTCAAGCTGCTGCAATCTCTATTCCAACCAGGGATACATCTTCCGCTATTACTTCCCTCTGGCGTCGATGACTTGGGCAAATCAGCAAGAATCGATTTCAAATTTCTACAAGACAAAGATTTGGTTGCTGGGATGGATCATATAAATTTGTTTCTTGTTTTCTCACCTTGTCTTCATGGCAAGCAAACGCAAATTCCCTTACCTCATGAAGGAGCTACTAGAACCACTTTTCCTTTGGCTCTCATCCATTCTGATGTTTGTGGTCCCATCTCTTTTGCTACCTACACTGGTTATAGATACTTTGTGACCTTCATTGATGATTACACAAGGTACACATTCTTGTATCTACTCAACTTCAAACATGAAGTTTTTACTTGTTTTCAATAATACGTGTTTTTACTTGTTTTCAATAATACGTGACCTATGCATAGACTCAACTCAATCAGAAGGTTTGGGTGTTGCACTAAGACAATGGTGGTGAATACAACTCTGCAGATTTTCATCTTTTCTGCAAAGGCAAAGGTATCATGCGCCAATTCAGCACTCCACATACTCCTTAGCAAAATGGTGTTGTTGAGAGAAAGAATAGAACATTGGTGGAAACAGAACAATCTATGTTACTTGAGTCTAGACTCCCCAAGCCTTATTGGGAAGAAGCACTACACACTACCAACTTTCTGCAAAATTGAAGTCCTACCAAAGCCATCTCCTCCAAAGTCACACCCTTCCAACTCTGGTTTGGTTATAAACCTAATCTATCCATACTTCACAATTTTGGTTGCATTGCTTATGCACATGTTCCATCTTTTTCCGGATCTAAACTCAATTCTAAGTCTTCCAAGAGTATCTTCCTTGGTTATGATCAAGATAGTAAAGCTTATAGACTACAGAAAATATCTGATAACTCCATTTTTTTGTCAAGAGATGTTCAGTTTCAGGAACATACCTATACTCATGAACATAAACATTGTTCTGACACTCAGGATGATCAACTGGATTTATCTGTGATCCGACAATTTTCATTCCCTCTCCTGCTTCTAGTTCTCAGTCTACCCACAATCCATCCCCACCAACTCCTACTCAATCACCTCCACTCCACAATCTTACAACTCCAACAATTCCTTTTGCATTACCTTCTTCACTACAATCCTTACCTTCTAGTTCTGGCACTCCCTACAGGTCCTCAGGATCCTCTACAATTGTTTACTCTATGAGACCAAAACCTCTACCTTCTCCAGATGCCGTCCAAGCACCTTTTGTACATCAAGGCACCAGGGTTTGCACTCCAGTTCAAAACTATGATGCACTGTTGGAGTCTGCTAATGCACTAAGTGTGCATTAATCTGCATCTGACCCTGATCCCAACACTTATGAAGCTGCTATCTCTGGACTTGACTCAAGTAAATGGTTTGAGGCTATTCAACATGAGCTTCAGTCCATGGAGAACAATCAAACATGGATCATCATTGACTTACCAGTAGGTCGCAAGGCAGTCACCTGTAAGTGGATTTTTAAGAAGAAACACGATGCACAAGGCTTCATCCAAAGGTACAAGGCTCGACTTGTTGCTCATGGTTTCTCTCAAATTCCAGGTATTGACTACACAGAGACCTACTCTCTTGTTGTCAAATTGACAACAATTTGCATTTTGCTTGCTTACTCCGCTCAGAATGATTTGGAAGTGCGTGCTCTTGATCTCAAAACAACTTTTCTCAATGGCACATTGACTAAGGAAATCTACATGCACATTCCTCCTGGCTTGCTGACTCCTGACCAGCACAAGCAGCAACAAGCTACTAAACGAGGGCAATTGGTTTAACAGCTCTACAAGTTTTTGTATGGTCTCAAACAGTCTGCACGACAGTGGTATCACAAGTTTGATCAGTTTTTACTAGGTTTTGGATTTCAACGCTCTGGAGCTGATTCTTAATCTCTATATCTTCCATTCTGGTTCTGATTTTGTCATCTTACCTCTTTATGTAGATGATTGCCAGCAACCACCTTTCACTTCTCCTCTCTTTCAAAGAGTCTTAAACAGGGATTTGAGATGACTGATATGGGAGAGATTAGTCATTGTCTTCAGTTGGAAGTCACAAGAGACAGAAAACAAAGAAAGATCAGTCTGTCCCAAGAGAGATATTTAAGAGAGATATTTAAGAGAGATTCTTACTCATTTTCTTATGCAAGACTGTAAACCTGTTTACAATCCTGTAGAGTCAGGAGTGAGATTAAGTCTTTAGGATTGTCCAAAAACTGATCAAGAGAGAGAGTATATGTAAACAGTACCTTACCAATCTGCAGTGGGGAGTTTGATGTGGTCCATGGTCAGCACTAGGCCTGATCTGGCTTATGTTGTCAGTTCAGTTGCCAAGAATATGGCAAATCCTGGCCTGAACCATAGGAAGGTTGTCAAAAGGATCTTCCGGTACATTCAAGGTACATTGTCACATGGCCTAACTTACAATGCATCTAGTACTCACATTCATGGGTACTCCAACTCAGATTGGGGAGGAGATCAAGACACAAGACGATCTATAAGAGGATACTGCATTATCTTCTGTAATGCAGCTGTCTGTTGGTCAAGCAAAAGGCAAGCTTCTGTTTATTTATCCAGCACTGAAGCTGAATACATGGCCTTGTCAAAGCAACTACTGAAGCAGTATGGCTCAAGCTCTTGTTAAGTGACCTGGGTTTTCCTAGAGAAATGATGAAGTTGTACTGAGATAGCAACAACGGAATTGATCTTGTTACTCCAACAAAGCACATAGACATCAGATTCCACTTTGTCAAAGAAAAGATGGAAGACAAGGAGATCTATGTTTCATGGATGTACACCAGAGATAATACTGCAGACATTTATTCGAAGGGATTGACTAGAGAACTGCATACAAGGTTTTGTCATGCACTAGGAGTTATAGATAATAGACAATAAAAAAATGTCCATTAAAAGGGGGTGTTAGATTTATAATGAGACTTGCTAATTACTGTTCTTGCTAATTACTTACTGTTCATGCTAATATTGTTCACATGAGTTACATTGTTCATGCTAGTATTGTTCACATGAGTTACATGTGAACACATTAGAATTATTGTTTCACATGAATTACATATGAAACATATTAGAATTATTGTTTCACATGAATTACATATGAAACATGTTAGCACACCCTTTTGGTCATTTGAGTCTAACCCTTTAATGTATATAATCCCATTCCAAAGGGTTTTTCAAGGTTAATTCGATTACGTACTACTCATTTCATTTTCTCACAGTTCTCAAGCATGTTAATTGAAGTCAAACAGTCTTTGTGCCTTCCCAGAATTGAAGCGTGGCGCAGAGAGAATTAATGGTTCAAGAGTGAGAAGTAATGGTTAGTTCTAATTTGAAGTCACACTCGTCTGAAGGAGTTTCCAGGACGAACTTCTGTAAACATTTATAAGCAACCAGCTTGCCGAATGGCTTCAGTAAGCTGTGTAAGGTCGGATAGCCTTCTCCTTAACAAGTTTTGTTGTACCGAGCTGCTCTCCGGCAGCGTACGCCGCATAAATTTGTGGTTGTTTCAAATCCGCAGTTTCTGCGCGGAGAGATTGAAACGACTGCTTGTAATTGGAGACATCGGGAGTACCCGCCTATATTAATGAGGTTATTCTGTAGTGAAACCGGTGGTGAGAGGTTCAGGCTTGTGGAGTTGACTGTTTCGTGAGGATTGAGAGCTATACAATCTCCTTAATAGAGCACTTCGAGTCAGTATTCTTAGTCTCGTTCCAAATCGTAGT
Organism: Lunularia cruciata; assembly: GCA_948567375.1. Lineage (NCBI taxonomy): Eukaryota > Viridiplantae > Streptophyta > Marchantiopsida > Lunulariales > Lunulariaceae > Lunularia > Lunularia cruciata. The sequence continues at coordinate 9,266,950 of OX419758.1, forward strand.
GCTTATCCTGAAATACTCAAAGCGCAGACCTGGTTGGAGATGAGAAAATACAAAGAAGCCGTCGAAGATACTGAAGCTGCTCTCCGATACGACAGCACGCACTTCGAAGTTTGATGACAAGAGCAGAGGCCTTCAGCGGAATGAAGTATCACCAGGAGGGTGCAGCCACATGCAAGACCTTGCTTCATCTTCGTAGTTTGAAAGAACCTGAACGCGAACACATTCAGAATCCCTGGGAAGCATCAATAACGAAGGACAACCAAAGTCGGCTTGGCGACTTTGTGGCATACTTTGAAAACATGTGCAAGTCGAAAGCCTCAGGTCTATCTGTCTCCGGGTTTAGCCTTCAGGAGTCTGCTGCGCTGGAAGATTATCTGGGTCCGGTGGATATCGGAAGAACTCGAACCACGGGAAGAAGGCTATTCACAAAAGATGTTAATCCAGGGGAATTACTGTTCGTGAACAACTCTTTTGTGAAAAGCCGATATTCCGTGGATGATGGTGGATGCGAGGCTAAGTCTAGAGCTATTTATGTCATGTTGAATGCACTGAGAAGTAAATTGAAGGACCCCGTTTACAACTTGTTAGATTTATCACAATTGCAAAGCCTGATCCAGATCGATACACTCGCAGGACCTCATCCAGGCCAACCTGTGTCCAGCGATACTCCTTCTATGAGGTACTTCATCCCTCTGAACGCACTACCACCATCGGAGAGGGAACAATCCGAAGACGACCGTAAGAATTCATCTAGTACAACAGCGCTCCTCGAAGAGAATTTGACGAAAGTTGTGCAGACGAGGCAAATTTTTCAGCATGGACTGGGAGGGCAAGGAGTCTATGCAATATAAGTTCTTCCGTCTCTAATGAACCATTCTTGCACGCCCAATGTTTCTGTCACCACCATAAGTAACGAGGGAATGACCAAAGTATTCAGAGCGTCCCGTAGAATCCGTGCAGGACATGAGCTGTTTTTCGCTTATCACAGTGTTCTCTGCCCCTTGAGCGAACGAAGACTCGTCGGAGACGTAAAATGTGAATGTGGACGCTGCCAAATAGAGGAAGAGATGATAGGATATGTTCTTGAGTTGCGGGAATGGGTCGAGCACACGCAATCGATGTGGCGGAAGTGGCAGGTTTCGCTCCTGGCTGAGTATTCTGTAGGAGAATGGAGAGAAGTAATGATGAGCTATTTAAAGCAGATCAAAGCATTGGACAGCCTCATGCAGAGCAATCGTGTGCTATCAACTCTGCACAAAGAATCAAAGATAGGCTACGAGCTTCATTTGTCCTCCTCCACAGATTCCTGACTTCCTTCAGTGGATAACATACCACTGTCGAGTGAATATGATAGGATTGAAAGGAGCATGTTTCTTGATGCTATCTCCTCGATAACTACGGTTGATCCTCCCGCTTCTGAAGTCGCATTGGCCATGTTTTCTGTGTTAGCCAGAAAAGCAAATCTTTTTGTGGATCCGTATCTAACAGCGGCCTGTAACCCAGTGCATACTATGGTGGCCTCCGCTTGTAATATTGTTACTCTCATGTGTGGACCAGGGTTGAGTCCTGTGACCGTGTTCAAGCTCTTTGCATCTTACGAAGTAAGATGCAAAAATCTAGTGATTGGTAGTGATATCTTGCTTAAAATCTAAGACTACGGAAAATGGTTCGACCACCGCATTGGATCATTTAACTACTGTACCTGCTCGAGATTGAACCTCTTGGGCATCAGAAATGTTCGTTGATATGATTAGTGTGGATTATCATGGGACTGTGTAGTCGGTATGATGCAAACGCTCGGGTGTATTCGATATACCCTTCCAATTTGAAATCTCTTTGTTGCTGCAGTATGGATCTATTGTCGTGAGAGACACCAATTTTCGGGATCTGTCTTTTATTGCGTCCCTGACCTGCCCATGCAATTGTAAAGGTAAATCTACAGGCGGTTGACATCTAGAGACCGCTTGTATCTTTGTGTTCGAATACATGAAGATTTGTATCTTTTTGATAAAAATTCTTAAATATAAAAGAACATGAAAATTTATTTATGATGTTTCAAAGAGGTAAGTTTTTATTATATATAGTATATTAAAATATGAAATATTTATTTCTGTTTATTTATTTATTTAATTTTAATTAATTATTTTTTGAAGATTAATTATTTAGAATAATAATTAAATTATTATTGTGAAATTAAAATTAAAAAACTTTTAATTCTAAAAGATTTTAATTTTTACACTAAATAAAACTTTTAACATAATTTGAATACAAATAATTTAAATAATATTTTATTTAAATTGTTGCATATACTATTTTTAAATTATTATTAAATTTCATTTCATTTCCAAATGAACTATTTAATGATAATACAATTACTATATGAATGGGGATCTATCTTCACTCCCCATTTCTAGAATTTGATCTCACCTAGAGATTCTATGGATTTCTCTTATTTCTAGAAGATTTCTCTTTATAGATAAGCATTACATGATTTTCCATTCTTTGTTTCATTTTCTTTCAATTAGAACATAGGTTCATCAGGTTTCCCTAATTTCTAAAAGATTTCTCTTTATAGATAAGCACTAGAGGATTTTCCATTCTTTGCTTTGTTATCGTCCAATTAGAGCATATGTTTATCATCTTCTTTGATAGAAAGACCATGTTAACTTAGAATATAGGTTTATCGTCTTCTATAATGGTAAGTCCATGTTAACATATATTACAATGTCTCTTAGATGATTAGTCCATTCCCATAGCCACTAGAGAAAGTCTTAGCTCTTGCTCTAGCAAAGGTGCATGCTCGCGGATCTTAGGTCTATTATTCATTAGGCATTCCGATTCACAACAACCACTTTCTCTACATTGATGAGGTTCTATATAGGTTTGGTCTACCCGGATGCATTTCATCACTCACTTGTGAGTGTGGTCCTACACTAGATGCAACAACGGTCCATATGACATGGTGTCCTTATGGAAAACAAAGGATAGCTACCCATTATGCCATCAGAGATATAGTTTCTTGCTATGGCAAAAGAGAGTGGATATTTTGCTTCGAGAAAGTGTTCATATTCTTTGTTGACAACATGTGTCAGAGCAGACTTATACTTGGTCCGAGATGATCAGTTGCTTGTGACAAATGTCGTGGTTACAAACCCTATGCATGATGCAATTTTGGAGAGAGTGATTATTCATCCTCCTAGATGGGCGGCGAGCGGAGCAACATCACGCAAGGTCTCCAAGTATAGGGGTATGCAAAGAGGCCACCTCTTTGTTCCTCTGGCTTTGGAGTTATATAGAGTGATGGACTTGGTATTCGACACATTTATCACACACGAGTGCATGAGAGCTTATCATATTAGACATCATGGGTACCACTCTCACTCTCATACTTTGGAAAATGTGTGTCCATTGCTATACAACACATTTATCACACACGAGTGCATGAGAGCTTATCATATTAGACATCATGGGTACCACTCTCGCTCTCATACTTTGGAAAATGTGTGTCCATTGCTATACAGAGAGTAAGGGCTAGTGCAATCCTTAGGAGAACAATCACTTTAGATGATGATGCTTTTGGATACTCCAATACTTTGTAGACCTTGAGACTTGCATAGCTCAAATATCTTAGGTGCGGTGGGGTAGATTTCTCGTATAGATACTATTGGGGCCTAGCTTCATTCTGCCTCTTTGTCTCTCCCTTGTAAAGCTTGATAGTATCTTCCTATTCTTCTTGTGTTCTATGTGGTCCCCTTTTCCATCATTTGTAGAATAAACTATAACCTATATAACTACTTAAGCAGGCAAGTTAGTTACATTCATCTCAATATCCTATGGACAATCTTCTCCTCTTTAGATAAAGATAAATAAAATTCTCAATACTTTGTATACAAACATTTCACAAGCAAAGTGCGATGAAAAATGAAGTAAACTAGCAAAATTACCAAAAAATGAAAAATGCTATCTCCACCCTTTGAAACCGCAAGTGCATGCAAAACAGTTTATATATACAATAACTGAAATACATGTCTTAATTAATTTTTTATACACTATTCATAGTATATGATAGGAGTAGTAAACTAATATTGTATAATCTATTACTATTTAGTAAGATGAATTTACAGTAATGAAGTAAATTATAAAAATATTATAAGTACTTTTATTAAAAAAATATTAATTTCATATATATATATATATAATTTATTTTTACATTAAAATTTTAAAATTTTGTGTAAAAAAATTTTCTTAACTTAAAAAATAAAAATAGTTTAATTTTAATTTTTTGATCTAAATTTTTTATAATTTATACTTATATAAAAGTAATATAGAATATAAAATAATTAAAAAATATCAGATAAATGTTATAAAAATCAACTAACATATTGTCATGTCAGTAACGGATCGAAATGTTATCTACTCTTAGGCTATTACCCACCAAACATACATCCGTTTTCCCCTCTTGTTTGGGTTTTGTACCATATAGCACTCTAAAAGAAATCGTCTCGAATTCTAAACTAATCATGCCGTCCCTTGGATACAATTGAAAACCCATACTCAACGCTCATATTCGATCAACACACGTGAAAATACACAGTTCACGTAATAATCGAATGAAGCTCAATAAATAGATCATTATCTTTACTTATTCTCAATATAATCACAAGATCGTAAAAAAGTTCTTTCTCTCAACGGAAGACCCTTAGCAAAGTGGATAACACCAAGCACAACCCTTGCATAAGTAACTCTTCTGATCATTTGCTCGTATGACAAACCATTTAGAATCAAATTGTATAGATCAAGATCTCTTCTTGATCTTAAATCCTCTTTTACTTCAGTAAATTGTTAAAATCATGCCAATGTCGAAATATGATGTCGTCAATATCTATTACATGAAATTTGGTGCGTGAAAATGCACCAGTTAGATTTATAAGCACTGGCAATTTTTCTCTTTCCGCTGCAAAGTCTGCTAATCTGATAACATGAATAATACTCACGACCTGATCTTTACTTATTATGATATAAGAAAACAAAGAAATGAACTTATATTTGTTACTCATCATTAATCTTTTGAAGTATGCTCTTTAGGACCTAAATATTTAATGTTTAGTTTGACGTGTGAAATCTAAAATATGAACATTTTTTAAGGACTCATCGTCAATTTCGGGAATTGTCACATTTTGTATAAAGGTATTTTACTAAATTGGGACATAAAGACCATTGGCTCAATCACAAACCACTGGATCAAATTATGATTAATGCATGCTATATAAAGCTACTTGTCACTTCCGGTACTCCGCCAACTTGGGGTACCGCAAAATTGAAGTGCTAAATATAGAGTTCTGTTCTCTATGCTAAGAATCCTTTCATTATATAAAAAATTGATTAGTAGTAAAATGCTTCGGCCCCATAGCCTCCATGATCGATGTTTTGGCACACGGGCATTATGACAATGAAGAATCACTCTGTACAATTCAATTGAGTAACATTTTGCTTCTCAATGGCGGCCCAACAAATCCCATTTGGAAACCATACTCCAATCTTGAGTTGCCACTTTATAAAGTTGTTAGACATATTTAATTTAACGACTTTTCTGTGATCATATTCTGTCAAGCTTAAGTTACAAACTCAGCTCTCGATAACCCCCTATCAAGCATCAAGCACAAATCAGAATCTTTTGAATAAATTAAATAACTTATCACAATTTGCACTATGTTCCTATTTGGTTTATTATTTGATTGAAGACATAATAAATGATTGCAGGATATCGATGGAAAAATGCGACCACATTGCAAGAAGGATATCTGAACTTTGGGTTTGGAGGCCCAGTTCTTGTTACCGTATTCAGTTGTGGATGCGTAATAACCTACACTCTATTATATATTTCTCTTCCAAAGGGAGTGAGAGCTAGCCCACTGCCTCCTGATTTTCTTTCTAACGAAGATCATGTCTCGATTTCTTCAGTACTAGACGATGGTCTTTTCCCTAGCTTCAATCATATCCACCAAGAATTTATTTATACCACACATCGAAATTTATTACATTAACTTAGGGTTATGTGGTTTAGGTTTCAAATATTTTTATTCATAGCCGTTTGTCTTTTGCAGCTTTTTTTATTTTGTTAAATTGTTTTCTTTTTGTTCTACATAAATACATATTATTATATTTTTAATTTTATATATATATATATATATATATATATATATATATATATATATATATAAAATACCAAGATGATCAGATGATAATGGCCAATGTGTGGTTACCTACTCTTCTCATGATTTTTTTGAGAAAATGATTACCCATCTTCTTGGATGGGTGGCAAGCATCATTGCAATATGCAAAGTTTCAAAGTATAGAGGTATGCAGTGAGTTCATCTCTTTGTTTCTCTATCTGGAATGATGCATGATAGATAGATATAATGTTTGATACATTTGTTAAAGAGTGTGCAAAAAGTAAATAAAAATATCATAAATATCACTTTACTCTACTATTTTGTAACATTCTTTAGACCGAACCGTGTCCATTGCTCTATAGAGAGCGTTGACAGGTTTGTAATCCATAGGAGAAAAATCACTCTAGGTGATGCTCTTTGGATCCTCCGGTCATTTGTAAACCTTACTGCTTGTATAGCTCGGATCTCTTAGGTGCGATGAGTCATATTTCTCCCATATGTACTATTGGTACCTAGCCCCATTCTATCGCGTTTGTCTCTCCCTTGCAAGGCTTGATGGTGTCTTCCATCCTTCTTCTTGTGTTCTATGAGGTAAACCTTTTCTCTCTATATTCCTTCTATCTCTCTAGCTGGTTTAACTTGCGTAGGACGCGGATTTCATTAGTACCTCTCCACCAATAACGTTCAAATTTCTCCTATTATGTGACGGTAGCGTTTAGCTCAGATTTTAGATTTATAAGGGACTTGAATCTGATATTTTCATGATTGAGTAATTGGGGTTTGATAAAAGATTCTTGAAGGCTTACAAGGCTCCAAGAGCCCTTTACGAATCTTGTAACCGACTTTGGAAGTTTCTTATAATACAGGGAGTCCTTAATAATTTTTCGGAACTTAGGGTGTTTATCACCGTTATGCCCAGGAGATATTCGCCACTCTTTCCTCTCCTATAATTTAAATTATACCCTACAATTGAACGCATTCAATCATTATGATTTAGTTTTATGAACCGAAGTGTATCTAGGGAAATAATGCTCCAACTTAGAAAAGACAAATTGCTTTTAGACTGCCAGCATAATTGCAATCTTAAGAGTAGATGCTTAATTTACTTTTAATCTATTTTATTTTCAAATTTTAGCTATTTTTCATTCCAATATTCTGTCTGTACAGACTGACTTAGATTGAATTTCTTAAAACATTTAAATTAGCTATTATCCAAGTAAGAAGCTCGAGTTTCTCAACTATCAACTGATTTGATCGTCGAAGTTCCCCTCATTCATTCTTCACAGTCTAGAACTGGGTTTAAAGTCCTTGGTCCCGTGCGAGATTACAATCACGCTCTGGTGCTTATCACCGACTGAAGATTACGCGATGGAATTCCTATCTTCTTCATTGAGATTGAGGATGCACCAACAGTACGTCAGGATGGAAAGTTCATCCGAGCATCAATGTAACAATTCTTTCGACAAGTCTCAAGAATTACTTGGAAGAGTACTGAAGCTGCGGCTTCGAAAATCTTAACCAGCTGCAATGCATCGAGGTCGGACGATGACAGATATTTCTGCAATGGATCGAGGTCGGACGGTGACATATATCTCTAACTCCCTTTCCACTCCAACTTAGCTAATCTGTCACTACCAGTGAGTTCAAGAGTACAGTCCCAGTTGTCATGACTACACAGGTCTGGAGTCTTGACGATCTGCTGGCTGGTGCAGTCAAATGTTCCTCTACCACATACAATGCTATGCTATCTTCCTTTGCAGTGTGACTGTCAGCTGACACTCGCCGAAACGTATGCCAGCTGCACGTGCAACAAATGATTAATGCCCATGTGAAGTTTCTGAGTGAAAGTTTACGAATGAAGAGGAAGAGGAACCCGTCAAAAGCTTCGGCATCGGTTGTGGTGACTGCACATTCCGTTTTCGACCCATCAGAGATTTTATAGCGTAGTGTAACTGAAGATGAAACTGTACTCAGAGCAAAGATGGATTTAATTAAGTTAACTCAATATTACTTAATATGTGATGTCCACGAAGAAACCTCTACATAGCAGTATGTTTATATCGAAGACTAACAAAAGAGTAATAGAAGAATATGTTCTCTGCTGCTGAGACACATATATTGTGACAACGTAGCGGTGTGACAAGTCAATCTCTCGCTACAGATAAATTACATGTACCGCTGCCATGTGATTTTTGAAAGTGCAAACGTCCACTCACTGCACTGTAGAGGCAGATTGTGTTCTTTTGCATATTTTTCAGCGTGCAGCTGACGGACTGCCAACGTTACGAGAAGATCAGAGTTTTCTAACCTCATGACGGGGGCTTTTATTGTTCAGGGTTAATCACGGTACGATGACATTGCAAGAGTTAGACACCGCTAAAACATATTGCTTGCATACATCATCATGATGATAAAATTGAACAACTGGACACAGTGCAGAGTTTCAGTCATTGCCACTTGAATACTGACTAATAGGACATATTGAAAGATGACGTGATCCAAGAGTACCAGTGATGGCAACAAACATTTCCAAGCGATTGCAAGTAATAAGAGAGATTATTGATGATCAATCAAGTATTCTAAAAACATCATCGAGTGTAGAGACCATTGGTAACTCTAAGGACGGAATGCAATCCTCTAATTGTCCAGTCTACTTTGCGATAAGGAATCGCAGGTTTCTCGGTAACAGGCAGCTTAGTTGACCTTCGCATTCTTCAACTGCTGAATGACAGCCCTGGAGACTCCAAAACCCTTCGAGAGCACATCGTCGGCAATACCAGACTTGAAGAGGCTGTTTGGCAACCTGACGGTTCCTGGATTGGCGCTGCTGAATGAAACCACGGCTCTGGTTAGACCCTTGCTTCTGTTGATTTGGAAGTGTACCAATCCCTTGGGAAAGACGAACAGATCACCAGCCTTGACGCTAGCGATGTATAACTTGTTGGCTGTGTCCACGATTCCAACATCCAGAGAACCTTCGAGCACGTAGAGAAGTTCAGTTCCACGGGGATGAATGTGAGGAGGGTTCAAAGTGCCAGCCGGGAACTGAATAAGAGCAGACGAGATTCCAAGACCATTGAGAGCTGGGAAGCCTCCCTGATTAACTGGAGTAACCGTTGCGAAGTTCTGTGAAGCGATAGCGACGTTTTGCAGAAGCTCTGACTTGAAAAAGTTGCCGTCAGTTCCAGCAGGAGCGTTCGGCGTGAAGTCCGAAGTCAGCTCAGGGTCCGCTGCGTGCACCCCAGAGAAGCAGCTCAGAGCTGCGATGGTCAGGCAGAGCCCGGCTACAAGAAGTTTTCCAGCCATCAGGAGAGACTAAGGACCGTGTTGCACGATAGTGCTGCAAGTGAGTAACACCCTCGTCGAGGTTGAAACCGCTGACTGTACGTGGAATCAGGAACTGATTCGGCATTATATACTCTCTTGAGTAGACATGTTTGACTTCGAACGTTCTAGCCATCTGTGCAATCTGGAGGACAGACGACCGTACGAACTACGTACTGAGATATCCCAGTGAAACCATTCGATTCAGAAGTATCTTACCTCTAAAACCGTCCGAGTTCTGATCTGGTATCTACGATCTGACAAAAAGTTGGAGATCTAGTCCAAATCGTGTGCTAGCAACATTAATGTTGCAGGGCGGAAAAGAGTTTTGGGTCCACCATTGACGAAACTAGATTAACTTTAGCGCAAAGTCCTAATCTAATTATCATCCAAGAGTGCACCAGAGATTGGTATAATGATATTACGGTTTAGAGCTCCAGAGCCTTTCGCTTTTACTGACGATGCTGCAAAGCGCTCTTTGCGTACTATACGGTTCTCAGCATGTGGGCAACCCTGAGCTACAATTAATGTGCAAAGTCCACCAGAGTCTGGAGCCTCCATGATGAGTGGATGACCTCAAATAGAGCCGAAGTTCGCTGAATCTCTTCTTCAACCAAAATAGTAATGACCAAGACCTGACGATAGAAATAGTTTCGCCTCGGTTGCGAGGTCGCCAAACGTTGCAGTTCCTTTCATCTGCTGCATGCTAATCTTCACATTTCGACGATCTATTTTCTGAGTAGTGGTGATGCAAGTCATCAGTAGTTCGGCGATAGGTACCGAACAGCGTAAAAAATCGCTGCTTCGCCGAAATTCACGATAGCTTCTGTATTTGGAGATATCGTTCACCATTGTCTGAGTCAAGCGTTAACAAACTTGTCTTGTATAGCAGCTAGAATGTCAGCACATAATCATATAACGACGCGTGGACACATCTTTATAATGAAGTGAGTTGCTGTCACTCGCCTTTTACTACCATTTTGTCACAATTCCGAGAAAGAAGAAATCACTCTGATACTGAGCGCTATGCGTGCACTAGACTGTCAGTAATCTCTGCGTGTGTTGACACTTTGTTGGCTGTACGACCTTCTGCTATTATAAGAATCTTGTCGTATTGCTACGCACTGACTGGCGGAGACGTATCAAGTGAAAGACTAAAGTCGATATGAGCGAGGATAATCTGATCGCAATTAAATTGAGTGAATTACATGCTACTGAAGTGATTCACTTCCAGTAAACCAAAGTCTTCTCAAAGTACTTCGTGTTATTATCGTAGATGACTATAAATCCATTTCCTTGCGATCCTTGATGAGGTCTTCCCATCCTTCGCTTTTCCTACGCGGGTCGCCTTTTTTCCTTGCGATCTTCTTGCTTACCATCAATTGTGTAAATGTTTATCGACCGCGGTCTAATCACGGTGGAAGAGAGATGACTCAGCTTTATCTGATGGGACCCGGAGGCATTGAAGATCCGAAGTATGATCTACTAGGTGACGACCACCTGAAGTGGGTCAGAGCAACCTCCTTATCTACTTGAAGGTCTGAAGCAGCTCAAACCAAAATCCTAAAAAGGACCGTGAACACAATTTTACAGCCCTTCCATAATCAATCATGATCAGCTAAAACTGATGATGAATCAAGAGTTGCATTCACCATAAATCACAAAGAGTGTACACTGGCAGCCAAAGGTGGATGAATGTGGTGAAATTGCAGATGACAAAGCCTTTCTCAAAATCAGCTTAGAAGACTATAATCTTCATATATAATTCGAGGTATGATAGTGACAAGCAAGAAGTTATGTGCTCCATATGCAAATCCAGTGCAAAGAGCAGAGTGCATGTAGGACATACTCCCCTCGTAATTGTGAGGGAAACTTCTCCTCCTTCATGCGCAGTGTTATTTGACGATGTGATTGAATGGTATTGATGGGCATTGAGGTTGAGGAGTACTATTATTACGTCACAGAAAGATTACTATCGCTGTGACTAATATCTGCCTAATTCATTTGGCACGTTTTGGATGTTTATCCACTTATGTGGTTCTGTAGTATGCGGTTAAGGAATTAATGTTTGCCCTATTATTCAGGGATATACCAGCTCAGAATTGAGTATTTTATAATCCCAATTTAAATTGGTTATCTTGCAAACTATAGATAGCATATCTAGTAATTACCACTCTTTTAACATTCAATTTGAGACAATTTAAAGACTTGTTGGAACACGCTATAAGTGCGCTGAACGAGCCATCTTGTAATTAAGTTATTACTTTACTATGTGGACCACATGTTCTATCGTGTAATGTAATATCTTCTATTATTTGCGTTTTGATTCACAAAAGTAAGTACTCAACAGCATTTAGAGTTTTATAAAGTTGAATTTAGAAGGAAATTATGTTTGATATAAATTAGTAAATATTAAAATGTATAAATATTAATTATTTTATAAATAATCTATATAGCTATAGCTATCTCTATTAAATATTATTGTTATGCTAAGTAAATTTTAATTTATGCACTCTAATAATTCTATTAGAAAAGACTTCTATACTATAAAGTTCCTTTAAATTTGGATACATCCAAATTTTGATTCTATTTTGTTTCTGTTTCCTAATTTCATTACATATATCATTTTTTGGATTATATGGTAGAAAAATCAATTTTATCTTATTTGATATCTTTCTATATCACAAATTTCCAAAATTCCACTCTTTTATTTCCAGTATTTTCATTTAGATTATATGGACTACCCAGCACATATTTATTAGTTTTTATTATTATTTTATTATATGATATAATATATATATATATATAATAATTTTAAATTTCTCTTTAAAATAAATATCAAAATATAGTTATAGTCCACTTAAAGTAATTTTAATGCATATGGAAGGGAGATGACATCCCTTTGTTATCATTCCTTCTTCATTTTACTATAGTATAATAAAATAAGGATTTTCATGTCATTACATATAACATCAAGCATTAGTGATGAAAATTTATTATAGTAAAGATGTCACATTTTAAAATAAAATATGAAAATCTATTTTCTTTCTGTATCATTGGGGTTGATTTTACCAAATTTAAAACATTGGTTTTTTATTTTACCTGGATTAAGGTGAATATCTTTAGAAAAACTGTAGTACCACTAATTTCAACATGTGTATTTTAGCATGACCAAGGAATTACACATAGTAGAGATAAAAGCAACGACTTAGACGAACAAGTTCTTACAAAAGTTTTATGTGCATTTAATAATAGAGATGTTCTAATTATCTTTATGGTAGCAAATTCATTTCTGTAGAAATCAGTAGATCAGACATGGTAAGGAGTTATCCTTGTAGAAATTATATTGATTTAAACAGAAAGCAAGTAATTGTTCACAAGCAAGGGTTGCAATTGAGGGATGGAAATACAGACTTAGAAAAATAAGTTCCTCCGGTAGTACACGCACCGCTAAACTAAATAATTGTATCTCGGTTTTATTATAGTGGAGACATTGTTTGACCTCAAATTCTTGTGTAGTTGTGTATGGTCTATTGCTTATTTGATTTGTTTCTTTTACTTTAAATTTTCAATATAAAGGTCAATTTAGTCCTATTGTTTGGAGAAAATTAATTTTAGTGAAATTTTAGTGATTATTTCATAATCTTATAATACAGATCATTATCTTTTGAAAATTATCCAAATTTATCATTTCTAAAATATTGATAAAAGGAATAAAAAAAGTACCGGTAAATTAATTCTCAAACTAGTGGAGTTTAAAGACATTTATTAAAACACAATAACTATGATTATCATCCTTGAAAAGTAGCCTTTTCAAACGCTTGAATAATAAAAAATTCTTTAATCATATAACAATCAAGAAAGGTTACCGATGTTGATTTTTTAGTCTTCATTGTTGTGAAGAAGTGTTTAATGTTATTTTTTCATTGATTATGATAAACTTATATTTATTAAGTATTATTGGTACTTATTTATCGGAAATATGTATGATTTTTAATTTTTTTAATTGATATATTAAATTTTTTTATTATACCTTGATATAAATTTATTCTAATTAGAATTTTAGCTTAAAAAATTAATTCAGTTTCTTAGTCAATAATGAAAATTTATAAATGATATCTAAATATATTGAAATAGATATGATTAATATCACATGATATTGCCATATAGTATATAGTACATTAATTAAAAAAATTCTCTTATTATTATTTCTTGCTGCGTGGTACCAATCTTGAAGAAAATTACCTTTTCTAAGATATTCTCAATAGATTATTTATGGAGAATCTGTTATAGAGAATAGTTATGCAATGATTAGCTGATTGATCATCATTGTTAGGAAATACTAACTAATGAAATAAATTTCAATGTAATGTAGTGAGTATTGTACTAATAGCTAGAAACAAGTGGTATCAATAAATGTGCAACAGGAACGAGTTCATCAATCAAGTCATTTAGTTATACACAAGTAAATCTTTCTCGGTTAGTGATCTCGTAGATAAGTAGAGTCATCAAAAAATATTCATATAAGATTATTCAACATAAATTCATGTTAATTAATGATTACATTAGCCAAAAAATTTCTAACTAAATCTGAGAATGAAATAAAATACTTTACAAAAGCTACAAGCTATGAATTCAACCATATAAAAAATTTACCTAAATTCAAAGTAAAATTGCTCATTTAACTGTATAATCTACCATATTCAAGACAAATTTTCTGATTGTAATATTAATCTAAAAAAATTAACAACTTATTTTCCACTATTAACTCTTTTTCAATAGATGCATAACTAAATCATATATAACTTTTTACTGAGTATTTTTTTTGATCAATTATATGTTGTAATAACTGCCATTCATAAAGGTATAAACTTTTGAGATAAGGGATATGTTTCTACCGTAGTTTGATATTGTGTAGGAAATTAGTAACAGCAAACACTTATGGTAGATACAAAGTAATGTATCAAATAGGAATATGTACATCATACAATCAATTTAGAATAAAAATATCATTTATCTTTAATTATAAATCTGTCAAATACTAAAACTCATACATAAAGTAGTTTAGGATGTATTCTAATACAAATATCATAAAGCATATAGTTTTTTAAATATAATTGCAATTCTTGTTTGGTGTGAAAAGTTTGTTCTCACTCTTTCTGGTAATTATAAACAGTCTTTTTTCAATTTGAACATGACCAATGTCAATTTTTCTAAATATTTTTATCCATTTTATATTAATTTTAATCATATATTATTAAATTTTATAAATCAACCCAAGTAAGTGAACATTACATGGACAATCAATTGTTCTCATAATATACTAAAATTAGAATTATAGCTTGATTATTTTCTGGATTAAAGAGCTATTTTTTATTATAGTTTAGATGTAATATGTCTAAGATAATAATATAGCAGATTTCATTCATTAATAACGGAATCATTCAAGAATGGACTGATATGGAAATTACATGATACACTCTTAATCAAGTTTGCAAATAATCTATATAAAGGGATTAAATTTTATTAGATAAATTTTATGGATATTATCTATTTATATAGTGATTTTATCTACCATATTTTGGTTCATAAATACCATAACTACTAATGATCCACTCTTAAAATAAGAATGAATAAATTTATCGTAAAGATAATTAACACTGAATATTATTAACCTACCATAATATAAATGTAAATTTTTTGATTATAATTTTAGTTAAATTAAGTAATAAATAGTATACAAAAATAAAATATATTTTGTAAAGGCTAAGTAAAATATTTTTTTATACTCCAAATTTTAAAATTTAAAGATAAAGAAAGTGAACTTTCACTATTTCAATATCCAACTTAATACCTTAAACTAAGCAGTAAGAAATATTGACCTCTAATCAAAGTGTTGAAGAACTAATTACAAATTGCATTAACTTCAGTTATGTGCATATTTATTAAAGTAGAAGAAAAGGCCACCGGGTAACAAACTCAAACACAGAGGACGGGAAGACCCTATGAAGCCGCAAACACAGAGGACGGGAAGACCCTATCAAGCCGCAGTGCCGCACAAGGGAGAGACAAAAGAGGGAAGACCCTATGAAGCCGCAAACACAGAGGACGGGAAGACCCTATCAAGCCGCAGTGCCGCACAAGGGAGAGACAAAAGAGTGTGTATTAAAGTTATATATTTATACATATTACAGTCATATCGTTGAAATGAAATGTCCACATGAGATTTAAGAAACACATTCTACTTTGGTATCTACATTAAGAGTTTGGAATTAAAGAAACTCATACCATTATGCTGAACGAGAGGTCCGTGAGAATAAATAAAATTTTAAATGAGCAATCTTATTCAATATATTAATGTGTCAGTTAGGTCGTCGAACGATGTTCTGTGACCTCGAACCATGTTTAAGACCTAGATCTTTTATAAATTGCGGGCTTTATAACAAACTTTAAACTTTTGATTGATTACCTAAAATCTGACGTGTTTTTTCAAATGTTGCATCATTCTTATTATCGCGGTCAACTATTTTTTATAAATGTTTGGATTTTCTGTTCTTTTTGTTTTGCTTTATGATTTATGTTCTCTTATTATACGACCAGGTGTAGCGAGCCAGGCCTCATTGACTATTCTTGAAGGACGATTTTGATATACGATAGCTCACTAAGATTATTATCTGCTAAGAAAGGAAAATCTAACTTTAGTACTCTATTCATAGGAGTATTTACATTTCAATCTTTTAGAAAATTCCACCTATTTATTCCCATAAAATATAAAATTACTTTAACAATGTTGTAAGTAATGATTTTATTATGTAAGGAATGTCTCTATTTAAGAATTTATAAACAAGAACATAAGTCTTTTTCTGAAAATAATTTTATATAATTTTCTTGAACATAAATAAATTACTAATAAAATTTATTTTAGTAATCCTATCTAATTAAGCTATATAAGTTAAAGAAATATATCTTGTTAAAACATATATAATATCAATCGGATATATTATTATATATTAATTATATATTTTTTACATATGATATTCTTTATTTGTCTCGTAATATGTAGACTATATATCTTATCTCAATTTCATGTGAAAAATATTTCAAATTTTTTAGGTACTCTTTTCCACTATTTCCAGAAAATAAAGAATCTTAATCTACACTATTTAATTATATTTTGACACATAAAAAGTTCTTATGATTACCAAATTTACATGACTAAAACCAAAATGCTCTAAGAAAATGTGTTTAAATGTGTGTACGTTAATATCTTAAAAGTTGTGTTCTATAGTTTTTCACTTGTGTTAAAAGTGAAGAACTATTGAAATGATTGATTGATTTTTTATTTTGATTAAATTTAAATATTAATCTTCTCATATCTACATATCTCTTGCATCGCGGGAGTGATAGTCTATATTTGCAAAGATAATTTGAATCTGAATTGTAAAATATTCTCATTAATCCCAATAAATTATTAAAAAATATATAAAATTTCTATGATTCTGTATCATCGTAGAAAATCTCACTGCAGTATATATTTGCAATCAGATTCAAAGTAGTGTAGTTCAAGTAAATACATGATAAATCTAAGTTGGTTTATGATGAATTGCATTATTTTTATTTTTAATCATTAACAAATAATATTTTACAAATAAATAAAATAGAGGTTTCTTTAAACTTGAAAGATCATTGAGTAAGATTATATCTATTATATAATGATCTTTCAAGATTATATCTAGAATAAAACTTATTTATATGATAGTAAAATGAAGAGAAGTATATTAATATTAAAAATTAATTTTTAATTCGAATTTCAATCCATACTGGTCCATAATCAAAACGAAGCAAGTAAATCACTGATGAACTTGATTCGGATATAAAAAATGTTCTTTCTAAACTTGGATACATAAAAATAGAATTGAACAGGGACACATTCAATATAAGTAGCAAATTGCTATTTCGAATCTAGATTCTACAGTGTGAGCTATTGTGGAAGCTACTTCATTCAAACGTTATACGCTAATAAGTAAAACTTGTTTTACGTGACGACAACAGAAGAAAGATGCAAAACTCCTCCTTAAAAATAACTAAAGACCTTGCTAAGATACGTAAGAAGCTGAATCGATCCAAAGTAATGCAGTTTTTTGGTTTAAGATTTCTGAGCTGAAGTTTGATACTAACATTTTTCTCAGCTACTAATATTGTAATTGTGATGATTTACAGTATTTGTAATACAGTTGACTAAAGCAGTTTCCCCATAATTGGCTTTTTCACTGGGAAATATATTCGACCGTAGTACGTCACCAAATTTATTCGACCGTAGTGAATTGGAGTACTCAGGAGGAACCGATATGCAAAAGTCCACCGTCAATCTGAATATGCCATCCCAAATGAAGGAATAAAATTACACGCTCAAGAGAGACTCTCTTCTTTCAGCAGAATCAAACGGAAGAGCAAATAATCAAATTTGTTCATTTTTTTCCAGTTGAGCATGTATGAATTTAAGGCACAAAATCCCGCAGAATTATTCTTCCCAGTATTCGTTTTTGTTCTGCTTTATAAGATCGTAGCAAACTGATGATTCTAGAACAATAGAATCTGACCTCTACAATGTACATTAATTGAAGAAAAATTTTAAAAATAATAAAACCACTGTCTAGAAAGATCAAAAGAATGTGATCTTGTCATTTATCAAATTATAACTTGATAGATGACTACCACCCAACGTTTAACGTTTAGCGACACTCGCATCTACAAAGATTTTAGTAATCCAGAATTAAACAACTTCTAATGGCGGAGAGATCGACTACTTAAGTAAAGGAAACGCGATTGACCTCCGCAATCGCAACTAGAGGGAATTACTTTAAACAAGTTCATATGACAGGGAATGTGCAATACAAATTCTGCGCGTATATGTTGAATACTAGAACACACCACATACCTCGAGGTACTCATGAGACGCTGAAGGCATGAATGCAGTGTGCAGGAAGGCAGGAACTATCTGTTGTAGAATATTCACGACATGGGCTTGACAGTGTGTCTACAGTACCTTCTTTTGTATATTGATAGACCAAGTGCTCTAAGTCATCCTTTTACGTACCTTAGATGTTCGCACTCTGCAAGTAAGATGTAAATCAGAGTTTATAAGGACGTTCCAGTTCCAAATTCATTACAACAACCCTTATAATACAAACTTTGCAGCATTTAAGGCGTTCCATCCGCCAGATGAAGAAGTGCTTTCTTACATATGACAAGCGACATGGTCTGCTGTGGGGACAATCAGTCCCCTTTGCTGCTTATTACCCCTGTAAAAGCAAGCGTCTCTGGGATGAAGTTGACCTTTTCGATGCCTCCCTAGTGGATAACAAAGTAGGACCGCAGACAAGTTAGTTGAAACACCAGATTGTGGAAAAGCAAAATTTGGTCTAGCATCTTTACTGTAACTCCAAGGTGGTTACACTTTGGTGGATTCCGCGACTGACATGACTGACTGGATATCCATAAGTTTCTCTTGATTATGTTCCTGGATTAAGAGCTCGATCAATATCTCCTGAATTTCAATGGCCCCGAACTCAGTTTGATGTCCTTTGCCACGTTACAGCCGTGCGATTACAGTAATATATACATAGTTATTTGCGTTGATGAGGAGATTATATGTGCTCGGCAACATTTCAGGAGTGGTAACCTTATCAATCACAGAATGGTTAGATGTTCTACTTTGTCGAGTAACTGATTTCATGTGTACATGTGAAACAGTTTGAAACCCTAACAAGAAAAATAGGAATTAAGAAATCTAGCATCTACATTGGTTTATTACCACTTGAAGCATTGCACAACCTAAATGCGTGTGGCATTGCTCAAAAGTCGTCGTATAATGCGAGGTAGTTGTGCAAATGGTAAAGTTGCTGACATTGAGCAAAATTTTAAATTACACTACTTGGGAACCAATTTACAGCATAACCACTACAAGGAGTTGACCTTGCAGCAAGAGTAGTTGGGAACAGGCACTAGAAGGCAATAGGCTGGTTCTGGAAGATTCATTGTGCTCTGAGCATGTAGTGCATTTTTGAAGACTTCAGGACATATTGAAATTCCTGCTACCGCAAGAATGGTGCTCAACAGTAAAGACGTATCGGCCTGTCCTCATCCAATTGCCACGACCTGTACTCCTCCCTCACGAGATTTCACGCTTCATAAGGACGGGGGTGAGCGTTACGCAATCGGGAATCTGATGATGCGGGAAAGTTGAATTAATAAACTATGAAGGTTTAGTGGACTTACAATATATTTACCTCCATCTCCTGAGGGGGCTATAACTAGCCCACTCAGGAGAGAAATGCGAGGCTTTAGGGGACCCACAAATAAATATATATCCACCTCGATCTCCTGACCGAACTGCTTCTAGCGAGAAATGCTTCTCGGGTATAAACAATATAAACAATTGTGTGGGTGAAGATCTTTGAGGACTGTGTGAATCATATGAAGAGTACCTTCTACCCCGGGAACTCGTTTTCTTCCGAAACGTGTCGGTGCCTGGCCAAATTAAACCGCGAAGTTTAACACATATATTGCTGTGCAGTATTCAGATAGTGAGGGGATTCCAATAGGAGCAAACATTCAAGGAATTCAAGGACCAGCGTTTCTAATCTGTCGACTACGAAGGGTCAGGTATTGATAAAGTACGAGGCGAGAAGGAGTTGAAGCGGGGATACGATGTTAGCTAAAAGGTAATTCCAACAGAGTCCATGATGCAGATGACTATCAAGCCAGCAGAGGACTCGATTGTCGAGAATCATATTCTGAACGTTTGTGTTACTTTTACTTGTCTTGGTACTCACCTGACTATTGTCATGCCATTCTCATTTCATATCCAGACTCTGCGTAAATTTTCCTTAATTCATACACAATTGCAGAGCGTACAGATTTTTTTCCTTCTCTTGAAGACACTTGACATGCATTTACGTTTAATTACAGAAGGGAACTGATCGAAGCCTTGCTCGTATCAAATGAATAGGGTAGGAGAATCTAGTCCGCTACTCTCCCGTCCCCAGAAGGTAGACAGGAGCATGTTTCAATGCCTGGCAGGCTTGGGAAATTGGCAAAGATTCCTTCCGTTTTCTTACGTACGAGTGGTGATTGCAGAGGAATTCCTCAACTGTGGCGACAGTTATCAAATGGATCACTGCTCAGTTCGTCGAGAGGATATACAACAGATGTGCCTTCATCCGGCCCTTTACAGCCGCAAAAGTTAGTGCTTCATGACTCTTTTCGAGACTTTAGCAGATGTAGAAATATTGAGGAATAAATGATTCCAATGAACTCCTGTCTAGAGTGACTGAGGAATGAACACAGCGTGACTTGTTACCCTGTCAATAATCAGTCCTAAGAGATTGATATATGTAGGGTCTGAGTAGTGATGAAGGAATACTCCCGTAATTATACAAACACCAAGACTCAGGCTCACTAGCTAAGTTGTATTTTGCATATACAAGTTGAGAGAAAAGAAGTACCCAAGCGAGGCGCGAAGTAGTGTTGAGGGTGTTTGTGGCAGTGTGTTCAGGTTCTTTGAATTGGGTTTATGAGTTCATTGTTTTGCTTTTCACAGGGACAGTGCTAACTTTTCAAGAGGAACTCTCTACCGTTTAAAATAGTAACCAGAGTATTCGTTCGGCGGTGCAGCTATAGGGCTTGGAAACAAAGTGACCGATCTTAGGGGACAGTAAATTATGAAGTTTGAAATTGCTAATCTGAATATGAAAGGAATCAGATCGCGTGGAGAATGTCTGAAATACCAACATTCAATCATCAGATGGAATCTTGTCCAACTGTAGCATCAATCGTCAGGCTTTGCGAGTTGAATAGGAGAGACACGGCAGTTTCATGATTTTTCATTGTGCGTTGAAAGTGTGAGAAGTTCACTTGAGACGAGCATAGTTGGAGTTTATTGCTCTTGAAATAGAACTAATTTAGAGTACAGATATCGGTCCTTCTCACGTACGCCTATCAAAAACTTTGCAGCATCCTACATCCTAGAGTCCTGTACAGAAGATTTCGGCGATGCTCGTCCTCCAATGTTCTAATATAGGCTAGCTGGCTGCGAGTGAGAGACTTTTGAATGGATTGATATTATGGGCATTACAGGATTGTAGCGAACATCTTTCCTGAAATTTCATTGTTTCCTTGGAGTGAAATCTGAGCATACCAGGATGAATTTCAAAGCTGCAGACTAAGAAGCCACATTCTTGTGTACAAAATATGTACAGGCTTGAGGATAAAGTTGCAATCATAACAGGGGCCGCGGGTGCAATTGGCTCAGCTGCAGCTCGCTTATTCTCAGCACATGGAGCACAAGTCATAATTGCGGACATTAATGAGGATAGAGGACAAACGTTAGCCAAGGAGATGGGTGCAGTATTTCGAAGATGTGATGTCACAATCGAGGAAAACGTTGCGTCCACTGTCGATTTCGCTGTGAAGAAATTCGGCAAGCTAGACATATTGTACAACAACGCTGGTGCAGTTGGCAACCCCTACGACGACATAAGTGATCTAGATATGGCCCTTTACGATAGCATCACGAATGTCAATGTTCGTGCAGTAGTGCTGGGGATTAAGCATGCTGCTCGAGTTATGATTCCTGCCAAGCAAGGTTGCATTCTCACCACCGGGAGTTCAGCTGGTTTTGTGACGGGTTTTACTTTGCCACTGATTTACAACATCAACAAGTCCAACATCCCGGGTCTTACAAAGGTTTGTGCTTACCATCTGGGAAAACATGGCATCCGGGTGAACGCGATACATCCTGGCAACACTCCAACGGACATGTACATCCAAGTTTGCCAGAAATTGGGGTGGGCTACTGACTTGCCGACAATAGTGGAAGAGTTCGCGGAAAGATCGCATCTCAGAGGCACGGCCAACAGTCCCGAAGCCATTGCTAAAGCTGCATTGTTTTTGTGCAGCAGTGATTCTAGCTATGTTACGGGAGAAAATATGGTGGTTGATGGAGGTCTCTCAAACGTCATGGATCCTTCACCATATGACCTAGAAGATATTGTCACGAGAAAGCTCAAGAAATAACTCTTCCACGATTTCGACAGTTGTAACTAGATACTTTAGTTCACAAAAGAAACTACTGGAAACCTTTAGCATTTCCAGGGAATTCAGCTCTGTACAGTAAACCTTCCGCATTCTGCAATAAACTCCGTCTAGTGGGCAAACATGTTCATGTCTTTCTGGTAATTATAAATAAAATTTGTAATCCACTTTCTTAGGAAGTTTATGAGGTGGTCTTTCTCATCTTGCAGTGTTTCATGTGCCCGAAGACTGCTGGATGCTCGACGAATTGTGTCATTTTGTGCAGTCCACACGTTTATTTGTTGATGCTTAAAAAATCTGTTTTTCTACGTGTCTTTACAAAGAGCCCGAGGTGACGCGTGGTAGGATTTTGTAATAGTAAACTAACCTCTTCTCTTGAGTCGAGCCAGCACTGCCTATGATCGGGACTACCTGAGTTTGGACCTAGGGATCTTTGCGATTGTTGAGAATCCCAAGATTATACTCACTCCAAACTTTGGCTTAAAAATTCAGTGCATCTCCGTAGACTCAGCGCATGCAAACTTTTCCTATATTAGAACGTATTGTTCGAGGAAGCGGGAGGAGACCTTTCGTGAATATACAACGCGAAAAGCACAGCTTCCAGGATCAGAATGTCGTCGCGTAAGGCGTAAAACGTCTTATTAACGTGGTCGTACTTTGTCTAGTATTATTATTGCTTCTCATGTTTGAGAAGTCAACAGCGGCCTTAGTTCTTCATAAGTGTTGGATTCCTCTACTTGATGTCATTTCAGACTACACATCCTCCTGGATATTCGAGTCATCATGCTGAAAGAAGCTCTGTGTTCATGATGTCTCCATCGAAACCAGAGTCGTCCTCCGAGGTCACCGGTCCGAAATCCATCCATCAAGCGAGTACGTTATGTTTAGTCGATGATCATAGACTGTGATAGCGAATGATAAAATCCTGCTTAATGCTTTGTTCCTCCGTATATGTGCTGAGGCCAAATATATGACGTACTTCATTCTGTGATATCTTTCTGTTTTTTGCTGTATTCAGTACTATCCAATCACTTACTTGAAAGTGAAATCTTCCTATGAGTGAAGTCTTATACAGATCAGAAGTAACACTACAGTTATTTGTTTATGATAGTGAAGGTCTTTATTACTTTGGAGAGCAACAAAAGAATGGCACCTCCCGTGTTTATGGGTAGATAACTGGACAATGTGAAGTCGAAATTCGCATCGTGATAAATCAGATGCTATGTACGTACTCTGTTAACTCATGATTAAGGCTAACTCCTCAACCAGCTGGTTTCAGCAGCAACGAGCCAATACGATCTCCTGACCTACTTAATCTAGCATGTCCTTCGACCACCTGTAGGAAAGCGCACTGCCCATGTCAATGGCAAATAATTAACTGGTAGCATCCTAAGCGTTATTGTGACTCTCTAGCGGCAAAATCGAGTCACCGCCAAGACAGACAAGTATGCCTCTTAGAGTATTGCAACGTGTTGAAGTTGAAGTGCCGAAATCGTTCATTTCGCTACTCTGGTGCCGGCCCCCGAGGGCTTGAGATCGGTGTCAACCTTGCCAGGAGCGTTCAGCTCTCCCCAGGCCTCAATCCATGTGACCATAGCTTCAGACAACTTAGTGAAGTAAGGGTCGATCGTGCTCAGCTTCGATTGCACTTGCTTGGAGAGTTCTAAGTAACATTGTTCGACTGTCAGTGCCTCCTTGGGTAGCACTACCTGCTGAAAGAAAGGAATGATCTCCTCTTGCCAGAAAATGCCCTTGTACTCTTTCTTCAGATTGACGAAGGGGTTCGAAGCCTTACTGTGCCAAATGTAAGGCAGACCCGTCTTCACACCTAATCCTAGGTGATCGCAGATTACCTTGCAGCACCATCCGGCCCACATGTCATCGTATCGCCCGATTGGCTGGCCGTCTCCCATAAGACCGAAATACATGGCCGGCCCGATAAGATCCCTGTTGAAGCCGAGGTTCATTCCACACATTGGGAACAAGGTTCCCTTGGGAATTGTCATGACGGCATCAACGTACTTTCTATTCCTCTCAGCCGGTTTCACCAATTGAGTTGGTGCATCGTAGTCGGGGATGTTTAACCACAACCCGTGAGAGATCGCTGTAGGTGCTCCTTCGCGTAGACTGAAGGGGTAACCACGGACGAAGTCAGCACCTTCGGTGTACGGATCGTACAACGTGTTGTAAAAGAACGGGGTTGAAGGACTCAGTAAGTTCTTGATGTGCTGCTCTAGAGCATTGATGTCATTTCCTGACGGGTCCTTGGCAACAAAGCAATCGTCGTCAATCGTGAAGATGTATTTCTTCTTAGAGACCATGTACCCGAAACATCTGCATGCACTGTCCTTAAAACTGATGCAGGAAGCCTTGGGGCCGAGAATTCTGTTGATATCATTACGATTGTACAATTCGTAGTCAAAACCCTCCGGGACTTGGATAGTCTTCGTTGGATCCCCGTCCTGGACGATAATCAGGTGGTAATTTTCGAAGAACGGCCTCCACATTTCTAGGAAGTCCAGGTTCCTTATAGTGGGAATTACAATGTCCAACTGATCCCTCAAAGTGGGATCCACGACCGAAGGTTCCACCGGCGCCATCATGATGATTCTGTCAGCTTCTTCAACTCCTTCAATCTGCTCTCTCTCGGCGGACCACCGCCCACCCAGTAACAAACCGCAATCGAGACGATGAGGGAGTTGAGCACAGAGGTCCAGCTAATTTAAAAGAAGAAGATGAGGTGAGACGAATGTAAAGGCCATAATATGCTTCTTATATTTTCCCCAGAGGAGCTGTTTGATTTTATTAAAGTTTAAGAATATGCATTTCATGAATTCCGCTATAAACCCTACAGTGACGAAATACGAATCAGCTGACAACATTTTACGTCGTGTTCATGACTTCCTTTAGCGTTCAGTGCATGATAAGTAGATTCAGATGGAATATCACGACATACAAGAAACAATAATTGATCAGACCGTGCATCAAATTGACAAAAGTCTGTGGACTGATCTAACTAACTTCGAAAGAGATCAATTTCAAACTAATAAATCTAAGTATGTTAGGATTTTGTACATTGGAAGCGTTCATTGAAGTAGAGTTTTTTTCTGACAGGAGTATAGTAATCCGCACAAGAGAAATGGAGATGTAAAAGTTCACCTACAAAACTGTTATAAATTACTTACAGTCGATGGAATCGAATATCTCGATAGAAGTATTGAGATCTGGTGTTTCCAGTAACATCTTACTGGTCCTGCAACATATCAATGTGCAATACGATAACTAAACTTTCAGCACGCATTTTGGAATGTTTTGGTTCGGATCCACGATGTTTACGAATCTTGTTTGTGGATGCAATCATGCCATTGTATCTCTAGTTTTGTTAAACAGTAGTTTATGTTTCTGAGCCATGTCTGGTGCAGCACAATTATATAGTTTATGGATCCAGTGCTCCATTTAACCTCTGACAGTCGGCTAATAGCAGACAGCGAATTGAATTCAGGTTCTGTTTGTCTTTTAAGAGAGTCTGAACAAGCCTGAACAACTAATACATATATCAGCCAGAATAGTTTTCCGGCTCTAGAGACCTGAATTGGAAATTTTAGAACTGGTGCACGAGCTTTTGCAGCAGTTCTGACTGATGTGCCTCAAGGCTCATTTCTCAGAAAGCCTTGATGCATGATGCTTATCCTATAACCCTCGAATTGCGTCTATGCTAACGGATCGAGACGATGGCTTTTGATATACTGAATTCCGCGTTCAAACGAGAGTTTCCAGCACAGAGTACACAGAACCCTCTATGTTTAGTTCGAGAAATCAGAGATCAACCAACTTTTTCAGATCATCTATCAATGAGTAGTGACCACATTCTGACCCAGAGACACACAAGTCGGGTGTGTTCTTCCGAGGTCTGTATTGAAGGGTCTCGCGAACAGACTGCAGAGAACGTATGAGACACCTGATCGACCGCAGCGTGCCACTCTGTAACTTCTCATGATTGTCACCTCTCAAATCTTTCCTCGTTCTAAATCTATTCTTTCTATTTCATGCCACTAAACCAGGACGCTGACTTGATTTCCACTAGAAGATGAAACACCAGCCTTCCCTACCGTCCTATCCGGGTTATTCGCCAACACGATTATGCACATAATGCACGATCATCACTTAAACTTCTATGGCTCAAACTCACACTGTACTAAACGGCGGATAAATGTTCTAAACAGATATGTGCACAGTACTATAGCTGCAGTGTCACAATTATGGAGGAATATAGACCTAACTGCCTTTGTTTGCTGCCCATTCGTGATGAGCGCGTGGTCTGCATGCATGCATGTCTGTTCCCCTATATTCTTCGAGTGCTGATCGTGCCAGCTTCAGATCTGCATCGGCCCAGCAACATGTGAAGGTCATGCAAAGCAGCTCTGGAGGCCGCAAAGCACGATTGTCACCGTAGCTTCAACAAAATCAGCAAGTATATATGATCACTCTGGCTCAGATTGGGGCTGGCAAAACTGGAGTGAGTGAGGTATCATTGCAGCACAATTCGCATAGTTTGAGAATGACCCTCAACTAACTCCATCATTCTTCTTAAGTTGGAAACGCTGCACCCAACATGCAATTGGGATTATCGCCCTTACATAGCCTTTCTCATCGAGACATGAAGTATCAGTTTCGAACGTTTCCGGTACTCTCAGTACAAAAGTTTGTTCGAAAATTTCAAGGGCTGTCATCGAAGGCGGACTTGAAAGAGAGTGCAAATTAGTCCAAACTTATTACTCATCTTCATTGTCAAGGTCTTCATGGGCAGCTATCGGACCTACTTACCAGCGTAGTAAGCAATGATGGCAGGAGTATGAATGAGCCGTAAATTTATATATTACGTACGTTGGGCATACGCCGCTTGACAAACCGGAGCTCTGATGCAGGTCCTACGCTCTTCGAAACTGCACCATGCGCGTGAAAGAGCATAATAAGAATTGCAATTGGCATATTTGAAGCCCTCAGGGCGTTGCGAAACCACGAAAAGATAGACAAATCAATAACAGGAGCACAAAGTTCCTCAAACTGAGCATTTCAAAATTTTAACACCAAGATAATAGCCAGGCACAACGCCCTGAACCACGAAAAGATAGACAAATCAATAACAGGAGTACAAAGTTCCTCAAACTCAGCATTTCAAAATTTTAACACCAAGATAATAGCTGGGCACAAGAGAGTACCTCTGTTCAGGATAATGGAGTTCTCAGGCACTCCAACGAGATAATCCAAAGCGCGAAACTCAGCAGAAGTAGTTCACGTCCGAGTCATCTCCTAGCTGGAAAAGAAATGCTTACCTGTAGTTACGTTCCTAGACGAGATGGTCCGGAAAAAATTCTCGCCGTCGAAGACTGTTTTGCAACCCGTGCTCTAACAGTCGAATTCAAGGCGAGAGCCCGATACTCGAGCCGGTACCCAAGAAACTGTTGTATTAAATCCCCGGATTTTTGCCAACATGTCTTACATGGTGACATGCGCAATCTTTCACGCACACATGCAGTGGCTTGGAGCTACAGGACCTCTAATGGTGATGTACTCTTTCACGTGACATTGATGTTTGGGATACCAACTGCAGCATCATTTTTTTGTAGATTCCCAATACGTGACATTGATGTTTGGGATACCAACTGCAGCATCATTTTTATGTAGATTCCCTATGCATAACTGAAGTTTAGAAGAAAGTCGAGCATAACAAGTATCAAGCTACTTATGAGATTCGGGAACAGCGCTAGTTCTGTTTGACCGGAATCAGTACTAGCTCTTATTCCACCTGTTATGCTCGTGTGTACACGCTATAACCTGGAGTATATTTTGATTCCGTGCAAGCAGGCTCGTGTCCGTATGATGAATTCTTAAATCAAATCGTGGATATTCAACCAGTAACTATTGTATTTCCTAGTTTGAGCTTATATAACGCTTTCTAGTGCTCTTGACATGAGTTATCCTCAATTATGTAGACGTCAGATTCGTTCAAACATATAGTAACTGTTCTTTGTCAAGATGGAATGTGCCCAATTGAGACCGTAACCTCTGGCACACCAGATTGTTCTAGGTTGAAACTAGTTTGCAAGTCATCTATCGATTGAGACCTGAAGACGTGCGTCATACGCGGCAGAGTGATGGCATCCAGCATTTCCTCATTTCTACACCACTATACACCTTTGGATAACTTACCTCTCGACTGAGTAGATATATCTTAGAAGTATTCGAGGTTCTCCAAAGAGATCCAAGGCCACGGGGCCGCTAACAAATTGTGAAAACAATGTAGATTGCAGAAGCAAATGTTATTGTAGTTCACCATGTACAGCAGGAGATTGTTACATTCTGGTTGGCGCTAAGGTATAGAAAACTCGAGTAAATGGCCAACTTACTTCGCTTGGAGCATGCGTATCCTCTGTATTCCACCCGGCGCGCACAGCGGGACCGAGTTGAATCATACGTTGCATCCCACATTATAAAGCAAACCAAAGTCCATTCACATGAGAAATATTCACATCATCATTCCCAGCAATAGACTTCTATATTTACACATTAGTCAGAAAAGAGATCTCATGTTACTCATAATGATACGGTGATGGATCATGGAGACAATCAGTTGGACATCTACGCGATGTGTGATGATACATGCGCCTTGAGACGCTAAAAAACTCTATATTCTGCAGACAAGCCACTGTAGCTTCTGCGAACAACTAATAGTAGGTACATCCTGTCTGACTTTTGCGGAAATGGTTAGTGGAATTTCCTGTCTCTTTCTAGAAGTGTCCAGCTCAAGCAGAAGAGACGAAATGTCTACAGTCGCAAGTAACCCACTCTACCTATAGAGATTGGAAGTTGAAAAACCTAACTGCTCATGATCAGGAAGTGGACATTGAAGTTGAGCACGATTAGCAGGTTGGATGATAGCATGGTTTCTATAGACAGATAAAATTGATCAAACGTGAATTAGACGGCTCCGCTAGAGTCCACGTACATGGTTGTACCATGCGTTTACCCAGTTACTGTGGGACACTCCCAGGCCCACACGAAGTAAAGCCTGGCAGGCGAGGTCTATACATATGGAGAGTTTCTGAAGCAGCTGATATGTCCCGAATCCAATGTAAAGCTCAAGGAATTGGAAGCGTAAAGTTTGTTCTACCCTCTTCTCCGACTTTGGAGACTTTCAAAGAGGGTATACGTAATGCATGTTTGTCCTCGTCTCCGGGCCTGCTCAGAGAACAACTTAAGGTAAGAATATACTTTACTTCTAGCTTAGCTTTTCTTTTGGTGGACTTGGTGTATGATAGCTGTCTGCAGTGCGAATCTCGTATGTTTCTAAACTGCTCGCAAAGTATTCGTTGCTCATGGTTCTGTTGTCCGAGGTGCCTTGCACGGGCTAGTTTTGTACTCATCTCCGGATAGAGGGCTTATTATATTCCAAGAAGTCGTTGAATGGCATGTGGGAAAGACGGTTCGGTTCTAAGCACGGGCTTCTCTGACTAGTCATGTGAAGGAAAAGTACTTAGCAATTGACATCCAGAAATTTCCTAGATTTGTGCAGCTTGTCCCCTAGTTAGTCTGCATTCATAGTTCTCAGCAGACGTTGTCAGATGCTAATCAAGTGCATTTTCTTGATTACCACAATGCATACACTATTGCCAGAGTTTACGAGAATTTGTCAAGGGAAAAGAGACCACTCTCGTTCAGGTGTTTTATGGAGCACAGACAGTTCCTTAGGCTTGATAACAACGATTGAATTGATTGACATATCAAATCTCCTAGAGAATCGAGCAGTGTTGTCACCTTGGATAGTTCTTCTTCGACGAGTATTTTATATTGACCGGTAGCCTTTGAAATCTGGTTTCATATTTGTCAGCAATCTCCCCTGTGAAGCTCGCGCTTACCTGGGACGTTTGATTGTACATTGTTTTGCCGCAAAATTTTCGGCAAGATGCACCTTAATGGAGTTTCTGGATGAATGCAGGAGTTTGAGCTTACATTTATCTATATCGTGAAGAACAGATGATAAGGCTTAAGGAAGTCATCAAGTGAATTTCTATCCCGTTGAGGTGGAAATAGTCTCCCGAGGAGTTGGTTCTGCTGCTGCACATTGCCACCATGAGGGTTAGCTCGCAATAACAGCAAGAATAACTCCTCGGGTGACATCCGCCGCAATGAGATGATATACACTTCTCATCGACGTCGACACAGATTGGCAGAGCGAAGCATTCAAGTGGTAAATCAGGCTCGAAACGAACTTGAGAGGTTGTCGGATCTGTACATTGACAAGCGGAGTTAATTAGCTTCTGAACCTGACGATAAAGGTCATTGTCGTACAGGGATATCGTGGAAATGTATCGGAGAAGCTTAACCCCACTTCTCAGATACATATTCACGAATTCTTTGTTCTATCAATGCTGCAGAGGTATTTCTGAGAAAAGATTAGCTGGGAAGTTTATGGTGATATCTTACGAGAAGAAAAGCACAGAGCATAAGTATTGTGGAACAAGGATATCCACTTCCACGAATATATCGTTCTGTCTGCGAGAAAGTGTCACTGGGCAATTTCATTTTGATGGCATTATCAGCAACCTTCTCAACATGTGGATGTCCATGGTCGTAGGAGCAACTTGAAGGTTTCACAGAGATCTTATTCACAAAATCGATCACTTGTTTGGTTGGGATGGTAGGAGATAAACGAGGAGAACACATAGAATCACTTATGTTTCTAGGAATTTGAGTTCACTCTAGGGTGTATCCACCCTAATTTCAATCGAGCATGAAATCTTGAAAGTGAACAGTGTTTATGGCCATGTTCACGTCCAAGAAACCCGAGGCAGATTTCACTCAAACTGCCTGCGAAAGATTCTACATAGAGCTAAATCCCCTTTGTCGACCATAACCATGCTAGACTCCTGCTCCTGTTGGAGGTCTAAACTGATGACGGCGATCGTAGTGCCCACTGATGTGTTTGCTTGTTTCTGTTTAGTTTCTGGACAATGCTTCAGAAATTGTATCCGGTTGCAATTGGAGCGGAAAGAAGGAGAGGGTCGAACCCTTCTTACTGCGTCGAGTGAACGCTGGCAATGTGAATCTGACTCACATCAGATCGGTGCTGGACAATCTGGAGCACATTAGAGGCTGACATTCAACTTGAGAATTCCACTTATGCTCCCCCTGCACGTCGGGCACCGTTTGAATTCATTTTTCTGTTGTATGACATTTAAGCAATTACTGCAATACTGGAAGTGCATACATGCAAAAATAATAGTGTTACGAGGGCATGCGAAGCAGATCAAACATAAGTTCTTGTCCTTCTCTCTTTTGAACTCTTTCTTAAGGGTGTCTTGTCGCTTCTGTTGTTCCATGATTTCCTTCTGCAGAGCATCTTCATGTTCTTTGCATATCCGTTGAGATTCCCTCTCATGTGCAGTTCCACTCAACCGAGCTAACTCAGAAAATTCCGTGAGAAGATAGTCCTCAAATATCGTCATTTTTCTATCGAATTCCTTCAGTAGTTCCTCACGCTTTTTCGAAAGGTCCCTAGACATTTTCTGGATCTCATTTTCTTTCCGCACGAACTCAGCAAAGGGTTTTCCTTGTTGCTTCAAGACCAGTGCAATATCCAATAGAATAAGATCATCATGTCTCTTGAAACTTTTCTTGAGCTCATTGCATGCTGTCTGCACGTCTTTGCGCCAAATATACGCAGCCTTGTCTAGAAGAACCTTTTCGATGGTTCCATCCTTCGGAGTTGATATCTTCCTTTTGTTATCCGATAGAAGCACACTGTAACTATGGGGTATTGATAACCCAGTAGCTTTTATGTGGTTGAAATTTTTCGTCTTCTGCATTTTGGTGATGCTCTCCTTCTTCTCGGCACAGAGGTAGAATCTGTGAAAGCTTTATATATACAAATAAAGAAGACGGGGATGATCGCAAGCAACGGAACTGACTTCCTTACTTGTGCTAATGTATAACGGCTATTTGTCACTTTCTTAGATGCATAATTTGGTTGATTCAGAACACAAAGTCTTGGTCTTGCTTCTGATACTTGGAAGGAAGTCGTAAAGGCAACTTGAATTTTATATTCTCAACGGGAATGGAAGCGTTATTTCGATATGCGTATTACAGAGTTTCTGGATTGCGTGGACATGACCGCTACAGCTGATGAGCGTTGATGTGCTCGAAGATTCGGAAGACACAGAAATGGAATGCGAAAGAGGCTAGAAGAGAAGAACTGCGAACGAATGGGTTCTTCAGAAATCTGAGAGGACTGGCCTATCTCCTATGCCTCGCCCGAGTCCAAAAGGCTTTGAAGATGAAGTATCATGGTATTTGTGCCGCTGAAAGAACGAGGACGAAATTCTGCAGCTGGCAACGATTGGCTTCCCTTGTGCACGATAGAAAGCTCACCTCAAAGAGGATGTGACGGATTCAACATGTGAGGTACGGTTTGCATTAGTTTGCAGTCTGTATACTGTAGACAGAGTTGTCTGTAATCTGGTTGTAGCTGACAGCGCAGTACTATTGTATACGTGTACGCATATACTAGTCTGGTATACTATACCCCAGACTCTACCTTAGTACACTTGTCAGCATCTAAACAGCAGGAGTACGGTTAGCGGCCTCTCAACCTCTAATAAGCTGACACTTAGTGCTTATAGGATTTTTTCATGTGCAACAGTTCGTTGGGAATTTCTGTATGTGGTAGGCATATCACTTTCACATCTAGTAATATGGCTATGGTTGGGCTTGCCTTTCTAAGAATAGGTCTATTGCTACGTTATTACAGATATGATAACATCCAAGTTCCGTTAGAAAAAACTGCAAGTGAAACTAGAAGGCTCAAATTACTTATATATTAATGGGAATGATTCGATATTATGGACAATAATATGAACCTATTAATATGATAAATTTCTTTTTTTCACCTCTCATTTATCGTTGTTTGTAGTGTGATAATTGTGCAAAATCTAATATAATATACCTCTGCTACTAAGCAGTTCGGTGTTCCAAAATCTTGGATTCAATTTAGCCCATATTTGAAAAGAATACTACTGTATGAGAGAGCAAGTACATTGGCCGATACAGACAATTCTGAATGGACAGTTACTCTGGCAAAATCTAGTGAATTGTATATTTTGATGAATGAGCAGTCAAATTGGGATAGGTGATAAGGACAACAACGTTTCTGTTTTTCCCATGTGAATGGTTGGCAGGCAATGGACTTGAAGGAACCCTAAATTTGGTACCTAAACTTAAAAAATATCACAACTTGGCATCTACTGATTTGTATATTGCGATGAATGAACGGTCAAATTAGAATGTGTGATATAGACAACAACGTTTCTGTTTTCGCCAAGTAAATTCTTGGCAGGCATTGGACTTAAAGGTACCCTAGATGTGGCACATAAACTTCAAAATATCACAAGTTGACATCTAGATTGACGAATAAAACGCATTCCCATTCGCCACGTTAGTGTATCTTGGCACGGCTTTGGAAATAGATGACGTTCTTGAGTGCTTACTATGACAATTCGGCAATAAAGAGGTATAGCGCTCGCCCAATTATTTTGGTTGTGTTGTATGTTGAGGAAGTTGTTAGTGTTTGATGGACTTCTTACTGTTCATTATCGCAATTCTATTCGATTATTTCATTTGACATTGTTTAATGTTTCAAAACTAATGAGCTCAAAAAGCATTTTTCTCAACATTCTTTAATCCTTTCACTCTTCGTTCTAACCCAAACAAGATCGAATGCGCCACGTGTACGATAACAAGAAAGATGTGAAGGCCTGTTAAACCGCACCAAAATAAACGAAAATTAAAGCTAGGTCCAATAGCGTGAAACGAAACATTTGTCTTATGGCACTTACAAAATTAGAGCTATATGTTAAATATTTTACTCGTCGCTAGAGCATTCGAAGATATATCGTCTAGTGATATGTATTTTTTAACACAAAAATAATATTTTATCTAGAATAATAGATGTATTATTTTTAATTGATCAATAAAATTTATAAAATAAATTTATTTTTATTTTTATTTTTATTTTTTACGCTATTTTTTTATAAATTTATTAAACATTGTATTCATAATTTTTTATATTTCAAGACTAAAAAAACTAAACTTTTTTTAATTAAAAACCATCCATCCATTGTCGCATTTAGCTTCACCCTAATGGTTCTCGTCTCACACTTCACTCCACTCCAGCCATACTCCACTAAAGCTGTGTTTTCGTTCACCCTAGCCATCTTCCATTCACATTTCGTTTTATTTTCTATTTTCCATGTTAAATTGTTTCCGAATAGATCTTCTTACTCGCTGGCCGCTCACTCCTCTGTTTCCAATTTCAGATGCTTCCTTCGTTTTTGTTATAAATTATTATTTGTCTTCGTGTATATGATGCATACTACTTCACCGTAGATGAAACATCAGAACTTTCAATTTAAGTTCATGTTTTCTATCCATTCCACTTACTTTCCGCGGTGTATTTCTTTGCTTGGATTGCTTTGTTTCTGTTCTACAAGTATAAATTTGTCTCTTACGTGATGCAGATTACTTCAATGGAGCTTCTACTCATGAATGTATCAATTTCGCTTATCTTTCGTTGTTTTTTCTACATTGGATCATCTTCGACTCAATTTGCATCTTTCTATGTCTACATTCCATTTCTTCCATGTACATGTTCTAGATGCACAATAGTTCTATGAGGGCTTCCGCTCCCACGTCACAAAGAGCCCAAATTAACAAGAATTCATTACCCAAACATTTGAAGTGTTGCGTTATGAAGTTGACACCAATTTTTACAAACTATTGGACTGTTTCTATAAAAGAAAAGATAGGTTAGTTGGCTCTAACCCCACTTTTTCGCCTTTGGCATTTCTACACTTGTTGCTAAAAATATAACAAATATCACTCAAGTTATTGGTCCAGTATTAGATGTTGATTTGTCTGCACGAGAAATGCTTAATATTTACGACTCTCAAAATGATAAAGACACTCAGCAGGTGAACAACTATTAATTATTATTATCAATTATTATCAAAAAATCCAAAATTTTATTAACAAGAACTTACTACCATTTCTCAACCATGAGGAGAACGAAATATCTCACGTTCTATTTATAAGATCTACGCGGGAACCGGGAAAGCTTTCGCAATTTCCCACGTCCTTTTCTTCTTCGATAATCGCTCTTTTCTCTTCATTGCTGAAATCCTCGTTGTTTTTCTCTGTTGTTGAGAACCATTCATAGGCACACGAAACTGCAGAAATAATCATATACAGAAAACGAGAAACCAATTCGTGATCACCAGGTCTTCATTAGGATGGGGTAGGCCAAAATTGATGGAGATAACATACGAGATAAAATGGTAATTTTATTACAAGTGTCGATGGTCAATTGACCATCGATATTAACTTGTAAAATCTTTCGACTACAATTTATAAAAATTGAAATATGTTTATATTCGCACTATTAACAACGTTAAACGAAAGCACGACATAAAATCTGTATTTACTTTCCACGCAATAAAAACTATTTCAGTTAAACATAGAATGATATTTCCTCTATTTTGTGTGGTTTTACCATTGGATTTCATACGAATAGTTCTCTAGATTTTGTTGATTTTTTCTTGATTTTTCTTTTCTTGTATTAGTTATGTCTCCAAAAATTTAAGCTAACTACATATAATAACAATATAAAAATATTATATGTAGATCATTCCTTGAAACTCTACTTGAATAGAGCTTTCCATTTGGATTCCAGCCCGGAATAAAAGGAACAAACTTTCAAACGAAAGATATCAGACTGGAGCTGAACCGGAAGAAATCAGACTTTCGGAGTGGAAAAATTAGATTTTCAACGAAGAATTTGCGGGCAATTCTGGAGTTCAACCAGAAGAGATTAGACTTCTGAACCGGATGCAGTGGTCGACAAAGTCTGGATTTCAATCTCGAAGCACAAGACATTAGATTTTTTGGCCGTGTGGGGGAGTTCGTCGAAGTTTGGCACGGACTGTAATTCAACCATAAGTAATCAGATATCGAGCTAGGTGAGGAATTCGGTTGGAAGTTCGGGCCTTGAGTTCGGTTCAGCTACATGAACTTAGATTTCGGGTTCGGATGCGAAGTTCGGGCCTGGAGTTCACCCGGAAGGAATTAAACGTTTTGGATGGACTGGGATGTTTGGGCCTGGACTTCAAGCCAGACTGCAATTTACCCAAAAGAAATCACTAGAATTTTACAAGAAGTAATAGATTTTTTGACCAGATATGGCATCCAGGTCGGAGTTCGAGCTGGGAGTTCAGATAAGCGAAATTAGACTTTTTGGGTAGGATGGAGAATTCGGCTCGGACTGGGTATTCAGTCATTTTTTAACTTTCGAACTCCAGTGGGATTTCCGCTCGACGAGATGAGAGGAAATTTGTTAGGGAAATATTCCACGAATCTTTTCTTCTCTACGCCGTTTGTGTTGTCAACTGCGTAGATCAACTGTCATTTTATGGCAACTACGTAAGTCTATATCTTGTTAAGAACATAGTCTGCCAACAATGACCAACAAGTGACACGTTTGTACAGTGATATCGAAACGTACTTCTAAGTCTTTCTGCGAAGATGGTGCATTGTTGAGCCCTTATATAAAGTTTGAGGTATTCCTTGAACTGGGGCTCCATTGGGGCTTAGCCCCATTTTACTTCTTTGTCCTTTTTCTTTCCCTTCCGGTTTGACGGGGTCTTTCCATCCTTTGTGTTTTCTTCGCGGGTCACCCCTTTCTTCCTTGAATCCATCTTTGGAATGTCTTTGAGATGATAAGAACGACTTTTCTAATTCAGTTAATTATTTCCATTTGATTCATGTCAAGCTTAAAACCGATATCAACATATTAAACCTTTTTTATTATGTATTTAGGAAAAATGCTATATATTTTATATTTGGTATTCTTTTAAATATGTTTCATGTCCGACGAGCGGATAACTCTTTTATTTTCGAGATTGACACTGCTATACTTCTCAGTTGGGATTGTGATTGATGTTTTACAATAAAATATGGCTAACGTTTTGTTTCTTTTGTCAAAGTTTTGCCAACTGGGTGTGGAAAATACTCCTATACTAGATTATGGAAAGTTCATCATAGAGAACCACTAGAGTAAGTTCTGTACATGATGCAGAGGGGCAGTACAAACCGTGAAGACATGCGGCATCCCAGTCCCGACCAGTCATCTTCATATATTGTTCCCGTCCCTGTCCTCAACCGTCGTCCTAGAGGCAACTCGGGATTATTATAAGAACCTGCTCTATTAGTAGACGACGATAGTCTCTAGTCTCCCAAAGTCGGTTTAGGGCAGTAGATTATATTATTATATTACGAATTTATTTTATTATATAATAATTAAAATAATTTTTATAAATCATTTTAAGATTAAATACTTAATATTAAATGATAATTTTATTTATTTAACCACAAATTTTAATATATCAAACTTAGTATTTAAATAATATTGACCTATATAAAATTAAAAATATATATATGATTAAAAATTATTCATTTGATATTTATATTTTTACAATTTATCTTACCTCTTCATCTTCTTTACAAAATATTAAATTTATACTTCAATAAAAATTTAGTACTCAAAAATATATAATTTCTAATTATCTAAAATATTTTTTTCCCAAAATCAAATTTAAATGTATCTGAAATGATATATTTTACCTTACTAAAAACTATTCTATGTAATACATAATGATATTCTCACTGCAATTTTTGATATAAAAAAAGTTAAGAAAATAATTTACTAGAAATTAACGTAAATATGAAATTCAATAAAAAATTTGTCTCTTAGAAGATTAGATCTCAATTAAAAATAGAAAAATTTACAGATAAATACACTATTTAGAGAAAAATTGTAATCTTATTTACAAAATAACCATCTAACAAGATCTTTTATCAAAAGAGAGGTAAACCAAAAATTTAATATAACATGTTGACTATGTCTAAATATTACTTATTTATGAGGTCAAAGGGATGTAAAGAAATTGATAAAAGAGAATGGGGAATTTATAATCAAATTGTTGCTTACAAGTTATTTCATGGCCTTTATATCCCAAAAATCTGTTAACCTTATTTTGTCATACAATGAATATTGATGGTACCTTGTTTTCCTTTTAAGATAACTATTATCCTAGTCATACACTGTATTATTCTAGACTTAAAGTTTAACTTGTTCTTGTATAATATTACTTGAAAAATGTAGATTTCAAAATTTTGAATGAAATAACATCCTTATTAAATAAATTATTATCATATTGTCCTCAATTGCAAGTGAGACAAATTGTATGGTCTATAGTCATTTTTATATCGCTTATAAAATGAAATTTAGATCACATAACTTATTGTTGTCTAATGTCTAGTTTGAAATAGATTTCATCTAGAATTTATAGCTTCTAATCGTTGCATCCTTATTATAAAATTGATACTATGCATACCAAATAATATTATTTATTGTCATAGTATAACCAAACCTAGATTGCATGAATTATTGTTATTTTACTCTATTTAATTTTTTAATAAATAAATTTTGAGCATTTTGAATGCTAAATTAAATCTATTCTCATAATAAATTGATAATTATCATTTATAATTAACCTTATTATTTATTCAACATCATCTTGATAATGAAATATATAAATG
The DNA here is from genome assembly GCA_948567375.1 of Lunularia cruciata. Lineage (NCBI taxonomy): Eukaryota > Viridiplantae > Streptophyta > Marchantiopsida > Lunulariales > Lunulariaceae > Lunularia > Lunularia cruciata. The sequence continues at coordinate 9,306,249 of OX419758.1, forward strand.
GTATAAGTTCCTCCTCCACTATTAACTTATTTTCCTTTTTGTATAATTTAAGGTAAGATCTATAATAAGGAAGCTCTTCCTGTACATCAATTCTACAAAATATATCCAAAAAGATTCAGAAAGTGAGCAATATTCCTTAAATCCTAAGATTGCACTTGCAAGATTTCTTGATGTGTTCAGACTTTCAAGAGATAAATATTATCTAAATGAGAATTGTGGTGACCCAATTTTGCTGCGGAATTCTTTTTTGTTTTGTTTAGGTTTATAGCATAATATGAGGTACTGTAGTAGTTAGAAGACTAAACAGAAGGAATGTTTGTTGGTTGAACTTGTAAGATGACTGAGATGATGCCTTTTGCCACATGGGCATGCAGTCTGAAAGACAATGTACAAGACCACAACTACAAGGCAGCCCATGAAGTTGAATACCGGTCATACTTGATACAAAGAGGAAACATCTTGTCATCATAACCATAGTAGTTTGGCAACAATTTGTTAACTTTGTCACTACAACCTCATGATGTTGTGCGTACCAGCCGAACTATCTCATCTATAGTATGTATACAAGGCCAAGACCTCAAGGACCACTATGACTTTGTGTGACCACAGAATACAAGTATGAGTTTGTGAGGGGTACAACGGTGGGCATGTGTTCATGCCGCCAAGTATCAAGAAATATTGAAAGACATTCAATTGGCATGACTACACCGCCAAAGAATAGAAATGTGGACCATTTGGATCAACCGACATGCCTTCACATTGAACATGTGACCCCTCACCAATAGCCGTGATTGGCAAATGAAGGAATGGTTCACCCCGAGTATAAATTGCCAACTTGCACCATGGGGGCAAAACTTTCCATTTGCACTTTTTTACTTTTGCCAATATTTTTTCACGTTTTATTTTTTTGATACTTCATTCTTGCAGGAGCTCATTCTTGCAACACTAGAATCTTGAGAGTTTGTGGGAGAAAGTGTTTATGGGCAATTTACATCCCCATGTTAGTGTTCTATCATCAAGTATAGTCCTTGCACACGAGATCATCAATAAAACACCAGAAATCTCCAAGTGGGGACTCAATTTGTAATAATATGGAGTTTACCAATGAGTTAGTCAAGACTAACAAAGTAGCAAATAGGCCAATTAGCCAAGAATTATAAGAATATTCTAGAAGCATCTTGAAAGCTACTAGTACTTTCCAAGTATTGAGTAATGTGTATTGTGTAATGTGCTACTGGTACTTTCCAAGTGGTGACTTCTAGGAGAAAGCTTCCTGGCTAGCTTAGCTTGCACCCCAAGTAGATGGCTTCTCGAAGGAAATTCTTTGGAAGCTTCCTGGTTAGCTTAGCTTGTGCGCCAAGTAGGCAGATTCTAGAAGGAAACTTCCCAATTAGCTTGACTTGCATTCCAAGAAGGTAACTTTTTGGAAGCTTCTCAAGAGCTTTGTGTGTTTCACTTTAAATACTAAAGCCTAAGCTCATGTTAGGCATTCAAAATTTTTTTTCATTCAAGAGTCCCAATGTGATCTTTCACTTTGAACTTCCATTCTCCTATTTCTCTCCTTGGTCTTTTACATTGGTATCAAAGCATGAATGGGATGGATGGAATTTATGGACCACCAAATCCATTTCCACTAAATCTATTTCCACCAAATCATTGGGATTTTCATGTCCATGTACTACCCAAGCATCATTTCATACAATTTATCATCTCATGTTGTGTGCAAATTTTTTTGAATACAATCACCTTGTCCAATGAACTTCCAATTGTAACTTATAGAGAACGATGGATGTGTTGCATTTACATGTTAAATTAGATAAATTGTAAGTAGTTTGATAGAGTAGTAGCTATCGCGGCAATGCCTAAAGTCATCATTGACATGCAACAACAAATTGAGCATCTTACTTGATTGTTAGAAGAATGATATCATCAACGACAAGAGCATCTAGAGAGAGCACCATTTCAAGATGGAGAAGAGAAATTCCAATTTTTTAAGCCCAAAGTATTTGAAGGCAAGAACCTCTTAGGTGTAGTGGAGAACTTTGTGTTTGATTGTGAATGTTACTTTGAAGCTACAATTCTTCAAGATGAACATAAATAGATTCTCTTGGCTTGAAGCCAATTGGATGGAGTGGCAAAACTATGGTGGTGATTCTAAGTGGAGAGAGCTGAATGGTAGATTTTATGCCAATGTTGACATGGGAAGAATTCAAGAGCACAAGAAGTGGGCAATTCTAAGTTATAAATGCCACACGAGCCACACAAGATAGGTTGGTAGAATTGAAGCAAATTGATTTTGTAAGAAGTAACACCATTCAATTCCAGAACACCATAGTGCAAATTCCAAATATATTAGAAGGTAAAGCCCTTGATCAATTTTTGAGGGGCTTAAAATCATGCCTTAAATTGAAAGTGACCATGCAAGAGCCCAAACACTTGGAGGAAGCCATGCAGTTGGTTGAGCACTTTGATTCCTTGGTTGTGATAACTTGATCTTGACCTCAACTTTCATAGAACCTGGCCACACACTACACATGGGTGGAAGAGCCAGCACCAATGAAGATCAATGCCATCCAACAAAAACCACTTAGCCATATAGATGGAGAAAGATTACAAAAAATGATGGTTGCTTTTATTGTTGCCAAATTGGGCATCACATTGTTGAATGTCCATTCAAGAATGGATGATCCCAACAAATAGGGAGTTTGTGGAACGTGAGGATCAAGGAAATGAGGAATCCTAAGAGGAAAACTAAGCCACCTATTGAGGACTTGATCAATTCCAATGGGAATTGAAGACTCAACATATGCAAGTTTGCTTCACTTGTAAGGTATGATATATGATTGTGGTTGTAGGATATTGGTTGATTTAGGAAATTTAGAAAATTACATGTCTATAAAATTAGCAAAGGAATTAAGTATTCATATCAAGCCAATAATTGGAAGTAGATTGATGATGACGGAGGATAGAAAGGGTTTTGCATTTTGTATCTCACATTTTACTATATTCAAGATTGTGAAGGAGCATTTGGAGTATATGAGGTTTGTAGTGGCACCTCTACACTATTATGTCATTCTAAGTTTATCTTGGCTTGAACATCATAAAGTTTAATTTGATTGGACCCAATGATAAATTCAAGTACAACACTAAGATATGAATTATTGATTAGGTTTTTTGGCACCTTTGAGTAAGACACCTAAGAATAGTCAGTCGCAAGAAGGAAATTTTATCAATAAAGCAACCATATAGTAAGCCTTGGAGGAAGATAAACCTATTTTTGCAGTGTGGATCAAGTCAATTGTGCATATAGAATTTGAGGAGTGCAAGAAGCCTCATCAAGTAATGGTTGATCAAATAGTTCAAGAGTTTGTACATGTGTTTTTGGATGATCTATTCAAGAGATTACTTTCCAATTGTGGAGTGCTTTTCAAGATTGAATTATTGCCAAGAAGTATTCCAATGAGTAGACCAATCTATCAACTCTCACCAAAGGAGTTGGACGAGCTTCAAATAACATTCACGGAGTTGTTAGAGAAGGATTTTATATGACATAATACATCTCCTTGGGGAGTATCGGTAATTTTTGTTCCAAAGAAAGATGGAAGTCTTTGCTTCTATATTGATTACTATAACTTCAATAAAAAATAGTGAAGAATCCATATCTCTTGCCTTGAATTGATGACTTGCTCAATCAATTGAGTGGAGCAAGATACTTCTCCAAGTTGGATCTTTGAAGCAACTATTGGTGAATTCCCATTGATATGCAAAAGATAAGCAAAAATAAATAATAAATAAGAAGAATAAATAAGAAAGGATATGCAAAAGATTTACTTTCACACAAGGCATGGGTATCTTGAATGGATAGTTCTACCTTTTGGTCTTATTAATGCTCTAGCAATCTTCATGGATTAGATGCATCAGGTGTTGGATGGGCTATTGGATTGGTACATGGTAGTGTTCTTGGATGATACTTTAATCTATAGCAAGATGGAGGTAGAACAGAAAATCATGTGCAAGAAGTCTTAAGACAATCACATCAATGGAAGTTTTACTACAAGAAGTCAAAGTGTACCTTTTGGCAGAAGGAAGTTACCTTCTTGGATCATAAAATGTCATTAGAGGGAATCAAGATGGAAGAGTAGAAAATAAATGCCATTATTGATTGACCTATCCCAAAGGATGCCATAGAAGTGTGGGTATTTAATCTGTTGGTAAGTTTTTACCTACAATTCATCCTCCATTATACTCATGTGACTGCACCATTGATTGACCTCTTGGAGAAGACCATAAGCTTTCAATGGACCACCAAGCACAAAGAAGCATTCCAGAAGTTGAAACATATGGTGTCTTCAAGACCCGTCTTTCAACCATATAATCCTCAACTACCCTTTGTGGTTGACTTTGATGCTTCTAACTCTGCCAATGGAGTTGTGTTGCAATATGAATTCCCAGATGGGTACATTTTATTGCCTTTGTGTCGTACCGACTAAACACCATTGAAAGGAATTACTCTAGTCAAGATCAAGAACAACTAGCAATTGTATATGCCACCAAGGTATGGAGGAATTATCTCTTGAGGAAAAAAGTGATCATGCAAACCAATCACAAACTTGTTCTATACACTAAATATGTTGGAGCACATGAAGAGTCAAGATCATTGATGGGAGGAACAACTATAATTATTTGACCTCAAACTTGAGTACAAACCCGATAGGTTCCATGTCATCCCCAATGCCCTATCATGATAACCTGATTTGAAGTCCTTTCCTCTTATCACGATGGCAATTATGACAATGTCAATTGACCCAAAAGTCAAAATTGAGTTTAAGACTCTTTACAACAAGGGCTCCTTCTTTTAGATCGTACAAGGTCATCTTGCCAAACATGACAAGGAATACAATACCTTCTCCTTCAAGGAAGGCCTTCTATTTTGTGGGAACCAGATCTATATTCCAACCAAGGGTGATCTACAACTTGTGCACCTTCAAGAAGCCCATGACTTACCAATCATTGGTCACATGGGTGTAGACAAGACCTTGAGTACCCTACAACACCAATGGTAGTGGCTCAACATGGCATGAGATGTTCAAGGGTTTGTACAATCTTGTGAGAGCTGCCAATGCAAAAATTTCAATAACAAAAAATGGAGTGGATTCCTTCACCCACTTCCCATTCCATCTGCTTGACGGGAACATATGAGCTTAGATCTCATCACATCCTTACCCAAGACAAAGCAAGGTCACACAAAAATTGTGGTGTTTGTGGATAAGCTTAGTAAGAAAATACATTTAGCACCAACCTTTGATATAGTGGATGCTCCAACATTGGCTTTGACAATATCTTCAAGCATCATAGGATGCCCCATGTACTCATCTTTGACCATGATCCTCAATTCATTGGAAAATTTTAGCAAGCACTCTTCCAAATACTCAACACCCAGCTTATTTTTTCTATGAACTATCATCCTCAAATTGATGGACAAACCAAATGTGCAAATCCCACCTTGGAAGATATGCTTCATGCCTTCTCAATAAATACCAAAGGCAAAGTTCATGTTAAGCATTTAGAATTCTAGTCATTCAAGATCCCAGTGTGATCTTTCACTTTGATCTTCCACTCTTCTATTTCTCTTCTTGATCTTGTAGAGGTACTATTTGTCCCAAAGAAGGATGGAGGACTTTGGTTTTTTATTGATTATAATAGTCTCAATAAAAAATAATGAAGAATGCATGTCCTTTGCCTTGAATTGATGACTTGCTAGATCAATTGAATGGAGCATAATATTTCTCCAAGTTGGATCTTATAAGTAACTATTGGCCAATTGGTATTGATAGAGAAGATGTAAATAGACTACCTTTCATATAAGGTATAGGCATTTTGAATTGAAAGTTTTACCTTTTGCAATCACTAATGCTCTATTAATCTTCATGGATCAAATGCATTAGGTGTTGGATGGACTTTTGGATTGGTACGTGGTGGTGTTCTTGGATGATGTTTTAATCTATAGCAAGACAAAGGTAGAATCTATGAATCACATGTGAGAAGTCCTAAGATGACTAATGTAATAGAAATTTTATTACAAGAAGTCAAAGTGTACCTTCTGGCAAAAGGAAGTTACCTTCTTGGATCATAAAATCTCATTAGAAGGGATCAAGATGGAAGAGGAGGAAATCAAAGCTACTACTGATTGGCCTACTCCAAAGGATATCATAGAGGTGTGAGCATTTAATGGATTTGTAAGTTTTTACCACTAGTTTATCCACTATTATACGCACATGGCAGCACCATTGACCAACATTTTGGGGAAAACTCAAGCTTTCAATGGATGGCCAAGCCCAATGAAGCATTCCAAAAGCTGAAATATATGGTATCTTCAAGACCAATTCTTCAACCATATGATCCTCAACTACCTTGTGTGGTTGACTTTGATGCTTCTAACTTTGCCATTGGAGTTGTGTTGTTGCAAGAATTCCCAAATGGGTTACATCCCCTTGCCTTTGTGTCTTGCTGATTAAACACCACAAAAAGGAATTACTCTACATAAGATCAAGAACAACTAGCAAGGTATATGCCACCAAGGTATGGAGGCATTATCTCTTGATAACAGGTGATCATGCAAACTAATCACAAACCCTTGTTGTAAACATTACATTTGGAGCACATGAAGAGTCTACATCATTGATGGGAGGAGCAACTCCACTCTTTTGATATCAAATTTGAGTACAAACCAGGTTGGTTCCATGTCATCCTAATGCCCTATCACAACAACCTAATTTGAAGTCTCTTCCTCCCATCACGACAACCATTACAATGGTGGCAATCAACTCCAAGGTCCAAAATGAGTATAGGTCAGCTCTACAACAAGATACTTTTTTTAAGATGGTACATGGTCATCTTGCAACATGCAACAAGGAGTACAACACCTTCTCCTTCAAGTAAGGCTTTCTATTCTATGAGGATCAGATTTATATTCCAACCAAGGGTGATCTCTGACTTGTGCACCTCCAAGAAGCACATGACTTACCAATCTCTAGTCACATGGATCTTGGGTACTCTTCAACAACAATGGTGGTGGCCAAACATGACACAAGATGTTCAAGAGCTTTTCCAATTGTGTGAGAACTACCAACACAACAAGGCTAGCAACCAAAAACCGAGTGGACTCCTTCAACCACTCTCCATTCCAATTACTTGATGAGAACACGTGAGCTTGGATCTCATCACATCCTTGCCCAAGATGAAGCAAGGTCACACAACAATTGTGGTGTTTGTGGATAAGCTTAGTAAGCAAATCCATTTGGCACCAAACTTTGATACCGTGGATGCTCTAACATTGGTGTAGAACTACTTCAACATTTTCTTCAAGTATCATGGGATACCTTGTGTACTCATCTCTGACCATGATCTTTAATTCATTGGGAAATTTTGGCAAGCACTCTTCTAAATACTCAACACCAAGCTTGCTTTGTCCATGGTCTATTATCCTCAAACTGATGGACAAACTGAACATGCAAATTACACTTTGGAGGATATGCTTCATGCCTTTGTCAACGTCCACCATACCAATTGAGATGAATGTCTTGCAATTGCAGAGTTTGCATACAATAATTCCAAACACGTAAGCACCGGATTCTCTCCTTTCTTCCTCAATTTTGTCCAAGATCCACTTGTTCCTAATGCCCTTCTTGCTCCTCCTCCATTTCATGTCCCTCATACTTCCACCTTCTTAACCACCATATCCCAATCCCTCCAACAAGCCAAATCTCATCTCCTTGTTGCTCATAGTCGGTAGAAACAATATGCGGACCACCATCATTGTGATCTCACCTTTCAGGCTGATGATAAGGTCATGCTCTCCTCTACTAACCTACCCCTCCCACTTGATACCCAAGTTTGTAAACTTTCCCCTAATTGGATAGGACCTTTGATGTCACCCAAATTATCTCTCCTATTGCTTATCGACTTGCCTTGCCGTGCCTTGTCATATGCATCATATATGTCATATCCACCTTGTCTTTCACATTTTCAAGTTGAAACCCTTTGTTCCTAACCCATCTTCTTTTTCATCTTGTGTTCAACCTCCTCCTCCTCCCATCCTTATCAATGATCATGAGGGCTACAAAGTTGATTGTATCCTTGCACATGGTCACATTCAATAAGGCCACCAATAACATAAAGAGTACAAAGTCTTTTGGAAAGGGTATTCCCTTCATGATGCCACATGGGAACCTCTTTCTCATCTCTAGAATGCACAAACGGCCATCTAGGAGTTTGAAGCTTCAATAGCAACAAGGACGTCACCAACAAGAGGTGGAGGAATCTATAACAATATGGAGTTTAGCAATGAAGTTAGTTAGGGCTAATGAAGTAGCAAATAAGACAAAATAGCCTAGAATATTCAAAGTATCTAGAAAGCTTCTTGGGAAGCTTCTTGGCTAGCTTAGCTTGCACCCCAAGTAGGTAGCTTCTAGAAGGAAGCTTCTAGAAGCTTCCAACTAGCTTAGCCATGCAACTAGCATGCCAAGTAAGTGGCTTCTAGAAGGAAGCTTCTTGAGAAACGTCCTGGTTAACTTTGCTTACACTCCAAGAAAGCGACTTAAGGAAGCTTCTTGAGAAGCTTCTCAAGGCCTTGTATACTCCCTATAAATACCAAAGCCTAAGTTCATGCTAGGTATTTAGAGTTTCTCTCATTCAAGTGTCCCAATGTGATCTTCCACTCTCCTATTTCTCTCCTCGGTCGTGGATCTTTTACAGATGGCCTAACATGGCATAAGAAGTTCAAGAGTTTGTTTAATCTTGTGAGAGATACCAACACAGCAAGGCCAATAACCAAAAGTTGAGTGGACTCTTTCAACCACTTCCTATCTCATTTGCTTGATAGAAACACATGAGCTTAGATCTCATCATATCCTTACCAAGGACAAAGTAAGATCATACAATGATTGTGGTGTTTGTTGATAAGCTTAGTAAGCAAATCCATTTGGCACCAACCTTTGATACAATGGATGCTCTAACATTGGCCCAGATCTACTTCAATAATATCTTCAAGCATCATGGGATGCCTTGTGTACTCATCTCCAATTGTGATCCCCAATCCATCAGTAAATTTTGGAAACACTCTTTAAGCTACTCAACACCAAGCTTACTTTGTCCATGGCCTATCATCATCAAATGGGAAAATTGAATGTGAAAATCACAGCTTGGAGAATATACTTTGTGCCTTTGTCAATGTATACCATACCACTTGGAATGAATGCCTTGTGGCTATTGAGTTTGCCTATAATAACTCCAACCATGCAAGCATCGGATTTGCTCTCTTCTTCTTTAATTTTGGCCAAGACCTACTTGTTCATATTCTCTTCTTACTCCTCCTCCATCTCAAGGTCCTCATACTTCCACCTTCTTGACCACAATATCCTACTCTATATAGCAAGCCAAATCTCATCTTCTTGTCATTCAAAATCATAAAAAGCAATACACGGATCATTATGATCTCACCTTTCAACTAGATGAGAAGGTCATGCTTTCTTCTAGTAACCTACCCTTCCCACTTTGTACTCAAGTTTATAAACTTGTTGCTAATTAGATAGATCCATTTGATGTCACCCAAATCATTTCTATTGTTGCTTATCGACTTGTCTTGCCTAGTCATATGTGAATCATTCATATTTCCAAGTTGAAATCCTTTGTTTCTAATCCATCTTTCTTTTCCACTCATGTTCAACTCCCTCTTCCTCTTGTCCCTATCAACCATCATGAGGAGTATATAGTTGATTGTATCCTTGCATGTTACCATATTCAATGCAACTACCCACAACATATTAAGTACAAAGTCCTTTGGAAAGAGTATTCTCTTCATGATGCCACTTGGGAGTCTCTTTCTCATCTCCACAATGCACTAATGACCATCGAAGAGTTTGAAACTTCCATGGTGATGAAGACATCACCAACTAGCGGGTGAGGGAATATATAATAATATAGAGTTTATAGATGAGTTAGTCAAGACTAATAAATTATCAAATGGACCAAATTATCCAAGAATTATAAGAATATTCTAGAAGCATCTAGGAAGCCTCTTGGTACCTTCCAACTATTGGGTAACGTGTATGCAAAGTAGGTGACTTTTAGGAGAAAGTTTCTTGGGAAGCTTCTTGGCTAGCTTAGCTTGCATACCAAGTAGATTTTTTCTAAAAGGAAGCTTCCCGACTAGCTTAGCTTGCATGCCAAGTAAGCAACTTCTAGAAAGAAACTTGTTGAGAAGCTTCCTAGCTAGCTTAACTTGCACTCTAAGAAGGTGGCTTTTAGGAAACTTCTTGAGAAGCTTATCAAGAGCCTTGTATGTTTCCTATAAATATCAAAGCTCAAGCTCACATTAGGCATTTGTAGTTTACCTCATTCAAGAGTCTCAATGTGATCTTTCACTCTAGTCTTCCATTTTCCTATTTCTCTCCTCGATCTTTTACATGATACATTTGATGATGCAAATGGTGCAAGTGATGGTGGATCCCACCATATGATTAATAACCCTAACATGAAATCTGGCTGCCATCAAGTAGTCCATGAGCAAATACCAAAAGAACTATGAGTACCAATATTACCATTGCAACATCCGAGCAAACTAGCTTTGGTGCTACAAATGTTGTGACACCTCTCCAACATCTTGATTTCCGCTACTCCAACTTCAATTGATCAGATTAAATTTTAGATTGACTCAAACATGGAATTTCTTGAGCTCAATACTACTAACATTTTTTCTACTCTCCACCTTGACTAACAAATAATAGAATACTATTATAGAACTCTCATAATCCTCTAGTTTGTGCACTTGGGTATGAATTTGATCCCCCTTGCTTCAATTAATCATATCACTCAAAATTTACTCAAATCCCTTTATTCTTATCTTCAACCATAGTTTGTCATATTTTTGCTCCAACCATAGTCTTTTTTCTCCAAGTGTTGTTCTCTAACTTCCTCAAACATAAAAAATGCATTACTTCCTATGTTGGGACCCAATTTCTTGCATTTTTATCACTTAGTCATTTCTCCTTTTGACTCATGGAACCAAAAACTACACCTTGAAGGCCTTGAGAAAAATTAAATCACTCTCCTTCTACATCAATACATAAATAGTCAAGTCCCAAACTTGTCCATAAGCAAGTACAAGAAAGACAATAAGACTCAACATTTCCATCATCGATGCCATAAACATAGGCCTAAAATATACTATCATTCAAGCTCAAAAGTGATCATGGTGCAAAATTTGAAGCTTGATGGGAAAAGAATTTAGGAGCGGCAGATTAGGAGTGCAAAACCTCTCTTGCTCAAACTCTTCCTATGATGTTCTAGCCCCCATACTTTGCTAGAACTCTCATTCCTTAACATCTTCCTTTCACTCAAGACTTTTAAGATTAATAAACCTCTCCTATCTATCAAATCTCCACCACATATATACATCAAAGCCTTTGAAAAGTACAAGATCATAATCCATGTGGCCAATCACTTAAATGTACATAAATTGCTCACATGGCATATATATCATCATTGCAAACTATTATTGAAGTAAGTATTCATATCAATTTCCTCTTGTTTAGTTGGTATGCTGCACACATTTTGAAAAAGATCATAATCTATGTGGCCAATCACTTAAATGTACATAGATTGCTCACATGGCATATATATCATCATTGCAAACTATTATTGAAGTAAGTATTCATATCAATTTCCTCTTGTTTAGTTAGTATGGTGCACAAATTTTGAAAAATTCACTCTTTTTAACTAAAGTATGCTTATTTGCAAAGATATGGCAGAGTAGTTTATTGCTTACAAGGAAAAATTCTTGGAATGAGGTTTTAGTGTGTCACTTGTAGTGAAACTTCCACTTGTTACTTGGAGTGAGACTTTGCTTATCTCAAGAGAGGACTCCCTCATGAAAACTTCTCCTATCATAGGAGGTGTTTTCTAGAATGACATTATTTTCTCCTTATTCTACTTACCTGCAAAATAAAGAGAAAGGGGCCAAAACAAAAAAAATTCTGGAAATGAGGGTACCACATATTGTGACACTTTCCTTCATTCTTAGTCATTTCAAAGTAGTATCCTTGTGGGAACAACTTATTCTTACCAATTTTAATACTAGTTCATCAACATTAGGCTGTCATAGTTTGCTTCTATAACATCTTGTCAAAAACTACTACTAGCTTGTGCCACTCTTGGAAGTTCAACTTATGGCCCTTTTCAAGGGTAAGGATATTGATATTGATCACACGCTCATTAGCAAGTTGATTAAAGAACTTTAGGCATATCTTGGAATCCTCCTTAAGTCCTCTTGCTTTGTCATCCATAATCTATAAATAATCATAATAGCCAAGAGCCTCTTTGAACAAGGTATCTCTAGCAATTATATAACAAAACATCCAAAGAATAGAAGATTTATCATGCACACCACAAAAGCAATAGAACATGTCATCCTTGATTGTCTCAAATTTACTATTATTTATTGTGTCATACCAATTTAGTAATTGCACCTTGAGGTACTTATTTATTAGGTCAAACCAAGTTTTTTTAGAAATCATTGGCTGTGTGAAACCAAAAAACCTTTGCAAGGTTTACAATATTAAACATAGCTAATACTCAATCCTTGAATTTTACACAACATGAAAAAATACAAAAGTGGTTAGAAAAACATAAAGAGAGGGTTGGAAAGATTTGTACAACAATAAAGCAAAAAATACAAACAAAGAGCTAGAAATTTTACAAAGGATTGCAAGCTTTCTAATAGGATAATGAGAAGGTTCACCTCAAATTTGTGCAAGTTGTATGAATCAAAGATTAAACCAAGTAGTTTCTCATTACTTGATTCTCTTGTGAAAAAAATTCATAATGAAGTTGTACATGTATTTTTTCATTGTATTCAAGCCATTAGCCTTTGGAGAGATAAGTGAAAGATACTCAAGAGGAATTGAACCATCAATTATATGGAAATTCTATTGAACAAGGAACTTTATCTTGGTATTCCACTCATGGTTAAATTTCATAAGCTTATATGCAGTTGCTTCCATTGCACATGTCATGAATTATATATCAACTCTTCAGAGAATTAATGAAAATGGACTCCATGGTAAACTTCTACAACTCTACTTGCATCTATTCTTTTTATCAATGGTCCACTTGGAGTACACAATGTCTGCTTATAGAAGGAAGGTGGTTAGATGTCTTCATTAGGCTACCAATATTTATGATATGTTACTACTACAATAGCCATTTGTCACACATATGTTCAGTCATATTTCACAAGAATTGATTCCTAGCATCTATACTAAAACAATAGTAGAGCTTAATTTAATGACTAGCTCCACATCCTCCCATGTTTTTTTTTGTTTAAGATAACTTTATTGAATTACAAGCCAAGAGCATAAATCTATTCCAATATTATTACTATTACAAAATGAGATGATAGAAAATACTTGGTGCAGAGTATGTTTGGTTAAACATACGGGTGATGAACACTAGGTTGGGGAATAGCAAGGTATTGAAGAAGATAATTTCACTATCTTGCTTATTTTGCTATCATTTTTAGCCAAAGCCTTTTATCTTGCCATTGTTGTGTTCTTCTTTGATAGCCCAAGGTACCTTGCCTTTGAACGTGTTATACACCTATCACATTGCGCACTTGAGGCACAAAGTATTGGAGACAATGGAAGATTTGTAATCAAGTTCATGTTGAATGTCATCAATCTCCATTGACCTTTGAGCTATTGAATCCTATCTCTTGAATCTACCTTCAGAAAATGACCTTTGAGTCTCAAATAAGTTTCTTAGTGGTTCTTTCTAAAATTTGACATGTTGATGTCTAACAACTTGGCCTTGTTAAACAACCAATTAAGATGTGAACTAGTCATGCCCTTCTTCTCAGTTATAAGTTGGATATTTTCAACACATTGGGCAACCACGTCTAGTGAGCCAACAAGGCAGGCACCATTATTGGCAGATCTTACTTGATCTATCTTTGTGAACATGTCATATTAAATCTTAAATAAACATCAAAAGATTTAAAACTCAATCTCAGTTTAAGATTTAGTTTTGCCTGCAGTATCTGATTGTGGCAATCAGATTGGCCACCATTTGCACTATTATGGACTTTGTCACTAGACCGGGCATAATTGTGCAACTTGTCCACAATCAAATGCTGCAGGCAATTAGTGAATGATATATAAAATTGTGGGTGATTTTTAGCTTAATATAGTTTTATGTTTATTTAAGATTTCCTAATAAACATGCAAAAGAAACATTTTCTCACTAATTCCAAAATTAAGAAATCCAAGTGCATTCTATACAACATGCATTCTCTGGAGCATTCTTTGGATTCATGATCACCATAAGCACAAGCTCCCCAAAACTATAAAAATAGCCACAAAAAAGCTTGTAAGAGCTTGCGAGCTTTTTTGAGTGACCATTTTTTAATGAAGCAAACAACTCAAAAAGAAGTAACTTATTTAGAAAGGGCAAACAAGCTTGCATGGGCTCATCAGCTTTTTCAAAACTCCCACTTGTCGTCCTCATCTCAAAATAGATGGTAAGCTTTGCTATCTTTCTTCTAACAAAAGAATAAAAGTAAATTAAAGGAACAATAGAAATTGAAAAAAATGAGAAAATGGTTTAAAATATAGAAAACATGGAAAAGCTTAAGAGTTCTCTTAAGCTCTTTCAACTTCAAGTCAAAATTCTAAACATATTGGAAACTCACAAGAACTTATAAGGCTTTCTGACTTCAAGTCAAAAATGTGGTTTGTAGGAAAAGCTCATGAGGATTCAAAAGCATTTATTGATAATTTTTTGGATGACTTTGCACCATGGACAATGATCTCATGCATCTTGCTGCCAAAGGAGTCCTTATAAATCCAATATGAAGCTAAATAATGTATAGCTACCACTCTATTGGTCAATGACAAATACTTCAAATTTCTTGTCTTTTTCTACACTTTATGTGGCAACCCAACAAGTATCACTTTCAAAATAATCAATAAGTTATCATTATTTCCCATAGAGATACTAGTTAGAAATGGTCAAATACAAAGTTAAAGTCAAATTATTTCTTCTTGAATTGCATTTTTAGCCTCTTGGGTAGAAACCACACCCAAAAGAGAGTAATAAGCACTCAACTAGCAAACTTGCCACAAATAAACAACACCCATAGTCACAATTCTTCAAATCCTTTCCAAATTGATATTGATTGTGATGATTCAGTTCTCCCAAAGAAGGCTTCTTCACCATGAAACAACTTTGCCTCAGAATTGTGTTCTACTTCTCCATTGAATGCACAACTTCCTTAATAGAAATTACTTCGTATCAATCCAAAATTATGATCACAAATGCAAAATACTACAAAAATTATGATTCCTCTCAAATTTTTCAAAGCATTACCTAGATTGCACTCCACTCAAGATCTAACACACAAAATGAAATCAGAGTTGTAGAATCCAACATCTAACACACTCAGATTTGCAATTTGAACTTCTCCAAACACTCACAATTCACATACAAGATTGATACTTGGAATTAAGTTGAAACAATGAGCACTTAGTTACAACACTTCACTTTACTCAACTTCAATTATGAATACTAAACAACAGAACACTATGAATTCCTCCTTTAAATAGGCAGAGCACTTAACATTTATCTTAACTGCCAAAATTGCTTCAATTGCTACGTTACAAATCTATAGATTTGTAACGTGATTTCACTTCTTCATATCTACCTCTTCAAATCTCAAAACCATTACTACTAATCTGATCCAATGTCTACATCTACTTTAGCTTCTACACCTGATGTACCTACAAATGCCTCTTGCACTTTAGGTTCATCTATTACTTCTACATCTTCTTCTACTTCTATCCTATCTTTATTTTGGACCAAAACTGAAGTCATAGTTAGTTAGTTTAGTTAGTTTTCTCTTTTGCATGTCTAGCTTCTTCAATTGACTCAAGTAATTCACCCAAAGTCACATGCACTTCTACTTCCACTACTTTCACACTATGCAAATTTTCTCTAATTTTGATCTAAGTAAGTCTGATTTGAGATAGACATTTTCTCCTACTTCAGTCATTTTTCTATCTAATATATCTCTTAGAGGAATTAACAAGTTATTCAGGTCCATGTCCATGTCCTTCACCTTCCTCTTTCTAGTTTTCTGCACAAGCAACTTCAACTCGTGCAGTCTCAACTCCTCCAACTTCAACTTGGCTTTAGTACTCAACATTGCCTTCATCCTCCCAACAATCTCTTCTATTGATCTTGAAGTCTTCTCCAAAATTATCTCCTCTTGAGTTCTTTCTACCTCCATTTGATTCTGATACATCTTCAACTCCTCCTTAAACTCCACCTTCAATGCTTCGTTCTCTTCCATGTATTCAATGAACTGAGCATATGCATTCTTGAACAATCCCCACAACCTTTCTTCTTCTTGATCTCTATTTGCTAATTTGCATTGCCAGGCCTGATCTTTCTTTGTTGTAACTGACCTCATCTTCTCCAACTCTTGCTCCCTCACAATTGCAATCACTTTTCAAATGCATTGCTTTGTTGCACCTCATCAAACTCTACTTGTTGGTTCTTCAATTTTTCAGCTTGTCATTCAAATCACGACCACACCTTGCAAAATTATTTTGCAAATTATCAAAGCTCTTCCTCCAAAGTACCAACACAGATCTGAGTTGAAGTGCAACAACATCTTCTCTTTCTCTTTTGAGCTAAGTAGGTTCAACCACAAGTAGAAATGGGTTGCAAATGGCACAAAGTAATGGAGTGGCAGATTCATTCTCCAACTTCCAGTCATCTACCCCACTCTTTGGTGAATTCTTTGGTGAACCGCCCAATTCACCTTTTCTCTTGCAAACATCTGGTGGAAGAACATCACCTGCTACTTGGTTATGTAGGTGGTGCACTTTGGCTTAAATGTTGCCATTAGAGCCCAAAAATACCTTACCTTATTGGGTCTTTATAGGTCTCTACCTTGTACTTGTTCTTAGTGCAAGGATCATTGAAGGAATTCCTCACTTTTGCAATCTCCTCTAAAGAATCACACTTCCAATAGAAGGTGACTCCTTCTACATCCCTAGCTTCTCTCCCCAAGATGAGTCTCCAATCCAACTCAGTCCATAAAGCTTGATTTCCTCTCTTCTCCTTTGCCTTAGGACCATCTTAGTAGTTACTAGTAGTTATTTGTGCCATGAAACCTAGAAAACTTAAGTTCCAATTCTAGGCCAAAAAAGTGATCCAAAGTCTACTCAAGACCTTGATCCTTGCCACTACATCTAGTCTCCAATTGTAGGATTCCTCACTGCAAGTGAAGGAATCCGCTTATTGCCCTTTGCTAGCATTTTGTGCTTTCTAACCCTTGGTCTTTGAAAAATCAAATCTTCACCTAGGCCTGAGGTTCTAACTCCTTCAAGACACCTATTAAGAGGAACATGATATCTTCTTGACATTTCAAAACTTCTTTGACAAAGTCTTAACCTTATAGTGTTATGCTGCACGGTCATTCTTCAATTGATCTTCAATTGACACTCATAGATTCTATGTGTCTGGTTCCTATCACTCTCAATTTTATCTTCCTCCCAAAGTAGCCATTTTCTTTGAATGTACCTTCTTGATTTGTTTCACATAAATGAAAGTGGTTATAGTTTCTTTGGATTGGGTCATTCCCTCTGATGCAAAGTATCTTACTTTAGGTCTACCACCCTATAAGTCCAATCCAAGTCCTTCTCTCTCTAACCCAAAGTTGACTTCCTTGGGTCTGAACCAAACACACAATTATTCTCCTTTCTTCTCCATGAGGCTTTAATTCAGCTTCAGCAATACACTTCTTCTTCAAAACTTGTCAAAATGAAAAATATGTGTATCACACTTTACTTCACAAATTGCAAAAATAATATGTCCATCAAGAAGCTCACGAGGCCTCAAAATCTTTGTTGATTATATCCCTAAAAGGATTCCACTCTTATAAAGTTACCCAACTTACATCTTTTCATTCTTGTTAGTCATATCATAATTGCCTTACGCTTACACATGACAACCTTATAGGTTGTTGTCCGTTTTGACAAATGTCATGGTTTTTTTCATTTAGTCTAGAAAGGTATCCAAATGTCTATCAGTCAGTACATTGGTGGGTTCTTGCAAGTTGTTTTGCATGCTCTAATACAAGTCTCCATTCCTTCATGTGCAAGCAATTCATATGGTTTCCTTTCCACTATTTGTGCATTGTTTTTTGCATATTTAATCAACTAATTCTAGTATTTATCCACAAAAATACACGAACACTCTTCTAAAATAGCACAGTTAATAATAGAAGTACATGAAACACTCTTGTGTAACATGTTATACTAGCATAATTACATGAGACACCTTTCTAATTTGATTGAATACTCCTCTTCTCTCTCAATCATTACTCTATTGCATAATATATCACCATATAGCTTGTGGGTGTATTGCTAAGTTGTGCAAAGGCAATGATATGATATATATTTATTTTCCCTCAGTCCATATAAAGAAAGTGGATGTTAATCCTTCTAGTTCAAAATGACCACCTAAATTGGTGACAAATATTGCATACTTTCATTGCACTCAAGCATGCAATCTATCTACATGCCTCATCCCACATTGTCATTTATCTTTGCATATCTTCTTCAATGTTTCTTCCATGCTCCCCTCCATCCAAAACATGCTATTTCTTTAGGCTAATCTTTACTTCTATTTGTTGATTCTTGTTATTGTCTTTGCTTTTGTTAGGAGCATGATGTCCTCAAGTGCTCTTTCTCTTTCTTCCTTTGACTTGTTTTGAAACATTATCAAAACTTTGTGCTCAAGTAGTTAGGTTGTACGTCTAATTCTCTCTACATGCATATAGAATTTTTTGCACCTCTAGTATCTTGCTTAGACATTCCTCTAGTTAGATTCCACTATATTGAGCATATTATCTAATTTTATGTTTTATCAAGTACATAGTCTTTGTTCTATCTTTGAACTAATTGAGTGTTTCCTTATTCTTCACTTTGTTTAAGTTATTTGACAAATCTTTGTTGTTCACTTGTATTCTTCAATAACTTAGTGTTTGTGGGTTAATCTAGTCCTGGAGTGGGGAATATAAGATACTAGGAGAGATGAGGAATGTCAATACAATCCTTGCATAGCCGACTGTTTACTTGGCTCACGGAGGAGATGGAGATATGATTCCCATAGTTGATTGTAAGTCCACTCAAGTACAAGAATCTCCCATAGACACTTAACCCTAAGAGATAGCTCTTAGGTCTATCACCCATGCAAGCTCTTTGGCCTTCTTGGTATGGTTCTTCTTACCCTTTGTGATATAGTCCTACTTAGCAAGAATCACACTTACACAATCACACACACAAAATTAAGACAGACTTATGGTATGTTTACCAAGCTAGGATATTTAGACCCTAGTGCCTATATCAATAGTACAACCTTATTTAAGGAATAACAACTAGTTCCTATATTCACAACTGATTCCTTCCTTAGCCCATAGGTAAATACAAAGTTACACGATAAGTGAATATGACTTTGAAAGAATCTCTATCATGGACTCTTAGTTGGAATATTTCCCAAGAATGGGAGAACAACCGGCTTAAATAGCTACTCTAACCCTAAAAACCATTTTCTCTCTACCCTAATCACTTCTCTACCTGCAGCTGCTGCCTCCTTGGATGCTTGCACCATAAATGCCAATTGGCTCTCCACCCTTAGATGTTTATATCCTAGATGTACACACTTTGATATCATCAGAGCCCTGCTAAAGTCTTAATTACTACGTATACTTGTACAATCTTGCAACCTAAGGTCATGTAGTAACTTCTCGTAGAGGTCAATCCAGTAGGCGTTTGCAGCTTCTCATAGAGAGGTGCATCTTGTAGGCCTTTGTAGCTTTGTGTAGAGGGGTGCACTAGTGAACATTTTTTCCCCTTAACACTTAGATTTATATATTATCTTTCCTTGTTGCGTAAAGTTGGAGAGTCTTTGCAAAATTTGTAAACACTTGGAAGTAGTTTGATACCAAAAGGTTGATATGCCATCCCTTTTTTATTGGAAGCCCTAACCAACTTTTGATTGTATCTCTACCTCTTTCTTCATTTCAATCCTTCCTCTCACATGTATAGAATGAATGAAGCAAAAGAAGAGGCAAAAAAAACAATCCAAAGCTATTTTTATATGAAGAATCCATATAACATTGGTTGTGTACATCCAAAAAGGTAGCAAGAAAATTGTAGGTTGTTTATATTTCTTTTTTTATGTCATTTTTTCACTTTTTGAGAAATTTTTTTTTGTAGGTTTACTTCTCATTGGTGAGGATACTAGTCCTTTCTATGTTGATATTGGTGTTGGTTGAGTTTTTTGATTATTCATCTTTTGCATGCCATGAAGTTGATATTTCTGAAGGTGCTATAGGTAGAATGTCTATGGTGGCTTTAAAGGACAATTCTTGATCATTCTATTTTTGGCCATTGGAGATAAAACTTTTGGAGTCTCATAGTTCATATGTTATATGACTTGTTCTTGTCTTCATCCTACTTACTTGCTTTGATATTTTTCCAAACCTCTTGAAGGTTTTTCTCCTTATGTTATTGATATTGAGAGTGCATATGCTTACCATGCTACCTTGAAGTGGTTTGTTTCTTCAAATTGGTTCTCCTTCTATGTTGATCTACTAAGTTTATATGAGTGTTTCTCCATTGCTGGGCTCTATAATTTTCCCTATGGCTACCTATTATCTTAATGATGTTTTAGTTTGTAATGAGCATGTTGGTGAAATGGTTATGAAATGTGTAGACAATGTTGATTTCTGTAAAAGACCAAAACCGAGGAGAGAAATAAGAGAATGGAAGTTCACATTGGGATGGTTGAATGTGGGAAAACTTCGAATGCCTAACATGAGCTTCGGCTTTGGTATTTATAGGTAGCATACAAGGCCTTTGAGAAGCTTCTCAAGAAGCTTCCTTCTAGAAGCCACCTACTTGGTGCACAAGCTAAGCTAGTTAGAAGCTTCTAGAAACTTCCTTCTAGAAGCTACCTGCTTGGGGCGCAAGTAAACTAGTTGAGAAGCTTCCTAGATACTTTTTGGAATATTCTAGTCTAATTTGGTTTATTCTCTAGTTTTTTAGCCTTACTAAGTACGTTGCTAAACTTCATATTGTTACATATTCTTCCACTGCTAGTTGGTGATGTCCTTGTCGCCATTGAAGCTTCAAACTCCTGGATGGCCGTTTGTGCATTCTGGAGGTGAGAAAGAGGTTCCCATGTGACATCATGAAGGGGATACCCTTTCCAAAGGACCTTGTACTTTGTATGTTGGCGCCGTCCTTGTTGGATGTGGTGATGTGCAAGGATACAATCAACTTCATACTCCTCATGATCATTGATAGGGATAGGGAGAGGGAGAGGAGGAGGTTGGATGCGAGAGTAGAAAGAAGAGGGGTTAGGAACAAAGGGTTTCAACTTGAAAACATGAAAGACAAGATGGATGCGCATATGAGAAGGCAAAGCAAGTTGATAAGTAACAAGAGAGACAATTTGGGTGACATCAAAAGGTCCTATCCAACTAGGGGCAAGTTTAAAAACTTGGGTATCAAGTGGGAGGGGTAGATTACTAGAGGATAGCATAACTTTATCATCGACTTCAAAGGTGAGATCACGACAATGATGGTTTGCATATTGTTTTTGACGATTCTGAGCAAAAAGGAGGTGAGATTTGGCTTGTTGGAGAGATTCGGAGATGGTGGTCAAGAAGGTTGAAGTATGGGGGACCTGAGATGGAGGAGGAGCAAGAAGAGAATTTAGGACAAGTGGATCTTGGCCAAAATTGAGAAAGAAAGGAGAGAATCTGGTGGTTTCCTATTTAGAATTGTTGTATGCAAACTCCATAGTTGCAAGACATTCATCCCAATTGGTATGGTGAATGTTGACAAAGGCACAAAACATCCATTTGTCCATCAGTTTGAGGATGATACGCTGTGGACAAAGCAAGCTTGGTGCCAAGTATCTGGAAGAGTGCTTGCCAAAAATTTTTGGTGAAGAGAGGATCACAATCAGAGATGAGTACACATGGCATCCCATGATGTTTGAATACATTATTGAAGTAGAGTTGTGCCAAGGTTGGAACATCCACAATATCAACCATTGGTGCCAAATGGATTTGCTTACTAAGCTTATCCACAAACACCACAATTGTTGTGTGACCTTATTGTATCTTGGGCAAGGAGGTGATTAGATCTAAGTTCACATGTTCCCAACAAGTAGCTGGAATGGGAAGTGGCTGAAGGAGTCCACTCGGCTTCTAGGTACTAGCCTTGTTACATTGACAACTCTCACATGATCGGACAAACTCCCAAACATCTTGTATCATGTTGGGCCACCACCATTGGCATTAGAGGGTGCCCAAGGTCTTGTCTACCCCCATGTGGCTAGCTATTGGTAAATCATGGGCTTCTTGAAGGCGTATAAATCAGAGATCACCTTTGGTTGGAATATAGATCTGGTCCACATGGAATAGAAGGCCTTCCTTGAAGGAGAAGGTGTTGTATTCCTTGTCACATGCTATCAGACGACCATGTACCATTTGGAAGAAGGAATATTGTTGTAGAGCTGACCAAATTGTTTAATTGCCGCCGTGATGAGAGGAAGAGACTTCAAATCAGGTCGTCATGATAGAGTATCAAAGATGACATGGAACCGACCTGGTTTGTACTCAAGTTTGATGTCAAACAATTGGAGTTGCTAATCCCATTGATGATGTCGACGCTTCATGTGTTCCAAGTGTAAGGTCTGCAACAATGGTTTGTGATCAGTTTGCATGATCACTTGTTTCCCTAAGAGGTAATGTCTCCATACCTTGGTGGCATATACCAATGCAAGTTGTTCCTGATCTTGATCAAAGTAATTTCTTTCAGCTATATTTAGTCAGCAAGACACAAAGGCAATGGGATGTAGTCCATCTGGGAATTCTTATTGCAACACATCTCCAATTGCAAAGTTAGAAGCGTCAAAATCAACCACACAAGGTAGTTGATGATCATATGGTTGAAGAATGGGTCTTGAAGACACCATATATTTTAACTTTTGGAATGCTTATTCATGCTTTGTGTTCCACCTGAAGCTCAAGTTCTTTTCCAAGAGATCAGTCAATGGTGCAACGACATGAGCATAATAGTGGATGAACCATTGATAGAAACTGGCCAATCCATTGAATGCCCATACTTTTGTAGCATCCTTTGGGGTAGGCCAATCAATAATGGTCTTGATTTTCTCTTCTTCCATCTTGATCCCCTCTTATGAGATCTTATGACCCAAGAAGATAACCTCCTTCTGCCAAAAGGCACATTTTGACTTCTTGCAATAAAATTTCCATTGTTGTAGTCGTTTTAAGACTTCTTGCACATGATTCAAGTGTTCTGCCTCTGTCTTGCTATAAATTAAGATATCATCCAAGAACACCACCATGGACTGATCCAATAGTCCATCCAACATCCAATGCTTCTGATCTATGAAGACTGCTGGAGCATTAATGAGTCAAAACGGTAGAACTCTCTACTCAAAATGCCCATACCTTGTGCAAAAGGCAATCTTTTGCACATCCTCTTTATCAATAGGGATTAGCCAATAGCCGCTGCAAAGATCCAACTTGGAAAACTATTGTGCTCTACTTAGTTGATCAAGTAAGTTGTCAATCCGAGGCAAGGGATATGCATTCATCACGGTTTGCTTATTGAGCCCACAATAATCAATACAAAAATGAAGTACTCCATTCTTCTTCGTAACAAATAGTACCGGTGCTCCTCAAGGAGAGGTACTATGTTGTATGAAGTCCTTCTCCAACAACTCTGTAAGTGTTGTTGGCAACTCCTCCAGCTCCTTTGGTGAGAGCCGATAGATCAGTCTACTCATTGGAGTACTCCTTGGCAATAACTCGATCTTGAAGGGCATACCTTGATTGGAGGGTAATCCCTTTGGCAGATCTTCCGGAAACATGTCTGCAAACTCCTAAACTATCCGATTAACCATTGCTTGATGAGGCTCTTGGCTCTCCTCAAATTTTTCTTGTGCAATTGGCTTGATCTACATGCAAATATAGACTTATCTTCCTCCAAAACTTGCTCTATGGCTGCTTTGCTAACAAACTTCCCTTCTAGGGTCTCATCTCTCTTCCAAGCTTGCTTCATGGTTGCCTTCTTGGCAAACTTCCCATCTTGGGACTCATTTCCCTTCAAGGCTCGCTCTATGGCTACCTTCCCAACAAACTTCATATCTTGGGACAAATTATTCTTAGGTATCTTACTCGGAAGTGCCAAACAACCTAATAAAAAATTTCTACCTTGGTGTTGTACTTGAATTTGTTGTTGGGTCCAATCAAATTGAACCTTATGGTGTTCAAGCCAAGGTAGACCTAGAATGATATTATAGTGTAGAGGTGTGACTACAAACCTCATACACTCCCAATACTCCTTCCTAATCTTAAAGGTAACAAGATGCAATGTACGGAATGCAGAACCCTTTCTACCATCCACCATCATCAATCTACTTCCAATTATTGGCTTGATAGGAACACCCAATTCCTTTGCTACTTGCATAGACGTACAATTCTTTGAACTTCCAGAATCAACCAAAATCTTAAAACCTCGATTAGATATCGTACCTTGCAAGTGAAGCAAACTTGCATAGGTCAAGCCTTCAATCCCATTAGAACTAATCAAAGTCCCAATAGGCGACTCAAAATCTTCTATTGGGATTCCTCATTTCCCTATCATTCCACTCCACAACCTCCACTTGGGCAACTTGTCAAGGTTGCACATTCTTGAGTGTACATTCAGCAATGCGATGCTCCAATTGGCGACAATAAAAACAACCACCATTTTGTTGTAGTTTCTCTCTATTTGTAGTGTCAAGTGGTCTTCATTGAATGACATCAATCTCCATTGGTGCTGGCTCCTCCATTTGCGTGTAGTGCATTGGTAGGCTTTGTGGAGGTCAAGACCAAGTTGTTGCCACCAAGGAATCAAAATGTTTGGCCAACCGCATGGCTTTCTCCAAGTGTTGTGGCTCTTGCATGGTTACCTCTAATTTAGTTCTCGCCTTCAAGCCCCTCACAAATCAATCTAGAGCTTCACCTTCGAATATATCTAGAATTTGCATGATGATGTTTTGGAACTGTATGATGTAACTTCTTATAGACCCAATCTGTTTCAACTTGCCAACTTATCCCATGCAGCATGTATGGTATTTATAGCTTAGAATCAACTATTTATTGCGTCTTGAATTCTGCCCATGTCAAGATTGGTACAACAATTTTTTGTTCAGCTGGCTCCACTCGAAATCTCCACCATAGCTTTGCTACTCCATCCAATTGGCTAAAAGCCAAGAGAATCTATTTTTGCTCGTCTTGTAGATTGGTAGCTTCAAAATAACATTCATAGTTGGAAAAAAATTCTCCACTGCACTTGAGAGATTCTTGCCTTCAAATACCTTGGGTTTAGGGAATCTGATCCGATCTTCTCCTTCTCGAATTGGTACTCTCTCTACATCCTCTTGTCTTTGAAGATCTTGTTCATCCAACAATCGAGTAAGGTGCTTGATTTGTTGCTGCATAGCAAGGATAACATCGGGTATTGCCACCATGGTTGCTACTCTATCACACCACCCCTAATCTATCTAATTTATTAACACATAGAAACAACACGTCCACTGTTCTCCATAAGTAACAACCGGAAGTACCATGGGTTCCTCACATATGCTGATCATATACATAAAATTTTGTCCAAAGTGTGAGGTGATGAATTGTGTGAAACGATGTTTGGGTAATACTTGGATGTGAAAATCCCAATGGTTTGGTGGTCCATAAATTCCATTCATCCCATTCTTACTCTGATACCAATCTAAAAGACCAAAACCAAGGAGAGAAATATGAGAATGGAAGTTCACATTGGGATGCTTGAATCTGGGAAAACTCCAAATGCCTAATATGAGCTTTGGCTTTGGTATTTATAAGTAGTATACAAGGCCTATGAGAAGCTTCCTTGAGTTGCTTTCTTAGAGTGCAAGCCAATTTAACCAGAAAGCTTCTCAAGAAGCTTCTTTCTAGAAGCCACCTACTTGGCGCATAAGCTAAACTAGTTAGAAGCTTCTAGAAGCTTCCTTCTAGAAGTTACTTGCTTGGGATGCAAGTTAACTAGTTGGGAAGCTTCCCAAGAAGCTTCCTAGATGGTTTTGGAATATTCTAGTCTAATTTGGCTTATTCTCTATTTTTTTAGCCTTACTAACTATATCGCTAAACTCCTTATTGTTACAATTTCAATGTTGCTATAAAAGACCTTTTTTCCCTTTTACTTTTGTAACTCCCTTTACAAATTGTAATATTCCAAGGACAAGAGAAGAGAGAAAACACATATTGCACACTCAAACAATCGATGCCCCAAGGGAGCACCTTCTCTTTATTATATAGACAAAGAGGATCTCCGCCAAGGAAGCTCCACCATAGGATTACGGACACAGATAGGTGACATGTCAGCAAGCTCCACCCTTGGATTACTTACTTGGATGGGTGACATGTCTGGTCTAGGTCCTATCTGGTTGGTCAAACAAGCTTTGACCGGAGGGAATCTTTTAGGGAATCTTCCTGTAGAAATCTCAAAATCACGAGTAAGGTACTATTGGAAAGCTCTTGACAAGAAAAAGCAGGGGGGAGGGAAGGCCAGCCTTTTCTTTGTTGGGGAGGGGGGGATTTGCACATTTTCGAGGCCTAATTCATTCGTTTAGGCCTCCGAATTTGCCTTCAAAGATTTCAGGCATATTTTGGTTCCTACTCTATTAGTAGAAGTCCCCTTTTGGTGATACCTCTTTCTGATCTGTTTAGTCCATCATGTGTAACATCCTTCCAGATGTTACCAAACCAATTCTCACCTTTAAATCATATGTCTAGCTATTGGTTCTAAGGTTCTCAAGTCTATTTCGGTTTTTGCCCTATTAGTAGAAGTACTCTTTTGGTGATACTTCTATCTTATCTATTTTGACCATCATGTATAACATCATTCCAAATTTCACATCTAGATCATATGGCTAGCTCTTGGTATTATAGACCTCCCTCCTTTTAAGTCGCAACGTCCTCGTTGTGCAATTGTTGCTCAAATGCTTGCACCAACACCGGTGCATGTGCCAAATTGGCAGCCGGCCCCCAGGTTGCTTCATAGAGGAGGTAACCTTTCCATTGTACTAGATAGTCCACCCGTGGGTAGCTAGTACCACGCATGCATTTTTGGAAAATCCGCTCCACTTCATATTCCTCTGTGCTATCAATGAGTGTCGGATAAGGTCGAATGTCTGGTTTGGAATGACCCTGGCCTGATTGGGGAGCATATCTTTGTAGTAGGGAGACATGGAACATTGGATGGATCTTCATGTGTGGTGGTAGCTCAAGGTAAAAGGCCACAACGCCGATGCAACAAAGAATCAAGAAAGGCCCAATAGAACGACGTGTGAGCTTACGAGGTCCAACTAATGTGAGGTTGGTTGTCGAGAGCCAAACTTGATCCCCAACATTGAACTCCATATGCCGACGGTGTGCATCAACATACTACTTCTGTCAATTTTGCGTAATTTGTAATTTGTGCTTGGCGCTCTCCACACCTTGTTAGATTCTAGAAACAAATGTGTTGACTGCATCGACCTTGGTAGCCACTGGACGGATCTTCATCAAGCTAGAAGGTGTGAAGGGATGCTCACCATGCATGAGGAAGAACGGAGTGACATGGGTGGATGCATTCACTGAATTATTGTAAGCAAATTCCACCAACGGGAGTAGGGTGTCCCACCTCTCTTGCTCTTCTAAGATGAAGCCGCGTAACATGTCTTCAATCGTGCGATTAGCCTACTTTGTTTGGCCATCTGTTTGTGGGTGGTAAGTTGTGCACATGGCCAACTTGGTTTTGAAGAAACCAAAGAGTGTTTGCCAAAACAAACTGGTGAATTGGGTGCCTCTATCGGTGATGAGTACTCTAGACAAACCATGGTGAGCAAAGACTACATCTAAGTATAATTGAGCTAGTTGTGGAGCGATCACCTCCTTGGTGGTAGGGCGTACATGAATCATTTTGCTGGGCCGGTCCACAAAGACCACAATGGAGTCAAACCCTGAGGTGGTCTTGGGTGATTCACAGACGAGATCCATACTCACTTGTTCCCAACGTTGGGTAGGTGTAGGGAGAGGTTGAAGGAGCCCTGGAGGAGCTTGATTAGAAGCTTTGTTTTGTTGACAAAGTAGGCATCTACATACATAGTCCATCATGTCGTTGCTCATCTTGGGCCAATAGTAATGGCGCTTGACTGCATCCAAGGTCTTGTCCACTTTGACATGAGCTGCAATGGCCGAATCATGACATTCCGCTAGAATGGTGGTGCGTAATTCTAGGACATTTGGGATCCATAATCTGCCATCCCGAAAGGTGAGTCCTTGGGTGCTGGTGACACCTTTGGATGATTGTGCTTCTACAATCTGTGGATTAGTTTTTGTAACAGCTAGAATCTCTTGCCAGAATTTAGGGTTAATCTTAACCTCTGCCACCAAGTTGTTGGCCATTGGCATGCAGGTGAATGCATATGCAAGTTGCTTCTTACCTTCCACGTAGTTGATTGTCATGTTGAAGCGTTGTCGCCACTCTACCCACCAAATTTGGCAATGAGATAGATCCTTTTGCGTCTTGAGGTAGACTAGAGGTTTGTGGTCTGTCTCTACTACAAATGCCTTCTTGCCTAGGTAGTGCTTCCAATGCTTGGTTGCTAAAACAATTGTCAGCTCTTCTCATTTTGTGGTGTAGTAGTTGCATTTTGCCGGTAACAACTTTCAAGAGAAATATGCAATTGGATGCCATCCGTCATGCCAGTCTTGTTGTAGGACTGCTCCTATTGCTACGCCTGATGCATCTGTAGCCTACTTGATTGGACGTTTTGGGTCATACCACTTCAAGATTGGTGGATGTAGCAAGGCGGCCTTCAATTCTTGAAAGGCCAACTCTTGTGCAGTTCCCTATGTCCACTTCTTCCCCTTGCCAAGTAGTGCCGTTAAAGGTTGTGCAACCTTAGAAAAGTCCTAGACAAATCTATGATAGAATCCCGTCAACCCCAAGAAGCTCTTAAGTTGAGTCTGATCTTCTGGGGCACTCCATTTTTGAATGACCTCTATTTTATCTGTCAATACTTGAATGCCCTTTGCACTTACTCTATGCCCCAAGTAGTCTACTTCAGACTTGCCAAACTCACACTTTGAGATTTTGGCATACAACTGATTCTGTCTTAGAATCTGGAGGACCTCTCGTAGATGTTGTTTGTGTTCTGTCATCGTGCTACTGTATACTAAGATATCATCTTGGAAGACGATAACAGACTTATCCAAGTATGGAAAAATATGTCATTCATTAGTCTCATGAAAGTGGCAGGTGCATTGGTGAGGCCAAAAGGCATCACAAGATACTCAAAGTGGCCATACCTAGTTCGAAAGGCAGTTTGGTACACATCCTCCTCTGCAATTCGGATTTGATTGTAACCGC
This sequence comes from Lunularia cruciata, assembly GCA_948567375.1. NCBI lineage: Eukaryota > Viridiplantae > Streptophyta > Marchantiopsida > Lunulariales > Lunulariaceae > Lunularia > Lunularia cruciata. The sequence continues at coordinate 9,335,846 of OX419758.1, forward strand.
TCCGCAAGTCCAGTTTGGTGAAGTATCTTGCTCAATGGAGTTGATCAAACATGTCATCCATGCGAGGTAAGGGGTATTTTTTTTCACTGTTTGCTGATTGAGACCCCGATAGTCAATGTACATGCGCATTGTACCATCCTTCTTCTTCACAAACAAGACAGGGGCCCCATATGGTGATACGCTAGGTTGGATGAACCTTTTCTGCAGCATCTCCTCAATTTGAGTCTTACACTCCTCCAACTCATGAGGTGATAGGCGATATGGGGCCTTACAAGGAGGAGTCTTCCTCGGAAATGTCTCAATTTTGTGATCTACTTGCCTTTTTGGTGATAATCCTGAGGGTAGATCATCGGGAAAGACATCTTGAAACTCATCCACCACATCCTTCAATTTCTTAGGAATTTGTCCATTGAGTTGTGCACTCTGGACTTCTCTTATTAGACCCATTAAACATCTATCGGTCTTACAGACAGTTGTCGTCCCTACGACATATAGAGGCAATTTCTGCCTGTGTGATTTTTCTTTAACCCCAATGATTGACCATTGGTGGGTTCTCACTACTTTCTTCCTCCAATCCACTATAGGGTTGTACTACTCCATCCATGGCATGCCTAAAATTGCATCATAACGAGCTAACTGTATCACTCGCCACTCAATTGCTTCCTGATATTCTCCTACAGAGAGGGTTACCCGTCTAGGTAATGATTCAATCCTCTCTGTTTGCCCATTTGGTAACTCTACTTCTTCACTTCCATCTCTCTCTAGATCCATTCCCAATCTTATTGCAACAGAGCGAGACAAGAAATTCTTTGTTGCTCCCGGATCTATTAATACTCTCACTTGATTACCTTATAGGATTCCATTCACGACAATCAATTATGAGGTTGCCTTTTAGGATCTTTGCACATTATTCTTCTTCCTTCCCTTGCTTCTCTGCTTCCTTATTGAGCCAATAAGGCCGCAAGGTACATGTACTGGCAATCTTCATTTTCCAAAGTGATTTCCACCTCCTCCTCTTCAATGTGCCTCTCCATGTTGTTCAAAGATTGCCTGAATGAAGGCCGAGGGCCTCTAGGGAAACAAGTGCGACAGTTGGTAGATATGTACCCAATACGGTCACAATTGTAACAACGGCGTTTTTCTCCTCGAGTCCCGTCTCCTTGTGGGACTCCATCTCTTTGTTCTTCTACTCGTCCCCGCTCCCCTTGAAGCAGTTGTGCTCCTCAATCCCGGAATCAAAGGTTGCCTAATTCCATCGGTACTGGTCCACCCATGTGTGGCATTTCTGCCCGATAATGTTGAGGTGGAGCTACTCCTTCACCTCCATTTAATGCTCTTGCTATTCTTTGCGTGCAAGCAATGGCTTCAAATACCGTGCGAGGATTTTGCACCATGACTTCTTGGCAAATCCGCTTTTTCAACCCTTGTTTGAAATTGTTGAGAGCCTCTGTTGGACTCATGTCGGTAATTGCAACTTGTAGATCTAGAAATGCCTCCACATACTCTTGTACGCTATTCTTCTGTCTCAATCTCCATAGTCGGGTTCAAGCCATTTGCACAGAATCCACTGATTGGAAATTCTTCAGCAGTCCTTCTTGCATTGCTGTCCATGTGACCTCTCTTCTCTCTGCTAGCATGGATAGTTCCCAAGCATCATGCCATGTGAGGGCTTTATCGGTCAAGTACACACATGCAAACATGCCTACAACATGCTTTGTGATCTCTGTTGAGAACAATTGAAAATATTGATTCATTCTCAAGATCCAATTTTCCACTACTCCCATTGAACGCTACCCCTTGTAAGGCTCGATGTTGCAGGTCTTCTTCATCCGGAGTAGCAATGTGGCTTCATTGATAGGGTTCATAGGCACGAATGCCTCTCCAAGTACTTCAGTCATAGGTACTGGGTTTTGAGATGGCTCGTCTTCTTGCATGGCTTGATTGTTCTTGAGGATCTGCACTTGACTTTGTAATGTTTCCATGGTCATTTTAATCTCTTGAAATTCATTCAACATCCCTTGCATTCCTTGCACCAACTCTTGCAATTGCGGATCCATGGTTCTTGCAACACTCAATTGCTATTTCAATACAAAGTCAATATAATCACTCTGGAAGGCGCACAAACTATTGGAACTACCATTGGGACCTCAGAAGCTATCACTTGTTGATAATACTCCTCACCAAAATTCCTAACCACAAAATCTCTAAACATCACTTTCGGCCTCACTACATAATGGATTTCTACTTGATTGTTGAAAGGGAGAGGATTTGGGACATTCATATCCATTTTATCATAACAGAATGTAGATTGTCAAATCCCACTCTTTGTCATATATCACCACAGGTAGAATCATCGGGCTTGGTGAGTTCATCACTCTGTCCATGAATTCTGCGCCAAAGTGATAAACTAGCGATACCCTCATCTGCTCACGTTGGATATACATAACCTTGATGTGGAATGGGTTTGAGAATGGAAAGCTAGGTGCGGGAAATTGGCCTCTCGGCGCATCCATCCCATCCGCTCTCTAAAGTCCTTCCTAAGTCTAGCAACTACTCTATGTTCTCCACCTCAAATTACTCAGTTTCAGTAGTTCGTGCTATTCCAAGAGGGGTGATCCACTCTCTTGGACTAAAACACTCACTCTGATATTGTTATAATACTCCGAGGACAAGAGAAGAGAGAAAACACAGATTGCACACTCAAACAATCGATGCCCCAAGGGAGCACCTTCTCTTTATTATATAGACAAAGAGGATCTCCGCCAAGGAAGCTCCACTATAGGATTAGAGACACAGATAGGTGACATGTCAGCAAGCTCCACCCTTGGATTACTTACTTGGATGGGTGACATGTCTGGTCTAGATCCTATCTGGTTGGTCAAACAAGCTTTGACCGGAGGGAATCTTTTAGAGAATCTTCTTGTAGGAATCTCAGAATCACATGAGTAAGGTACTGTTGGAAAGCTCTAGATGAGATAAAGCAGGGGGGAGGGAAGGCTAGCCTTTCCTCCGTTGGGGGGAGATCTGCACATTTTTGAGGCCTAATTCATCCGTTTAGGTTTCCAAAATTGCCTTCAAAGATTTCAAGCATATTTTGGTTCCTACTCTATTAGTAGAAGTCCCCTTTTGGTGAAACTTCTTTCTGATCTGTTTAGTCCATCATGTGTAACATCCTTCCAGATGTTACCAAACCAATTCTCACCTTTAATCATATGTCTAGCTATTGGTTCTAAGATTCTCAAGTCTATTTTGGTTTTTGCCCTATTAGTAGAAGTACTCTTTTGGTGATACTTCTATCTTATCTATTGTGACCATCATGTATAACATCATTCTAGATGTTACCAAACCAAATTTCACATCTAGATCATATGGCTAGCTCTTGGTATTACACAAATGCATTGTTTTTGTTGTCTATTTGTGTTAGAAACAATGTTTGCTACTTAGTCATCTTTATGATATGTGGTCTAGAATTGACAAATATTTTAGTGATGAGTCTTCTTCTTGTTATGGTATCCAAGAAATTTCCTTACCTATGAGGTATTACAATCTTGTGAAATTTAAGGCCCATGTTGGAAGGTGCTTTCCCAGATTTAAGGCTCCATGTTGGAAGGTGTTATAGATAAAGAGAAGAAATCTACCAAACATGTTGCAGACTAATCCATCAATTATGTTGCTATTACTCCTTGTTGTCCAAGTTATATTGTAGGAAAGCTAGTTATGATGACATTAAAAGAGCCATGAGACTTATATTATACCATGGACTTCAATGGCTTGACAAGTCACATTTTCTCTCTTTCTAATGGTTGCTCTATTAAGCAAGTTACACATGGTCAAATATTGTTTTATAAAACCCCTTTTTTGCAAGAAGGCTTTCTACTCTACTTTTGGTTTCTCTTACGCTCACTTCTTTTATATCAGGTGCTAAAGTTGGTTTCCATGGTAATAGTGGTCTATGGAAACCATGGCCTTCTACCATGGTTTGCTAGTGCAATCATGTTTAAGTTGCTTGTGAGCTTGAGTGAGGTTATACCTCATGTTGCATATGATAAGACATAGGGTTGCACATGCTTGGCCTACAAAACACCATTTTACATTAATGATAAAATGGGTAAAAAATTGACTTGGAGTAGCTTCGAGGTCATTTTTTTAGCAAAATCTAAAGCAAAATTAAGTCTATCCAACAAATGTGCTAACTATTGTATATAGATGTGCAAGGATGCTAGAAAATGGCTATAATCTTGGTTTCTTTGTGGTTGCCGGTTGGTTGGCCAAGCTATATGATGAGATTTTGATCAAGTGTTTCCATGGTCTTGAAAGATTTGATGGTGATTTTTATAAAAATCTTGCTTTTTATGGTCTATATAAGTCTCCTGCTCTAAGATATTGATGTACATAAAATTTTTTGAGAAGATATATCTCAATTTTCATGGAGTGAACTTTGATACTTCTAATGGGGTATATTGGGTGCAAATAAAGATGAAGCAAATGCAAGGACAATTGGATTGGAAAAATTAATATTTTCTCTCACCATCTATTTATTAGTTAGACAACTTAGCAAAATATAACAAGAATTGGATTACAAGAGTGAATTTGTTATTGTGGGCATTTTCATTATTTTGAGATGATGTCACTCATGGGTGGCCGTACAAATGAGATAATTTGATGGTTAATTTTTTGTAATACATCACGTGCTTATCAATTGGGATATTCTTACCCTATATGCAACTTTTTGATGAAATATTTAGTTCAAAGATGGTAAAAGTTATTCCTTCTTTCATGGTAGAATTTGATGATTAGGTCTTATGCTGATGAACCTAAGATGAGAAGTCAATCTTCCACAATTGCTTCTTCTATTCTCTATGCAAGTCAGTATTATAATCTTCCAATTGAGAGAGTCATAACTTGTCTTGGTTAATTATATAGGTAGATTTTTCTGGAAGTAGAAATATCCTAGTTCCAAGATACTTTCTTTTGTACTATTATCTTCTAGTTAACCTATATAAAAGTCTATAGATAAGGTACATCCAAAATCCACAAAGATGCTTCTTTATCACCAGAAAAAGTCAAAATGTTGAGAGGGTTAAAAGGTGTCTATGAGGAGAAGAATAACAAGGCGTGAAATATGTCATTTTATATTGAGTCATTTTTCAAGCTTCAGAGGGTGTTTACAACAAAAAAGCAAGCCAAAGCCAAAGAATGGTTTTATGCCCCTAGGACAAGCCATAGTACTGAGTGAAGAAAGTATGAAGCAAAAGAGAACATCAATTGGGTTCATAATCATAAGATGTTTTGGCATGCGAGGCTTGGCAAAGAACTGGAAAGAACATAATGAGATTCTTTTTTCCACCAAACAATCCATTACGCACTTGTTTAATGCCATACATGACATTTTTTAGGATATAATGCTCCTAATTTGACTAGCATTAGATCATTTATAGAAAGATGATATGGGTTGGAAGAGCATTTACTTTAATTAGTACAATCAATAGGGACAGGAGATTGTAGTGATCTCCTTTCTGCAAAATCCTATTTTTGGTTAGTTTTATATTAATTTCTTAAGCTTATACTAAGTTATAGGCTTGTTGAGGCTAGAGAGTGGTTTTATACCGCTTGCCTTTGGAGTAAAAGGCAACGGCACAACTCAGAATAATAAGCATAAAGGATGAAGAAAGCATGAAAGAAATGAACCTAAAGAAGGTTAGTCAAAGGAAGGTATGTGCTGAAGGAGTGCAAGACTAAAGACCTTTGCCGCTACCAACCTTTGGCCCAAGAACTTCACCTTAGAAGAACTCTAGCCCTAAAGGAAGTACAATGGTTTGAATGCACTGCCACTTCAAAATGTAACTGCCACTGAGAACCATTGTCACATGTTGAAGCATTCACATGTGTGGATTGAGACTACCCTACCACAATTCAGTCTATGAATGCGTGTAAGAGACAACCCAAAGCTATAAAATTGAGGCTAAAGTTAGCAATGTTTTTACTTGCTGTAGATCAAAGTGAGTTACAAGCCCAGAGCAATTGATATTTTCTTCCACATTCAATGCCAAGTTTTCATAAATATTTGTGGTAGAAACTCCACTTTTGCTAAGAGAGAGAGAGAGAGAGAGAGAGAGAGAGAGAGAGAGAGAGATATATATATATATATATATATATATATATATATATATATATATATATATATATATATATATATATATATATATATATATATAACATAGTGAGAGGGAGCATAACGCTCATGCCTGAGATAATCCTCAGACCACCAAAATTGAATAAGTCAGCCCTACATTGTAGAGCAAAGGTCAACATAGCAAGAAATTAGGCTTTTTGCTATGGAATTGGGGATTGAGTCATTTGGGGATGGTTCAAGACATTAAAGAATAAAGATATTGATATTGGTAATTTGAGAGGAAGTCCATTTGCATGGACTGAAGAGCACTAGAGAGATATCCTTGGCCTAGAGAGTTCTCCACTATGACTGATGACCTTGGAGACCTAGTAGCATTGATCAGACAAGGGCTTGGAAAACATCTTGAAGGCCTCCTTCGACAAACCTAAGACTAATAATGGGTGGGGGGTAGCAAGTTACAAGGATCCCATTCAAAGTGCTATTGTTAAGGTGCCATGAAGTTATTTAAATCTAAACTAATGACCTACCTCAACAACAACAAAACAATCTTCTTTGAGTTCATGTACTAGGGACAACCGTTGAATTGGGTGCACATGTTTTACACCTTGATCCAAAGCATGTGCAAAGACATGAATGAGGATGGTGGGGTGACACATTTGTCCCCATTTGTGTTACATTTCTATATGGGAATGGACCTCTCACCAAGGAAAAGAGGAAGAAATTCTTGAGCCACCTCCGTCCAAAGGGTATTTCACATCACAACCAAAGGAGAGTGTGATGTACCAAAAATATAAAGTGGCTAATGAAGAATATGCTCACTGAAGTAAATTTGTGCCTATAAAAGAATCAAGGAATACCCTCAACTATAATAAGAAGTAGAAGAGAGTGACACTTACTAGACCAAAGGTGAAGCTAAAGAAGAATCCTCAAGTGGTTGATGAGTCTTCAAAAGATGGAGCTGAAGACATTGCAAGTGAAAGAGAATGGGAAAGGGAGAATGCCCTCATACTTGTTGGATCATCTTCATAAGAGGAGTAAGATGATGAGAAATATGAAGATACCCAATCTGCCTGATTGGAAGAAGAGAAAATGGTAGAGGAGAAGAAGTTTTTCAAAGGAGTGGAAGATCAAGAAGATCCCCACCTTGAAGAAGAATCCACCAAGATGGTACCCATGATCAAGAAACTAGACCTTTAGGTACAAAGGGTGATGAAAAAGGAGTAGGTAAAGCCAAAGGTCCAACCATCAAGGCCAAAGGTGCGATCAAGGCCAAGGGAGAAGAGGAGAACAAAGCCAAAGCAACCCAAACAATAGGGAGAAGACAAGGTTGATATTGAAGGCAAAAGAGGAAATAGAGAGAAATACATCTATAAAAGGAGGAAGTAAAGAAGTTGAATGAGCTTATACAAGAGAATTTCGAGGTGAAGAGCCAAAACACTATGCTTCTTGCAGCGCAGACCAGGCACAAGGAAAAAAATTTAAAAGTTGTAGTTGAGAGTTCTTTGCCTCAAAGCCAAATGTAAGCAACAAGTGTACAAGGAGCAATGAAAACAAGGGATGAGGAAGTGTAGAGTATTTGAGTGGAGTTGGAAAAACCAAGATTTGCTTGGTGACTATAGATGTAAAATTTAGCAAGTATTATAGCAAAGTGGCTATCCAATTGGAATGAATTTCTATGGAGCCGAAAAAGGAGAAGGAAGCAAATCTCCTCCAAATGAGAGAGGAGTTGATGACCAAAGCCCAAGCAATTCACATTGGCCTAGAAGAGGAGAGGACAAAGACAATCTTGTGGATGGAGGAGATGAATGAACAGCCTGTGGGCCTTGCAGAAAAGTCAGGACAAGTAAGGCTGCACTGTACCAAACTCCACAAGCTGAAGCTGCAGGTTCAGACTTTAGAAGCAAAAGTCTATTTGAGCAAGCAACTCAATCAGCTGGTGATTTGATTGAAGGAGCATATTGACAGGAAGCTCATGGAATCCATAGATACATTACTTCTCCAACTTGCTTGCAGATTATAAGGGGAAGATAAATATGTAGATTAAGATCTATAGAGGCAAAGGTAGTCCTTTAATTATTGCTGGGTAGCCAAAGATCTTAATAATCAAAGACCTTTGGATGGTAGGCCAATTGTAGCAAAGGCTTAGAGAGATGGAAATATTCCAAGTGTAAAATGCCTTTGGTGTGGGGCACATCTTCAACAAGGAAGACCATTGGAGTAGAAACCCCTTTGTAGTGGTAAAAAATCTTTTGTAGCTGAAGACCTTCAAGATTGTAAGTCCAAAGTTGGGTAAATTTGCAAGTTGTAAATAGGGAAGATCTGCCCCTTTGTTGACGTATGGAGAATACTTAATTAAGCCACATTAGGATAAGATCAGGTAGAAAGTTACGACTAGAAATGTACATTGTAGATGCAAACACAATTTTTTTGGGAGACTCTGACTGTTAGATCACTTTGGGGTGGATCAAAAGAAATCACTTAAGACTTAAGCCCAATTTTAAATAGAATTCAATTTTTGCTAATTGCGGAAATTAGCAAAGGGACCTTCTGAACTCTCTATTGGTTTTTGTCTGCACATTGAGTATTGATTGGATGATTTCATTGAGTAATGGTGAGGAACCTCAAAGTAGGAATGCAAGTGCTTGAGTGTAGCAGTACATTTCCACTTTTATAGGGCATTTGGGTGTTTGGTCCTTGATGTTCCAAAGAAGCAAGACAATGCATGGAAGGGTTCTATGTAACCTTGAGCATTGAAAGTACCACAAAAACTAAAGCAAATCAGTCTATTGATACAAAGACTCATCTGGACTCATGCTTTCCAAGAACTGCACAACCTTTGGTGTGATAGCCTTTAGCATGAAGTGACCCTTTGCTTGAAGTCAACCATCACCTTTTAGCAACAAAGTGGAATAGATTTGTTGTGATTTTTGTTCCCTTTTTTGTATTGTACCACAAGTGGTGATACTAAACACTTTGGGAGTGGTTCTACCCAAGAGATGAAATAAGAAATAATAAAGAACAATCAATTGTGATACTTCTCTTACATTGTAGCCAATTTTGACTCGTATCCTTGAGTGAATGACATATTCTTATCATTTTCACTATTAGTATGTTGACACATTGGGCTATTATAGAGATCCACATACTTTAATAAAACATACTTTAATAAAACTCCAATGGAATAATGAGGTCCAAAGCACCATTCCTATATGAAGGTCTAGAAAACGAAAAAGATATAAGTTTGTTAGAAAGATATTTCATATGATGAAAGGTCAAGTCTATAGTGAACTTATGAAGATACTCATATCTTATTTTGAAAATATAGAGCAAAGATTATAGTTAAGAATATAAAAAACTCTAAGTTCCAAGGCAAGTAGTTCTAGATATTTTGCACTTGCCTAGGTTAGAAATGCAGATGTTTATATAGTTTTTGCTGTATAAGACTGTGATTTACTTTGAGAGTGCTAATTTATTTTTACCCTCAATTTTGTTGTTTTGACATCTTGATTTTGTTACTTGAGACTTTTGAAAAGATGTAAATTTCAAATAATTTTATTTTTTATTACTATAATTTATAAAAAATATTGCCACTTCCAATCAAATCTATTCTTCATTTAAAAATGTGTTTCTTAATAGAAAATTAACTAATTTTGACTCAAATTAAATATAATATAATAGAAATAAAATAAATTTCTCTTATATTCTATTCTAAAGTCTAGAATCTCATTCCAAATATCCAAATAGTCCAAAAATATGTGAATTCATAAATCTAATTGTTTAACTTTTGTTCTTGAGATGTTCAAAAAGTTTGGAATAGTACAGATTAAATTTTTTTTGAAACCTATTAATATACACACAGGAACACCTTCGCTCTTGTAACACGCCTTAACTCCCATCTCCTTAAGTCATTAACTCGTTGAATGATCTGCAATATCTTTCAGTTCCATATATAACATAATCTTGATGGTCAATGCATCGTTCTCAAATCTTGATAGTTGACTATATAATAGACACTGATCGTAGCCCTGCATTTGAGATATATTTCGTCTATATTCTCTTTCAAATAAGAAATTTTGAACAGTTTTCTCATAGAAATTCATTGTACTTTATTAACTACTTATTGATCCTTGGGTCCATATAGAATTTATAAAAAGAAATTCCCCATATTTTTGACAGTAGATTTATTTTTCCCAAGTTCATTACGTTTCAATATTCAAATTATAACTTAAAAGGACTGGTTTTGTAAATTGACTAGGCTGTGCCTTTTGTTCTTACTTATGGCCATTCACATAATAAAGTTTCAATATTCAGGGATGACTTAACAGCACCTGGTTTTGTAAATTGACTTTGTCTGTACATTTTTTTTCTTACTTATGATCATGTCACATAAAACGGTTTTAATACCAACAAACTCATTGCCAAACATGTTCCGCACAAAGGACCTCTTGTATTATATCTTTGGTCCTAGCTTAGTCTCTTAGATTTCGCGATGAGCTCCATGTTAGTGAAGCCCTTCAAGTGGGTCCCAGCTAGATTAAGCAACGATTTTACCAACTTCGCTTCAAATGCACCACTGAGAATACGAGCTTGGATATAGCTCTAGAAACTACTCCTGCCTATTTGGTACCTTATGCGTCTATTGCCACTGAAGCCAATATGGATGCCACCCCTTCTAGGTACCGAGAGCTCTTCCAAACATCCACAAATTGCAACAATCCCTCTAGTGCTTCAGGACTTTCTAGAATCTGCCTTCGATTACCCTTGATTACCATTAAACGTTGCAAGGGTTTAACTAATATCTCTTGAACGTCATGTGGGATACTCCCATCATCTTGCAAAACAAGTCTTAGCACCTTGGAAATAGCGCCAGAAACATCCACTAGTTTTATTTCACCTTCACTTTCAATAGCCAAGAGATATATTGTCTCATGAAGGTCGTAGAGGTACTTACAAACCGTACCGACATCAATAGGTTTCACGAACCCCTCAAGAGTGCCCGCATTCTGCATAATCTGCATCCGGTAAGCCTCCAACACGGCTAATTTTCGTAAAGTTCCCATCCGTGCCTCTTGGAATTCTATACTACCGTCATCTTTGAGAATCAACGACAGCAGCTCCCGCATGGCTCGATCGATTTCTCCTATTTTCTTCTTTCCTTCGAATTCATTTGTCACATTTACTATTGTGCCTACCCGAAATCTGAGGGACTGGGAGCTCTTCTCACCATCCAAGAACTTCCCCAATCCTTCAAGGCACCAGGGTATTCCACAATCTGCTTTCCATTCGACTCATGTCTCAACGTCAAATGGTACAAGGTTGCCATCAATTCCTCTTGTAAAGCAATATCCCCGCTATTGTTCTGGATCAATGACAGCAGCTTCGGGACGGCCCCAGGAATTTCTCCTATGTTCTCCTTTCCTTCGGTTTCAACGGTCACATTCACAAGTGTGTCTGCCAAACATCTGAGGAACTGGGAGCTCTTCTCCGCATCCAAGAGGCTCATTAGTCCTTCATCAGTCCCAAGGTATTCCACAATCTGCCTTCTATTCGACGCATGTCTCAATGTCAAATGCTACAAGGTTCCCGTCAAGGACTCCTGTGAACCAATTTCCCCGCTATCCTTGTGGATCAATGACAGCACCTTTGGGATGGGCCCCCGACTTCTCCCATTTTCTTCTGTCCTTCGGTTTCCATTGTCGCATACATTAGTGTACCGACCAATGCTTCAAGGAACTTGGAGCGCTTCTCACCATCCGAGAGCTTCACCAGTCCTTCAACAGCGCCAGGGTGTTCTACAACCTGCTTTTGATTGGACTCATTTTGTGATGTCAAATTGGACAAGGCTACCATCAATGCCTCTTGTAAAGCAATATCCCCGCTATCCTTCTGGATCAATGACAGAAGGTTGGGGACGGTCCCAGGGATTTCTCCTATTTTGTCCGCTCCTTCGGGTTCATCTGTCACATTTACAAGCGTGCCTGCCAAAACATCTGAGGAACTGGGAGCTCTTCTCCGCATCCAAGAGGCTCATTAGTCCTTCAACAGCGCCAGGGTGTTCCACAATCTGCCTTCTATTCGACGCATATATATGCATGTTAAATGGTACAAGGCTACCATCAATGACTCTTGTGAAGCAATATGCCCGCTATCCTTCTGGATCAACGCAGCACCTTCGGGATGGCCCCACGGACCCGTCCTATTTTCTCCGCTCCTTTGGTTTCAATTACTGAATTCACTAGTGTACCGGCGAAAGTTTCATGGAACTTGGAGCTCTTCTCACTATCCAAGAGGTTCATCAGTCCTTCAACAGCGCCAACCTGCTTTTGGTTGGACTCATTTCGTGATGTCAAATTGCACAAGGCTACCATCAATGCCTCTTGTAAAGCAATGTCCTCGCTATCCTTTTGGATCAATGACAGCAGCTTGGGGACGGCCCCAGGGATTTCTCCTATTTTCTCCTTTCCTTCGGTTTCAATTGCAAATTCACGAGTGTGCCTGCCAAACATCTGAGGAACTGGGAGCTCCTCTCCGCATCCAAGAGGCTCATTAGTCCTTCAACAGCGCCAGGGTGTTCCACAATCTGCCTTCAATTCGACGCATGTATGCATGTCAAATGGTACAAGGCTACCATCAATGACTCTTGTGAAGCAATTTCCCGGCTATCCTTCTGGATCAATGACAGCACCTTCGGGACGGCCCCAGGGATTTCTCCTATTTTCTCCTTTCCGTCGGTTTCATCGGCACATTCATGAGTGGGCCTGCCAAACAGCTGACGAACTGGGGGCTCTTCTCCGCATCCAAGAGACTCATTAGGCCTTCAACAGCGCTAGGTATGCCACAACCTGCTTTTGATTGGACTCATTTTATGATGTCAAATTGCACAAGGCTACCATCAATGCCTCTTGTAAAGCAATATCCCCGCGATCCTTCTGGATCAATGACAGCAGCTTGGGGATGGCCCCAGGGATTTCTCCTATTTTCCCCGCTCCTTCGGTTTCATCTGTCACGTTCATGAGTGTGCCTGCCAACCATCTGAGGAACTTGGAGCTCTTTTCCGCATCCAAGAGGCTCATTAGTCCTTCAACAGCGCCAGGGTGTTCCACAATCTGCCTTCTATTCGGCGCATGTCTCAATGTCAAATGGTACAAAGTTGCCATAAATGACTCTTGTGAACCAGTTTCCCCGCTATCCTTGTGGATCAATGACAGCACCTTTGGGATGGGCCCCCGACTTCTCCCATTTTCTTCTGTCCTTCGGTTTCCATTGTCGCATACATTAGTGTACCGACCAATGCTTCAAGGAACTTGGAGCGCTTCTCACCATCCGAGAGCTTCACCAGTCCTTCAACAGCGCCAGGGTGTTCTACAACCTGCTTTTGATTGGACTCATTTTGTGATGTCAAATTGGACAAGGCTACCATCAATGCCTCTTGTAAAGCAATATTCCCGCTATCCTTCTGGATGAATGACAGCAGGTTGGGGACGGTCCCAGGGACTTCTCCTATTTTGTCCGCTCCTTCGGGTTCATCTGTCACATTTACAAGCGTGCCTGCCAAAACATCTGAGGAACTGGGAGCTCTTCTCCGCATCCAAGAGGCTCATTAGTCCTTCAACAGCGCCAGGGTGTTCCACAATCTGCCTTCTATTCGACGCATGTCTCAATGTCAAATGCTACAAGGTTGCCATCAACGACTCTTGTGAACCAATTTCTCCACTGTCCTTGTGGATCGACGACAGCACCTTCGGGATGGCCCCCCGGACTTCTCCCATTTTTTTCTGTCCTTCGGTTTCCATTGTCACATACATTAGTGTACCGGCCAATGATTCAAGGAACTTGGAGCGCTTCTCACCATCCAAGAGCTTCGCCAGTCCTTCAACAGCGCCAGGGTGTTCTACAACCTGCTTTTGATTGGACTCATTTCGTGATGTCAAATTGCACAAGGCTACCATCAATATCTCTTGTAAAGCAATATCCCCGCTATCCTTCTGGATCAGTGACAGCAGGTTGGGGACGGTCCCAGGGATTTCTCCTATTTTGTCCGCTCCTTCGGGTTCATCTGTCACATTCACAAGCGTGCCTGCCAAACATCTGAGGAACTGGGAGCTCTTCTCCGCATCCAAGAGGCTCATTAGTCCTTCAACAGCGCCAGGGTGTTCCACAATCTGCCTTCTATTCGACGCATGCCCCAATGTCAAATGGGACAAGGTTGCCATCAATGACTCTTGTAAACCAATTTCCCCGCCATCCTTGTGGATCAATGACAGCACCTTTCGGGATGGCCCCCCGGACTTCTCCATTTTTTTCTGTCCCTCGGTTTCCATTATCGCATACATTAGTGTACGTGCCAAGAATCTGAGTAACAAGGAACTCTTCTTACCATCCAAGAGCTTCAGCAGTCCTTCAACAGCGCCAGGGTGTTTTACAACCTGTTTTTGATTGGACTCATTTCGTGATGTCAAATTGCACAAGGCTACCATCAATACCTCTTGTAAAGCAGTATCTCCTTCGGTTTCATCTGTCACATTGACGAGTGTGCTTGCCAAACATCTGAGGAACTGGGAGCTCTTCTCCGCATCCAAGAGGCTCGTTAGTCCTTCAAGAGCGCCGGGGTGTTCTACAATCTGCCTTCTATTCGACGCATGTCTCAGTGTCAAATGGGACAAGGTTGCCATCAATGACTCTTGTAAACCAATTTCCCCGCTATCCTTGTGGATCAAGGACAGCACCTTCGGGTGGGCCCCCCGGATTTCTCCCATTTTTTTCTGTCCTTCGGTTTCCATTGTCACATACATTAGTGTACGTGCCAAGCATCTGAGTAACAAGGAACTCGTCTCACTATCCAAGAGCTTTACCAGTCCTTCAACAGCGCCAGGGTGTTACACAACCTGCTTTTGATTGGACTCATTTCGTGATGTCAAATTGCACAAGGCTACCATCAATAACTCTTATAAAGCAAATATCCCCGCTATCCTTCTGGATCAATGACAGCAGCTTGAAGAGGGCCCCATGGATTTCTCCTATTTTCTCCGCTCCTTCGGTTTCAACTGTCACATTCACGAGTGTGCCTGCCAAACATCTGAGGAACTCGGTGCTCTTCTCCGCATCCAAGAGGCTCATTAATCCTTCAACAGCGCCAGGGTGTTCCACAGTCTGCCTTTCATTCAACTCATGTCCCGCTGTCAAATGGTACAACGCTCTCATCAATACCTCTTGTAAAGTACTCTCCCCGCTGTTGTTCTGGATCAATAACAGCAGCTTCGGGATGGCTCCAGGGACTTCTTCTATCCTGTCTGCTCCTGCGGTCTTGATTGCCACATTTCCTAGTGTAGTTGCCTAAGCAAGATGAACTCGGGAGCTCTTCTCACCACCCAAAAGGTTCACCAGTCCTTCGAGAGCGCCAGGGTGTTCCAGAAACTGCTTATGGTTCGACTCATTTGCATCTATCAAATTGTTCAGCGCTCCCATCAATGCCTCTTGTAAAGCAATATTCCAATGGTCCGTCATGACCAATGATATCAGCTTCGGGATGGCCCCGGTGACTTCTCCAATTTTTTTCCTTCCTCTGACGTCGAAACCCAAAGCAGTCAAAGTGTCTATTATGTAAACCGAGAATTCCTCATGATCAAGCCAGTAGGAATTCACCAGTGCCTCAATGAAACCGGGGCATGCTTGAATCTCTTGTCCAGGACAGGGGAACCACGCTAGCCTAGAAAGACAACACAAATGAAGTGCCCTGATCTGCGGTGGTTGGCTTATATCTCTGTGCAACGAATTCATCAAAGTCCGTACCGTCACGGGAATGTGACCCTCCAGTGCTGACTCGAACTTTGTGTAGCGAAGGTTATTCAATACGGAGGCTATGGTTGGCCCAAACTTGAAAGAGGACAGCAAAGGTACAAGACTATCGTCTTGGAGGTCACCGTTGCAAACGATCTTGATCATTACCTGCGCAAGGGGGAATGCTCTCACTTATCCTCATTAGGAGCAAAACTAGACAATATCAATTTTATGGTGATTACAGTAACTCAAATATAGACAAACTCAAAATGAGAAATTGCAAATGTATCTCGTAGAAGTCTTCAAATTTCAACTCTATGCATATGCGAAATATGTCCACTCAATTGGTCACTAAAACAAAATGAATTAAATCTCATGAAATCAAATACCGTCTGAGGTTGTTCGTTCATTTTTCAGAAGTTTTTAACATAGGTTAATAGCAGTGCTGTTCATTGTAAGGCGTTTGTGAGGAATTTTCACAAGAGCAGGGAAGGGATATATGGGTCAGTATCTCCCAGTGAAGGTAGACAAAAAGCTACTTAACACAAATAACGTTAGACTTGATTAACTGAGCCAAATAAGAAAATAACTAGTATTTTCATGCCCAGAACAGTTCTGGGAGTTCGTAAGTGCCTTTTATGTCCATCTAAGGTTTTGGTCTCATGCATTTACTAGGTGAAAATAAACATTGGCACATGTTTCCACTCCGTCAATT
Organism: Lunularia cruciata; assembly: GCA_948567375.1. Classification (NCBI taxonomy): domain Eukaryota; kingdom Viridiplantae; phylum Streptophyta; class Marchantiopsida; order Lunulariales; family Lunulariaceae; genus Lunularia; species Lunularia cruciata. The sequence goes on from OX419758.1 coordinate 9,352,471, forward strand.
TGAAACTGCTATATCCTTGAAGAAATATCCATCTCGTACCTGCTTCGCACAACAAATCAATTTGTCCAAGTCCACGTCGACCTCGCTCTCTCTCTTTGACGGTTGGTTGCTCTCCTCCTCTCTCTGAGCTTTGATGCTTTTGCTTTTCCTCCTCTGAGAGCTGCTCACACATCACAATAACAAGAGGTCCTAGTGCAACCCGTAGTTCCTTGAAAAGATTGAAGTCTGGATCACGTATGTCCAGGTGTTTGGCGGCTCTCTCTGCATACCGCTTCTTTAAATAAAGGATGAAAAGTCCCAAAACTTCCTGGCTGGCACTGCGGTGTTCATCTGTTATGTTTTGTACAGAGGATGCTCTATCGCGACAGGTACCCAGTAAGGAATCTATCACCTCCATGACATTCTTTCTTGTTCATTGTGCATGTTGGTAAACCTGCGTTGTAAATCATGAAACCCTAGAGTTTCGGATTCACAGAGACTCTCCGCGTATGGGTCCGAGGAACTTATAGCAAGTTCCGGATCAAAGGATGCAATCGAATTGGCGTCCGCTTGCAGCATCGTTCCATTTTCTCTCAGTTCGTTGAGGTGATCGCGTAATGGCGTTGGATATTCTCCTTCCTGTACTTTAATGTACAGCCTGCGCACAACTTGACTGGGGATGGTTTTCCCTTCACAGTTTGCGATCAAGATTAGCAGACGTCGAGAATTCTCTGATAGATTTCGGTACGTCATCAGCAATGATTCCCCAATATTTCTTTCGTATGCAGAATCAAAAACCGGTGTGAAACTGGGACTTGTGTCTTTGCCCTTCATTTTCCCCTTTACAGTGGTCGAGTAGCTGCTTGCCACCTCCTTCCACTCCTTGTAAATAGTGTTCTTCGTCTTTGTTATTCTCGACCCCGCCATTGCCAGAGCCAATGGATTGCACTCTGCTCGTTTTATCAAGCAGGCAGCAATACCCTGCAGATTTTCTATGACGAAATTAGATTTTCCTCTTGTGTCACGCAATATGAGAAACTGGATAATCCTGTACTCATGCAAGATATTATTCCTTATATCATGTCGTCGGCCACACATTTCTGTTTAAGTTGCAGATAACTTCGAGTGATCATGCAAAATATGGAGCAGTCTATAAAGTTCAGCTTTGAACTACCCTAGCTGAAAAGAAAAGACGACGTATAATAGTGACTCTGTATGAAATAGCTTCTCATGATCCAACAGTATTCAGGATTCAAAAATGATGTTTTGGAATACCGTTTTCCCGATTTATCCACTGCAATTGATTATGAGAGTTGCATAGAGATGGTACGTCAAACCTTCAAGTCCGATGGTAGTTGGTGGTCTTCAAGTCCTGCATGTGCAGCCAAGATCTGCTCTGCCTTCTCCAAACTGACTGGTGGAACTTCTATGGCAGTAGAAGATTTCCATATGGTGGAATTTCTAGAGGTGATTAAAAATTTCACTTGATCGTGGAGATCAAACGCAAGGTCAGCAACGAAAGCTTTGATGAAACGCTGATCCCAGACGTCATCCAAGATTACCGAAGTCTTTGGCATTGCGAGTAAATATCATATTTCTTGTTTGATGAGGACACTTTGATCTGAACTGTGGTTTTTACTGGAACTTGCGGTTGGACCAAGGGTTTGGAGAAGTTCCAACAGCTTGGATGCCACATCCACCCCACGCCCACATTCCAGGAGAAGAATGATGAGCTTTCTCGACTCATAAACGGTAAAATCAAGGCTGGATCTGGTTGCACCTTTGTTCCTCCCTTGCAGTTCATGAGGACTACATAAGTAGTGATCTCTTATGTATCTGGCTAGAGTGGACTGTCCACTTCCAGGATTGTCATAGAACAACACTACATCTTTCTCTTCCAACGCTTTTCGAATGCTTGCCTCTATGTCCGGAAGTGGGACATACGTGCCCAAGCTTCTTCTAGAATGGAGCCTCTTTCGGGTTTCTTCCTCTATTGCAGTAACCTGAAACATTGCACGATAGACATAGGTTGATTAATCTTGTTGTGATACGTGATAAACGGAATATGAGAGGACAACTTAGAATTGTTCTCGTGTATCAAGCCAACTTGAAGAGAAACATATTTTGACAGACAAGATGTAGGTTAAAACCTGTGCAGAAGCGAACTTTAAACATACCTGCTGAACAAAGGCAACCAAACGTAAGCAACCAAACGTGAGTAGGTATGGGATTCCCGGGTTTCAGGTTGGCACAATGTGAAGTGATCCGCATCCACCACCGTGAATCCACCACTGTGAGTACCATACCTTGCGGATGCTTCCGGTACAACCATACCATAAAAGTCATCCTGTACATACACGTCGACAAATGTCAAGGCCTATGAATTTTAACATGTCACCTATAGAAATACTGACCTGCTCTTGATCATTGAATAATATTTGGACGCATGGAGCTCAGCGATGTTAATGGGAAATCGGAGAAAGTTTATCGAGATCTGTTGTCGATAGACTTCGTTCCAACTACAGATGGAGCTCTTAGTTGACTCAATACCATTCACAGCATGCAAATAATTTGAGTTAGATTGAGTTTTTGGCATCAAAGTGAGGTTATGAGCCATCCAAGGATTCCGAAGACGACAGGAGGGTACCAACCTTGCTATCAAGCCTTATGACCTGGGAACAGCTCCCTGAAGAAGCTCTTGTCAGCTGAACTGTAACCACGACGGTCTTTGATTTCCCCATGCCAAGCATGTTCCTTGCTTTCTCCAACTGCACCAACAACCCATTTGTATTGCTGTCGTAATTCCTCCAGGTTCGCGTCTAGTCTTGCCGCGTGTGGGCCCAGTACATTTACGAACTCTATCAAAGAACTAGGATTTTTCATGGTTATTCCATCATGTCCTGGCATACCCGATGTGGAGTTCCATACAAGAATAAACCTTTGATGCTTCTTAACAAACAGTTCATCTTCACACTTTCTTGTGCCAACCTTGACCTACTTTTCTGTTCGACATGTAGACATAACTGCTTGACAAAAAGCCCCCTGACACCGTGACCAACAAATATCACCGGGCAAGCATCCGATTGTCCTACTTCTGCATGATCTAGTAGATCTCGGGCCAAACTTTCCGCCGCATTATGAAGATCAAATCTACCACTATCTTTTGTGGTTATTATAGAAGAATCATATCTTATAGCTAAAATTATATGTTATAGCTAAAATTCTCGCCCATGGAAATTGGTGAGGAAGCCAGGTCTTCGGCCAAATTTCCTGTGATGTGCCAAATCTCCCGACTTCCAAGTTGATAAGTGGATTTCTCCTTCTAGACTGTCAAATTGAAGTCCATGGAAAATCAAAATTTCTAATTTGATTCCCTCCTTGTCAGGACTGTATAGTTCGTATACCATGTCGCTCACCTGAACATCGTACAAAACGGTTAGATGATCCCCAAATCCGATCAAATTAAAAAATCCAAACGAATACAAATTCCTTCGGCGAGCTTTTAGAATGGCTCTCAGATTGCCATATTGAGGCAAATCTTCATACAGGTAACCAGAGCAAGGCTTCTGAAATGCAATTCATTTTTTAAATAAACAAGTAACTGAACTAATTAAATGAAATTAAATTAAAGGATTGTCCTCAGCAGTTCCAAATTGAGAATATCATTTTTGAACTTGGCGGTGACAAGTTCACCACGACTAGTCTATTAAAACAGAATCAACGTAGACAGTAACATGTTCACCTGACGATCTAGAGCTAAACAATAACCAGATGTACTTATAGAATGAGAGATCATTCCAGAACAGGTAATCGATCCAGATGAGATCGAGACATGAACACCGTACAAGCATTAGATCCAAATCGTAACTTGATTGTAGCTTGTCCCCATTAGTTGCTCCCAAGACCTTTAATTTCTGTCAGAGTCAAATGCAGAAGAGACATTCATTACCTTAGCTCCTGTGGTCGTCATGTTCTCCGATATTAGGCTCAGTTCTTTGGAGAATCAAGCACTAAGCTTACACCAGAGAAATTAAAGAAAACTGGGTATTCTCTCGGTTCCCAACAATACAACCGATACAATCTGAACCAATGAATCTCGAAATGATTGTTCAAGATACTCAGACAGAGTAGCTCATGGACGAGAACGCTACTAGTCCGAGTGCTTCGGACGAGCAGCGGCATACAGTACGCTAGCTGTGAGCGAGACAAAACTGCTCCTCGTCCCTTTCAGAGTGCGGCCAGATTTTCCTCCGCTCTCATTGTTGAGATGCCACCCCGCGATTCTGTACCTGCACACACAACAACGCTTGAACTTGTTTATGGGAAGCGGCGAATAGCTTATCGAGGTACGATAATTATTTCCCGGCTTTTCGTATGTATCACTTTTGTCTTTTCGTATGTATCACTTTTGAGATCACTTTTGTCATATGTATCACTTTTGTGAATAATGAGTATATATTTATGAATTATTATAGTATAATAAATTATTTTATTTAATGAAAATATTCACTGTTAAAAATATTTTAATGTTATTTCGAAAATTTAAATTTTTTTTATTATAAATATATATTAATTTTAAATAAAATAATATATATTTAATTAAATTTCGAAAACAATATATTGAAAAAATCAACGTGATTATTGTGACAATAAACGCGTTCCAAAAATATCTTTGAGGACGAGCAAGAGTGTGAAACTTCGCTGTAGGACATGTTCTGACTTTGGGATTTCAATCTAAAATTCCTGGATGAGAATGTTATGCGCAAGTTAAACATGTAATCGATTACGACTCGTCACGACTTTGAGGACTGTGACGGGGCATCGATTCCGGCTCCTGTAAAAGTGGAGGAACGACCGCCGTCTGCCTTATATATAAGGAAGACGAGGATGATCGCAAGCAACGGAACTGACATCCTTACTGGTGCTAATGTATAACGGCTATTTGTCACTTTGTTAGATGCATAATTTGGTTGATTCCGAACACAAAGTATTGGTCTTCCTTCTGATACTTGGAAGGAAATGGACTGGTTTTTCCTGGTTGAATATCCAGCCCAAAGTTCGAGCCAAGAATTCCCCATCCCACCCAAAACGAGTAATTTTGCTTCTCTGAACTCCCAGTCCGAACTCCGAGCTGAATTCCATGTCGGGCCAAAATATCTAATTACTTTTGGTTGAATTCCAGTGATTTCTTGAGGCAAAATTGCAGTCTGGCTTGAAGTCCAGGCCCATTAAACATCCCATTCGAACCAAAACAATTAATTTCTTCTGGGTCTTGAGTTCACCCGGAAGAAATTAATTGTTCCATCCGAACCCAAAATCTAAGCTCATGTTCCTGAACGCCACGCCCGAACTCCCCGGCTTGAAGTCTAATTTCATTTCGTTGAATTGCCAAACTGCGCGAACTCCCCCACCCGTCCGAAAAATCTAATGAGCTGCGCTTTGAGATTGAACTCCAGGCTGGGTGGCTGAACACTGCATCCATTTCAGAAATCTTATCTCTTGTGGTTCAACTCCATATTAGGCAGCTAATTCCTCGTTGAAGATATGATTTTGTCCCCTCCATCCTCTCCGAAAGTCTCATTTCCTCGGGTTGAGTTCCAGTCCGGCCAGAAATTCCTCTGTGATTGAAATACAACTAACTGTGCTAAAATTCACGTTGCTTCGCTACCCTTTTCGGTCTCTGTACTAAAATGCAGATTCGTTTACTTAGCAAATAAACGACGAGTCTTTTGTTCAACGATGAAATATCTTGGTTACATGTGAAAACACGTACGGTAACCAATCGTGAGCTAAGATTTATACTGTAACCATGAACATGATGTATAAACTCAACTGAACTCTAATCTATTGGAGAAGATCACTTGATTCGTCCAATTTGTCCCATGGCCATAATGTAAATCTGTTTCTATCCATATAGGTTGATCCGACCTTCCTACAGTCACCAAGTGCAGGGGCCAAAAGGATAGCCCTGAAACATTTATTGATCTATTTGGGAAAGCTAAAACACGAACTATTCAATAAGAAAGTTTGTGCAAAGAAAAACCTGTTGGAACTTTATATTCATCATGTAAAAGTACTCAATTTGGTGGCATGTATAAATTGAAGGAGCTTTTACCTTATGTATGTTTGAATATGTCTTACTAAAAATTACTTGAAGTCTAGATTAATTATTAATGAGACATTGAATGCATATGTATCACACTGTCATGATAATGAACTTGGTAAATATACCGTATATGAACTTGGCTTTTCGGAATCTATAGCTGCCTCAAGCTGCATGACATAAACATAATTGTTATCGATGACATTTGGAATTGACTGTCAGAAAAGTTATAGAGAACCAGACTAAAGTTTCCATGAAAATTTTTGTCATTGTATTTCGATGAGAAGTATGTAAAGAGTGGAGGCTTCGTATCTTTGCTACGTTCAAGTTCTAAGACTGCTGAGTTCACCTAGCAGATCGATTAGGAACGGGCGATTAGCAGACCAGGGTGGCCGGAGGCTGTGCCTACTCTGGTTAATTGTCACATACCATTCATTTATCTCTGCCTCTAGCTCGGGAAACTTATTACTGAACTGCATTTTGGGAAGGCTCAATATCATAAATGTCTGCAACCACATTGTTTTATAATATTTACGTGTGTAGCATTGTTTCTTTGGAAGGTGTCAAGTTTTGAAGAGCTGAGATCCAACCATAAACCATATGCATGATAGAGATATTCAGAATAGTTGCAAAGGTATGCTTGTCAGGTGTTATGCATATGAGAAACTCAAAACATTGCTTGGTAACAGCCCGCGAATCATCCTGATCCAGAAGCGTGGTGGGATACCCACCCCGCGAGGCGACATAGACGACAGCTAAAGAAGAAAAGAGCGCGGTGGGACTTCCATGTGCATATCGGGCAAGATATGTTATAAATGTTTAATTTCCTTGGTAGTGACAACGCTTTGGTGGCCATAGAGAAATGGAAACTTCTTGATATTCTCATGGAAGATCGACTCGTGAAGCAAACCTATGGCCAGATTTCGCTGATTAAATTCATCAGGCCTCCCATTTCGAATCCCTGGGGACCGAGAGTACTCCTTCCCTCTCGAGAGGAAATGTGCACTCAGACCAGAAAAAGATGCGGCACAAAAGATGGGACTTTTGAGTCGGGAGAGTCGTTGGTAGCCGTCTGGGAAACTTCAATTGTCCGCGTCGAATGGGTGAAAATTGGTGGTCCTTTCTCTTCAGAAAGAGCAGCAGGCCAGGCAATTTCTGCAGGAAAGATGCGGACGTTCGTAGTATGGGATGGTCACGTCCACGATCATTCTGAGAGAGTGCAGTGGATCCCGTCGTTCATTGTCCCCAAATTGATCCTCAAATTTGGAGCAGAGTGCAAGACGTTCTCGCACTTCAAGGAGGGCCATATCATTGAGGTAGGGATATCATCAGTTCCCGCTAAGAGGGAGTTACTTTGGCCAGTATGAACGACATAGTTGTGATGCTTTTGGTTTTGGTTGCTGAACATGATTATATGTCGCTGACACGTTGTGGAATCACTTCGATGTTACAGACGCAAGTACCAACCACTACCAATATGCACGTTTACCCGAGGGTGTACATTCTGAAGACCTACTTGTGGTTCTGGCACCTTGACCGGTGAAGAGTCTGATGTCAAACTAACGTTGTCGGGAGCCCAAGAGCCGATTGGAAGGGAAGTGAGATGGGAGCTTCACAGCGATACTACTTCTGAAGGTGAAGGGATGGGAACACAAAATGTTGACGTGTGTCGAGGGGTAAATGTCAGCGGAGTTGGAACTCTTGTACGCAGCAGCTATGAGAAACGCAATTCGGATACGTGTAGCGAGAGATGCATAAGTTTCTTGTACGAAGAATTCGGTATTCTAGCAAGCCCTCATTCTAGCAAACCCTCATTATACTTCTAGATAAGTTTGAGTATCTGCTTTGATATCAAATCAAACACCTCGCTAGGTAGAAGAGTCCAAAGTTGGAATTCAACAAGCAGATCATTTGTCTAGAACGATAGCTCTATATATTTAAATTTAGAATCGACTAGCGAAGGAATTCGGTATTAGGACGCCGAGAGACCACAAGAGTTAACTCCCATCAGAAACAAACAAATAGTCAATCTCAACCTTACTTATGAAAATTTTACTTGGATCGCCGAATCAAACCTACCCGCCAATGTAGCCCTTTGCAATCATCCGCCGCTGAGCCCTCACTCAGCGGCTGCACCCCCCGGTAATGTCCTCTTGCATGCTGTCGTAATAAATTTTCGTTCCAATGACTATAAGTCGAATTGAGCACATAGTATAGTGCAGATATATCTTTATCGAAAGTCAACATCCTCCTACCTCCAACTTTCTCTACAGTGCAGTGCAGTTTGATCCACCCATCTAAGTTTTCATTATTCTCTTGTGGGCGAGTGTGGTTTTACATTACATGCAGAGGTAGCGTTCCATGTAACACCTTATCTATATCTTATGGAATACACAAAGGATAGTTTTCCGTTATGCTATAAAGGATACAGTTTTTGTCATAGTATGAAAAAGTTCTATAACTAACTTGGAAGGAGTATTGCATATACCACGAATTTAGGGAAGGATAAAATTGTCAAGTGACAATAGATAATTATAAATTATATTATTAAATTTACAGTAGATAATTATAAATTTTAAACATGAGTTACTTTCGGATAGACTGATCTTTATGTGCACCAAAATTCAAGAATATGGTTCCAAGTTACCTTCCACTTTCCTCTCTTTCCTACTCTATTCTTCTTAGTTTTTTCTTCTTGCAGACTACATTATTTGAACCACTATTCTATAATCTGTTTGATGTTGACCTCCATCTTTTTTTTTCTTTTTCTTTCCACTCGAATCACCTTCAAATCAAATCAAATCTGTACTTGATATTTCACTCAACAATTATGTATTGATTATAATCAAACCACACCCACTCTAGCTAAAAGACTCTAGGTGATATTTAGTGAGCTCTATCCCCATATCTAAGAACTCCAATGCTCAACATTAGAGAAATGAGCTCTCAATAGCTGCACTTTGAAAGTGTCAACTTGACTTAGGTCTCCAACCCTAATGGTGTTACGGATGGCACATCTAACGATGCAAACAATGCAAGTGACAATGAGGTCCACCATGTGATGAGTAGTCCTAACATGAAATCCAGTTGCACTTAAATAGTCCATGAGTAATTACCGAAATAATTATAACTGCCAACACTACCACTCTAGCATTCGAGCAAACTAGATTTGATACTACAAATATAATGATAGTTGTCATGCATACATACATCACTACATAACATACATCATGGTAAACATCATACACTATAGAAATACAATTCACACATAGTTCATACATGGACTCTAAAGTGTCACAATCACCCTTAGATGGCAGTTAGGTCCCTTTAACTTCAGATAATCATCTACTCCAAGTATATGATATGCCCAATGGTGGCAAAGATCAAGAGGCCAAATTCTATCAAACCCTATTGTTAGTCAGATGTCTACAATCTATATCATGTAAAGGGTGAACTAGTTATAGATCAAGTACATCTAAGACATATCCACTATCCTTGAAGAATCATCTTGAGGGGAGGAGTCAAACCTACCGTATGCCATCCTCTCAAAAGAAATCACACACCAACATAAAAGCATCTCCATCCAAAGAGCCACATAACATACACCACAAGCCTGCATGTACAAGTGCCAAGGATAGGTCCATTATGCCATCAATGTTTAGGAAATTGCATGGTGCACAATTGTGCATATGATCCTTCTAAAAACACAATCACATCCTTCCAACATGAGAACTTTGGAAGGCAAAACCTTGTGCACTCTCAAGATAGTGCAGCCTATAGTAACATCAAGTGTTGTTGGTGCAATCTGCTATAGATATGTATAATCACTTGATGAAATTGATGGACTAAGGGTCTATAACCTCCTCTTTGAATAGTAACATAACATAAGGTATCCCTATGTTGAGTATTGTTAAGTTCCCAAATGCCATCAACATCACTCTCCCAAAAATCTCTATCCATTGAGAACATGCATACACCCATACATCTAGATCCTCCAAGTTCAAAACTATAATAGCATCATAATGAATGGCTATAGGTAAATCTAGATCTTGTCAGTAGAATAGAAAGTAAGGTGAGAAGTATGCTAAGGAGACTCATTGGTGAACCGATAGCCCATGGGCAACCAAAGTAACTATAGATCCCAATCTCCCAAGTGGTCTCTTTGCAAATAGTACTCATGCACTCCTCTCTTCACTATTTAAACCACTCTCTCTGCTAAGCCATATGCCTTAGGGTGATCTTGAGAGGTAGTAAGATGATTAATTAAGGCCTTGTCACACAAGACCTAAAACTCTCCCAAGAACTTTGTACTTTGACTAGTCAAAACCTCAATTAGTGCACCAAAATGACTAAGAACCCAATCTAGGGATGAGTAAGCCCTCCCTTCTCTAGACTTATCAAAAAGTACCACCAACTCAATCCCCTTGGAGAAGTGCTCCACCGTAACCAAAAGATACCAATGATGTCTTGCAATTGATGGTAAAGATCCAACAAAGTCCAGAGTCCAACGGGTTGGACTAATGATAGATAATGGGTGTAACTATAGCATAGGAGAATTAAATTATGATCTAACTTGGTCACAAACAACACATCTAGCAACAATTGTTATGTATTAGTTTGCATAACACATCACCAATAATGACTCTGGAGTCAACTCTATGTATGCTTTACTCCAAAATGTCCTAGCTCCTCATGAGCATGACTTACCAATTGTGGTCTTTGACATGGAAATGGTACTATTTGCACTCTACCATCCTCCTATACAAAAAAAATATCTACCCTCCAATCTTAACCGCTTGGCTCCATGAAGGACACAATTTATCTCCTTGACACCAATTGTTACCCACAACACCAATGTAAAGATAATCCATCACTAAGACATTATCATCAATGTCTCATTGACTTGTACCAATATCTCTACCCTTTGGATCTATGACCTCAACAACTACTCCTATATATGATAAAACAGATACTATAAAGGTCTCACAAAATATACATAAAAAGGTAGATGTATACCAACCTAATACCATCTACTCATTTATCTCACCATGCTAATGTGCTTTGGTCTGATTCTACTATCTAGGACATGACTTTCCACTCAACCCATCTACATCATGGTTCACCACTCTAGGTCTACAAATAACCATGAAAGAATCTACACTTCCCAAGATGTAGTTTGAGTCCATGAGATCTCAACCTCTCACACACCTCCAAAAATATCTCTCATGTTCCTTCAAAGTAGTACTATAGACCAAAATGTCATCAATATAACACCAAGAAAAATCCATCCTCTTAGGATCTTATCCATGACACTCTAAACTTTACAAGAGTATTTTTTAACACAAATGGTAGAAACCTCTATTGATATAATACATCCTTACCATGAAGATCAATAGTCCAAAATATTTCTTTGACCTGTCCTCCTTCTTGATTGGCAACTAATGATATCTGGGGCAAAGATTCAAAGTGTTGAAGACCTTTACATGTCCAATCATATCAAAGATCTCCTTTGCTGTAATCATGGCATACTGATTGGCCCTAGTCTATTATTGGATAGGATAGTAATCTTCACACATCCAACTATCTAACTAGTCGCCATGCATATTATTCTTGGCTAATATTCCTAATAGCTAAATTATATTCTCCATGAAAAATTTCCACCGAACTAGCCTCAAAAAGGTCTCTACTCCAGTTCAAAATCAATGCTCTCTTCATATCACTATATCTATAAGGACATAAACAAATTGATGTATCACTATTGAGGTCAATTTGAATACCTAGTCCATTTAGAGCACCTAGATCTTTTATATTGAAGGCAAAAACACATGTGTAGCTCCTCAAGAACCTCCAAACCCTTTGACTTTCCCCTCTTGTAAGCCTGGGTCCAATATTTGGCCCCCAAGTATCCTCTATAACTAATGTAAGAGTGGAAGACATACTAATTGGATGCTACACTATGCCCTTGGGAGTAATAATGGCATGCCCCTGACCACTAGGATCTCCAACCTCAATGTGGAAAACTTCCTCTGCTTTGGTTGCAAGCTCCATATGTCCTCTAGTTGCATCCCAAGTGGACCAAAGGTGAAACCCAAGTAGACCACACTCAACTAGATGGACCCCAAGTAGTCCGCTCGCCCTAATAGCCATTGGTTGTGTCCCAAGAATACCATACCCACTGAGTCCATCAACCCCAACATGTACTTGAATCGTCTCAATAAGCATAGAGCTCACAAGTGTCCAAGAGGTGATGCTTATCAATCACATCTTATGATGCTCTACCAAGCCAAAGCTCGTAATTTAGGTCAAATAGTTCATGTCCATAGCCTAACCTAACAGTTGATGCCTTTGATACTAATATAATAGTGGTAACATTTATATGAAAACCCATTGTGTGTTCCTTCTCATCCGCATTGGGCTCCACCAATTGTTGTAACTATGAGTCCCAAATAAGTCCAAGACCTCTCTCTTAAAAAACATGAAAGTTTAGGAAACTCATGAATGTGGGTAAAGTGGCTCTAGGCTATCCAACAAGGTTCACCATTACCATATGTGATCTATCAACCATACCACCATTTGAGACTGACACTAAAAATCCAAAATATCATTGATAATAAGGTGTTCTAGTTGTTGAATCCCATTATAAGGACAATGTAAAACTTCTCTAGGTAAGAAATTCATCCATCAAGAAAAAAATGATAAGCCCATGATCCCATTCAAGCTGCATCTAACAACATGGCAGGTCCAATCTATGAATGGACATGATGTGTAATTCCCACCACCCATCAAAGAAATTTTCTCCAAAATGTAGCATAGAGATACAGATTGATAAACATAGAGATGTTGTAGTATATGTAACATCTCCCAAAATAAATCAAAATGAGGATCTTGTAGACTCTATCCTCAGCTAACATGGGTATGTTCTTGACGTGGTCATTCACTTAATGAATGAGACCATGTCTCTCCAAATCTTGTGCCCACAACAAAGAAATGTCTATTAATAGGGTCTTTTGGTAACTCATAATGGATGACATCAATAATAGCTTAGGATACCAATAGGCCAAGTATGTCATATGATGTATAGAGACTCGCCTAGCAATCTTATCTTGTTCCACATACAAGTACCTCTAAACCCATGTACCTGCTTATAGTACCGCAACTAGTCCAATGTTAATCCCATCAAACAACTCCAATAGAAATACTCCCTCTATTGGATACTTACAAGCAATGAGTGTGATATCCAAAGTTGAAAAGGTAATAGAATCCAAAGGCTCATCCTCTCACTGGTCTTGTAGTGGTACAAAGGCTCCACTCCAAGCCTACTATACCAATTGATCTACATGCTACTGTAATGCTTCCTTGGAACTCCACAATGGAACATCCAAGGTGGATGGAACAAGCTCACTTGTTCTCCAAATTCAAGGGATTTCTTCTAGTATTGGAATATCCTTTTCTTGAGGGTCACCTCCAATAAATCACCAAGCCAAGTAACAAAACCATTGATATCTGAAATTGATGCGATGGTTCATGATGATAGTGAACCAAGACTACTATTGATAAAGTGCACTAGTAGGTGATATACTTGTCCCTCACTTGACTACTAAATTGGCTTATAGGAAGTTATCCACTCTTAATAATCAATATTGAAACCCATGGAGCATAACACTACTCCACTAACAAGCACATCATATAACTCTACTATTGTAAGATGTCCTAAGCTCTCACCATAGAGCAAGCAATTGGATGACCAGGCTGAATCTAAATAATGAGCCCTCCACATGTGATATACTATATAGAACCACCTTTTAGGGATATCTGGATTTGAAATGGACACCTCTCTTCATTGGTCTTTTGTAGCTCAAGACTAACAATTTTAGCCTTCCCCAAAATAAGGGACTACACACCAAAGTCTAATAAGTCCCTATGTGGTGTATAGACCTTTCCTAAAGGTCCTAGAAAATGAAAAATCTCACTTTGGTTGTCTAATATGACAATTCCAAGTGAACCAAGCTCGCTCAAAGGTAGATCTAGCAGGTAACTCCTCCAACCTAGTTCTTATTGTTTGGCATAAACCATTGGTCATTAACCAGATCCCATGCTCCTCAACCAAGTCAACTCCACTATCAACCATCTATGCTCTAGAATTATGAACCATATCATCTTTACTCTTGCAAAGTGTGGTAGCCAACCAGAACTTTGGATTTGGGTCAACTTCCAATGTAACATGCCACTGGTTGAGAAAAAAGGGAAACATATAATCAATTGAGCCTCCCCTAACATTTTGCTAGACTCAATTTGTGTAGTAACAATTGGTTGACTATCATATAGTCTATCATGCACTCCATCACCACCTACACTAGGATGTCTAAGAGCTTTGGATGTCACCTATAGTGCCTTAAAAAAATATGAAAGACTAGGTGAGTCTGACCAGTCTACCATCCTCTACTCTCTATGAGTCAAACTCCATTGATGCTCCTCTAGGCTTTAAAGCATGTATTTGACTTCTAGTCACTATGATAGACAAACTACTTGTGTTGTTCTGCACATAAAGTCCAAGGTGTCTCTATCAGCAACATAAGAGATGGAAGCCTCAACACCCAAATTTGACTTCCTCTCCAATCTCTACTCCAATTGCTCAATCCAATAGCCATGATTGTATCAAAAGCAAGGGCATGCACTACACCCCTACCGAGTGTGGGTCCTCTACCACCACCTCTACCACCTTGTCCTCCATGACTTAGACTTCCTCTACCACCTACCATAACATCCCTACCACTCCATAAATTTGGGTGAAGGTCAAAATATTGGTCACAAGTGTGACCAAATCTATGGCAATGGTCACATTATCTTTGTATTAGTTGTGATGCACTAGAAGTATCATGTCCACAACCTTGAATGCATTCTCTTTTGTGGTGAGGTTCACCACAAGTCCAACGAGCAACGCCACCACTCATTGCTATTGCTTACTCAAAATTGAAGGTAAGGGTCTTGGCCCTCCACTCACTCCATAGGATCTAGGCTATCCACTCTACCCTTAGAAGCCAACATGGTATGGTGCACTCTACTACACTCTAAAAGGAGTAATAGTTGTGGATGAGGTCTCCCTACCAAATCTAGGTATCACCATTCTCTCCTCAAAACTATGTTAAGCTCAATAAGCTTAGTCAAACTAAAGACCACTTCTAAAGTAATTTAGGTAGCCTACACCAACATAGCATCACACACTCTATGTTGCAATTCCTTGTCCATGATCCTAGAGCAAAATTGGAGTGCTTTGGCCTCACTCAATACTTGAGTGAAACAAATCAAATGTCTCATGTGAATATATGCCTTGCATAAGCTCTTTCTAGCCTTCTATTTGAACTCTTGCAAGCTCCTCAACTTATCAATCCACACTCCTTGGTAGTTTTACCTCAAACACAAAAGAACTCTACAATGGGGTTAAACCCTGATATTAAACTACCTCATACAATGGTGCCCCCACTCATAGTAGAAAAATTTCCAACTAGTGCACCTCCATAGGATACACCAATGTTACTAGAGTTGGAACTCATGAAAATTGTCAATCTACCCTTAGAAACCGAGTCTAAAGTGATGGAGATGTAGTTTTGAGACCAATATTGTCTCCATAGCTTGATCTCCTCCAAGTGAGTTCTCTTGAACCCATGATAGTCATCCATGGGCAGACCCTCAAATTTTTGGAACACTCTTTCTATGCCACAAAAGGTGTGAACAAAGTCAACTTTTGCATTTGTTGTAGATCGCACCAACAATCAAACTCTTGGATGAAGTTATCCAACTCAATCGTACACATTGTACCAAAGTAGTGCTTGGGGCTTTTGGAGGCCCTATAAATTTTTTTCATATCCCATTACAACAATGTAGATTCCTCAAGTCCACTCTCAATGGAATCAATGTTTGTATCAAACTCCAAATTAGAGTCAATCTCCTCCCTTTTTGTTACCTAAGATAGAGGTTGATACCAAGCACCACTCCGTGTAAACCCACTATGTATGCAAAAATATTTCCTCTAGAATTCTCAAAGAAATATACCATGACTTTGTAACTCAAATCACAACTTTAACCACCACAAGTACCTCACCAAGGATCACCACCAAGTGCCACCACTCACAAATGTAACTATAATTGTGACACTTCATTAGGGGAAATGGTGACTTATAACCTATCATCACAACATGCACTCTCATGGTCTACAAGCCATCACCTCCTACCTCACTAGAGAGAAACATAAGTAGTATGATTAGTCATCATTCCAATCTCAATACAAAGAGCACACAAAAGCACCAATGCTTTAAAGTCAAGGCACCTCACGTAAACATGGTGCACAAACATGAAGTAGAGAATAGAGGGGGATCCAATCACAAGATGTCTCAACAAAGGTCTCCATCTCATAAATCAACACCATACGGACTTTGCTTCTATTTCACATTTGACATAATATGAATATCTACCTACTTCTAAGCTACTAAGATCACCAAAGATGGGGTCAAATTGCTTCTCCTAGCCAAAGCTACATGTGTATATGTATTAATTGACTAATCACTAGGACAACAAGTGAAGGTAGACTAGTTGGTTAGGGCACCAGTCTAGGAACCATAGATTTAGGGTTCAAACTCCACAACACATAATCTAGAAGGTGGGCAAATATTTCCAAATGATGACCAAAAGCTCATCTAAATTGACTAGCCTCACATTAGCAAGTAGATCCTTTTAGCCCAAAGCCCTATGCCTCTAAATGCAAAAATTTAGCCAAATGCATATTTTCTTCTTGCCAATTCAAACCCTCTCCAAATCTGGCCAACCTTCACCAACTCAAGCACTAGTTTGGGTAATTTGAGCACCCTCAATTGTGGACAACCTCACCAACTCGACTCATTGGTTGTAAGGCAATCCAAGCATCTTCCAACTCTAGACAATCTTGCCAGTTGGGCCCCTAAATCTGGACAACCTTTGCCAATCTGATACACCTACTCTATAGTTGATTGATAGCCAAATCCTTTAACTATCAACTTGGGCCAAATTGAGAGGATGAGGATCTCCAAATCCTTAATTTGAAGGGATGGGTTCCCAAATCTACCTCCAATTTTGTACTTTAGGCTCAATTTGCACCAAATCAACTTTGACTTCACCTCCTTGGGCTCAAATAAAACATCCATTATCTCAAATTGACTTAATTTGGAGGAATGTGGCCAGTGCTTTGGCACACTATTTGCTCCATTGCCAAATCTATATCAACATGAATGGGGCTTCTATACATAATCACTCTCAAGAAAATCTAGGACCATGATGTTATGTACCAACAATCAACCAAGCATATAGATACCACCAATCCTCTCATTTTCTACACCCAATTTCCCTTTGACTCTCACTTCTTTGATGTAATCAGTTCCTTTTTCCACTCAAATCACACTCAAATCAAATCTATAGTTTATCTTTCACTCAACAATCTACCAATAATCAAACACTAATTACAATCAAACCACATCTACATTAGCAAAGAGACTCTAGGAGATGCTTGCCAATCTTTGTCCACCATAGCAAATAACTCAAAAGCTCAACATCAGAGAAGTGAGCTCTCTAGAGCTACAATTTGAAATTATATCTCTCTACTTGACCTAGGTCTCTAGTCCTAACGGTGCCACTAATAGCATGTAACAATATGGAGTTTATAGATAAATTAATCAAGACTAACAAAGTAACAAATAGACCAAATTAGCCCAAAATTATAAAGAATATTCTAGAAGCATCTAGGAAGCTTCTTAGTACCTTCGAAGTATTGGGTAATTTATATGCCAAGTAGAAAACTTCTTGAGAAGTTTCTTGGCTAATTTAGCTTGCACACCAAGTAAGTGTATTTTAGAAAGAAACTTCTTGGGAATTTTCCCAGTTAGTGTAACTTGCACACCAAGAAGGTGACTTTAAGAAAAAAATTTCTTGAGAAGCTTCTCAATTATCTTTGCTTAAAAGGTGGATTTTATTAAGCTTTCTAAAAAGGTTTCTTAAGTGCCTTGGATATTCTTTATAAATCACAAAGCCCAAGCTCATACTAGACATTTGTAATTTACTTTATTCAAGAGTCTCAATATGCATCTTCATGTTAACTTAGATAATTATAGATTGTTTGATAAAGTTGTAGCCATAATAGCAATGTGCAAAGTTATCATTATTATGCAACAACAAATCAAACACCTTAATCAATTGTTGGAAGAAAGAGACCATCAACAACAAGAGCATGTAGAGGAAAAATTATTTTGAAAAAGAGAAGAGAAAAATCCAATTTCCAAAGCCCAAGGTATTTGAATGTAAGAATCTCCCAAGTGTAGTGGAGAAATTTTATGTTTGATTGCATTATGTTATCTTGAAGCTAGAAATCTTCAAGATGAATGGAGATAGATTCTCTTGGCTTCAAGCCAATTGGATGGAGTGGTAAAACTATGGTGGCAAATCCAAGTGGAGCAAGTTAAGTGATAGTTTGTTGTGCCATTCTCAATATGTGTAGAATTTGAGAGCATAATAATGGGGAGATTCCAATCTATAAATGTTACATAAGCCACACGAGATAGATTGGTAGAGTTGGATAGATTGATAGAATGGTAGCATCAAACATCAAATTGGAATTGACCATGTGGGAGCCCAAACACTTGGAGGAAGCTATGCAATTAGATGGACATTTAGATTCCTTGGTTGTAACAACTTGGTCTTCATCTTCATCTTCGCAAAACCTATCAACACACTACATACAAGTGGAGGAGCCAACATCAATGGAGATTTATGTCATCCAACAAAGACCACTTGGCATTACAAATAGAAAGAGATTATAAAAGATAGTGATTAAGACATCGCATTGCTGAATGTCCAATCAAGAATGGATAACCCCATTAAATCATCCAAATGGAGTTCTTGAAATGTGATGATTAGAGAAACAAAAAATCCAAATAGTAAAAATCAAGTCACCTATTGAGAACTTGATTAGCTCTAATGGGATTAGAGGCTTGACCTATGCAAGTTTGCTTTGCTTGCAAGGCATGATATTGATTGTGGTTGTAAGATTTTAGTTAATTTTGGAAGTTCAAATAATTACATGTTTATATAATTAGAAAAAGATATAGGTATTCATATGAAGTTAGTAATTTGAAATAGGTTGATGATGACAAATGGTAGAAAGGGTTTACATTCCATACTTCATAATTTATTACACTCAAGATTGAGAAGGAGTATTTGGAGTATATGAGATTTGTAATGGTACCTCTATATATGATATCATTCTAGATTTGCCTTGGCTTGAATATCATAAAGTTCACTTTGATTGGACCCAAAGATAAATTCAAGCACAACACCAAGATAAAAATTTTCCAATTAGGTTGTCTGGCATCTTTGAATAAGATACTTAAGAATAATCAACTCTAAGATGTGAAGTTTATCAGTGAAGTAGCCATAGAGCAAACTTTGAAGGAGAATTTCTATTTTTATAATGTGGATCAAGTCAATTTTACATGGAAAATCTAATGAGGGCTGGAAAGTCTCATCAAGCAATGGTTGATTAAATAGTTTAGGAGTTTTTTATGTATTTATAGATGATCTGCAAAAGTGGTTACCCATTGATTGTGGTATGCCCTTCAAAATCAAGTTATTACTAGGAAGTACTCTAGTGAGTAGACCAATCTACCAACTCTCACCAAAGGAGTTGGAAGAGCTTTGAACAACACTAATGAAGTTGTTGTAGAAGGTTTCCATATAACATAATACATCTCTTAGGAGAGCATTGGTATTATTTGTCACAAAGAAGGATTGAAGGCGTTGTTTCTATATTTACTATCATGGCCTCAATAAACAAATAGTGAAGAATCCATATCCTTTGCCTTGAATTGATGACTTGCTAGATCAATTGAGTAGAGCACAATACTTTTCCAAGTTGGATCTTCAAAGTGGCTATTGGTAGATTCCCATTGATAGAGAGGATGTACAAAGGACTACCTTTCATACAAGGCATGGGCATTTGGAATGGAGAGTTCAAATTTTGGGCTCAATAATGCTTCGGGAGTCTTCATGGATCTTATGCATCAGGTGCTGGATGGCTTATTGGATTGTACATGATGTTGTTCTTGAATGATATTTTTATATATAATATGATAGAGGTAGAACACATGAATCACATGCAAGAAGTCCTAAGATGACTACGACAATGGAAGTTTTATTACAAGAGTTCAAAGTGCTCCTTTTGGAAGAAGGAAGTTACCTTCTTAGGTCATAAGGTCTCATTAGAGGGGATCAAGATGAAAGAGGAGAAAATCATGGAAATAATTGCTTGGTCTACTCTAAAGGATACCACATAAGTTCATATATTTAATGGATTGGTAATTTTTTTTCTGATGGTTCGTCCATTGTTATGCTCATGTCACTACACCATTGATTGATCTCTTGGGGAAACACTCAAGCTTTAAGTGGACCACCAAGGAATGAAGAAGCATTCAAGAAGTTGAAGTATGGTGTCTTCAAGACCCATTTATCAACCATATGATACTCAACTACCTTGTATGGTTGATTTCAATACTTCTAAATTTGCTATTGGAGCTATGTTGTAGTAGGAATTACCAAATGAGTTACATCTCATTACCTTTGTGTCTTGTCAATTGAACACCATAGAAAGAAATTACTATACTTAAGATCAAGAACAACGAGCAAGGGTATATGCCACCAAGGTATAGAGGCATTATGCCTTGGAGAAATAAGTGATCATGCAAATCAAACAAAAACCTTTGTTGCAAACATTGCATTTGAAGCACATGAAGAGTTGACATCATCAATGAAAGGAACATCTACAATTATTTAATATCAAACTTGAATACAAACCCAATAGGTTTCATGTCATCCTCAAAGCCCTATCACAATCACCTGATTTGAAGACTCTTCCTGAACTTCTCATCATGGTGATAATTACAACATTATCAATAGATTCAAAAGTCCAAATTTAGTTTAGGATCACTTTACAACAAGACAATGTCTTTCAAATGGTACAAGATTATCTTGTAGCACACTAAAAAGGGTACAACTACTTTTCCTACAAGGAAGGCCTTCTATTCTATAAGAATTGGATCTATATTCTAGCCAAGGGTGATCTTTGACTTGTGCACCTTCAAGAAGTCCATGACTTACCAATCATTGGTCACATGGGTGTGGAAAAGACCTTAGATACCCTAAAACACAAATAATGGTAGCCTAACATGGTATGAGAGGTTTGAAATTTTGTCTGATCTTGTGAAAGTTGCTAACACAATAAGGCCAGTAACCAAAAATTGAGTGTACTCCTTCAACCACTTCCCATCCCATCTACTTGATGGGAATAAGTGAGCTTAGACCTCATTACATTCCTTGCCAAGGACAAAGTAAGATCATACAACAATTGTGGTGTTTGTTGATAAGCTTAGTAAGCAAATCCATTTGGCACCAACCTTTGATATAGTGGATTCTTTAACATTGGCCAAGATCTACTTTGATAATGTCTTCAAGCATCATGGGATACCTTTTGTACTCATCTCCAACCATGATCCTCAATTTAGTGATAAATTTTGGCAAGCACTGTTGAAGCTACTCAGCACCAAACTTGCTTGTCCACAACCTATCCCTTGAAATTGAATGTGAAAATCACACCTTGGAGGATATGCTTTGTGCCTTTGTCAATGTTCACCGTACCAACTAAAATGAATACTTTATGGCTATTGATTTTACCTACAATAACTCCAAGTAGGCAAGCACCGGATTCTTTCTCTTCTTCCCTAATTTTAGCCAAGACTCACTTGTTCCAAATTCTCTTCTTGCTTCTCCTCCATCTCATGTTCCTCATACTTCTGCTTTCTTGAAAATAATATCTCACTCCCAATAGCAAGCCAAATCTCATCTTCTTGTTGCTCAAAATTGTCAAAAGCAATATGCAGATCAACATTGCCATGATCCTACCTTTCAACTAAATGATAAGGTCATGCCTTCTTCTAGCAACCTACCCCTCCTACTTGGTACCCAACTTTGTAAAATTACTCCTAATTAGATATGTCCATTTGATATCAATCAAATCATTTCTCTTCTTGCTTATTGACTTGCCTTGCCTAGTCATATGCAAATACACCATATCTTTCTTATTTTTAAGTTGAAACTCTTTGTTTATACTCCATCTTCCTTTTCCTCTCTGTCCAACCCCCTCTTCTTCCACTCCCTATGAAAGATTATGAGGAGTATAAAGTTGATCATATCCTTGTACATTGCCACATTCAACATGATTGCCAATAACATATTGAGTACAAAGTCCTTTGGAAAAAGTATCCCCTTTATGATACCACTTGAGAGCCTCTTTCTCATCTCCACAATCCACAAACAGCCATCCAGGAGTTTGAAGCTTCCATGGTTATGAGGACATCACCAACTAGCAATGAAGGAATATGTAATAATATGGAGTTTAGATGAGTTAGTCAAGACTAAAAAAGTGGTAAATAGGCAAATTAGCTAAAAGTTATAAAAATATTCTAGAAATATCTAAGAAGCTTCTTGGTATTTTCCAAGTTTTGAATAATGTGTATGCCAAGTAGGTGACTTTTAGGAGGAAGCTTCTTGGTTAGCTTAGCTCACATGCCAAGTAGGTGGTTTCTAGAAGAAAACTTATTGGGAAACTTCCCAACTAGCTTAGCTTGCATACCAAGTAGTAGAATTTTAGAAAGAATTTTCTTGAAAAGCTTCTTGATTAGCTTAGCTTGCACTTGAAGAAGGTGGCTTCTAGGAAGCTTCTTGATAAGCTTCTTAAGAGCTTGATATATTTTCTATAATTAGCAAAGCACAAGCTCATGCTAGGCATTTGGGATTTACCTCATTCAAGAGAACCAATGTGATCTTTCTCTCTAGTCTTCCATTCTCCTATTTCTCTCCTTAGTATTTTACATGCCACATCCAATGGTGCAAACGATGCAAGTGATAATGGATCCCACCATATGATCAATAGGCCTACCATGAAATCTGGCTGCCATAAATAAGTCCATGAGCAACTACCAAAATAACTAGGATTGACAACACTATCACTATAGCATCTAAGGAAACTAGCTTCAATGCTACAAATGTCATGACACCTCTTCAACACCTTGATTTCCAATACTCCAACTTCAATTGATCAAATCAAATTTGAGGTTGACTCAAACATAGAATTTCTTGAGCTCAATACTGCTAGCATTCTGTCTACTTTCTACCCCACTAAAAATAATAAAATACCATTACACAACTCTCATGATCCTCTAGTTTATGCACTTGTGTATGAATTTGATCCCCTTTGCTTCAATGGATCATATTACTCAAAATTTGCTCAAATCCCTTGATTCTGATCTTCAACCATAAGTTGTCAGATTTTGTCTCTAACCATGGTCTTTTATCCCCAAGTGTTGTTCTCTAACTTCCTCTTGTTCTCCAACATAAAAAATGCTAAACTTCGCATGTTGTACCCCATTTCTTGCATTTTATCACTTAGTCATTTCTCCTTTTGACACATACCTCACAACTTCACCTTGAAGGTCTTGAGCAAAATTATATCACTCTCCTTCTACAAAGACACATAAATAGTCAAGTCCTTAACCTATCCATAAGTAAGTACAACAAATATAATAGGACTCAAGTTTTCTATCATAGATGCCATAAACACAACCCCAAAATGTGCTACCATCCAAACTCAAAAGTGATCATGGTGCAAATTTGAAGCTTGATGAGAAAAAGATTTAAGAGTGGCAGATAAGGGATGTAGAACATCTCTTGCTCAAACTCTTCATCCGATGTTCTAGCCTGCATACTTAGCTACAAATCTCATTCCTTAACGTCCGCCTTCCACTTAAGACTCCTAAAACTAATAGTCCTCACCTATCTATCAAATCTCCACCACCTATATTCCTCAAAGCCTTCAAAAAGTACAAGTCATAATCCATGTGGCCAATCACTAAAATGTATAAAGATTGCTCACATGGCATATATATTATCATTGCAAACTATTATTGAAGTAGGTATTTAAATCATTTTCTCTTCTTTAGTTGGTATGGTGCATACATTTTTGCAAAATTCACTTTTTTTTAACTAAATCACACTAATTTTGCAAAGATGTGGCTGAGTAGTTTATTGCTTACAAAGAAAAATTCCTTACTAAGATTGGCACTCAGAATTGTTTCACAAGAGTGTCACGATACCTAAGCAAGAGTGCAAAGGATACTAAATTCAGAATGAATTAAAATGGAGTTGAGGGTAAACAAGCCCAAGTGGCTATAGTGCATCCAAACAATAGAAGTGTCCTCTTCATAAGGAAAAGTAGAGGACACAAAGGAGGAAGATGAAGAAAAAAGAAGAACAAGGATCCTTCACCTTACAAGCATCCGCATCAAAAGCAAAAGTGGAGGAGGAACAATGGGGAGATGCACAATCTACTTCAATTCCCAAAGATCAAGAAACAAAGGAGAAGTTAGTGAAACAAGATAAGGAGATGCAAGAAGAGACTACACCACAAAAGATTATGCCTCTAAACCTGATTCACATTTATTTATCCATTCAAGAGATATAAGGCTAGGACAAAGAGCATGACCCTGGTGAGTACTTGAGGAACAAAGGACTTTGGCCCAAAGTGCAACATGATGTTGAAGTCTTGCAACCAAAGATGACCAAATTGTTGAGCATGCTGAAGAGGAAGAAGTAGATATAGAAGTTGATGTCATAGATCATGCACCAACAACACAAACCAAAATTTGGGAAGGCTTGATTCCCTCAGCATCAATGCATGTCAAGGAAGCTGCACATTTTGTCAGCCACTCAATAAGAGCAACATTGCAATTGATGGAGATTTTACTTCCCTAGTATCAAGCCAATTGTCCTAACATTGTGCACTACACCATGCCATTTGTAACATGCAGAAGCTGGTCTATACTAGTAATGCTAAGGAGGACCACATCAAGGAAAAGTGACCAAAGTAAGGAGCCTATACAAAGAAGAAGCCAAGAAGGTAAATGCCTTGGTGCAAGAGAACAATGAAATCAAGAGACGGTGTGCCACCATGGAAGCAAATTGTGATCACAAGGAGGATGAGAACCAAAAACTGCAATGAGAGTTGAGAGCACTCCTGTTGGATCAGAAGCAGAGGTAGTTAGACTATAAGGGCCAATTGCACAAAAAGGATGAAGAACTTGTAAGCACTTGAAATGAGGTAAGGAGTGCTAATGTCAAGGTCATGGTCTTAGAGGTACAGATGCACAAATACCAAAAGGAGGTAGCACTTCAACTAGAACACATGGCCATGGAGTTGGAAAAAGTGTAAAAACAGCAAGAAAAAAGTATCTAGATGTAGGAGGCACTACAAGAGGATTGGAAAACTCCAAACCAATAATTGGAAGGGGAAAAAAGTAAAACTCTTCACTAATTGTAGTAAGCTAGGAATTTCTTTGTGAAAAGGTTAAAGGAAGAAGACAACTAACTGCACTCAAGGAAAACATACATGAAATTTGCAAGCACAAAGACTAGAGGGCCAGGCCAACAAGGAAGGGCAGATGATTCATTTGTCAATTTGGCTTAAGGAGCACTCAAATTGAAAGTTCATAGAAGTTGTCAGCAAGACCTATGTACTAGAAATTGCAAGCTTTAAAGCATAGATTGACCACTTCTTTATGGAACTGAATGGCAAAGGTAGTTCTTCTGAACCAAGCCTTAGGCCAAGGATACTCCACCTCATCAAGAAGGGACAGTTGTGATGAAGTAAGTGTAATACTCTGAGGACAAGAGAAGAGAGAAAACATAGATTGCACACTCAAACATTCGATGCCCCAAGGGAGCACCTTCTCTTTATTATATAGACAAAGAGGATCTCCTCCAAGGAAGCTCCACCATAGGATTAGGGACACAGATAGGTGATATGTCAGCAAGCTCCACCCTTGGATTACTTCCTTGGATGGGTGACCTGTCTGGTCTAGGTCCTATCTGGTTGGTCAAACAAACTTTGACCGGAGGGAATCTTTTAGGGAATCTTCTTGTAGGAATCTCGGAATCACGTAAGGTACCATTGGAAAGCTCTCAACGAGACAAAGCAGGGGGAGGGAAGGCCAGCCTCTCCTTCATTGGGTGGGAATCTGCACTTTTTCGAGGCCTAATTTATCTGTTTAGGCTTCCAAAATTGCCTTCAAAGATTTCAGGTATATTTCAGTCCCTACTCTATTAGTAGAAGTCCCCTTTTGGTGATACCTCTTTCTGATCTGTTTAGTCCATCATGTGTAACATCCTTCTAGATGTTACCAAACCAATTCTCACCTTTAAATCATATGTCTAGTTATTGGTTCTAAGGTTCTCAAGTCTATTTCGGTTTCTGCCCTATTAGTAGAAGTACTCTTTTGGTGATACTTCTATCTGATCTAATTCAACCATCATGTATAATATCATTCTAGAAGTTACCAAACCGAATTTCACATCTAGATCATATGGCTAACCCTTGGTATTACAGTAAGCCAAGGTTTTTAAATGAAGATGTTACCTTAGTAGAATGCACACAAAATTGTAAATAGTTTAAGATGAAAACATTTGGAGTTGTATAGAATCTCACCATTAGGACAGTATATTTATTTATAGAATTGTGGAGTAGGTTATTAGTATCAACACCCAAAAATGTACATATTTCACCAAGAATGCACTCTGAGTTCTAGGTCCAAAGGATACAATTCCAAGTTAGATTTGGGGGAAGAACTTACACCTTCCTTGATGCATACAAGATGCTTAATCAATCTATAGGTGATAAGGATAAGATAAGATTAGGACCTTATTTGAATGATGTACATGGTAGCTTAGAATTTTCAAGAGATCCTTAGGCTCTTTATCCCTTTGGGGCAAGGCTACGAATGTATCTAAGGCTTGGCCCAAAGGTACTTGTGTTCATTTTCATGATACTTCAAATTTAGTAAAGAGTACTTGGGATTATTTATAGAATGAGTCCCTTCCCGCTTTCTTGGAATGTAAGCCAAGTTAACTAAGAAGCTTCTCAAGAAGCTTCCCTTTTGAAGTTGTCTTCTTGGCATGCAAGCTAAGCTGTTTGGAAGCTTCTAAAAGCTTCCTTCTAGAAACTATTTACTTGGAGTGCAAGGTAAGATAGTGGGGAGCTTCCCAAGAAGCTTCCTAGATACTTCTAGGATATTCTAGGCTAATTTTCTCTATTCACTACTTTCTTAGCCTTGACTAACTTTATCTCTAAACTCCACATTGTTACATATTCCCCCACCGCTCGTTGGTGATGTCCTCGTCACCATTGAAGCTTTAAACTCTTGGATGTCCACTTGTGGATTATTGTAATACTTCCAAGACAAGAGAATGAGAGAAAACACAGACTTCACCGTCAAAAATTTGATGCCCCATAGGAGCACATTCTCTTTATTATATAGACAAAGAGGATCTCCTCCAAGGAAGCTCCACCATAGGATTAGGCACACAGATAAGTGACATGTCAGCAAGCTCCACCCTTGGATTACTTCCTTGGATGGGTGACATGTCGGTCTAGGTCCTATCTGGTTGGTCAATAAGCTTTGATCAAAGGAAATCTTTTAGGGAATCTTCTTGTAGGAATCTCAGAATCACGTGGGTAAGGTACCATTGGAAAGCTCTCAATGTGAAAAACCAATGGGGAGGGGAAAGCCAGCCTTTCCTCTGTTGGGGTTGGAATCTGAAGATTTTTTAGTCCTAATTCATCTATTTAGGCCTCCGAAATTGCCTTCAAAGATTTCAAGCATATTTTGGTTCCTACTCTATTAGTAGAAGTCCCCTTTTGGTGATACCTCTTTCTGATCTGTTTATTCCATCATGTGTAACATCCTTCCAAATGTTATGAACCAATTCTCACCTTTAAATCATATGTCTAGCTATCGGTTCTAAGGTTTTCAAGTTATTTCGGTTTTTATCTTATTAGTAAAAGTACTCTTTTGGTGATACTTCTATCTGATCTATTTTGACCATCATGTATAACCTCATTCTAGATGTTACCAAACCAAATTTCACATCTAGATCATATGGCTTACTCTTGGTATTACAATTACGGAGATGAGAAAGAGGCCCCCAAGTGGTATCATGAAGGAGATAGCTCTTCCAACGGACCTTGTACTTTGTATGTTGTTGGAGGCCGCATTGGATCTGACAACGTGCAAGTATATGATCAACTTCATACTCCTCATGATCAAAGATAAAGATGGGAGGAGGAGGAGGTTGGACACAAAAGGAAAAAGATAATGGATTAGGAACAAAGAGTTTTAACTATGAAATATGGAAAACAAGGTGGATGTGTTTATGATAAGGCAAGGCAAGTTAATAAGCAACAAGGGAAATAATTTGGGTCACATCAAAGGTTCCTATCCAATTAGGGGTAAGTTTACAAACTTGGGTAGGAGAGGTAGGTTACTAGAGGAGAGCATGACTTTGTCATCAACTTGAAAGGTGAAATCAAAATAACGGTGTTCCGTTGTTTCAATCTCACCTTTTGCATATTGTTTCTGACAATTTTGAGCAGCAATGAGATGAGATTTGGCTTGTTGGAGGGATTGGGATATGGTGGTCAAGAAGGTTGAAGTATGAGGGACATGAGATGGAGGAGGAGCAAGAAGGGAATCTGGAACAAGTGGATCTTGGCCAAAATTGAGAAAGAAAGGAGAGAGTCCGGTGCTTGCTTGTTTGGAGTTATTGTATCCAAACTCCAGAATTACAAATCATTCATCCCAATTGATATGGTGAACAAAGGCACAAAGCATATTCTCCAAGGTGCAATTTGTATGTTCAGTTTGTCCATTAGTTTGAGGATGATGGGCCATGGACAAAGCAAGCTTGGTGCCAAGTATCTAGAAGAATGCTTGCCAAAACTTTCCAATAAATCAAGAATCACAGTCAAAGATGAGTACATGTGGCATCCCATGATGCTTAAAGATATTATCAAAGTAAAGCTGCACTAATGTTGGAGTATCCACAATATCAACAGTTGGTGCCAAGTGGATTTTCTTACTAAGCTTATCCACAAATACCACAATTGCCTTGTGACCTTACTTTCTCTTGGGCAAGGATGTGCTGAGATCCAAGCTCACGTGTTTCCATCAAGCAAATAGAGTGCAAAGTGGTTGAAAGAGTCCACTTAGTTTTTGGTTGCTGTCCTTGTTGTGTTGGAAGCTCTCACATGATTGGACAAAGCCTTGGACATCTCGTGTCATGTTTTAGAGAGTACCCAAGGTCTTGTCTACACCCATATGAGTAGCAATCAATAAGTCATGGGCTTCTTGGAGGCATACAAGTTGGAGATCACCCTTGGATGGAACATAGATTCAGTCCCCATGGAATAAAAGGCTTTCCTTGAAGGAGAAGGTGTTGTATTCCTTGTCACTGGCTGCAAGACACCCTTGTACTATTTGAAAGGATAGATCTTGTTGTAGAGTTGTCCTAAACTCAATTTTTGGACCTTGGAGTTGATTAACACTGTTGTGATTGTCGTTGTGATGAGTGGAAGAGACTTCAAATCAGGTCATCATGATAGGACATCAGGGATGACATGGAACCAATCGAGTTTGTACTCAAGTTTGATGTCAAACAATTGTAGTTGTTCCTCCCATTGATGATGTTGACTCTTCATGTGTTCCAATGTAATGTCTGCAAAAAGAGCTTGTGATCAATTTGCATGACCACTTGTTTCTCCAAGTTACCAACTTACATCCTTTCCTTCTTGTTGTTCATATCATAATTGCCTAACACTTACACATGACAACTTTAAGGGTTGTTCTCCATTTTGGCAAATGTCATGGTTGTTTTTGTTAACTCCATAAAGGTATCCAAAGATCTACTAGTCAGCATGTTGGTGGGCTCTTGCAAGTTGTTTTGCATGCTCCAATGTAGGTCTCCATTTCTTCATTTTCTTCTATTCTTGCATATTTAATCAACTAGTTCTAGTATTTAGCCACAAAAACACATACACACTCTTCTAGTAATAGCACAATTAATAATAGAAGTATATGAAACAGTCTTGTGAAACATATTATACTAGCATAAATACATGAAACACCTTTCTAATTTGATTGAATACTCCTCCTCTCTCAATCATTACCCTATTGCATAATATATCATCCTATAGCTTGTAGGGCATGCTAAGTTGTGCAAAGGCAATGATATGATCTATATCTATTGTCCCTTAGTCCATATAAAGAAAGTAGATGTTAATCCTTCTAGTCCAAAATGACCACCTAAGTTGGTGACAAATATTGCATACTTTCATCACGCTCAAGCATGCAATCTATCTACACACCTCTTTGCACAATGCCATCTATCTTGGCATCTCTTCTTCAATGTTTCTTCCATGCTCCACTCTTTCCAAAACATGCTATTTCTTCAGGCTAATCTTTATTTCCATTTGTTGATTCTTGTTATTGTCTTTGCTTTTGTTAGGAGCATGATATCCTCAAGTGCTCTTTTTCTTTATTCCTTTGACTTATTTGGAAATATTATCACAACTTTGTTCTCAAGTAGTTAGGTTGTACTTAAGTTGTACTTCTACTTCTCTCCACATGTTTATAGAATTATTTTAATTCATACTATCTTGCTTGGACATTCCTGTAGTTAGATTCAACTAAATTGAGCATATTATCTAATCATATATCATATTTTATCAAGCACATTGTCTTTGTTTTATCTTTGAACTAATTGATTTTTTCCTTATTCTCCACTTCTTTTGAGCTATTTGATAAATATTTGTTGTCCACTTGTATTCTTCATTAACTTAGTGTTGGTGGGTTAGTCTAGTCTTGGAGTGGGGAATACAAGATGCTACAAGATCTGAGGAATGTTGATACAATCCTTGTGCAGCTGACCATTTACTTGGCTCAGGGAGGAGATGGAGACATGATTCCTATAGTTGATTGTAAGTCCACTCAAGTATAGGATTCTCCCATAGACACTTACCCTCAAAGATAGCTCCAAGGTCTATCACCCTTGTGAGCTCTTTGGCCTTCTTGGTATGGTTCTTCTTACCCTTGTGATAGAGTCCTACTTAGTAAGAATAACACGTATACCTTCACATAAAAAAAATTAAGCTAGATATGCTATGTTTACTAAGCTGGGATATTTAGACCGTAGGACCTATATCAATAGTTCAACCTTATTGAAGGAATAACAACTAGTTCCTGTACTCACAACAAATCCCTTCCTTAGCCCATAGACAAATACAAGGTTACAAGATAAGTGAATATGCCTTTGCAAGAATCCCTATCATTGACACTAGTTCAAAGATTACCCTACAATGGAGAAAAACCTTCTTAAATAGCTACTCTAACCATAAAAAGAATTTTCTATCTACCCGAATCACTTCTCTACTTGCAGCCGCACTTCCTTGCATGCTCGCACCATAAATTTCAATTGGCTCTCCAGCTTTAGATGTTTCTACCCTAGATGTACTGTAACACCCATTTGTGCATGTGTGTGGTATTGTGATATTTAGCTTGGTATTACAAGTACTTAAGAGATATTATTTATATAGAGATAAAGGATGGTTCTATATTAGTCATGGTTAGCTAAAGTTAGTCATAGCTAAGATAGATGGGACCTTACTTTAGAGGAAGTAGAAAAGATGAGCACCACTATTTTGGATTTTAGTGTGTTGACTTGGTATTATTCCTAGGTGTTTGGCTTTGGGGAAAGAGTTGAGAACTCTTGGGCCCGCAAGCCTTTTTGTTTTGGATTCTTCTTTAGTCCAAGGATAGCCCATGTGAAGGAATCCTTGCTTTAGTGGTTGGGTCAAGATAAGGGGAATATGCCCATGTGAATGGATATTCCTTTCTACTTTTTGACTTTACTTGACTTTTAGTCTAGTAACTTGAGTTACTACGGTAATTAGTAACTTTGGTACGTAACTATTTCACAAGTATATAAACAAGGAGTGAGGAGGTACTCATCATCCTTTCATTTGCAACTATCTCTCTCTCATTGAGTTCTCTAGTGAGCAATGTCTTGAGTCTTGGAATGTTAGCCTTGGAGGAGTATGATGGAGTTGGGTTTCCTTGCCTTCTTAGTCCATGGTGCGCTACCATAATAGCCATCAGAGGTTCATCCTGAGTGAGAGACAGGCCGGCTCACATTTTTGGTTCCGTTGCCGGGACCTCTCTAGAAGGCAAGATAATGTTCCGCGTCCAATTCTACATTAGGCAGAAGGAGGCTATGAGAGCTCACTTGGAGAGAACATTAGGAGAGGAGAGGGCTGAACTTATGTTAGAGAACCAAGATCCATTTGTATACCCTGTAGTTCATTATGATGTCTTTGAGGTGATTTTGTACATCTTGTACACATGAGAGGAATTGGAGAGATTGTGTGAGGTGGATTGCAGATTTTGGGGATTAAGGTGATTTTGGGCAAAATCTCAAGTTTGAGATCTGGACTTGAGATTTCTACACATGATAGCTTGGGTTATCTTTCAGTTAGCACACTTGAAATTATTGACAGAGCTTCTATGCGCACTGGGCTAGAATTTTTGAAAGTTGATAGGGTAAAGTGCTCCCGCAACTGCATGCTCTTTGGAAAATTGTACAGAGTCTGCCATTTCTTCAATTTTTAGTGAATTGTCCTGAAAATTTCCAAGAAAATTCAGTGCATTGTATCCTACCTGGTGCCACAAAAATTAGAGAGAGATCATTTTTGCGCAGTGCGTTATGAGTTTTTGAAGTGAGGGGGGTGGTTTTCAGACCAAATCTGAAATATGGGTGGTGAATAGAAAGGTGTCTAGGCCAAATGGCTTGATGAAAAGATCTAAAATTTTGCAGGGAGGGACGCCCTAGAGTTGTGATCAAGTGTGGAAAATTTCAGAGGACTGTGACATATTCGTTGGGAGATTTGAGTGACATTGTGAGGAAGGGTCAATTCTGCAGAGTGGAGATCTCATGCATGAGAAGTTTGAGATCAACAAAAAGCATGTTTGAGTGTTTAGATTCATCTTTGGGAACATGGAGGGTCATCAAGAGTGGAAATTGAGATTATGCAAGGTTCCCAAAGGGTTTGAGGTGATTGTAGGGGTGGATTTGAGGAAAAGAGAGTTTACAATAGAATTTGAAGAGAGTGTTGAGAGGATCCAAAAACCTACACCACTTGGAGGAAAGAGTGAGTCTAAGTGCTTTCTATGTGGAGAGAAGGGACATAAGGCAAGTTCATGTCCATTAACCTTTGAGAGCAAGAGATTGAGGGAAAGGAGAGGCTTACTTGACTTGGGTTTGCATGTTGGACCTTCTTCACCAAGATTGGGAGGGAGAAGATCTAAGACCAAGGAGTTGTGTGAGGTTTGTGGAGTTGAAGGACTTCCAAAAGGACATGAGTGTAGTGGAGTAAAAGCACTTTTGGAAACTTTGGTGAAGGATCTTGGAGAGAGTCTTAGTACAGCTACAGAAATACTACCACCTTCATCAGCTAGTTCTCAAGATTAGTGATGGAGATAATCTTTCAACTTATGGATAAACTATCCATGAGAGTTAGATTAATATGCACTCTAGGATTTGATGTTGCTATAGAAATCTTGGAGCAACCTGAACCTTTTGTGTTCCCTAGAGTGGATTATTCTCAGATGGTGTTAGTCATGTATATACTCTATTAGTAATAGAGTGAGAGAAAAGAAAAGAGAAAAAAAAAAAAAATTAAGAGAAAAGAAAGATAGTGAGGGATTAAGATGGGGAAACTTCCGGTTTTCTTTGGCAAGGATGGAGAAGATGTGGAGGCCTTTGTGAGAGACTTCAAGAGAGCTTGCATAGGAAACAATGAGAGGAGGAAGAATGAGTGGGCCTCATTATTACCAGATTTCTTTGAGGATGCAGCACTTACATGGTATGAGTCAGAATACCAAAAGAGAGAGAGGAGAGAGGGGGAAGAGGAGTCTTGGGAGACTTTGACTTCAGCACTCATTGAGAACTTTCTTCCTGATGAGAGTTATGAGAGATTGATGAGTGAGGTTACATTTCTCAAGCAAGGAGATGGAGAGAAAGTGAGGGTCTATGTGGAAAGAGTGGAAAAGTTGGAGTCCAGATTTCGCATAGTGTTGAGGAAGGGTGGGGATGATGTGGAGACTACAATGATTGGCATAGGGGCCATGCTCACCAAGAATTTTGTGGGAGGATTGAGACCACAAATTAGAAGCAAGGTGAGATATGAGAAACCTTCTTCCAAGGTTGAAGCTATCAAGATCGCAATTCGTATGGAGGAGAGTTTGGAAGGGGATGAGAGTGATTTGGTGGTGAAGGAGGTTGTGCATCCTCCTCAAGGCTACAAGTATGGTGGAACTTCTGATACTTTGGTGACAAGGGTTGCACCACAAGTAGTAGTTGCTCCAATTCTTGCACCTCCACCAAAAGATCCACTCCAAACCATCACAGAACAACTTGCGGATCTCAAGATCAATGTGGTGCAACTATGGGAGAAGAGAGAGGTGGATCAGAATGTAGGGAGAGGGCCTAGGAGTTATGGAAACCATCCATATAGAGGAGGCCAACCAGCCAACAATTTCAATGATAGAAATTGTTTTGGTTGTGGGGGAAGAGGCCATATCCAAAGGAATTGCCCAAATTCCACTTACCATGGAGGAAGGGGTTATGAGGGAGCCAATAGAGGGAAAGAGGGAGGTAGTGAAACCCAAGTGGCTCCTAATCCCAACAAAGGTAAGGGGATAGCATCCATAGATGTGGTTGAGAGCAAGTATGAGAAGGGAGAGTGCTCAAACTCCAAGGGTCTTAATTTGGAGCTTTTGGCACAAGAGAAGAAGAGAGCTCGTTTTGTAGAGGATGTTCACTCTTCTCAAGGATTTACTTCAAGCAAGGATACTCCTATGTCTACTAGGAGCACTCGCACCTCAACACCATCAACAACAAAGACTCCAAGGAAGAAGTTGGGGATGGAGGACTTCTTGATCTCAAAGCAACAATGGAACTACAATGTGTTGGAGGATGTTGGTAGTCACAAGGCTAACATCACAGTGGGCCAATTAATTGCTTTGAACCCTACCTTGAGAAAGGAGCTTAGAGGTGGTTTGAGTTCTACAAGGAGCAAAAAGAAGAAGAAGGCAAAAGTTCCAGTATCAATGGGGGTGGTGGATGCCAAGCCAGCACCATGGGAGGCTTGTGAATATGCCTCCAAGATTGATGTGAGAGTGAATGGTCACAACATCAAGGATGCATTGGTTGATGGAGGATCAGCAGTGAATGCCATGTCAGAAAGGTTGATGAAGAAGTTGGGTATGATACCCTCAAGACCTTCAACATTTGTGGTGAGCATGGCAAACAAGCAACAAGTTCGACCAGTAGGGGTGATGGATAAGGTGGTAGTTTCAGTTATGGGAGTTCAAAATCTCATGACTTTCCAAGTCTTGAAGGATTCAAGCTATGACTTACTTCTTGGGAGGCCATGGTTGAGAGCAGCACGCACAACTGATCGATGGCACAAAGGGTACTTAAGGATTGGGCCATCAAACCATAGAGTCACTGTTCCTGTGACTAACACCACCAACACCTCACATTCAGATACCCCATCTTCTGATTATTGGGAATCTGATTCTGAAGAAGGAGCTTCAGGTGTGGACACAAGCATGGAAGAGGAGACTTCCACGGAGGAGGATGAATCTGAATCTGATTCAGATGTGTATCCCTTGTGTGCTATGGATTTTGCACCTAAGCCAGAGGTTTTGAAGGACCCAGATAAATCACCATTGACACTTGAGGAGGTAGAGAGAAGGTTATCTACCCTCAAGTATGGCCCAAATGTTACCAAGGAGGAGAAGGTGAGATTTGAGGAGATTTTCCGCAAGTTCATCCATGTGTTTGCTTTTAGTTACAAGGATTTGAAGGAAGTCACCTTGGAGGAGCACAAGATAGAGGTGGAGTCACATGCAAGACCAATCCGCCAAAAGCAACGTCGCATTAGCCCACCAATATCTTTGGTTGTGAAGGAGGAGATTGATAAGCTCAAGGAGGCTGGATTTATCTTTGAGGTGGAGAATTCAGAATGGGTGTCTCCAATTGTCATTGTGAAGAAAAAGAATGGCAAGCTTCGGGTATGTGTGGATTACAAGAAGCTCAATGCTGTTACCAAGAAGGACTACTACCCATTGCCATTCATTGATGAGATCTTGGAGGAGGTTGCAGGTCATGAGAGGTACAGTTTTGGAGATGGTTATAGTGGATATAACCAAATCAAGATTGCACCAGAGCATCAACAACTCACCACATTCACCACACCTTGGGGAACTTACGCTTTCAAGGTCATGCCTTTTGGGCTTTGCAATGCTCCAGCCACATTCCAACGGTTCATGAACAAGGTATTTGAACCTTTCATTGGGAAATTTGTGAGAGATTTCATTGATGACTTTTGTGTCTATGGGAGCAAGGAGGAGCACTTTGAGCACCTAATCAAAGTCTTGCAACGCTTGGATGAGGCAAATGCATCACTCAACCCAGAGAAGTGCATTTTTGGATGTGAAGAAGGTCTACTTTTGGGGCACATCATCTCCAAGGATGGAATAGCAGTTGATCCTGAGAAGGTGAGGAAAATCTCAGACCTTCCATTCCCTTCAAGCTTGACAAAGTTACGCCAATTCTTGGGAATGGTTGGGTACTATAGGAGGTTCATCTTCTCATTTTCCAACAAGGCTTATGCATTGACCATCTACATGAAGAAGGGTGTAGATTACATGGTGATTTTGGAAGACAAGGAGGCTCTCAAAGCTTTTGAGGAGCTCAAGCAATCCCTTGTTGTAGCTCCAATTCTTGCTAAACCTGATTGGAGTAAGCCTTTCATCCTCTACACTGATGCTTCTAATGTAGCTATAGGATGCACTCTTAGTCAATTAGACCAAGATGGGCATGATCATCCAATAGCTTATGCTAGTAGGCAGATGGTTTCAGTAGAGAAGAACTACTCTGTCACAGAGAGAGAAGGGTTGGCAGTGATCTTTGGTCTCAAGAAGTTTAGACACTACTTGATTGGAAGGAAAGCCACAATTGTCACGGATCACAAGGCTTTGAAGTACATCTTCAACAAGCCTAATGTTGAAGGGAGACTAGCAAGGTGGATGATTCTCTTGTCTGAGTATGACTACACAATTGAGGATAGGCCAGGAAAGAAACATGCAAATGCTGATTTGTTATCTAGAGCCTATGATCATGATGGAGATGAGCCAGTAGATGATTCCTTCCCGGATGAGGAGCTCATGACAATCTCAGTCACTCAAGAGATTCCAATGGAGTACAAGGAGATTGTGGATTTTGTGACAAGAGGTAACTATCCAGAAGGGATGCATGCTAGGGAGAGGAAGGCCCTTGCAGCAAGATCTAGACCTTACACAATGGTGGAGGATATTCTTTTTCACCAAGGAGCAGATGGTCTACTTCGAAGAGCAGTGGGTAAGGAAGAGTCTATCCTACTCATAAAGGAGTTTCATGAAGGTTTAGTATGTGGAGGACACTTTGCAGGAAAGGTGACTGCTTTCAAGATTCTAGATGCAGGTTACCATTGGAGAGGGATTTTCAAGGATTGTCTTGATTATTGCAAAACTTGTCATGTTTGTCAAGCTTTTGCTAGAAAGTCTACATCCACTCCACCACTTAGATCAATTCCATTGCTAGGACCTTTTGAGAAGTGGGGAATTGATTTTGTAGGACCTCTCAATAGAACCCCAAGGAACAATCGGTACATTGTGGTAGTTACTGATTACCTTACCAAGTGGGTTGAGGCTAGACCATTGAGGGACAAGAATGAAGATGAAGTGGGTAGATTTCTTTATGAACGCATTATCACTAGGTTTGGATGCCCTTTGGAGTTGGTTTCTGATAGAGGAGGAGAGTTTACAGGAAGCATTACTACAGCCATGCTACGACATTTCTCTATCATACATAGAGTAACTACATCCTATAAGCCAAATTCCAATGGCTTGGCAGAGAGAACCAATCAGACCTTGTGCATGATGTTGGCCAAAGATGCAGAAATGGAGGGGGCTAAACATCATTGGGACAAGAGGATTCATGCAGTTTTGTGGGAGTATAGGACAACCATGAAGACTTCCACTGGATATTCTCCATTCCAATTGGTGTATGGTATTGAGTCTACCTTACCTATTCACTTTGATCTTCCTACCTTCCAAAGCATTCATAGGAGATTGAAGAAAGCACAAGGAAGTGATGCAGGGAAGTCAAGGAAGGATCAACTCATGGAGTTGGAAGAGGCAAGAGCAGTTGCTATGGTTCGAGTGGAGCAAGCCCAAAGGAAACAAAAGGAGAGCTATGACAAGAGGCAAGGCAAGAAGAAGGTGGAGCCTTTCAACGAAGGTGATTGGGTAATGTTGTTTGATTCCATTCGATTCAAGAGAGTGCAAAAGAAGTTTTTGCCTAAGTACTTTGGACCTTTCATAGTAGAGAAGGTGTGGGGCAATTACACCTATGATCTCAAGGAGTTGGGAGGAAGACACTTTGATAGGATTAACCATGATAAGTTGAAGATGTACCATAGAAGGTAGAGAGACCTTCACTTTGAGGACAAAGTGAAAACTTAGTCCGGGGGTAAATGTAACACCCATTTGTGCATGTGTGTGGTATTGTGATATTTAGCTTGGTATTACAAGTACTTAAGAGATATTATTTATATAGAGATAAAGGATGGTTCTATATTAGTCATGGTTAGCTAAAGTTAGTCATAGCTAAGATAGATGGGACCTTACTTTAGAGGAAGTAGAAAAGATGAGCACCACTATTTTGGATTTTAGTGTGTTGACTTGGTATTATTCCTAGGTGTTTGGCTTTGGGGAAAGAGTTGAGAACTCTTGGGCCCGCAAGCCTTTTTGTTTTGGATTCTTCTTTAGTCCAAGGATAGCCCATGTGAAGGAATCCTTGCTTTAGTGGTTGGGTCAAGATAAGGGGAATATGCCCATGTGAATGGATATTCCTTTCTACTTTTTGACTTTACTTGACTTTTAGTCTAGTAACTTGAGTTACTACGGTAATTAGTAACTTTGGTACGTAACTATTTCACAAGTATATAAACAAGGAGTGAGGAGGTACTCATCATCCTTTCATTTGCAACTATCTCTCTCTCATTGAGTTCTCTAGTGAGCAATGTCTTGAGTCTTGGAGTGTTAGCCTTGGAGGAGTATGATGGAGTTGGGGTTCCTTGCCTTCTTAGTCCATGGTGCGCTACCATAATAGCCATCAGAGGTTCATCCTGAGTGAGAGACAGGCCGGCTCACAGTACACACTTTGATATTATCAGAGCCCCGCTAAAGTCTTAATTACTACTTATCTTTGTACAATCTCACGACCTAAGGTCGTGTAGTAACTTCTCATAGAGGTCCATCCCGTATGCCTTTGCAGCTTCCCATAGAGAGGTGCATATTGTAGGCCATTGTAGCTTCCCGTAGTGGGGTACACCATGTAAAAATTTTTGCCCCTTAACACTTAGACTTATAAATTATCTTTTCTTGTTGCATAAAAGTTGGAGAGTCTTTGCAAAATTTGTAAACACTTGAAAGTCAGTTTGATACCAAAAGGTCAATATGCCATCCCTTTTTTATTGGGAGCCATAACCAACTTTTGATTTGTATCTCTACCTCTTTCTCCATTTCAATCTTTCCACCCTCACATGTGTAGAATGGATGAAGCAAAAGAGGAGGCAAAGAAAACAACCAAAAGCTAATTTTATGTAAACAAGCCATATAAAATTGGTTGTGTACATCCAAAAGGTAGCAATCAAATTATAGGTTGTTTATATTTCTTTGTTTAAGTCCTTTTTCACTTTTTGAGATATGTTTTATTTTTTTAGGTTTGCTTCTTATTGGTGAGGATACTAGTGTTTTCTATTTTGATGTTGGTGTTGGTTGAGTTTTTTGATTTTGTTCATATTTTGTATCCCATGAAGTTGAAATTTATGAAGGTGCTATAGGTAGAAGGTCTATGGTGGCTTTAAAGGACAATTATTGCTCCTCCAACTTTTTTTAATTGGAGATGAAACTTGTGGAGTCTCATAGTTCATATGCTATATGACTTGTTCTTGTCTCCATCCTACCTACTTGCTGTCTTGGTTGTTTCTCCATATGTGATTGAAATTGAGAGTGCATATGCCTACCATGCTACCTTGAAGGAGTCTTTTCTTCAAATTGGTTCTCCCTTCATGTTGATCTCCTATGTTCATATGGGTGTTTCCCTATTGTCGGGTTCTATATTTCTCCCTCTGGCTACCTCTTGTGTTAATGATGTTTTTTTTAGTTGGTAATGAGCATGTTGGTAAAATGGTTATGAAATGTGTAGAAAATGTTTATTTAAATGTTTTTGTAAATGATCTCAGTTCTCTTGTACTTTTATGACTGCCTTTACTAATGCATTGGTTTTTGTTGTCTATTTGTGTTAGAAGCAATGTTTGCTTCTTTGTGATCTTTATAAAATGTGGTCTAGAATTGACAAATTGTTTAGTGATGGGGTCTTCTTCTTCTTCT
Organism: Lunularia cruciata; assembly: GCA_948567375.1. Classification (NCBI taxonomy): domain Eukaryota; kingdom Viridiplantae; phylum Streptophyta; class Marchantiopsida; order Lunulariales; family Lunulariaceae; genus Lunularia; species Lunularia cruciata. The sequence continues at coordinate 9,393,067 of OX419758.1, forward strand.
TCTTTTTATGGTATCCAAGAAATCTCCTTACCTATGAGGTATTAAAATCTTGTGAAGATTTAAGGCCCATGATGGAAGGTGCTATAGATAAAGAGAGGAAATATACCAAACATATTGCAGATTAATCGATCAATTATGTTGTTATTTCTCCTTGTTGTCCAAGGTAATACTGTAGGAAAGCTAATTATGATGGCATCAAAAGAGACATGAGACATATATTATGCCATTGACTTCAATGGCATGACAAGTCACATGTTCTCTCTTTCTAATGATTGCTCTATTAAGCAAGTTACACATGGTCAAGTGTTGTTTTATAAAACCACTTTTTCCAAGAAGGCTTTCTGCTCTAATTTTGGTTTCTCTTACTCTCAATATTTTTGGTACCAAAATTATTTTACATCAGATGCTAAAGTTGGTTTCCATGGTAATAGTGGGCTATGGAAACCATGGCCTTCTACCATGGTTGCTAGTGCAATCATGTTTAAGTTGCTCTTGAGCTTTGAGTGAAGTTATACCTCATGTTGTGTGTGATAGGAAAGTGTAATGTCACTAATAGTTTAGTTTACAGATCACCTTCTTGTTCTTCTAATGAAAAAATATTTTGGGAGTTGATAACTAAGAGGGAGATGATAGATATTCAAGAGATATTAAGATCTAAGTATTATATTATATGAAGAAATAGCTTTAAAAATGATCAACTTTGCAAAACTAGTGCTCTTGCAAAGTGTGACAAATATATCAAAGTCAAGATGAAGTTGATACATGAAGGGACCATAAATGTTCATACCTAGTTAAAATAGGAGGATGAGGTGCAGGTTAAAAGCTCAAACATCTTTATGTAACATGTTCTACACAACCAATGAACTTGCACATACTGAGCCTAAAAATTACCTTTTTACATTAATGATAAAATGGGTAAAAACTTGACTTGGAGTGGCTTCCATAAAGGTTTTTTCTAGCAAAAACTATAGCAAAATTAAGTCTATCTAGCACATTTGCTAACTATTGTATATAAATGTGATGAAGATGTTGAAAAATGGCTATAATCTTGGTTGGTTTGTGGTAGCAAGTTGGTTGGCCAAGCTATATGATGTGATTTTGATCAAGTGTTTCCATGGTCTTGAAATTTTGGGTGGTGACTATTATAATGATCTTGTTTTTTTGGATGTTTATAAGTCTCCTACTCTCTGAGATATTAATGTACAAAGGTTTTTGAGAATGTCTCACTTTTCATGGAGTGAACGTTGATACTTCCAATGGTGTATATTGGGTGCAGATAAAGATGAAGCAAAAGCAAGGATAATTGGATTTAATCTTTTCCTTCAACATTTATTCATTCATTGGACAACTTTGAAAACTATAACAAGAATTGGATTACAGGAGTGAACTTGTCACTATGGGCATTTTCATTATTTTAAGATGACTTTCCTCATGAATGGTCATATAAATGAGATAATTTGATGGTTTATTCTTTATAATACATAAAATGCTTATCAATAGGGATATTCTTACCCTATATGCACCTTTTGATGAGATATTTAGTTCAAAGATGGTAAAAGTAATTCCTTCTTTCATGTTATAATTTGATGATTATAGGTCTTATGGTGAAGGTATTTACCTAATATGACACGTTAAACTTCCACAATTGCTGCTTCTCTTCTCTATGCAAGTCAATATTACAATCTTCCAATTGAGAGAGAGTCACAACTTGTCCTGGTTAACTATATAGGTAGATTTTTCTGGAAGTAGAAATATTCTAGTTCCAAGATAGATTCTTTTTTGCTATAATCTTCTAGTTACCCTATATAAAAATCTAGAGATAAGGCACATCCAAAATCTACAAAGATAATTTTTTATCTCAAGAACTAGTCAAACATTTGAGAGAGACTAAAAGGTGTCTATCAGGAGAAGAATAACAAGGCTTGAGATATCTCATTGTATATTGAGTCATTTTTCAAGCTCAAGAGGGTGTTTACAACATAAAAGCAAGCCAAAGTTAGAGAATATTTTTATGCCTAGGATAAACCATGGTATTAGAGTGAAGACAATATCAATCTCAGGAGAACATCCATTGGTTTCATAATCATAAGATATTTGGCATGTGAGCTTGCTAAAGAACTAGAAAGAAATTAAAAAAGAATCTCATTACTAAACATAATGAGATTCTTTTTGTCTACCTAATAAACCATTATCTCATTGTGTTTAGTAATGAGATTCTTTTTTAATTTCTTTCAAGTCCTTTAGCAAGCTCACATTTCAAAACATCTTATGATTATGAATATTGAGAGTTATTGAATATTTTCTGAATATTATGAATATTGAGAGCAATTGATATTTTCTTCTACCTTCCATGTCAAATTTTCATGACAATTTGTGGTAGAAACTTGTCGTGCGTATATACATCGCTACACAACATACATCGCTGTCAACATCATACACTTTAAAAGCACAACTCACACATAAGTCATACATAGACTCTAAAGTGCCACAATAATCAGATTGCTTAACACTCTCAACTCAACTCAACTCAACTCAGATCAGTACTTGATCTGTCACTCTATAAACTGCCAACAACTGGGCACTGATTACAGTCAAGCCACACCCACTCAAGCATAGAGAATCCAGGTGACGCTCGCCGGCCTCTGTCCACCATAGCCAGGAACTCGAAGGCTCAACATCAGGGAAGTGAGCTCTCTGGAGCTCACTTCAAAACTATACCCCCTAGACTTGAGCTAGCCCTGAAACCCTAACGTTCCCGCTGACGGCACACTCGACGGTGCAAACGGTGCAAAGTGACGGTGGGCTCCACCGTGAAGTCAGTACCCCGAACACCAAATCTAACCGTCGGAAAGTAGTCCTTGAGAAACTGCTAGAATAACTCTAACTACTATCACTGGAACTCCAGTGTCCGAGCATCTAGATGCGGAACTACAAATGGTGTGACAGCTGTCGTGCGTATATACATCGCTACACAACATACATCGCTGTCAACATCATACACTATAAAAGCACAACTCACACATAAGTCATACATAGACTCTAAAGTGCCACAATCGCCCCCCTAGCTGACGGTTAGGTCCCTCTAACTCCAGATAGCCATCTACTCTAAGTATATGGTATACCCTCTAATGGGCAAAGATTAGGAGGCCGGGTGCTATGGAGCCCCATCGTTAGTCGCCTGTCTGCAATCTATACCATATAAAGAATGAACTAGCTATAGGTCAAGTACATCTAGGACATAACCACTGTCCCTAAGGAACCACCGTGAGGGGAGGAGTCATACATGCCATATGCCATCCTCTCGAACAGCTATCACACACTAACATAGTAGCAGCTCCACCAGAAGAGCCACATAACATACACCTCAAGCCTGCACGTACAAGTGCCAAGCTTGGGTCCATAGTACCATCAATGTTTGGAAGGTGGCATGGCGCACAATTGTGCACATGATCCTTCCAAACAACACCATCACGTCCTTCTAACACAAGGACTCCAGATGGCAAAACCTCACGCACTCTCAAGATAGTGCGGCCCGTAGAAACATCAAGTGTTGTTGGTGCTGTCTGCTGTAGATATACATAGTTGCCTAGATGAAATCGACGGATCGAGGGTCTATAACCTCCTCCTCGAATGGTAGCATAGCGTAAAGTATCTCTATGCTGAGCAATCGCCAAGTTCTCAAAGGCCATCGGCATCACTCTTCGAAAGATCTCTGCCCGTTGAGAACATGCGCTCATCCATACATCGGGGTCATCCAAGTCCAAAACTATAGTAGCATCTCGACAAATGGCTGCAGGTAAATCTGGATCTCGTCCATAGAGTAGGAACTATGGAGAGAAGGATGCTAAGGAGGCTTGCCGGCTGAACCGATAGCCCATGGCCAACCAAGGTAACTGGAGATCCCAATCTCCCAAGTGGCCTCTCTGCAAACCATACTTTCGCAATCCTCTCTTCACCGTCTGAACCACTCTCTCTGCTAAGCCATCTGCCTCAGGGTGATCTCGGGATGTAGTACGATGATCAATCAAAGCCTTGTCACACAAGACCTGAAACTCTCCCAAGAACTCTATACCCTGATCAGTCAAAACCTCAGCTGGTGCACCAAAATGACTAAGAACTCGATCCAGGAACGAGTAAGCTGTCCCTTCACTAGACTTGTCAGGAAATGCCACCAACTCAATCCACTTGGAGAAGTGCTCCACCATCACCAAAACATACCGATGATGTCTCACAGTCAGCGGTAAAGGTCCGGCAAAGTCCAAACTCCAATGGTAACCCAATCCCATGATAGGTAATGGGTGTAACTGTGGCGTAGGAGCATTGAATGATGCTCTAACTCGGTCACAAACCATACATCTGGCAACAAACTGCTGTACCTCGGTCTGCATACCGCGCCACCAATAATGACTCTGGAGTAAGCTATATGTACGCTTTACTCCAAAATGTCCTAGCTCCTCATGAGCATGACGGACCAACTGTGGTCTCTGTGATGGAAGTGGTACTACTCGCACTCTACCATCCTCCCATACACGCAAAAGGTGTCTACCCTCCAATCTGAACCGTCTGGCTCGCTGAAGAACACGGTCTCTCTCCTTGGCCCCAACTGTGCCACCCACAACACCAGTGCGAAGATAGTCCATTACTAAGACATCATCATGAATATCTCGTTGAACTGTACCAATATCTTCACTCTCTGGATCTGTGACCTCAATAACTCCTCCTGTATGCGTTGAGAGAGATACCACCAATGTCTCTGCAAATATACACAAAAAGGCTGATGCATGCCAACCTGGCACCATCTCCTCATCTGTCTCACCATGCCAACGTGCTCCGGTCTGATCCTGCTGGCTAGGACATGGGTTTCTACTGAACCCATCTACATCACGGTTCACCACTCCGGGTCTATGAACAACCGTGAAATCATACTCCTGTAAAATCAGAGCCCATCGTGCAAGCTTCCCTGAAAGCTTGTCGGACTCCATCAACCACTTCAGCGGTTGATGATCAGTGATGAGAGTGAAGGGGTTACCAAATAGGTAACATCGGAAATGTGCTACTGCCCAAACTGCTGCCAAGCACTCTCCTTCATATGAACTATACTTCGCCTCCGTTGAATTGTTGGAGCGACTAGCATAGGCCACCACAAACTCCTTCTCCTCATCATCATGCTGGGTGAGCACCGCTCTAAGCTCCAACATACTCCAATCAGTGTGAACCTGAAATTGTCGTCCCCTGATCGGTCTCCTCAAAATAGGAGCAGATGTCAACCTCTCCTTGAGCTCTACAAAAGCTCTCGCCTGCTCATCTCCCCAACACCACTCCTGTGTAAGCTTGGTCAGCTTTGTCAAGGCCTTGGCAATGGCACTAAATCCTCTAACATAGCGGTGATAGAAGTTTGCCAATCCAAGGAATGCTCGCACTCTACTCACATCCGTAGGCCGAGGAATACGTGCAATAGCCTCCACCTTGGTCTGTTGGACACCAAGTCCTCCGGGGTAGATTGTGTGACCCAAATACTCAACCTGCTTGTGGAAGAACCTACACTTCCCATGATGTAGTTTGAGTCCATGAGATCTCAACCTCTCAAACACCTCCAACAATTGTCGCTCATGCTCCTCCACAGTAGTGCTATACACCAAAATGTCATCAATATAGCACCGAGCAAAATCCAGTCCAGCTAGGATCCTATCCATGACCCTCTGGAACTCAGCAGGAGCGTTCTTTAACCCAAATGGTAAGAACCTCCACTGATATAACACATCCTTGCCGTGAGGATCAATAGCCCAAAATGCTGTCTTGGACTTATCCTCCTCCCTGATCGGCAACTGATGATATCCCGCTCGAAGATCCAAAGTACTGAAGACCTTTGCATGCCCAATTGCATCAAAAATCTCCTCCGGTGTAGGCATGGCATACCGATCAGCCCTGGTCTGTCGGTTGATAGGACGGTAATCTCCACACATCCGCCTATCTGTATAGTTGCCATGCATATCTTTCTTGGTTGGCATCACTGTCGCTGATGCATACTCTCCATGTGAAATCTCCACCAAACCAGCCTCAAAAAGGTCACTACTCCGGCTCTGAATCAATGTCCTCTCCATATCACTATATCGATAAGGACGTCGGAAAATAGGTGTGTTGCTAGTCAGCTCAATCCGTATACCAGGTCCCTCCAGAGCACCCAAATCCTTCATACTAAAGGCAAAACAACTCGTGTGACTCCTCAAGAACCTCCAAACCCTTCGTCTTTCCTCTCCAGTAAGCTTGGGTCCAAGATCTGGCTCCCAAGTATCCTCTGTAACTGTAGTAGGAGTGGAAGACGTACTGACTGGCTGCTACACTGGGCCCTTGGGAGCAATAGTGTCATGCTCCCGACCACTAGAGGTCCCAACCTCTGTGTGAAAAACTCCCTCCACTCTGGCTGCAAGCTCCATACGTCCTCTGGCTGCATCCCATGTGGACCAAGGGTGTAATCCAAGTAGCCCACGCTCACCTGGATGGACTCCAAGTAGACCACTCTCCCTAGTAGCTACTGGATGTGTCCCAAGAATACCATGTCCACTCGGTCCATCACCCCCAGCATGTGCTGAATCGTCTCGATCAGCACAGGGCTCACAAGTGTCCGAGTGGTGATGCCTATCAAGCGCATCCTACGCTGCTCTGCCAAACCAAGGCTCACAATCCAGGTCAAACAGTTCAGGTCCATAGCCTGACCTAACACCTGACGCCTGGATGCCTCTGACACTGCTGGAACAGCGGTAATACCGGTGCAAAAACCCATCGCCCGCTCTCTCTCATTAGCTTTGGGCTCCACCAACTGCTGTAACTATGAGTCCCAAACAAGTCCAGGTCCTCCCTCTCGAAAAGCATGAGAGCCTGGGAAACTCATGAGTGTGGGAAATGCAGCTCTAGGCTATCCAACTAGGTTCACCACTGCCATAGGTGACCTATCAGCCACTACCACTGTCTGAGACTGACGTCCAGCATCCAAGATATCATCAACAAGAATGTGGTCTAGTCGCTGAATCCCATCATAACTACGCTGTAGAACCTCTCTGGGTAAGAGGTTTGTCCACCAAAGACGAAGACGATGAGCCCGTGATCTCACTCTGGCTGCATCTAACAATACAGCAGGTCCCATCCAAGAATGGGCCTGATGTGTACTCGCCACCACTCTAGTGCGAGAATCACCCAACAAAGGAACATTCTCCAAAAGGTAAGCTGGAGAAACAGACTGATGAACCTGGAGATGTCGTAGTATCCATAACATCTCCTAAAACACACCAGAACGAGGATCCTGAAGACCCAAACCGCGGCCCGCACGTGTATGTTCCTGACATGGCCATCCAGAAATCACCAAGTGAATAGGCCCATGTCTCTCTAGGTCATGCGCCCCCAGTAAGGAAATGTCTCTTGGTAAGGCCTTCTGGTAACCTCCGACTGCTAACATCGGTAATAACTCCGGATACCGATAGGCCAAGTGTGCCACATGATGTAGAGAGACTCGCCTAGCAGTCTCATCTCTCTCTACATACAAGTACCTCTGTACTCAGATACCCGCCTGTAACACCACAGCTAGTCCGGTGCTGATCCCACCAAACAACTCCAATAGGCATATCCCCTCTAGTGGATACTGCCAAGCAATGAGTGTGGTATCCAGAGGTGTCAAAGCAATCGCCTCTGGAGGCTCATCCTCACACTCATCCCCTGATGGTACGAAGGCTCCACTCCAAGCCTGCTGCACCAACTGATCTGCATGCTGTTGCAATGCCTCCTCTGAACTCCACAATGGAACATCCAAGGTGGATGGAACAATCCCACTCGTACTCCATAGCCGAGTGATCTCCTCTGGTACTAGAGTATCCTCTGCATGGGCGTTCCCCTCCAACAAGTCACCAGGCCAAGTAACTGCACCGCTGAAAGCCAAAACTGATGCTGCCATGGTCCCGGACTGTAGTGAGCCAAGACTGCCAATACTGAAATGTACTGGTAGGCGACATACCCGTCCCTCACCAGACTGCCAATCAGGTCTATAAGAGGCTGTCTCCTCCCAATAGTCAATACTGAAACCCATGGGGTATAACACTGCTCCCCCAACTAGCACATCATATGACTCAGCTATCGTCGCAATAGCCTGAGCTCTCACCACTGAGCTATCAGTCGGATGACCAGGCTGAACCTGGACAACAAGCTCTCCACGTGTGATGTACTGTGTCGAGCCACCACCAAGAGATGTCTGGATCTGAAATGGACACCTCTCCACATCGGTCTTCCGTAACTCCAGACCAACAACTGCAGCCTTCTCCAACATAAGGGGCTGCGCACCAGAGTCTAACAAGACTCTCTGTGGTGTATAGACCTTCCCTGAAGGTCCCACTAAACAAAAGATCCCCCTCTGGTTATCCAATAGGACAACACCAGGTGTAAACCGTGCTCTCTCAAAGGCCGGTCTAGCTGGCAACTCCTCCAGTCTAGCCGCTGCTGCCTGCCATAAACCACTGGTCGCTGAACGGATCCCATGCTCCTCAACCAAGTCAGCTCCACTACCAACCACCTCTGCTCTAGTAGTAGGAACCGCACCATCCCTACTCTCACACAACGTGGCAGCCAACCGGAACACTAGGGCTGGGTCAACTCCCAATGTAAACATGTCACTGGCTGAAAATAAAGGATGCCGCATAATCAGCTGAGCCGCCCCCAACATCATGCTAGACTCAGTCTGTGTAGTAGCAGGTGGTTGACTAGTAGGTACTCCATCACGTACTCCATCACCACCTACCACACCTGCACTGGGACGTCTAGGAACCATGGATGTCGTCTACAATGCCTCAGATAGCGTGAAAGACTGGGGAAGTCTGACCTGTCTCCCAACCTCTCCTCTCTATGGGTCCAACTCCACTGATGCTCCTCTAGGCTCTGGAGCACGTACTACACTCCTAGTCACTGCTACAGATGCATCCACCTGTGCTGCTCCGCACATGAAGTCCAAAGCATCTCTATCACCAGCATATGAGGTGGAAGCCTCAGCACCCGAATCTGATCTCCTCTGAGCAATAGCCATACTAGCCAATCTCTGCTCCAACTGCTCAATCCGAGTAGCCATAGTTGTGTCAGAAGTAAGGGCAGGAACTGCACCCCTACTAGGTGTAGATCCTCTACCACCACCTCTACCACCTTGTCCTCCATGAATTGGAGCTCCTCTACTACCTGCCATAGCAGCCCTACCACTCCGTAACTCTGGGTGTAGGTCAAAACACCGGTCACTAGTATGACCAAATCTATGGCAGTGCTCACATTGCCTCTGTGCTGGCTGTGATGCACCAGAGGTATCAGGTCCGCTGCCCTGAGTACACTCTCTCCTATGGTGAGGTCCACCACAAGTCCAACAAGCAACACCACCACTCACTGGCTGCTGCTGACCCGAAAATGAGGGTAAGGGTCTAACTCCACTAGGCCCTCCACTCGCTCCATAGCATCTGGGCTGTCCACCCTGTCCTCGAAAACCAACTAGGCGTGGTGTACTCTGGTGCACTCTAGAAGAAGTCACAACCGTGGATGAGGTCTCTCTACCAAATCCAGCTGTCACCACTCTCTCCTCCACCATGTTGAGCTCAATACGCTCAGCCAAACCAAAGACTACTGCCAAAGTGGGCGAAGTAGCCTGCAACAACGTAGCATCACGAACTCTACGTCGCAACTTCCTGTCCAGTATCCCATACCAAAACTGGACTGCCTGGGCCTCAGTTACTCCCTGAGTGAAACTGATCAGCCGCCTCATGCGAGTGTATGCCTCGCGTAGGCTCTCTCCAGCCTTCCGCTGGAACTCCTGCAAGCTCCTCAGCTTGTCAGTCCGCACTCCCTAGTAGTTCTGCCTCAAACATAGGAAGAACTCAACCATGGGGTTAAACCCCGGTACCACACCACCTCCTGCAGCGGTACCTCCACTCGTAGTAGCACTATCTCCAGCTAGTGCACCTCCACTAGCTCCACCAACACTACTCGAGCTAGAACTCGTAGGTACAGCCGACCTACTCCTGGCCACCGAACCTGAAGTGATGGAGACATAGTGTGGAGACCAATACTGTCTCCATAACTCAATCTCCTCCAAATGAGCTCTCCTGAACTCATGGTAGTCGTCCATTGGTGGACCCTCCAAGTGCTGAAACAACCCATTCCATGCCATGAAGGGTGTGAACAAAGTCGGGTTCCGCATCTGCTGCAGATCACACCAACTATTGAACTCCTGGATGAAGTCATCCAACTCAATGGTACCCACTGTACCAGAGTAACGCCTAGGGCCTTTGGAGGCCCCATAAATCTCGTCCATGTCCCACAACAACGGTGCGGACACACCAAGTGCACTCTCAACTAAATCAGCTCCTGTGTCGAACTCCAACTCAGAGTCAATCTCCTCCCTCACTGGGACCTGAGATACAGGCTGATATCGAGCACCACTCCGAGTAAACCCACTGCGTACTGCAAGGCTAACTCCTCTGGAATCTCCAAAGAACTCCGTCATGACCATGTAACTGCAACAGCAAACCCGAACCACCAACTGCAACCGCAAGTCGCAACTGCAAGTGCCCCACCAAGTGCCAACACCAACTAGACACCACCCACTAATGTAACTCTAACCGAGATAACTACACTAGGGGGAAGGGCAACCTGTAACCTGCCATCATAACACGCACTCTCACGGTCTGCAGGTCATCACTTCCTGCCTCACCGGAGAGAAACAAAGGTCGTCTGACTGGTCATTACTCCAGCCTCACCACCGAGAGCACACCAGAGCACCAACGCTCAAAAGTCAAGGCACCTCACACAAACATGGTGCACAAACAGGAAGCAGAGAATGGAGGGGATCCAATCACAAGAAATCTAAACAAAAACCCTTCATCTCATAACACAACACGGGACTGACTCTGCCACCATTTAGCATTTGACATAAGAGTAGTTCGTATCTAAGTCCTAAGCTACCAGGATCACCAAGAATGGAATCAAACTGCCTCTCCTAGCCAAAGCTACATGTGTATAGTTAACAGTGGCACAATCACTATGACAACAAGTGAGGATGGACCAGTTGGCTAGGACACCAATCTAGAAACAAGAGATCTAGAGGTCAAACCCTGTTGCGCACAATCTAGCAAGAAAGGCAGATTTTGCCAACCAATGACCAAGATCTACACTAAACTAGCTAGCCTCACGCCAGCAAGCTGGCCCTTCTAGGCCTTCGTAGCCTCTCATAGCCCATAGCCCTATGCCTCGAAGCCTCGAAGCCTCGAAACACCGAAATTCAGCCAAATGAGGCCTTTCTTGTTGCCACTTCGAACCTCCTCCAAAATTGGCGAAACTTCTCCAAATCTGTGAAACTCCTCCAAACTAGCGAAACTTCTCCAAATCTGGCCAAACAGCGAAACTCCTCCAATTCTGGCCCAAAAATCTGACGTAAACCCTAAATATGGATGTCCGCCAAATCCCCTGCTAACTTTCCACTCGAGCCAAATTGACAAAACGGGTTTTTCCAAATCACAATTTCATGAGAAGAGCTTTCCAACTCCACCTTCAATTTCACTTTCTGAGCCCAACTCGCAGCAAATTGGTCCTGCCTTCACCTCCTGAGCTCAAAATCACAACACTGCTCGAAAATTGCTCCTTCTTTGCTCGAAATTTGGCCAGCGCTTCCGCACACCGTCCGCCTAACTGCCAATTTTGCATCAACTACACGAGCTTCTGCACACTAGGGAAACACAGAACCTGAATCGAGCTACCACGATCCACCGAGCTTGGAGATACCACCAACACTCAACGTTCTTGCACCCGATTTCCCCCTGACTTCACTTCTCTGATGTAATCAGATTGCTTAACACTCTCAACTCAACTCAACTCAGATCAGTACTTGATCTGTCACTCTATAAACTGTCAACAACTGGGCATTGATTACAGTCAAGCCACACCCACTCAAGCATAGAGAATCTAGGTGACGCTCGCCGGCCTCTGTCCACCATAGCCAAGAACTCGAAGGCTCAACATCAGAGAAGTGAGCTCTCTGGAGCTCACTTCGAAACTATACCCCCCGGACTCGAGCTAGCCCTGAAACCCTAACGGTCCCGCTGACGGCACACTCGACGGTGCAAATGGTGCAAAGTGACGGTGGGCCCCACCGTGAAGTCAATACCCCGAACATGAAATCTAACCATCGGAAAGTAGTCCCTGAGAAACTGCAAGAATAACTCTAACTACCATCACTGGAACTCCAGTGTCCGAGCATCTAGATGCGGAACTACAAATGGTGTGACAAACTCAACTTTTGCTAACATGGTGAAAGGGAGCAGAATGGCATGCCTGAGATCATCCTCAGACCACCAGCTCCTAAATTGTAGAGCAAAGGTCATCAATAGCAAGAAATTAGGCTGTTTGTTATGGAATTGGGAATTGAGTCATTGGTTCAAGAAATTAGAAGAGACTAAAGATCCTGATTGGTAATTTGTGAGAAAATCCATTTGCATGGACTGAGGACCACTAGAGAGATATCCTCAGCCTAGAGAATTATCCAATATAAATGATGACCTTGGAGACCTAGTGGCATTGATCAGACAAGGGCTTGGAAAACATATTGAAGGCCTCCTTCAACAAAGGGGGAGGAGGGGCAGAAAGTTACAAGGACCCCACTCAAAGTGCTATTGTTGAGGTGGTCATGAAGTTATTTAAGTCAACATTAATGACCTACCTCAACAACAACAAAACAATCTTCTTTGAGTTCATGTACTATGGACAATCTGTGAATTGGGTACACATTTTTTACACCTTCACCCAAAGCATGTGCAAAGACATGAATGAGGATGGTAGGGTGTCACATTTGTCCCTATTTATGCTACATTTCTATATAGGAATGGACTTCTCACCAAGGAAAAGGAAGAAATTCTTGAGCCACCTCCATTCAAAGGGATATTTCACATCACAACCAAAGGAGAGGTGATGTACCAAAAGTATAAAGTGGCTAATGAAGAATATGCTCACTCAAGTAAATTTGTGCCTATAAAAGAATAAAGGAACAACCTTGACTATAACAAGAAGTAGAAGAGAGACACTTGCTAGGTCAAAGGTGAAGGTAAAGAATTCCTCAAGTGGTGGATGAGTCTTCAAAAGATGGACCTAAAGACATTGCAAGTGAAGGAGAATAAGAAAGGATTAACTCCCTCATACTTGTTGGATCATCTTCATAAGAGGAGTAAGATGATGAGAAATATGAAGATGTCCAATCTGCCCCATTGGAAGAAGAGCAAATGGTAAAGGAAAAGAAGTTGGTTGGAGGAGAGGAGGATCAAGAAGATCCCCACCTTGAAGAAGAATTCCACCAAGATGGTACCAATGATCAAGTAGTGGGCCCTTTGGGTACAAAGGGCAATGAAGAAGGAGTAGGCAAAGCCAAAGGTCCAACCATCAAGGCCAAAGGACAACACTAGGCCAAAGGTGAGATCAAGGCCAAGGGAGAAGAGGAGAACAAATACAAAGAGCCAAAGCAACCCAAAGGATAGAGAGAAGACAAGGTTGATATTGAAGGCAAAGGAGGAGATAGAGAAGACACACGACCTATACAAGGAGAAAGCAAAGGATTTGAATGAGCTTATAAAAGAGAATTTTAAGGTGAAGAGACAAAGCACTATACTTCTTATAGAACACACCAAGGACAAGGAAAACAAATTAAAAGTCATAGGGAGAATTGAGAGCTCTTTGCCACAAAGCCAAAGGTAAGCAACAAGTATATAAGGAGTGATTGACAGCAAGGGATGAGGAAGTGTAGAGTGTCCAAATGGAGTTGGAGAAAGCCAAGTTTTGTTTGGTGACTATAGATGTACAATTTAGCAAGTATTATAGAAAAGTGGCTATCCAATTGGAAAGAATGTCTATGGAGCTCAAGGAGGAGAAGGAAGTAGACTGCCTCCGAATGAGAGAAGAGTTGATGGCCAAAGCCCAAGCATTTCACATTGGCTTAAAAGAGGAGAGAAAGAAGATGCTCCAATGGATGGAGGAGATGAGCAACCACCTGGTGGGCCTTGCAGAGAACGCAGGACAAGTAAGGCTGCATTGAACCAAACTCCCAAGATGAAGCTGCAGATTGAGACTTCAGAGGCAAAGGTCTATTTGAGCAAGCAAGTTGATCAGCTGGTGATTTGATTGAAGGAGCATATTGACACAAAGCTCATGGAATTGACAGATACATTACTTCTCCAACCTGCAGATTATAAGGGAAGATAAATATATTGATTAAGATCTATAGAGGAAAAGGTAGTTCTTTGTTGCTGGGTAGCCAAAGATCTTCATAGTCAACGACCTTCAGGTGGTAGGTCAATTGTAGCCAAACGCTTAGAGAGATAAAAATATTATAAGTGTAAAACACCTTTGGTGTGGGACAGTCCTTTTACGAGGAGGACCATCAGAGTAGAAACCCATTTGTAGTGGTAGGAAACCTTTTGTAGCTGAAGACCTTCGGGGTTGTAAGTCCAAAGTTGGGTAAATTTGCAATTTGTAAATAAGAAAGATCTGACACCTTCCTTCACACATGGAAAGTAATTAATTAAGCCACATTAGGATAAGATAAATTTGAAAGTTAGGATTAGCAGTGCATATTGTAGATGCAAACTAATATTTTTGGGAGACTCTAACTATTAGATCACTTTGGGTTGGAGCCAAAGAAAGTACTTAAGAATTAAGCCCAAATTAAATCAAATTCAGTTTTGGTAACTGAAGAAATTAGCAAAAGGACCTTCTAAACTCTCTAATGATTTTTGTCTACACATTGAGTATTGATTGGATGATTTCATTGAGTAATGGTGAGGAAACTCAAAGTAGGTAGGAATGCAAGTGCTTGAGTGTAGGAGTACATTTTTACTTGTATGAGGTGTTTGGGTGTTTGGTCCCTGGGGTTCCAAAGAAGCAAGGCAATGCGTGGAAGGGTTCTATGTAACTAGAGCTTTGAAAATACCACAAAAACTAAAAGCAAGTTAGTCTAAAAACACAAAGACTCATTTGGAGTCATGCCTTCCAATGTCATGTTGTTGCATAGCTCATGAAAAGAAAACTAGTGTGGTTTATCTCCATAAAGATGGAGTAGGTTGTATGATAGATCTCACAGTTGAGCTATTGCCATGTGAGCAATCTATGTATATGTATATGATTGGCCATATGGATTATGGTTTTATCCTCTTTGAAAACTCTTGTGAAAGCTTGTTAGGGCAACTATAGTAGTTAGATTTTGTGTTGCTTCATACTATTGGAAAGCTTGACTTGCAGGCTTTTCATTTAGTTCTTGATCATTCAAAAAGAAAATGATTTAAATACCTACAAGAAACACAAGAAAATGTATTGTCATATGAGTTACAAAAAGCTTTCCCCATTCAAGAGGCATAGAATTTCTCCACTTAGAGTACTAATTGGTTTGAAGGTTGGAGTACAGCTTGGAAGAAACTTGGAGTATAGATTGAAATCAGATTGAGTACAAGGCAAGAGGCTATGAAGCTGATTTCCACCAAAAGCATAGAGTGTTATTGAATTCTTGTGGTTGGATTCTCTCCATGCTTGCATGCTTGTTTGTATGCACAATTGGCTTGGATTGGTGTGCATACAATACGCTTAGGTTCTTTTCTTCTAGGAGTGCTACATATTTCTCTTTGGTAATACTTGAAGTGATGACCAGTAGACTAGGAGTGCATGTTATGGTTATAGGTTAGGTTGTTTGTTACTCTCTACCTAGTAGAAGGAATCTTAGGAACAAGAGTGGAGGGTTCTACTAGTTGCATACCATACTCGCTCAAACTAGTAGGGATAGATTTACATACAACCTCTGAATTATAACTTCTACAACTAGGCACTCTATGTGTTCCTAAAGAGACAACGGTAAAGTACAACATCGGGAAGTGCACAACCTTTGATGTGGTAGCCTTTTGCATGAAGTGACCCTTTGGTTGAAATCAACCATCACCTTTTAGGATCAACTTGTAATAAATTTGTGGTGATATTTTTCCCTTTTTTGTAGTGTATAAGTGGTGATACTCGACTCTTTTGGGAGTAGTTCTACCCAAGAGATTAAATAAGAAATAATAAAGAACAATCAAATGTGACACTTCTCTTGCATTGTAGCCAATTTTGCTTGTATCCTTGAAGGAGTGCCATATTCTTATCATTTTCACTATTAGTATGTTGACAATGGGTTATCATATAGATCCATATACTGTAACAAATTTCCAATGGAATAGTGAGGTCCAAAGCACCATTCCTATAAAAAGATCTAGAAGAAGACAAAGACATAGATAAGTTTGGTAGAAAGATATTTCATACTATGAAAGGTCAAGTTTAGAGTGGACTTATGAAGATACTCATATCTTCTTTTGAAAATATAGAGCAAAGGTTATAGTTAAGAATATCAAAATACCTGAAGTACCAAGGCAAGTAGTTCTAGATTATTTTGTACTTGCCCAAGTAAAAAATGCAGATGGTGATATAGTTTTTGTTGTATGTGACTATGTGTTTTACTTGAGAGTCATAATTTATTTTTACCCTCAATTTTTTTAGGCATCTTGATTTTATTACTTGAGACTTTTGAAAAGATGTACATATAATATAAATTTTATTTCTTTAAAATATTTTCAATTCCAATAAAATCCATTATTCATTTAAAAATGTGTTTTTAATAGAAAATTAACTATTTTTTACTCAAATTAAATATAATATAATATGTATTAAATAAAATTCTCTAATATTTTATTCTACATTCTAGAATCTCATTCCAAATATCTAATAGTCCAAAAAAGGGTAAATTCATAAATCTATTTGTTTAACTTTTGTTCTTGAAATGTTCCAAAAGTTTGGAATAGTACAGAATTAATTCTTGTTGAAACCTATTAATTTACACACGGGAACACCTTCGGTCATGTAACAAGCCTTATCTCGTTAAGTCATTAACTAGTTGAATAACCTACAATATGTTCCAGTTCGATGTATAACATAATCTTGATGGTCAATGCATCGTTCTCAGATTTTAATAGCTGATTATATAATAGACGCTGATCGTAGTCCGGCATTTGAGATAGATTTCGTTTAAATTCTCTTTTAAATATGAAATTTTGAACAGTTTTATAATGGAAATTCATTGTTCTTTATTAACTATTCTTATTGATCCTTGAGTCCATATAGAATTTATAAAAAGAACTTTCCCATATTTTTGACCGTAGATTTATTTTTCTCAAGTTCATTCATTAATGCAATACTAAGGTACTCATCAATCTTCAATATTCAAAGTATGACTTAACACGACCGGTGACTAGGCTGTGCCTTTTGTTCTTGCTTATGGCCATTCACAAAATAAAGTGACTTAACAGCACCTGGTTTTGTAAATTGACTTTGGCTGTGCATTTTTTTTATCTTACTTATGATCATGTCACATAAAACTGTTTTAATACCAACAAACTCAATGCCAAAAATGTTCCGCAGAAAGGACCTCTTGTATCTTTGGCCCTAGCTTAGTCTTTTAAATTTTGGGATTAGCCCCATGTTTAATGAAAAGCCCTTCAAATGAATACCATCTAGATTAAGCAACTACTAAGCAACGATTTTACCAACTTCGCTTCAAATGCACCACTATCGTTATCTCGTAATACGGAGAAGACGAGCTTGGATATAGCTCTAGAAACTACTCCTGCGTATTTGGTACCTTCTGCGTCTATTGTCACTGAAGCCAATATGGATGCCACCCTTTCAAGATACCGAGAGCTCTTCCTACCATCCACAAGTTGCGGCAATCCCTCTAATGCTCCAGGGCTTTCTAGAATCTGCCTTCGAGTACCCTTGATCACCATTAAACGTTGCAAGGCTAACACTACTATCTCTTGAACGTCATGTGGGATACTCTCATCATCTTGGAAAACAAGTCCTAGCACTTGGAAATAGCGCCAGAAACATCCCCTAGTTTTATCGCACCTTCACTTTCAATAGCCAAGAGATATATTGTCTCACAAAACTCGTATAGGTACTTACCAACCTTACGGACATCAATTAATTTCACTAATCCCTCGAGAGTGCCCGGATTCTCCATAATCTGGATCCGATAAGCCTCCAACACGGCTAATCGCCCTAAAGTTCCCATTCGTGCCTCTTGTAATTGTACACTACCGTCAGCTTTGAGAATCAATGACAACAGCTCCCAGATGCCACGACCGATTTCTCCTATTTTCTCCTTTCCTTCGGTTTCAACTATCACATTCACGAGTGTGCCTGCCAAACATTTGAGATACTCGGAGCTCTTCTCCGCATCCAAGAGGCTCATTAGTCCTTCAACAGCGCCAGGGTATTCCACAATCTGCCTTCTATTCGACGCATGTCTCATTGTCAAATGGTGCAAGGTTACCATCAATGGCTCTTGTAAAGCCGTATCCCCGCTATTGTTCTGGATCAGTGACAGTAGCTTCGGGACGGCCCCATAGATTTCTCCTATTTTCTCCGCTCCTTTGGTTTCAACTGTCACATTCACGAGTGTGTGTGCCAAATATCTTAGGAACTCGGACCTCTTCTCCGCATCCAAGAGGCTCATTAGTCTTTCAACAGCGCCAGGGTATTCCACAATCTGCCTTCTATTCGACGCATGTTTCATTGTCAAATGGTGCAAGGTTACCATCAATGGCTCTTGTAAAGCCATATCCCCGCTATTGTTCTGGATCAATGACAGCAGCTTCGGGACGGCCCCAGAGATTTCTCCTATTTTCTCCGCTCCTTCGGTTTCCACTGTCACATTCACGAGTGTGCGTGCCAAATATCTGAGGAACTCGGAGCTCTTCTCCGCATCCAAGAGGCTCATTAATCCTTCAGCAGCGCCAGGGTATTCCACAATCTGCCTTCTATTCGACGCATGTTTCCTTGTCAATTGGTGCAAGGTTACCATCAATGGCTCTTGTAAAGCCATATCCCCGCTATTGTTCTGGATCAATGACAGCAGCTTCGGGACGGCCCCAGAGATTTCTCCTTTTTCTCCGCTCCTTCGGTTTCAACTGTCACATTCACGAGTGTGCGTGCCAAATATCTGAGGAACTCGGAGCTCTTCTCCGCATCCAAGAGGCTCATTAATCCTTCAACAGCGCCAGGGTATTCCACAATCTGCCTTCTATTCGACGCATGTTTCCTTGTCAATTGGTGCAAGGTTACCATCAATAGCTCTTGTAAAGCAATATCCCCATGGTTATCCTTGTGGATCAATGACAGCAGCTCCGGAACGGCCCCAGGGATTTCTCCTATTCTCCCCGCTCCTGCGGTATTGTTAGTCACATTTGCTAGTGTAGCTGCCAAACCGAGATAAACTCGGGAGTTCTTCTCACCATCCAGAGGTTCAGCAGTCCTTCGACAGCGCCAGGGTGTTCCAGAAACTGCTTCTGAATCGACTTATTTGTTGATATCATATTGGCCAACGCTCCCGTCAAACTCTGTTGTAAAGCAAAATTCCGATGGTCCTTCAAGAGCAGTGATATCAGCTTCGGGATGGCCCCCGGGACTTCTCCAATTTTTTTTCTTCCTCTGACGTCGGAACTCAAAGAACCCAAAGTGTCTATTATGTAAACCGAGAATTCCTCACGATCAAGCCAGTAGGAATTCACCAGTGCCTCAATGAAACCGGGGCATGCTCGAATCTCTTGTCCAGGACCGGGGAAACACGCTAGCCTAGAAAGACAACGCAAATGAATGGCCCTGATCTACGGTGGTTGGCTTATATCTCCGTGCAACGAATTCATCAAACTCCGTATCGACCCTCCACTGCTGACCTCAACTCTGTGTAGAGAAGGTTCTTCAATACGGACGCTATGGCGGGCCCAAACTAACTGAAAGAGGACAGCAAAGGTACAAAACAATCATCTTGGAGTTCACCGTTGCAAACGATCTTCATCATTACCTGCGCAATGCGGAATGCACTCACTTATCCTCATTATGAGCAAAACTAGACAAGATCAATTATTGTGGTGATTACAGTAACTCAATTATAGACAAACTCAAAACAGAATGAGAAGTTGCAAAGTATCTCGTTGAAGTCTTCAACTTTCAACTCTATGCGTGCGAAATATGTCCACTCAATTGATCACTAAAACAAAATGAATTAAACTTCATGAAATCAAATACCGTCTGAGGTTGTTCATTTGCAGAAGTGTTTGACATAGGCTAATAGCAGTTCTGTTCATTGTAAGGCGTTTGTGAGGAATTTTCACAAGAGTAGGGAAGGGATAATGAGTTAGTATCTCCCAATGAGTGTAGACAAAAAGCTACTTAACACAAATAACGCTAGACTTGATTAACTTAGCCAAATAAGAAAATAACTAGCATTTTCATGCCCAGAATAGTTCTAGGAGTACTTCGTAAGTGCCTTTTATGTCCATCTACGCTTTGGGTCTCATGCATTTACTAGGTGAAAATAAACATTGGCACATGTTTTCACTACTTCGTCAATTTGAAATTGCTATATCGTTGAAGAAATATCCATCCCGTACCTGCTTCGCACAACAAATCAATTTGTTCAAGTCCACGTGGACCACGCTCTCTCTCTTTGACGGTTGGTTGCTCTCCTCCTCACTCTCTGAGCTTTGATGCTTTTGTTTTCCTCCCCCGAGAGCTGCTCACACATCACAATAGCAAGAGGTCCTAGTGCAACCCGTAGTTCCTTGAAAAGATTGAAGTCTGGATCTTGAATGTCCAGGTGTTTGGCGGCTCTCTCTGCATACCGCCTCCTTAAATAAAGGATGCACAGTCCCAGAACTTCCTTGCTGGTACTGCGGTGTTCATCTGTTATGGTTTGTACAGAATATGCTCTATCGCGACAGGTGCCCAGTAATGAATCCATCACCGCCATGACATTCTTTCTTGTTTCATTGTGCTTGTTAGTAAACTTGCGTTGTAAATCATGAAACCCTAGAGTTTCGTATTCACAGAGACTCTCCGCGTATGGGTCCGAGGAACTAATAGCAAGTTCGGGACCAAAGGATGCAATCGAATTGGCGTCCGGTCGCAGCATCGTTCCATTTTCTCTCAGTTCGTTTAGGTGATCGTGGAATGGCGTTGGATATTCTCCTTCCTGTACTTTAGTGTACAACTTGACTGGGGATGGTTTTCCCTTCACAGTTTGCGATCAAGATTAGCAGACGTCGAGAATTCTCTGATAGATGTTGGTACGTCATCAGCAATGATTCCCAATATTTCTTTCGTAAGCAGAATCCAACACCGGAGTCAAACTGGGACTTGTGTCTGTGCCCTTCATTTTCCCCTCTACAGTGGTCGAGTAGCTGCTTGCCACCTCCTTCCACTCCTTGTAAATAGTGTTCTTCGTCTTTGTTATTCTCCACCCCGCCATTGCCAGAGCCAATGGATTGCACTCTGCTCGTTTTAACAAGCGCGCTGCAATACCCTGCAGATTTTCTAGGACGAAATTAGATTTCCCTCTTGTGTCACGTAATATGAAAAACTGGATACTCCTGTACTCATGCAAGATATTATTCCTTATATCATGTCGTCGGCCATGCATTTCTGTTTAAGTTACAGATAACTTCATCGAGTGATCATGCAAAATATTGAGCAGTCTATAAAGTTCAGCTTTGAACTACCCTAGCTGAAAAGGAAAGGCGATGTATAATAGTGACTCTGTGTGGAATAGCTTCTCATGATCCAACAGTATTCAGGACTCAAAAATGATGTTTTGGAAAAACGTTTTCCCGATTCATCCATTGCAATTGATTATGAGGAGTCGCATAGAGATGGTAGGGCAAACCTTCAAGTCCGATGGTAGTTCGTGGTCTGCAAGTCCTGCATGTGCAGCCAGGATCTGCTTTGCCTTCTTCAAACTGACTGGGGGAACTTCTATGGCAGTAGAATCTTTCCATATGGTGGAACTTCTAGAGGGGATTAAAAATTTCACTTGATCGTGTATATCAAACGCAAGGTCAGCAACGAAAGATTTGACGAAACGCTGTTCCCAGACGTCATCCAAGATTACCAAAGTCTTTTGCTTTGCGAGTAAAGATCGTATTTCTTGTTTGATGAGAACACTTTGATCTGAACCGTGGTTTTTATTGGAACTTGCGGTTGGACCAAGGGTTTGGAGAAGTTCCAACCGCTTGGATGCCATATCCGCTTCACGCCCACATTCCAGGAGAACAATGATGAGCTTTCTGGACTCATCAACGAGAAAATCGCGGCTGGATCTGGTTGCACCTTTGTTCCTCCATTGCAGTTCATGAGGACTACGTAAGTAGTGATATCTTATGTATCTGGCTAGAGCAGACTTTCCACTTCCAGGATTGCCATGCAACAACACTACATCTTCCTCTTCCAACGCTTTTCGAATGCTTGCCTCTATGTCCGGAATTGGACATACGTGCCCAGGCTTCTTCTAGAATGGGGCCTCTTTCGGGTTTCTTCCTCTATTGCAGTAACCTGAAACATTGCCCGATAGAGATAGGTTGATTAAATTAGTTGTGATACGTGATGGACGTAATATGGAAGAAGACAACTTAGAATTGTTCTAGTATATCAAGCCAAACTTGAAGAGAAACATATTTTGACAGACAAGGTTAAAACCTGTGCAGCAACAAACTTTAAACATACCTGCTGAACAAAGGCAACCAAACGTAAGTAACTGTTGGATTTCCGGGTTTCAGGTTGGCACAATGTGAAGTGATCCGCATCCACCACCGTGAATCCACCACTGTGATACCTTGCGGATGCTTCCGGCACAACCATACCATAAAAACCATCCTGTACATACGCGTCGACAAAGTCAAGGCCTATGAATTTTAACGTGTCACCTATAGAAATACTGACCTGCCCTTGATAATTGAATAATATTTGGACGCGTGGAGCTCAGCGATGTTAAGAGGAAATCGGAGAAAGTTTATCAAGATCTGAGTTGTTGATACACTTCGTTCCAACTACAGATGGAGCTCTCGGTTGACTCAAGACCATTCACAGCTTGCAAATAATTTAAGTTAGATTTGAATTTTTTGGCATCAAAATGGGGTTATGAGCCATCCAAGGATTCCGAAGACGATAGGAGGGTACTTACGTTGCTATCAACCCTTATTACCTGGGAACAACTCCCTGTAGAAGCTCTTGTCAGGATGAACTGTAACCACGACGGTCTTTGATTTCCCCATGCCAAGCATGTTTCCTTGGTTTCTCCAACTGCACCAACAACCCATTTGTATTGTTGTCGTAAATCCTCCAGGTTTGCTCCAGGTTTGCGTCTAGTCTTGCAGCGTCTGGGCCCAGTACGTTTACGAACTCTATCAAAGGACTAGGATTTTTCATGGTTTATCCATCATGTCCTGGCATACCCCGATGTGGAGTTCCATAGAAGGATAAACCTTTGATTCTTCTTAACAAACAGTTCATCTTGACACTTTCTTGTGCCAACCTTGACCTACTTTTCTGATCGACATGTAGACATAACTGCTTGATCAAAAGCCCCCCGACACTGTGACCAACAAATATCATCGGGCAAGCATCCGATTGTCCCACTTTTGCATGATCTACTCGATCTCGGGCCAAAATTTCCGCCGCATTATGAAGATCAAATCTACCACTATCTTTTGTGGTTATGATAGAAGAATCATATCTTATAGCTAAAATCCTCGCCCATGGAAATTGGCCAGGAAGCCAGGTCTTCAGCCAAATTTCCTGTGATGCCAAATCTCCCGACTTCCAAGTTGATAACTGGATCTCAGCTTCTAGACTGTCAAATTGAAGTCCATGGAGAAACAAAATTTCCAATTTGATTCCCTCCTTATCAGGACTGTATAGTTCGTATACCATGTCGCTCACCTGAACATCGTACAAACTGGTTAGATGATCCCCAAATCCGATAAAAAAATCCGAACGAATACAAATTCCTTCGGTGAGCTTTTAGAATGGCTCTCAGATTGCCATATTGAGGCAAATCTTCATACAGGTAACCAGAGCAAGGCTGATGAAATGCAATTCATCTTATAAATAAACAAGTAACTGAACTAAATTAAAGGGTTGTCCTCAACAGCTCCAAATTGACGATATCATTTTTGAACGTGGCGGCGACAAGTTCACCACGACTAGTCTATTAAAACAGAAGCAAGGTCGGCGGTAGCATGTTCACCTGATGACCTAGAGCTAAACGATAACCAGATGTACTTATAGAATGAGAGATCATTCCAGAACAGTCAATCGATCCAGATGAGATCTTGACATGGACACCGTAAAAGCATTAGATCCAATCGTAACTTGATTCGTAGCTTGTCCTGATTAGTTGCTACCAAGACCTTTAATTTCTGTCAGGGTCAAATGCAGAAGAGACATTCATTACCTTAGCTCCTGTGGTCGTCATGTTCTCCGATATCAGGCTCAGTTCTATGGAGAATCAAGCAGTAAGCTTACACCAGAGAAATCAAGGAAACTTGGTATTCTCTTGGTTCCCAACAATACAACCGATACAATCTGAACCAATGAAACTCGAAATGATTGTTCAAGATACTCAGTAGCTCATGGGACGAGAACGCTTCTAGTCCGAGTGCTTCGGACGAGCAGTGGCATACGGTACGCTAGTTGTGAGCGAGACAAAACTTCTCCTCGTCGCTTTAAAGAGTGAGGCCAGATTTTCCTCCGCTCGCATTGTTGAGATGCCACCCCGCGATTCTCTACCTGCACACACAACAACGTGTGAACTTCCTTTTGGGATGCACCGAATAACTTATGGAGGTACGCCAGTTACGTCGTATCTTATTGTGTTTTTCTATTAATTTATGTGAAATAATAGATTTAACTTTTTAATTTAAGAAAATAAACTTTATTTTGTTTTAGATAAATTTTCTATTATTAATAGATATCACCAGTATATATAGATATTATTTTTTGGAAAAAGTATTATAAAAATAATTAAAAAAATTTATGAAATTTTTTTTTAATTAATCATAAATTTTTGTGATAAATAATACATTTAAAATATATAAAAAATTAATATCATGTATGGTCAAATAACTTTAATTTTATAATATTAATTTGAATATAAATTTGATAAATTATTAACACTTTTTATTTTTATCATTATAATTTTATTTGAAATTTTTTCTTTTAATCATAATAATAATTATAATATTATTATTAAATTCAAATTTAAGATAATTTTATAATAAAATTATTTTTTAAACGTTATAGAGTAATCTTGTAGTATGTGCCAAAGAGTAGAACCTCTTCTCTTTCAAAGAAATTCTTTTATTTTATGAAAATTTAATTTTTATTCCAATTTAAAATGATCTACAATTTATATACTTTCAAAAAACACATGATTTACCAATAATAGGTTATAAGAATATAAATAAAACCTTGGATACACACTAACACTAACTACAATGGCATAACATGAAGAGATGTTCAAGAGTATGTACAATCTAACATGAAGAGATGTTCAAGAGTTTGTACAATCTAGTGAGAATTGCAAATATAACAAAGTTAACAACCAGATATGGAATGTACTCTTTCAACCAATCTCCATTGTATTTGTTTGATAAAATAACATGAGTTTAGATCTCATTACATCCGTGGCCAAGACAAAGTAAGGTCACATAATAATCATGATGTTTGTATATAATCTTAATAAGCAAATCTATTTGGCATCAACCTTTTGGACCTTGGATGCTCCATCATTGGCTTAGATCTACTTTGATAATATCTTCAAGCATCATGGGATACTTCATGTACTCATCTTTGAGTGTGATTTGGGATACATTGAAAAATTTTGGCAAACACTCTCCCAAATACTCGGTACTAAGCTTACTTTGTCCATGACCTATCGTCCTAAAACTAATGGACAAACCAAACATGCAAATTGCACCTTGGAGTATATACTTCATGCCTTCATCAATATTCACCATATCAATTAGGATGAAAAATCGTGTAGTTGTCGAGTTTATATATAAAAATTCCAAACAAACAAGCATTGGATTCTCTCATTTCTTCTTTATTTTAGCCAAGATCCACTTGTTCGAGATTTTCTTCTTACTCTTTTTCCATCTCATGTACCTCATACTTCCACTTTCTTGACCACCATATCCCAATCCCTCCAACAAGCTGAATCTCATGTACTTGTTGGTCAATATCATCAAAAATAATATGTAGACCACTATCGTTATAATCTCAACTTTCAACTCAATGGTAAGGTCATCCTCTCGTTTAGTCTTGATCTACCTCTACCACTTGATACCCAAGTTCATAAACTTGCTCCTAATTAAATTGGGCTCTTTAATGTTACCCAAATTATTTCTTGCGTTGCTTATTGACTTGACTTGACTTGCTTTGCCTTGCCTTATCATATGTGTATCCACTCTATCTTTCATGTTTTCAAGTTGAAATACTTTGTTCCTAATCTATCTTCTTTTTCCTCTAATGTCCAATCTCCTCCTCCTCCTCCTCCTACTCCTTCTCATCCTCCTCTCGTCCCTATCAATGATCATGAAGAGTATGAAGTTGATCACATCCTTATGCATTGCCACATTCAATGAAGCCATCAATAACATACAAAGCACAAAGTCCTCTAGAAAGGGTCCCCTTCATGATACCACTTGGGAGCCTCTTTCTCATCTCCATAATACACAAATGACCATCTAGGAGTTTGAAGCTTCAATGGTGACGAGGATATCACCAACTAGTGATAGGAAAATATATAATAATATGGAGTTTTCAAACGAGTTAGTCAAGGTTAACAAAATAGCAAATAGACCAAATTAGCCTCAAATATTCTAAAGGTTTCTAGGAAGTTACAAGGTATCTTCCAAGTATTGGGTAATGTGCATGCCATGTGGTGACTTTGAGGAGGAAGCTTCTTGGGAAGCTTTCAACTAGCTTAGCTTGCATGCCAAGTAGATAATTTCTAGAAGGAAATTTCTTGAGAAGTTTTCAGATTAACTTGGCCTGCATTCCAAGAATGTGATTTTTGGAAGCTTCTTGAGAAGCTTCTCAAGAGCCTTATATACTACCTATAAATACCAAAGCCCAAACTCATGCTAAACATTTAGAGTTTTCACTCATTCAAGAGTTCCATTGTGATCTCCCTCTCTGATCTTCCATTCTCTTGTTTATCAAGAATCAGACAAGAGTTAGAGCAACCTTCACACACCTAACATATCGCTTTAGAATTCATACATTACATAGAAGGTATGTGGTTCAAGTTTATGTGAGGTTACTTCCATGAAAGCTTCAAAGTAAAAAAATTACTCAATCAAGCTCACCACTATCTCTTTCATGCAAGTCCAACCCTCCAACAATCTTTCTATCCATTCTTACTCTCCACTTATGAGTAAGCTATCTCTCAAATCTAGCATAACCCCTAGGCTTAAGAGTAAAGCCTAATAAACTCCCCCTTGACTCTTGTCTTGGGGTTAGTAACCTTGCAACAATTTATTACTTAGTGGGAAGTTCTAAATAGACAACCAATCACTTGATCCCTCCTTTAAACTAGGATAAACTAGAACTTATAACCGTAGCCCATATAGGGATAGAGTAACCAGAACAGCCAAGGTCAACCTACTCATGCTCTACTTGCACAACTTGTAGGGTAGCACGATGCCTAGAGAAATTTTTTAAAGGTATGACTTTGGTAAAGGCATTAGCAAGGTTGAGCTTACCATCTATCTTGACTAGATCAAACATTTTCTCAAACACAACTTGCCTAAGAAAGTGATATCTGATGTCTATATGCTTAACCCTGCTATCCATCACCTGATTTTCAGCTAGATGTGAAGCACTTTGACTGTCACAATGAAGCATTACATTACCATGCATTAGCTCCATCTCAGCAACAAGTCTATCCAACCTGATTGCCTCCTTTGTTGCTTCCACTGCTACCACATACTCAGCTTCTGTAGTAGACCTCCAACTAATGCACCCATCACCAAGTGTGAATACATACCATGTTGTTGACCTCCACTTGTCCAGATCTTGTCCACAGTTAGCATCTATATGGCCATCTAGTGAGGCGGCATTCATTGATCTTCTATCAAATAAGAACCCATAGTCTAGTGTACCTCTCAAATACCTGAGAATCCACTTAACTGCTTCCCAACGTGTCTTTCCTAGATTTGACATATACCTGCACACCTTATCCACTAGGGCAAGATCAGGTATAGTGCAAGTCATCAAGTACAAAGACTCCCAACAGCCTTCTCATAAGGAATGTTAGCCATCAAACCCTTCTCCACGGTATTTGTAGGACGACATGCCGCTGAAAGCTTTAAATGAGAAGCTAGAGGAGTACTAACTGGTTTAAAAGTCTTCATGTTCAACCTAGCAAGTACCCTCCTAACATACTTACCCTACATCAACCACAACTGATCAGTGCCCAAGTTCCTCTTGATCTCCATGCGTAATATCAGTGTGGCTAACCCTAGATCCTTCATTCTGAACTCCAAACTCAAGAGTGCCTTGAGCTTGTTCACCTTAGATCTATCCTTTGCACCTGTCAAGATGTCATCCACATACAACATAGGAATAATAAAACCAAGGGTCTTATTACTCATTGGTTTCATGTACACACAAGGATCTGTCAAACTCCTATTGAAACCTTGAGTATGCATAAATACATCAGACCTCTTGTTCCATCGGCAAGGTGCTTGCTTCAATCCATACAAGGACTTTAGTGATTTTCATACCTTGTCCTCCTAGCATTTCTTCAGAAACCCCACAGGCTGTCATGAAGATCCTCTCATCCTAGGTGCCATAGAGAAACAATGTGACAACATCCATTTGATCTAAAGTAAGACCAAATTATGCAACAAGCATACATAATAGACGTATTGTCAAATACTTTGCAACAAGAGGAAAGACCTCATTGTAGTCCACCCCCTTCTCTTGAGTGAACCTCTTTATTGACAACCTAACCTTGTAGATCTTTGATTCCTCCTTAGGACCCTCCAACTTGTAGATCCAATCTATCACTTGTTGATCCTTAGGTAACCTAACTAGCTCCCAAGTCTTGTTACCCCTCAAGGATTCCATCTCCCTCTCCATAGAACCAAACCACTCATCCTTTTCAC
The DNA here is from genome assembly GCA_948567375.1 of Lunularia cruciata. Lineage (NCBI taxonomy): Eukaryota > Viridiplantae > Streptophyta > Marchantiopsida > Lunulariales > Lunulariaceae > Lunularia > Lunularia cruciata. Next base: position 9,422,142 of record OX419758.1, read on the forward strand.
TAGAAGAACATGCCTCCTTGTAGGATGAGGGTTCATCTTCTTCCAAGACCAAAGCATGAGCATCATCCCCAGAAGTCAAGTCATCATCCAACAACTTTGTTGAATCAATCCACATACTATATCTGTTTGGAGCTTGACTAGCATGCCTTGATGACCTCCTGGATGAACTCTCTGCTTGATCTCCATGTGTAGGTCCAATGTGAGACTGACCTAGCACATTTTGTTTCTCACCAGCAACTACTTGCTCCACTTATTCTTGCTCCTCAATAACTTGCTCTGCTATAGGAGCACCTCCTTCCTCCTCATCACTTAAGTGATCAATCTCCTCCTCAAGTAGATCCAAGGTGAGAGACTTGCCTTTGTTAGTGTAGGGAGCCTAAGCATTATCCCCCTCCTTGAATAATCTGGATTCATTAAAGGAAACATCCCTACTGACCACAACCTTACACGCTATTGGATCCCATAACGGATAAGCTTTCAGTCCACTTGCGTAGCCAAGAAAAACACATTTCTTTGACTTAGCATCCAACTTGGATCTATTCTCCTTACGTGTAATTGATTATGCATCACAACCAAATATCTTCAATCTACCATAATCAGCTGGTTGTTGATGCTTCAACTCATATGGCATCTTGAAGTTGATTGCATTGGATGGAGAAATATTTACCACATATGTTGTTGTGTTGACAGTTTCAGCCCAAAACTCATGTGGCAACTTTGATTCACTCAACATACTCCATGCATGTTACAACAATGTTTGGTTGAGCAGCTCAGCAACACCGTTCTATTGCGGAGCGTAAATTGTGGTTAAGTGCCGAGTTATCCCCTATTTGTGCAGTACGCATGAAAGACTCTCCATGAAAGGCATGAAATCTCCAAATACATAATCCCTGCCATTTTCTGATCTCAAAAACCTCACCATCTCCCCAGTTTAAGTCTCCACTTGAGTCTTCCACTTCTTGAAAGTGGCAAAGACTTCAGACTTGTGGTGCATGGAATAAATCCACACAAACCTCAAGTAATCATCAATAAATGTTACATAGGAATTTTTTCTAGAGTGTGAGGGTGTAGGGGATGGTCCCCACACATCACTATGCACATACTTGAGTATAGCCTTGGAACTACAGGTCCCCACTCCAAAAACAGATCAATTTTGTTTTCCAAAGATGCAACACTCACAAAAATTCAACTTCACTATCTTCAAGCTAGGTAGCAAGTCATTTTTTCTCAAGATAGCCAAACCCTTTGCACTCAAATGACCTAGCCATGAATGCAACACAATCAATATCCCATCCTGAGACCTAGTTACATTGGCTTCTCCACACAATGTAGTGCACTCTAATACAAATAGATTCTTACAGAAGTTACCTTGTAAGATAACCTTTTCACCAAATGTGACTCCACTACCTCATCACCAACACTCAATTGATGACCTTTGGCATGCAATACTCCAATGGAAATCTGGTTCTTCTTCATGTTAGGTATGAACCAAACATCATTGAATTTCCACATAGCTCCATCAAACATTTGAATCCTTATGGATCCAATATCCTCAATCCAACAAGGTTGATCATTCCCCATCAGAACTGAACCATAAAATGTTGAAAGTGAATAGAAGAACTCCTTGATATAGCATATATGGTACAAGCAAGCACAATCTAGAATCCACTCATCGTCCATATTAGGAGATGAGGCACAAAGGGCATACCCACAACATCAAAAATCATATTGATCATTCAATAGATCAATATCTTCCTCAGCATAAGCTATGTTTGCTAAAGAGCCTTTATCTACCTTTCCTTTACCATTAGCTTTGCATTCCTTTTCCACATGGCCTACTTTGCCACATCCCTAACAAGTCACTTGTTTCCTCTCCTTGGACTTGCCTCTAGACTAAGACTTGTACCTGGGCTTGCTTTTCCCCTTATCACCATCATTGGTTGTCCATTGAGGTCTCCAATGTTGGATAACCAAAGCATTGCCTTGAGTAGAAGATGACACTGAAGTTGCAACAAGTTTTTGTTGCAAGTCATCCGTAAGTATAGCTGTCGTCACCTCTTCATCAAAGGTAATAGTTTTTTTCTCAAGGTGCAGCAAAACTCATGAAAGTGACTAATAGGATGGTGGCAAGGAGCCCAACAAGTGCAGCGCCTTTCACTCATCACTCAAGTCCTCTCCCAAGTTTGTCAAGTCTACTATTAGGTCACAAAATGCATCCACATGGTCTCTAATGTTGGTCCTTGGTTTCATCTTGAATGTGATTAGTTTGAGATTGGGTGTACAATCTATTTGAGGATGCATTTTGATGATACTTGCTCTGAAGTGCATCAAACAAGGAGGTACAATCAGAATGCTCTCCCACTTGCTTGATCACGTGGTGCTGAAGGTGAAGCAAAACAATATTCACAGCCTGCTCTTGCATATCATCCCACTCACTTTGTCTCACATCCTCAGGTGTCTCCCTCAAGAGCTTACCCAAACCAGTTGCCTTCAATACTCCTTTCAACTGCTGTTCCCATAACAAGTAATCCATGCAGCTATCAAACTTTGCCACATCAAACTTGGGTCCACCAAGCTCCAAAGTACCCATCTTGACTTTCTTATGCTCCACAAGTACTACAAAGGCTATTGCTGCACTTAGAGACTCTTCTTGAGTCCCTAAACCTTCCACCTTAAAAATCTAATACTCAGGGGAGTGGGTCATAAGAATTGTTTTATAGAAGCTTCTTCAAATACTCAAAGTCAACATCTAATTGCACCAACTTGTAGCCCTAAAAATAAGCTTTCCAATGCACTAAACAGATTATTAATCTGAGTCTTGAGTCAAATGTCATGAACTGAATTCCAAGGGGGTTTAGAAACTTTGGATTCTATACCACATCATAGGTCTAAGACTTCTCCCCCACTGACTCTCTTTGGGTTCTACTTTTTGTTTGTCTTTGTCAGTGCAATAGCAAACATTTAATTGAAGAGGAGCTTTGCTGGTATAAATATACAAAAGCTCACTACCAGACTCACTCAAGAAATATGCATAAGGATTTGTGCAGATCTTTGGACTTTTTGACAATGAATAATTAAGTAAGTAAGCAAGTAAATTCACCATAAGAAATAAGCAAGTACATTTCCTAGCATGGTCATCATCTCCTCAAGATTTTAGCTCCTATCTTTCTTTTGTCCCAATGGGAATTCAGTAGTAATGTGATGAAAAGCCTCTTGTCTACTTCTGATCCTTCCCTCCACCAATTGGTTCTTCTTCATTATATGTCTATCTTCACTAGCTCCTGGGAGCTAGTGAAGATAGACTTAGCTTGGGGGAGCTACTGCTTCCAATGTTCAATCCTTCACATCAGTAAACTTTAGGAAGAGTTGACTTCTGAGATGCCTTGTCTATCTTTCACACTCACTCACATTGTCCTTCCAAGGCCTAGACGTCCTGCCAGCCTTTCACTTCTTGAATGTCTTTGATGTCCTCATGATGAGTAAGTTGAGTATATGGCTTCACAACAATCAGCTAGTGGTGCTACAAACCTCCTCAAGGCTTGATCTCTCTGTTACCCACAGGTTTACCTGCTCCAACGAGGTCAAACTGCAATCACAACTCAATTTGCAGTCAAAGAATTGCCTGCTACAAAGGCTTAGAGTAGAAATTTATTGTCTCCATCTCCCTCCATTGTCCATTTTGTTAATCACTCTATGCAGTTCTACTCCAACTACTAATCCACTGACTATTCAAATGGAGAGTCACCTTATCTTTAACATCAGTGGAAGAAGTTCTTGTAAACTCAACATTGCCTGATTGCATTCCATAAATGCAGATCATACAATGAACCCTGGGGGAAAAAGTAGAGAATATGAAAAAAAACATCTTTCACCTCCTGACTCCTCCAACACTTCTCCTCTGTGTGCTGGTCAGAAAACTCTAGTCAGCACATAGTGCAACAGTGCTAGGAGCAGGAGGAGCAAGGGAAGAGACTATTGTCTCAAGTTGACAAGTCAATCATCTGCTTTCCCCGTTTTATTAGCTTGTAGTGGATATCCGCATAAATTGTCAATTCATGCTTCAATCTCTTAGTAATGAAGGGCAAGAGACATGCTCATCATCAACCTAAATTATTTGTGAGAAAGGAGACAGAAGCAAAATGCTGCAGCATCTAAGGATAGATAGATGGCGTACTCCCAAACTGTCTTTTTGTGTTGCAGAACTCCAGCTTTCCATGAGTCACATTGAAAGCAAAGCAGCTTTTTGATCATTAGTCGCAGACCACTTTCCACAATCTAAGTTAGTTGAGTTGGTTGTCGCCACAGTCCAAGCAGTGGCATTCAGGAACTTGAAACCACACTCTACAGGTGGCTTTCAACCTCCAAATTCAAGTGGAGATAGCTTGGCAGCATTGAACATTGAACAGTGTCTTAGTTGGGTAGTCCTTGGCCAAATCTTTGCAGACCTTAGCATCAGAAAGGCAGCTCTAGATCTTGTCCCAGTTGCTCTGCTTTTCTACTCACCTTTGTAGCCAGTTTGAATAATCCCCAAGTCTGTACTCCTTCAATCCTCTGTTAGACAGAGTTTTGTGGTGCCTTTATTCATCACAACAAAGGCAAAGATGGTGAAAATATTGACCAGAAGAATCAAGAGAAATGTCATAGTGGGATAAATCCACAAGAAGATGACATTTTTTTGTGCACACCCCGATGAATCTAAATACTGAAACCACAAGAATGAACACTCTAAGAATAATCACTGGCCACTATATGAATTTGATGCATGTAGTACTCTTATCCCTTGTGGCCAACCATATCTCAGCTCTAATACCAATTCTCAATTGCTGAAAATAAGATGAGAGTGCAACCTTCACACACCAAGCATATTGCTTGAGAATTCATACATTACACAGAGGGTACATGGTTCACCTTTGTGTGAGACTATATCCATGAGAGCATTCGGGTAAAAAATTTACCCAATCAGGCTCACCACCATCTCTTTCATGCAAGTCTAGCCCTCTGACAGTCTCTCAATCCATTCTTACTGTCCACCTGCGAGTCAGCTATCTCCCGAATCCAGCATAACTCCCAAGCTTAAGAGTAAAACCTAACATTATTTCTCTACTCTATCTTTTACAATGTACAAGTGCTAAGCTTGGGTCCATACGGCAATAAATGTTTTGGAGGTGACATGCACAATTGCATAAATGATCTTTCCAAACAACATCATCAAATCCTTCCAAAAAGAACTCCAAAAGGCAAAACCTCATGCACTATTAAGATAGTATGGCATGTAGTAACATCAAGTGTCATTGATGTAATCTACTATAGACATATATAGTTACCTAGATGAAATTGACAGATGAGGGGTCTATAATCTCCTCTTCAAATAGTAGCATAGCATAAGGTATCCCTATGTTGAGCAATTGTGCTAAGTTCCCAAAAGCCATTGAAAATATGCACTTACCCATATGTCTAAATCATCCAAGTCCAAAACTATAATAGTATCACAACAAATTGCTATAGGTAAATCTAGATTTTGTCCATAGAGTAGAAAGTAAGGAGAGAAGGATGCTAAGGAGGCTTACATGCTAAATTGATAGCCCATGGCCAACCAAGATAACCAGAGACCTTAATCTCCCAATTGGCCTCTCTGCATACCATACTTATGCAATCCTCTCTTCACTATTTGAGCCACTCTCTCTACTTAGTCATCCACTCTAGTATGATCTTGGGAGGTAGTTTAATGATCAATCAAGGCCTTGTCACACAAGACCTAAAAATCTCTCAAGAAAATTATACCTTGATCCATCAAAACTTCAACTATTGCACCAAGATGACTAAGAACTCAATCTTTGAACAAGTAAGCCATCCCTTTATTAGACTTGTAAGGAAGTACCACCAACTCAATCCACTTGGAGAAGTGCTCCACCATAACCAAACCATATTGATGATGTCTCATAGTCAATCATAAAGATCCAAAAAATTTCATATTCCAATAGTAACCCAATCCCATGATAGGTAATGGATGTAATTATGGCATATGAGCATTAAATAAGGCTCTAACTTGGTCACAAACCATACATCTAGCTACAAATTGCTATACATTGGGTTGCATCCTATATCACCAATAATGAATCTAGAGTCAACTATATGTATGCCTTACTCCAAAATGTCTTAGCTCTTCATGAGCTTGATGTACCAACTATGGTCTTTGAAATGGAAGTGGTGCCATTCACACTCCACTATCATCCCATACAGAAAGAAGATATCTAAACTGCTTAGCTTGCTAAAGGACATGGTCTCTTTCCTTGATACCAACTAAGCCACCCACAACAAGAATGCAAAGATAATCCATCCCTAAGACATCATCATGAATGTTTCATTGACTTGTATAATATGTCCACCCTTTAGATCTATGACCTCAACAACTCCTTCTATATATGCTAAGAGAGAAAAAGGCCTCAAAGGCCTCAAAAAATATACATAGGAAGGTAGATGCATGCCAACTTGGTACTATTTAATCATCTATATCACCATACAATGTGCTTTGGTCTGACCATGCTATTGGGGTATGGCCTTCCACTCAACCTATCTGCATCACAGTTCACCACTCTAAGTCTATGAATAATCATGAAATAATCTACACATCCTATGATTTAATTTGAATTCATGAGATCTTAACCTCTCAAACACCTCCAACAAAATATCTCACATGCTCCTCTAGAGTAGTGCTATAGACCAAAATGTCATCACTAAGAAGAAACCATCCTAATAGGATCTTGTCCATGACCATTTGGAACTCGACAAGAGCCCAAATGGTAAGAATCTCTATTAATATAATATATACTACAATAAGGATCAATAGCCCAAAATGTCATCTTGGATTGTAGTCCTCCTTGATTAGCAACTGATGATATCTTACTCAAAGATCCAAAGTATTGAAGATCAATTGTTTGCAATTGTATCAAAGATCTCCTTAGGTGTAGGCATGGCATACCAATCAGCCCTAGTTTATCATTGATAGCATGGTTATCTTCACATATTCAACTATTTATGTAGTTACCATGCATATCCTTCTTGGTTTGTATCACTATAGTGGAAGTCTATTCTCCAGGTAAATCTCCACCAAACCGACCTAAAAAATATCTATACTTCAACTTTGAATCAATGTTCTCTCCATGTCACTATATTTTGAGGGATGTCAAACAATTGGTGTATCACTAGTCAACTCAATCTGAATACTATATCCTTTTAGAGCACCCAACTCCTTCATATTGGAGGCAAAATAACTTGTGTAGTTCCTCAAGAACCTACAAACTCTCCTCCTACATGTTTCTCCTCTTGTAAGCTTGGGTCCAATGTTTAGCTCCCAAATATCGTCTACCACTAATGTAAGAGTGGAAAACACACTAACTAGCTACTATGTTGGCCTTGTGAGTAGTAATGTCATGCCCTCAACTACTAGAGTCTCCAACCTTAATGTAGAAAACTCTCTCTACTTTGGTTGTAAGCTTCACACATCCTCTAGTTGCATCCCAAGCACACCATGTTCACCTAGATGACACAAAGTAGACCATTCTCACTAGTAGCCAATAATTGTGTTCCAAGAATACCATGCCCACTCAGTCCATTACTCTAACACGTGTCTGAATTGTCTTGATAGGCATAGAGCTCACAAGTGTTCAAGTGATGATACTTATCAAGTACATTCTATGTTGCTCTACTAAGCCAAGGTTCATAATCCAAGTGAACATTTTAGTTCCATAGCTTGACCTAAGACTTGATGCCTCTAACACTATTAAATAATGGTCATATCGGTATGAAGACCCATTGTCCACTCCCTCTCATTTGCATTGGGCTCCACCAATTGTTATAACTTTGAGTCTCAAATAAGTCCAAGACCTCCCTCTCAAAAAGCATAGAAGCTCAAGAAACTCATAAGTGTGGTTAAAGTGGCTTCGGCCTATCCAACAAGATTCACCATTACCATAGGTGATGTATCACTACCACCCTTTGAGATTGCCATCCAATATCCAAAATATCATTGATAGTAAGGCGGTCTAATCATTGAACCCTATCAAAAAGACACTATTGAACCTCTTTAAATAAGAGTTTCATCCACCAAAGACAAAAAGATAATGAGCCTATGATCCCACTTTGGCTGTATCTAACAATATGATAGGTTAGTAATACCAAGAGCTAGCCATATGATCTAGATGTAAAATTCAATTTGGTAATATCTAGACTGATGTTATACATGGTGAAAAACTAAATCAAATAAAATTATTACCAAAATAATATTTCTATTAATAGGGCAAAAATTAAAATAAACATGAAAATCTCAGAACTAATACCTAGATATATGATTTAAATGTGAGAATTGGTTTATAACATCTAGATGGATGTTACACATGATGGACTAAATAGATCAAAAAAAGATATCACCCAAAAGGGACTTCTACTAATAGAGTATGAACCAAAATATGCCCTAAATCTTTGAAGACAATTTTGGAGGCCTAAAAGGACAAATTTGGCCTCAAAAATGTGTAGATTTACCCCCCCAAAAGAAGAGAGATTAGCTTTCTCTTCCCCTATTTTTTCTCATTGAGAGCTTTCTAATGGTATCTTACTCACGTGATTTTGAGATTCCTACAAGATGATTCCCTAAGAGATTCCTTCCAATCAAAGTTTGTTTGACCAACCAGCTAGGACCAAGACCAACATGTCACCCATCCAAGTAAGTAATCCAAGGGTGGAGCTTGCTAATAGGTCACCTATCTTTGTGCCTAATTCTTTGGTGGGCTTCCTTGGAGGAGATCCTCTTTGTCTATATAATAAAGAGAAGGTGCTCCTTTGGGGCATTGGAGTTTGAGTGTGAAACTTGTGTTTGTGTGTCTGTTTTTCCCTACTATCCTTGCAATATTACAAGGTCCCCTCCAAAAATGGACATGATGTGTACTCGCCACTACTTGTGTACAAGAATCACCTATCAAAGTGATGTTCTCCAAACTATAGGCTAGAGAAAAGGATTGATGAATTTGGTGATGTTGTAGCATATGTAACATCTCCCAAAACACTAGAACGTAGATCCTATAGACCTCTACCTTGGCCAGCATGGGTGTGTCCATCCATATGGCCATCCAAAAATTACCAAATGAATGGGATCATATCTCTCCAAATCTTATGCCCCAACAAGGAAATGTTTACTAATAGGGTCTTCTTGTAACCCTTGATAGCTAACATTAGTAATAAGTCAAGATATCAATAGGCCAAGTGTGCCGCATGATATAAAGAGACTTGCCTAGCAATCTCATCTTCTCCACATACAAGTACTTCTAAACTTGTGTACATGCCTATAGTACCACACCTAGTGTAAAGCTAATCCCACCAAATGATTCTAATAAACATACTCCCTCTATTGGATACTACCAAGCAATGAATGTATCCAAAGGTGACAAGGTAATATACTCCAGAGGCTCATCTTCACACTAGTCTCATAGTGTAATAACAAGTGGTTGACTAGCATATAGTCCATCATGCACTTCATCACCACCTACCACTAGGATGTCTAAGAGCTATGGATGTCATCTAAAGTGCCTTAGAGAGTATGAAAGATTAAGAAGTGGAAGCCTCAACATCCAACATTGACCTGCTCTAAGTTATGGCCATGCTAGCTAATCTTTGCTCCAACTACTCAATCTAAATAGCCATGGTTGTATCAAAAGCAAGGGCAAGTACTACACTCCTACCAAGTTTGGGTCCTCTAGAACCTTTTCCTCCATCACTTGGAGCTCCTTTACCACCTGCCATAATAGCCCTACCATTTCAAAACTCCGAGTGAAGGTCAAAGCATCGATCACTAATGTGACCAAATCTATGGCAATGATCATATTGTCTTTGTGTTGGCTGTGAAGGACTAGAGCTATCATTTTCATAACCTTGAGTGCACTCTCTCTTGTGGTGAAGCCCACCACAAGTCCAACAAGCAACACCACCATGCATTGGCTATTGCTTACCCAAAAATGAAAGTAAACCCTAAGCCCTCCACTTGCTCCATAAGGTCTAGGCTATCCACTCTGCCATTGGAAGCCAACACAATGTGGTGCACTTTGTTGCACTCTAAAAGAAGTAATAATTATGGGTGAGGTCTCCCTACCAAATCTAGATGTCACTACTCTCTCCTCCACCATGTCAAACTCAATATGCTCAGCCAAACTAAAAACCACCACTAAAGTAGGTCAAGTAGCTTATAACAACATAGCATCACATACTTAACATTGCAACTCCTTGTTCAAGATCCCATACCAAAATTGGATTCCTTGGGCCTCAATAAGTCAAAGGAAGGTATGTAATGAAGGAGTGCAAGACCAAAGACCTTTGCCACTACTAACCTTTGGCCCAAAGATCTTCACCTTGGAAGACCTCTACCCTTGAAGGAAGTACAAAGGTTTGAAAACACTGATACTTGGAAAATTAACTACCATCTAGAACCATTGTAACATGTTGAAGCATTCACATGTGTGGACTAAGACTACCAACCACATTTCAGTCACTAAATATGGGTAAGAAATAAACCAAGGCTATAAAATTGAGGCTTAAGTTAGCAATGTTTTGACTTGCTACTTATCAAAGTGAGTTACAAGCCCAAAGCAATTGATAGTTTCTTCCACCTTCAATGTCAATTTTTCACAAACATTTGTGGTAGAAACTCCAATTTGACTTTACTAAAGATATATATATATATATATATATATATATATATATATATATATATATATATATATATAAACATGGTGAGAGGGAGTATAATGATCATGCTTGAAATAATCCTCAAACCACCAACATTGAATAAGTGGGCCTTGCATTGTAGAGAAAAGGTCATCCATAGCAAGAAATTGGGATTTTTGCTATGGAATTAGGAATTGAATCATTTGGGGATGATTCAAGAAATTAGGAAGATTAAAGATTGTGATATTAGTAATTCGAGAGGAAATCAATTTGCATGGACTGAGGAGCACTGGATAGATATACTTAGCCTAGAGAATTCTCCACTATGAATGATGACCTTGGAGACCTAGTGGCATCAATCAGACAAGGGCTTGGAAAACATCTTGAAGGCCTCTTTTGAAAAACCAAAGACTAATAATGGATGGGATTACAAGCAAGTTACACGAACCCCACTCAGAATGCTATTTTTGAGATGGTCATGAAGTTATTTAAGTCAAAATTAATGACCTACCTCAACAACAATAAAACAATCTTATTTCAGTTCATGAACTAGGGGCAATCCGTGAATTGGGTGCACATGTTCTACACCTTGACCCAAAGCATGTGCAAAGATATGAATGAGGATGGTGGGGTGACACATTTGTCCCCATTTGTGTTTCATTCCTATAGAGGAATTATTTGTGCTAAGTCTCTTGGGTTAAAGTTGGACCTCATGTACCACTAAGGTCTGTTCATGTTCTGTTAAATTTTAGGTTTGAGGTTTTTGGATCTGGTGGGGTTTATTGTGCAAGTCTCAAGCTATGGCCAGACTCATTTCAGAGCAAACAGATCAGCAATTTGATCTGTCTACAAGTACCAGAGCTGAAGCTCCAAGAATGGAGTCATTCTTCCTAACACCCTTCATAATACACAATAACACATTCATACACAAGAGCCACACAGTTTGCAACATGCACTCATCTTGCTATTTATAGGTCCAGTTCAAAAGGGAGAGCCTCCAATTCCAGTCACACACTGATTTGACCTAAGTTCCTACATTTATCAAATAAGCACAAGAAAATAACAATTACAGTCAACTTCAATCATGGGTTTCTAGCGCGTTCTCTCTCACTTTCATGTCCTATTCAGGTCAATTCAGCTCCAAACCTTTCTCTCTTCATCTATCACTGTTCATAGAAACTCAGCTGCGAGACTTCCTCTCATCCTCTGTCACATCAAGATCTAGGTCCTGTCACAAAATCAATTCTCTTGAAGCCTTCTCTCCCTCTTCTGCCTTGTCACAACCAAGATCTGAGCTTTGTTACAATCAAGACTTCAGCTCTCGTCACAGCCATGACCAAATCAACTCTGAGGGTTCATCTCCTCCTCTTACCTCTCTGTCCAGGTAATTTCAACTACTAATTGTCTTCTTTTGCTCTCCGGCTAGACACTTCAAACTCTCTATTGTCTTGCTTCCTCCCAGGCACTTTTCTTTCCTCTTCAAGAGTTCTCCCAGCCAGAACTCTTTCTCCAAAACCCCTTGCTCAAGTCAGAAGCCTCTCCCTTTGATGTTTTTCCTCTTCTGTCCTTGCTCACCTTCAATGTCTTGCAGAACTCTTTCTCCAAAACCCCTTGCTCAAGTCAGAAGCCTCTCCCTTTGATGTTTTTCCTCTTCTGTCCTTGCTCACCTTCAATGTCTTGCACAACCAGCCTTCTCTCGTAATTTCCTTCTCCCCTTCCCTATCATTGGCCTGGGCAAATCTCAAAGCGACCCTTCTCCTTCCTTGTCAAGGCACATTTGATTTCTTGTCCCTCCCCTACACAGGCCAAGCCCTCTTCCTGAAATTTCTGATCTTCCAATCTTCCTGCTCATTCCACACTTTCCCCTCAAAGGTTCCCCTGTCCAGACTTCATTTTTTCAGATTTCTTTTCCTCGAGAATTCTTATTCTTCCTCTCTTTTTCCTGTCCAAACCCCTCTAGAGTTTCTTCTCTCTCTCTTCAGGCCTTCCTTCAAAGCATTACCCTTCATGTCCTCTTCCCTAATCAGCCAGACCATGCATTCTCTCACATTTTTAAATTTCTTCCGCCCTTTTGTGTTCCTGTCCAGACCTTCAGTGTCTCCTTTGAGAAAAGCTCCCTTGCCAGCCACGTTCCAAACCCTCTTCCCTTGTTCCTCTCCTATCACACTATACTTTAAACCCTTATCCTTCAAATTTTCTTCTCTCCCTTTCTCCTGTTCTGTTCAGGCTTCCACTCAAGATTTATCCCTGCTGTCCCTGCATAAGCCTATCTCTCTCTCTCTCTACAAATCCCTTCTCTTGAAAGATCTCCCTGCATCCACACTCATCAGCCTTTCATATTTAAATTTTCTCTCGCTGCCCAGGCTCTAGTTTATGCATAGCCCTAATCGTTCCTTTGAAGCATCTCCTCTCATGCAGACTCCTGGTTCAGGCCTTCACATTCAATTTCCTCTGCATAGCCTCTCTATCTGGACTCTCAAACCCTCAATGCTAAACCCTTTCTCTTTTACTGCTCACCCTCAAATTCTTGTCATGTCAAGTCTTTTTGAGATTTCCCCCTCTTGCATTCCCGTTCTCAGTCTAGACCTTCCTCTCAAAGGTTCCCCTGCCCAGACCATTTGTTCCTAATCTCTTCCTGATTCTTCTTTGTCTCCAAACCCCCTCTTTTGATTTCTCAACTCTCTAATTTCTCTCTCTTTCCAATGCTCAATCCTTTCCCTTCAAATCCCCTCTTCCCTTCCGCATCCAATGGATTTCTGCCTCCTGTCTTGTGAGTCCCTTCTTCAAATGCTCTTCCCTTCTGTCTGGATTCTCAAGGTCACGAGCTATTCCCTTGGGAAAATTCCCAGCTCCTGTGCAGCCCTCTCTTCTTCTCTCAAGTTTCTTCCCCTACTCCTCTGCGCTGCAACAACTCCTCTGTCCCCCCCCCCCCCCCCCCCCCCCCCCCCCCACATAACCTATACATGGAGGAAGCAAAGAAGTTGAATGAGCTTAACAAGAGAATTTTGAGGTAAAGAGACAAAACATTATGCTTCTTGCAGAACAAACCAAGCACAAGGAAGAGCCCTTTGCCTCAAAGCCAAAGGTAAGCAACAAGTGTACAAGCAGCAATTGATAGCAAGCAATGATAAAGGTGTAGAGTATCCGAGTGGAGTTGGAGAAAGCAAAGATTTTTCTTGGTGACTATAGATTTACAATTTAGTGATTATTATAGCATAATGGCTATCCAATTGGAAAGAATGTCTATGGAGCTGAAGAAGGAGAAGAAAGCAGATCACCTCCAAATGAGAGGAGAGTTATGGCCAAAGCCCAAGCAATTCATGTTGGCCTAGAAGAGGAGAGGATGAAGATGCTCTAGCGGATGGAAGAGATGACAACCAGCTGGTGGGCCTTGCAGAGAAGGTGTGACAAGCAAGGCTGCACTGCACCAAACTCCACAAGCTAAAGCTGCAGATTCAGAATTTAGATGCAAAGGTCTAGTTGACCAAGCAACTTGATCAGCTGGTGATCTGAGCAAAAGAGCATATGCACTACACCAAACTCCACAAGCTAAAGCTGCAGATTCAGACTTTAGAGGCAAAGGTCTATTTGAGCAAGCAAATTGATCAGCTGGTGATTGGGTTGAAAGAGCATATCAATGGGAAGTTCATAGAATCCAAACATACATTACTTCTCCAACATGCAGAGTATAAGGGGAAGATAAATATGTTGATTAAGATCTATAGATGCAAAGTTAGTTCTTTGTATCTAGGTAGCCAAATATCTTCATGGTCAAAGACCTTTAGGTGGTAGGTCAATTGTAGCCAAAGGCTTAGAGAGATGAGAATATTCTAATTGTAAAACACACTTGGTGTGGGGCACACGTTTGACAAGGAAGACCTTTGGAGTAGGAACCCTTTGTAGTGGTAGGAAATTTTTTGTAGCTGAAGACCTTCAGGATTGTAAGTCCAAAGGTGTGTAAATTTGCAAGTTGTAAATAGGGAAGATCTAACACATTCCTTGACATGTGGAAAATACTTAATTAAGCCACATAAGATAAGATCAGGTAGAAAGTTACGATTAGCAATGTACATTCTAGATGCAAACACAATGTTTTTGTGAGACTTTGACTAGTAGATCACTTTGGGTTGGAGCCAAAGAAAGTACTTAAGACTTAAGCCTAATGTAAATCAAATTCTCTTTTTGGTAATTGAGGAAGTTAGCAAAGGGATCTTCTAAACTCTTTGTTGCTTTTTGTCTGCACATTGAGTATTGATTGGATGATTTCATTGAGTAGTGGTGAGGAACCTCAAAGTAGGAATGCAAGTGCTTGAGTATAGGATTACATTTGCACTTGTATGTGATGTTTGGGTGTTTGATCCTTGGGGTTCCAAAGAAGTGAGGCAATGCATGGACGAGTTCTGGGTAACCTAGAGCATTGAAAATACCACTGAAACTAAATGCAAGTCGGTCTATTGATACAAAGACTCCTCTAGAGTCATGCCTTCTGGAAATTGCACAAACTTTGTTGTGGTAGCATTTTGTATGAAGTGACCCTTTGCTTGAAGTCAACCATCACCTTGTAGGAACAACTTGGAATAGATTTATAGTAAAAGTTTGTTAATTTGTTGTGATTTGTTTTCCCTTTTTTTGTAGTGTACTACAAGTGGTGATACTAGAATCTTCTTTTGGGAGTTGTTCTATCCAAGAGGTTAAATAAGCAATAACAAAGAACCATCAAATGTGACACTTCTCTTACATTGTAGCCAATTTTGACCCTTATACTTGAGGAAATGACATATTCTTTTTATTTTCCCTATTAGTATGTTGACATTGGACTCTGGTAGAGATTCATATATTATAGCAAAACTCCAATGGAGTAGTGAGGTCCAAAGCACCATTCCTATATGAAGATCTAGAAGAAAAGAGAGACATAAATAAGTTTGGTAGACAGATATTTCATATGATGACAGGTCAAATCTAAAGTGGACTTATGAAGATACTTAGATCTTCTTTTGAAAATATAGAGCAGAGGTTTTAGTTAAGAATATCCAAATACCTGAAGTACCAAAAGAAGTAGTTCTAGACTATTTTGCACTCAGCCCACGAAAAAAATGCAGATGTTGATATATCTAGTTTTTGTTGTATAGGACTATGTGATTTACTTGAGAGTCCTAATTTATTTTAACCCTCCATTTTTTTGGGCATCTTGAATTTATCACTTGAGACTTTTGACAAGATGTAAATATTAAATAATTTTTATTTCCTACTCCTATAATTTCTTTAGAATATTTCATTTTCCAATTAATATATCATTCATTTACAAAAAAATTTCTTAATGAAAAATTAATTATTTTTGACTCAGATTAAATATAATATAACAGAAATAAATAAAATTCTCATATATTTTATTCTAAAATCTCATTCCAAATATCCAAATAGTCAAAAAAAATTTAATTCATAAATCTAATTGTTTAACTTTTGTTCTTAAAATATTCAAAAAGTTTGGAACGGTACATATTTAATTCTTGTTGAAACCTATTAATATACACACGGGAACACCTTCGGTCTGGTAACAACCCTTAACTCCTATCTCGTTAAGTTATTAACTCGTTGGATGATCTGCAATAACTTTCAGTTCCATATGTAACATAATCTTGATGGTCAATGCATCGTTCTCAAATTTTAATAGTTGACTATATAATAGACAACGATCGTAGTCCTGCATTTGAGATATATTTTTTTTATATTCTCTATCAAATATGAAATCTCAAATTTTAATAGTTGACTATATAATAGACTACGATCGTAGTCCTGCATTTGAGATATATTTTTTTTATATTCTCTATCAAATATGAAATCTCAAATTTTAATAGTTGCTATATAATAGACAACGATCGTAGTCCTGCATTTGAGATATTTTTTTTTTATATTCTCTATCAAATATGAAATTTTGAACAGCTTTATTGGGAAATTCATTGTACTTTATTAACTATTCTTATTGATCCTTGCGTCTATATAGACTTAAAAAAAAAATTTGTCCCCATATGTTTGACCGTAGATATATTTTCCCCGAGTTCATTCTTTAGTGCAATACTAAGGCACTCATCAAGTTTCAATTCAAAGTATGATTTAACAGGACTGGTTTTGTAAATTGACTAGCTGTGCCTTTTGTTCTTACTTATGGCCATTCACATAATAAAGTTTTGATATTCAGGGACAACTTAACAGCAACCTGGTTTTGTAAATTGACTTTGGCTGTGCACTTTTTTCTTACCTATGATCATGTCACATAAAACGGTTTTAACACCAACAAACTCATTGCCAAACATGTTCCGCACAAAGGACCTCTTGTATCATATCTTTAGCTTAGCCTTTTAAATTTCGCGATGAGCTCCATGTTTAGTGAAAAGCCCTTCAAGTGGGTCCCATCCAGATTAAGCATTTACTGAACAACGCTTTTACCAACTTCGCCTCAAATGCATCACTATCGTTTTCTTGTAATACGGAGAATACGAGCTTGGATATTGCTCTAGAAACTACTACTGCGTACTTGGTACCTTGTGCGTCTATTGGCACTGAAGCTAATATGGATGCCACCCCTTCAGGGTACCGAGAGCTCTCCAAACCATCCACAAGTTACAACAATCCCTCTAGTGCTCCGGGACTTTCTAGGATCTGCCTTCGATTACCCTTGATCATCATTAATCGTTGCAAGGCTAACACTAATATCTCTTGAACGTCATTTGGGATGCTCTCATCATCTTGCAAAACAAGTCTTAGCACCTCCCAAATAGCGCCAGAAACATCCCCTAGTTTATCGCGCCTTCACTTTCAATAGCCAAGAGATATGTTGTCTCACAAAGGTCGTAGAGGTGCTTACAACCCTTACAAACATCTATAAGTTTCGATAATCCCTCGAGAGTGCCCGCATTCTCCATAATCTGGATCGATAAGCTTCCAACACGGCTAATTGTCGTAAAGTTCCCATCCGTGCCTCCTGTAATTCTATGCTACCGTCATCTTTGAGGATCAATGACAGCAGCTCCCGGATGGCCCGACCGATTTCTCCTATTTTCACATTTCCTTCCGGTTTCAATCGCCACATTCACGAGTGTGTATGTCAAATATTTGAGGAACTCAGAGCTCTTCTCCGCATCCAGGAGGCTCATTAGTCCTTCAACAGCGCCAGGGTGTTCCACAATCTGCCTTCTATTCGACGCATGTCTCAATGTCAAAACGTACAACGTTGGCATCAATGACTCTTGTGAACCAATTTCCC
The DNA here is from genome assembly GCA_948567375.1 of Lunularia cruciata. NCBI lineage: Eukaryota > Viridiplantae > Streptophyta > Marchantiopsida > Lunulariales > Lunulariaceae > Lunularia > Lunularia cruciata. The sequence goes on from OX419758.1 coordinate 9,440,113, forward strand.
CGCTATCCTTGTGGATCAATGACAGCACCTTGGGGATGAGCCCCCGGACTTCTCCCATTTTTTCCTGTCCTTCGGTTTCCGTTGTCACATAGATTAGTGTACGTGCCAAGCATATGAGCACCAAGGAACTCTTCTCACCATCCAAGAGCTTCACCAGTCCTTAGCGCCAGGGTGTTCCACAACCTGCTTTTGATTGGACTTTTGATGTCAAATTGCACAAGGCTACCATCCATGCCTCTTGTAAAGCAATATCCACGCTATCTTTCTAGGTCAATGACAGCAGCTTCGGGACGGCCCCAGAGATTTCACCTACTTTTTCTGCTCCTTCTGTTTGATTTGTCACATTCAAGAGAAGAGTGGCTGCCAAATTTCTGAGGAACGTGGAGCTCTTCTCCGCGTCCAAGAGGCTTATTAGTCCTTCAACAGCGCCAGGGTGTTCCACAATCTGCCTTCTATTCGACGCATGTCTGTATGTCATGTGGTGCAAGGTTCCCATCAATACCTCTTGTAAAGCAATATCCCCGCTATCCTTGTGGATCAATGACAGCAGCTTCGGGACGGCCCCAGGGATTTCTCCTATTTTCTCAGCTCCTTCGGTTTCAGCTGCCAAAGACATGAGTGTGCCTGCCAACCCTATGAGCAAAAGTGAGCTCTTCTCCGCATTCAAGAGGCTCATTAGTCCTTCAACAGCACCAGGGTGTTCCGCAATCTGCCTTCTATTTGACGCATGTCTCAATGTCAAGTGGTACAAGGTTGCACTCAATGCCTCTTGTAAAAGAATATCCCCGCTATGCTTGTGGATCAATGACAGCAGCTTCAAGACGGCCCCAGGGATTTCTCCTATTTTCTCCCTTCCTTCGGTTTCAAGTGTCACAATCGCGAGTGTGCGTGCCAAACATCCGAGGAACAGGGAGCTCTTCTCCGCATCCAAGAGGCTCACTAGTCCTCCAACAGCACCAGGGTGTTCCACAATCTGCTTTCTATTTGACGGATGTCTCAATGTCAAATGGAACAATGTCATCAATAAGTCTTGCAAATCAATATCCCCGCTATCTTTTTGGATCAATGACAGCAGCTTCGGGACGGCCCCGGGGATTTCTCCGATTTTCTCCGCTACTTCGGTTTTAGCTACCACATTCACGAGTGTGCCTGTCAAGTATCTGAGGAACTTGGAGCTCTTCTCACCATCCAAGAGCTTCACCAATACTTCAAGGACACCAGGGTGTTCCTCAACCTGCTTTCGATTGGACTCATTTTGTGATGTCAAATTGCTCAAGGTTCCCAACAATACCTCTTGTAAAGCAATATTCCCGCTATACTTATGGAGGAATATTAGCAGCTTCGGGATGGCTCCAGGGACTTCTCCTATTCTCTCCGCTCCTGCGGTCTTGGTTGCCACATTTGTTAGTGTAAGTGCCAAAGCGCGATGAACTCGAGAGCTCTTCTCACCATCCAAGAGGTTCACCAGTCCTTCGAGAGCGCCAGGGTGTTCCAGAAACTGCTTTTGATTCGACTCATCTAGTTGCAAATTGATCAACGCTTCCGCGAATGCCTCTTGTAAAGCCATATTCGGATGGTCCTTCAAGACCAGTGATATCAGCTTCGGGATGGCCCCGTGGACTTCTCCAATTCTTTTCCTTCCTGTGACGTGGTAACCCAAAGCAATCAAAGTGTCTGTTATGTAAATCGAGAATTCCTCACGATCAAGCCAGTAGGAATTCACCAGTGCCTCAATGAAACCGGGGCATGCTTGAATCTCTTGTCCAGGACCGGGGAACCACGCTAGCATAGAAAGACAACGCAAATGAATGGCCCTGATCTGCGGTGGTAGGCTTATATCTCCGTGCAACGAATTCATCAAACTCTGTATCGTCACGGGAATGTGACCCCGCAGTGCTGACTTCAACTTTGTGTAGCCAAGGTTGTTCAATACGGACGCTATGGCTGGCCCGAACGTGAACGAGGACAGCAAAGGTGCAAGACTATCGTCTTGGAGTTCACCATTGCAAACGATCTTGATCATTACCTGCGCAAGGGGGAATGCACTCGCTTATCCTCATTAGGAGCAAAACTAGACAAGGTCAATTTTGTGGTGATTACAGTAGCTCAATTATAGACTATCTCAAGGTGAGAAGTTGCAAAAGTATCTCGTAGAAGTCTTCCACTTTCAATTCTATGCATATGCGAAATATGTCCATTCAATTGACCACTTAAAAAAAAAGAATTAAACCTCATGAAATCAAATACCGTCCGAGGTTCTTCATTTGCAGAAGTGTTTAACGTAGGTTAATAGCAGTGCTGTTCATTGTAAGGCGTTTGTGAGGAATTTTCACAAGAGCAAGGAAGGGATATATGAGTTAGTATCTCCCAATGAGTGTAGACAAAAAGCTACTTAACACAAGTAACGTTAGACTTGATGAACTGAGCCAAATAAGAAATAACTAGCATTTTCATGTCCAGAATAATTCTGGGAGTAATTCGTAAGCGCCTTTTATGTCCATCAAAGGTTTGGGTTTCATGCATTTACTAGGTGAAAATAAACATTGGCACATGTCTCCACTCCTGCTATATCCTTGAAGAAATATCCATCCCGTACCTGCTTCGCACAACAAATCAATTTGTCCAAGTCCACGTCGACCTCGCTCTCTCTCCTTGACGGTTGGTTGCTCTCCTCACTCTCTGAGCTTTCCTCCTCACTCTCTGAGGTTTGATTCTTTTGCTTTTCCTCCTCTGAGAGCTGCTCACACATCACAATAACAAGAGGTCCTAGTGCAACCCGTAGTTCCTTGAAAAGATTGAAGTCTGGATCACGTATGTCCAGGTGTTTGGCGGCTCTCTCTGCATACCGCTTCCTTAAATAAAGGATGCAAAGTCCCAAAACTTCCTGGCTGGCACTGCGGTGTTCATCTGTTATGTTTTGTACAAGGAATGCTCTACCGCGACAGGTATCCAGTAAGGAATCCATCACCTCCATGACATTCTTTCTTGTTTCATTATGCATGTTGGTAAACTTGCGTTGTAAATCATGAAACCCTAGATTTTCGGATTCACAGAGATTCACCGCGTATGGGTCCGAGGAACTAATAGCAAGTTTGGGATCAAAGGATGCAATCAAATTGGCGTCCGCTTGCAGCATCGTTCCATTTTCTCTCAGTTCGTTGAGGTGATCGCGGAATGGCATTGGATATTCTCCTTCCTGTACTTTAGTGTACAGCCTGCGCACAACGTGACTGGGGATGGTTTTCCCTTCACAGTTTGCGATCAAGATTAGCAGACGTCGAGAATTCTCTGATAGGTGTTGGTACGTCATCAGCAATGATTCCCCAATATTTCTTTCGTACGCACAATCAAAAACCGGTGTGAAACTGGGACTTGTGTCTTTGCCCTTCATTTTCCCCTCTACAGCGGTCGAGTAGCTGCTTGCCACGTCCTTCCACTCCTTGGAAATAGTGTTCTTCGTCTTTGTTATTCTCGACCCCGCCATTGCCAGAGCCAATGGATTGCCCTCTGCTCGTTTTATCAAGCGGGCAGCAATACCCTGCAGATTTTCTAGGACGAAATTAGATTTTCCTCTTGTGTCACGCAATATGAAAAACTGGATACTCCTGTACTCGTGCAAGATATTATTCCTCATATCATGTCATCGGCCACGCATTTCTGTTAAATTACAGATAACTTCATCGAGGGACCATGCAAAATATGGAGCAGTCCATAAAGTTCAGCTTGGAACTACCTTAGCTGAAAAGAAAAGACGATGCATAATAGTGACTCTGTATGAAATAGCTTCTCATGATCCAACGGTATTCAGGATTCAAAAACAATGTTTTGGGAAACCGTTTTCCCCATTCATCCATTGCAATTGATTATGAGAGTCGCATAGAGATGGTAGGTCAAACCTTCAAGTCCGATGGTAGTTCGTGGTCTGCAATTCCTGCATGTGCAGCCAGGATCTGCTCTGCCTTCTCCAAACTGACTGGTGGAACTTCTATGGCAGTAGAAGCTTTCCATATGGCGGAATTTCTAGAGGTGAATAAAAATTTCACTTGATCGTGCAGATCAAACGCAAGGTCAGCAACGAAAGCTTCGATGAAACGCTGTTCCCAGACGTCATCCAAGATTACCAAAGTCTTTTGCATTTCGAGTAAAGATCGTATTTCCTGTTTGATGAGAACACTTTGATCTGAACCGTGGTTTTTACTGGAACTTGCGCTTGGACCAAGGGTTTGGAGAAGTTCCAACCGCTTGGATGCCACATCCGCCTTACGCCCACATTCCAGGAGAACAATGATGAGCTTTCTGGACTCATCAACGATAAAATCGCGGCTGGATCTGGTTGCACCTTTGTTCCTCCATTGCAGTTCATGAGGACTACATAAGTAGTGATATCTTATGTATCTGGCTAGAGTGGACTTTCCACTTCCAGGATTGCCATGCAACAACACTACATCTTCCTCGTCCAACGCTTTTCGAATGCTTGCCTCTATGTCCGGAAGTGGGACATACGTGCCCAGGCTTCTTCTAGAATGGGGCCTCTTTCGGGTTTCTCCCTCTTTTGCAGTAACCTGAAACATTCCACGATAGATATAGGTTGATTAAACTAGTTGTGATACGTGATGAAAGTAATATGGGAGAAGACAACTTGGAATTTTTCTCGTATATCAAGCCAACTTGCAGAGAAACATATTTTGACAGACAAGATATAGGTTAAAACCTATGCAGCAACGAACTTTAAACATACCTGCCGAACAAAGGGAACCAAACGTAAGTAACTGTTGGATTTCTGGGTTTCAGGTTGGCACAATGTGAAGTGATCAGCATCCACCACCGTGAATCCGCCACCATACCTTGCGGATGCTTCCGGCACAACAATACCATAAAAATCATCCTGTACATACACGTCATCAAAGACCTATGAATTTTAACGTCACCTATAGAAAGACTGACCTGCTCTTGATCATTGAATAGTATTTTGGACGCGTGGAGCTCAGCGATGTTAAGAGGAAATCGGAGAAAGTTTATCAAGATCTGTTGGTGATACACTTCGTTCCAACTGCAGATCCAGCTCTTGGTTGACTCAAGACCATTCACAGCTTGCTAATAATTTAAGTTAGATTGAGTTTTTGGCATCAAAATGGGGTTATGAGCCATCCAAGGAGCGGTAAAAGCGGACTTACGTTGCTATCAAGCCTTGTTACCTGGGAACGACTCCCTGAAGAAGCTCTTGTCAGGATGAACTGTAACCACGACGGCCTTTGATTTCCCCGTGCCAAGCATGTTTCCTTGGTTTCTCCAACTCCACCAACAACCCATTTGTAGCGCTGTCGTAATTCCTCCAGGTTTGCGTCTAGTCTTGCAGCGTCTGGGCCCAGTACGTTTACGAACTCCATCAAAGGACTAGGATTTTTCATGGTAATTCCATCATGTCCTGGCATACCCCGATGTGGAGTTCCATAGAAGAATAAACCTTTGATGTTTCTTAACAAACAGTTCATCTTCACACTTTCTTGTGCCCACCTACTTTTCTGATCGACATGTAGACATAACTGCTTGATCAAAAGCCCCCCGACACCGTGACCAACAAATATTACCGGGCAAGCATCCGATTGTCCCACTTTTGCATGATCTACTAGTTCTAGGGCCAAACTTTCTGCCGCATTATGAAGATCAAATCTACCACTATCTTTTGTGATTATGATAGAAGAATCATATCTTATAGCTAAAATTCTCGCCCCTGGGAATTCTTTAGGAAGCCAGGTCTTGGGCCAAATTTCCTGTAAATCTCCCGACTTCCAAGTTGATAAGTAGATCTCAGCTTCTAGACTGCCAAATTGAAGTCCATGGAAAAACAAAATTTCCAATTTGATTCCCTCCTTATCATCCTTATCAGGACGGTATAGTTCGTATACCATGTCGCTCACCTGAACATCGTACAAAACGGTTAGATGATCCCCAAATCCAAACGAATACAAATTCCTTTGGCGAGCTTTCAGAATGCCTCTCAGATTGCCATATTGAGGCAAATCTTCATACAGGTGACCAGAGCAAGGCTTCTGAAATGCAATTCATTTTATAAATAAACAAGTAACTGAACTAAATTAAAGCATTGTCCTCAACAGTTCCAAATTGACAATATCATTTTTGAACTTGGCGGCGATAAGTTCACCACGACTAGTCTATTAAAACAGAAGCAACGTCGACGGTAACATGTTCACCTGATGACCTAGAGCTAAACGATAACCAGATGTACTTATAGAATGAGAGATCATTCCAGAACAGTCAATCTATCCAGATGAGATCTTGACATGGACACCGTACAAGCATTAGATCCGAGTCGTAACTTGATTGTAGCTTGTCCTGATTAGGTGCTACCAAGACCTTTAATTTCTGTCAGAGTCAAATGCAGAAGAGACATTCATTACCTTAGCTCCAGTGGTCGTCATGTTCTCCGATATCAGGCTCAGTTCAATGGAGAATCAAGCAGTAAGCTTACACCAGAGAAATCCAAGAAAACTTGGTATTCTCTCGGTTCACAACAATACAACCGATACAATCTGAACCAATGAAACTCGAAATGATTGTTCAAGATACTCAGACAGAGTCGCTCATGGGACGAGAACGCTACTAGTGCGAGTGCTTCGGGCAAGGAACGGCATACAGGACGCTAGTTGTGAGCGAGACAAAATTGCCCTCGTCGCTTTCAGAGCGAGCCCAGATTTTCCACCGCTCTCATTGTTGAGATGCCACCCTGCGATTCTGTACCTGCACACCCATCAATGTGTGAATTTGCTTTTGCGAAGTATCGTAGGTCCTTCTCATCTTGCAATTTTTGTGAAATAATAATTTTTTATAAATTAATATATTTATAAATTAATTATACATATTTATTATATTAATTTTAATATAATAAATTATATATACCTTTAAAATATTATAAATTATATATTAAATATTATTATGATTATTTTAAATATTAAATATTTTAAATATTAAATATTTTAAAAATCACCATGGCCACTCTTATCTTGAACGCGTTCGATAAACATCTTTGATAACGAGCAAGAATGTGAAACTTCGCTGACAGATATGATCTGATTTTGGAATTTTGATCTAAAATTCCTGGATGAATGTGTGATGTAAGAATTAAACATAGAATAGAATCGTGACGAGTCACGCCTTTGATGATTTTGACGTGGCATCAATTCAGGCTCACGTAAAACAGGAGGAACGACCGCCGTTTGCCCGCTATATATATAAAGAAAACGAGGATGATCGCAAGCAACGGAATTGCCATCCTGATCGATACTAATGTATAGCGGCTATTTGTCACTTTCTTAGATGTAACATATCGGCATGGTAGTTCGATGGAGAGATTCATCGGTTTGGAATCAACCCGTTGATACACATCGGAAAGAATCACCATCTTTTAATAAATAATCAAATGGTCATAATAAATGGTATCATTTGAGAGGGTTGTATCACATCTAGAGATGGGATACGTGTTCTTGGAGTATCATTAAGATTAGAGTATTTTATCACATGCTTTATAGACATTGTCTTTGCGAAAGATATTTTCCATGTGGATGATTTTTTGTTACTAGTAGATCTGGAGGTGACATTTGCTATACTCTCCCCTCATATTGCTCATCTATTTACTTTTTTCTTTCACATAGCTCCCCTTTCCTTGACCTTCCTATCACATCTAAGAGCATTTGTTAAAAAGATTATGGGAGTCTTTGGTTCTATTATTGAACCAAAGACATTTGAGTGTGTGATAGTGGATTTGGCACAAAGACAAACATCACTATTAATCTCATGTGGAAGAGTTGACTTGCTATCTATGGAGTAGATTACATCTATAGCATTTTTGGGTAGTTGTGCTCTCTCAACACCCTTACTTTCCTCTAGTTTTATGGTTGTTGATAGATAGATTTTGGAGACTTATGTAATAGAGGTGGGCGAGGGATTATTTTCTCTCTTGATATTTTTGCAGTAGACAAGAGATAGTTTATCCACACGGGCATGCAAAGACCTTCCATCTTTTGTTTCACTGTCATCAGATTGGACTAGAGGTTTACAATCCTTTCTTGATGGAACGAGAATGTTAGCATATGCTACATTCTCTCTTAGTTAACTCATCCATTCCTCAAGCTACTAAAGCACATCTTTGCTCTTGCTCCGGCAAGGATGTAAACTCTTGAATCCTAGCTCGATTGTGCATTACGACATTCCAACTCGCACTAGCTACTTCTCTACAATGATGAGGTTTGGCTTAGATTTGGTCCACCCTTCTACATCCTCATTACTCACTTTTGTGGTTCTATACTAGATGCAAAAGTGGTCCATATGACATTGTGTCCTTTTGGAGGACAAAGGATAGCTACCCATGACGCTCTTAGGGACATTGTCACACCATTTGTAGTGTTGCATCTAGATTGCTCGAACATTGGAGTTGTAGTGATATTAGTTAGAGGTATTTTAGTAGTCACTCATAGACTACTTTATGATGGTCAGATTTTGTGTTCAAGGAACTAACTTCATGGTGTGGCCTATAGTCACTTTGCACCATTTGTACCATTGGGTGTATCGTCAATGGGACCATTAAACGTTTAGATCACCATTTAGACCTAGCTCGAGTCTAGGGGAATACTTTTGAAGTGCAGCTCAACTCACTTCTATGATGTTGAGCCTTCGAGTTCTTGGCTATGGTGGATACAAGCGGGCGAGCGTGACTTGGATTCTCTTAGCTAGAGTGGGTGATTTGACTGTAATCAATGTCAAGTTGTTCACAATTTATAGAGTGATAGATCAAGTATTGATTTGAGTGGTATAAACAAATTGATTATTGTAGCACTTTAGAGTATATGTATGACTTATGGGTGAGTTATGTGTTTATAGTGTATAATGTTGACAATGATGTATGTTGTGTAACGATGTATATACACACGACAACATAGTGTTTGCTATGGCACCAAAGATGGTGCATATTTGGCTTGGAGGGAGAGTTTGTACGCTTCGCACACAACACTTGTCAAGGCAGATCTATACTTGATCCAAGATGATTAGGTGATAGTAGTGGATGTCATGGTTACTGACCCTATGCATGATATAGTTTTGGAGGGAGTGATTTCACATCCCCTTGGATGGGCAACAAGTGTTATAGCAGCTTGCAAGGTCTCAAAGGGGCATGCAACAAAGTCACATCTTTGTTCCTCTAGCCTTGGAGTTATATGGAGTGATTGATAGGGCATTTGATATATTTGTTTGGGAGTGCACTAGAGCCTATCATGTTAGGTGCCAAGGGGTACCACTCTCACTTCATACTTTGTAGCATATTTTAGGTAGTGTCTGTCCATTGCTCTATAGAGTGCAGTGGTTGGTGCAATCCATAGGAGCACAATAACACTAGGTGATGCTTCTTTGGATGCTCTAGTTGTTTGTAGACTGTATGACTTGCATAGCTCAGATATTTTAGGTGCAATAGGGCAGATTTCTCATATCAACTCTATTGGGGCTTAGCCCTATTTTACCTTTTTTGTCTCACCCTTATATGGCTTGATGGGTCTTCCCATACTTTGTGTTTTCTATGTGATTGCCCTTTTCTCTCTTTCTTAGATGCATAATTTGGTTGATTCAAAACACAAAGTCTTGGTCTTGCTTTTGATACTTGGAAGGAAGTCGTAAGGGCAACTTGAATGTTATATTCTCAATAAGTATGGGAGCATTATTTTGATGTGCATATTATAGAGTTTCTAGATTGTGTGGACATGACCGCTACAACTGATGAGCTCTGATATGCTTGAGGATTTGGAAGACACATAAAAGGAATGCATAAAAGGAATGCAAAAGAGGCTACAGGAGAAGAACTGCAAATGAATAGAAACCAAGAGGATTGGCCTAAGTTCAAAAGGCTTTGAAGATGAACTATCATGGTATTTGTGCCATTGAAAGAATGAGGGCCAAATTTCTGCACTTGGCAACAATTGGTTTCCTTTGTGCACTATAGAAAGCTGACCTCCAAGAGAATTTGACAGATTAAACATTTGAGAGACTATTTTGCATAGTTTGCAGTTGATGTAGTCTGTATACTATAGACAGAGCAGTCTGCAATCTCGTTGTAGCTAATAGCACAATACTATGATGTATGTGTATGCATATACTAGTCTAGTATATGTTTACCCTAGACTCTACTTCCCATACACTAGTTAGCATGCTAAACACAAGGAATCAAGTGCATTGCATAATATTTCCTAAGGAGACACAAGCATCCTGGTCTTTTGGTTCCATCTATCTAAAAGGGTATTTAAAAGAAAAAAGGGCTACCACATAGCAAAAACGAAGGATGGGAAGACCCCATCAAACTGTACAAGGGTGAGACAAAAAAAGGTAAAATGGGGCTATGCCTCAATAGAGTTGATATGAGAAATATGCCCTATTGCACCCTAACATGTTTGAGCTATGCAAGTCATACGGTCTACAAACAATTGGAGCATCCAAAGAAACATCACCTAGTGTGATTGCTCTCCTATGGATTGCACCAATCACCGCCCTTGTAGAGCAATGGACACATCTTGTCTAAAATATGCTACAAAGTATGAGAGTGAGAGTGGTACCCCTGGCACCTAACATGATAGGCTCTCGTTCACTCCTTGACAAAATATGTTAAATGTCATGTCCATCTCTCCATATAACTCCAAGGCTAGAAGAACAAAGAGATGACCTCATTGCATACCCTTATACTTTTTGGAGACCTTGTGAGCTATTGCTGCACTTCCTACCCATCTAGGGGATTGGTAATCACTCCCTCCAAAATTATATCATGCATAAGGTTTGTAACCATGACATCTGCTACTATCACCTGATTATCTTAGACCAAGTATAACATGTGTCATCTGCAATGCATACAAACACTCACTCCAAGCCAAGTATCCACTCTCTTGTGCCATAACAAACACTATGCCCTTAATAGCATCATGGGTAGCTATCCTCTATCCTCCAAGAGAACATTGTGTCATATGGACCATTGTTGCATCTAGTGTAGAACCACACTCACAAGTGAGTAATGAAGATGCATAAGGGTGGACCAATCCTAGGCAAAATCTCATCACTATAGAGAAAGTAGTTAGTGCGAGTCAGAATGCCCTAATGAACGGGTGAGCTAAGATCCAACAGTCTACACCCTTGCCATAGCAAAAGCAAAGACGTGCTCTAGTAGCATGAGGAATGGACAAGTCAACTAAGGGAGAATGTAGCATATGCTTACACTATCTCTCTATCAAAGAAGACTATAAACCTCTAGTCCAATCTGACTATAGTGAACAAAAGCTAGAAACTCCTTGTGTGCCTGTGGGAATAGATTATCTCTCATCTACTGCAATAACATCTGGAGAGAAAAGGATCCCTCCTCCACCTCAATAAGATAACTCTCCAAAATTGACCTATCAACAACCACAAAATGAGAGAAAAGTAGGAGTGTAGAGAGAGCACAATTATCAAAAATGCTATAGGTGCAATCTCTTCCATAGATAGCAAGCCAACCCCTCCACACGAGATCAATAGTGATGTTTGTCTACATGCCAAAACCCTTATCGCACACTCAAATGTCATTGGTCCAATAATATCATCAAAGACTCCCATAATCCTCCTATCAAAGGCTCTTAGATGTGATAGGAAGGTCAAGGAGGGAGGAATGCTACAAAGGAAGTAAGTCAATTGACAAGCAATACTAGAGAAGAGTATACCAATGTCACCTGCGGATCTCCCAGTGACTGAAGGTCATCCACATGGAGAACATCCTCTGCAAGGGTAGCGTTTAAGAAGCATGTGACAAAATCCTCTGATCCTATTGGCACTCCAAGAACACATAGTCCATATGTAGGTGTGATACACCTCTTTGGAAGCTCAAGGTGGGAAATAATACCTAAAGGGGACCATGCCCTGCACCTTGACATCTTGACTCTCAAGCATACTAGATCTAGCTTGATAGTCAAGTTATCAAAGGGCTACCTAATCTAATCTACAAGGCCCACAATGTGTGTATCATCTGCCAATGAGGAAATACACCATTTGGCATGGCCAAAGTAGTAGATAAGAGAGCTCTAAATTGAGCCATAGCAAATAAGGGTCCCCCTAAAAGATCTCCTTGATGTGCATCAACTATTGATTCAAAGGCAATGACTCCCTCCTCTGAACTATCATATGGTAGTAAAAGGAAGAAAGAAAACCACAAAAGACCATATGAAAAGAATAAAACTCGCCAAGGATCCACTTCCTCTCTAAAAAGGAAGTGGAAAAAATTCTATGGGAAGAGAGATAAAGATCACCAAGACATCGTTGTTTGATGAACTAAGCTCAAAGTATCCGTTCTATAATCATTCGCATGACAATTTCCCTTTTTTGGACTATTCAGGATACTTTTCCTCCTAGTTGAACGGTGATGACAGCATTCCTGGTCATGGTTAGGTGATGTAATCTGGGCCCGGGTTGTTTAAACAATGGGAAAAATGAAACCATGTAGAGAACATGAAGGATGGGAAGACCCCATCAAGCCTGACAAGGAAAAGACAAACAAGGTAAAATGGGGCAAGGCCCCAATAGAGTCTATTGTGTAAACCACCCCTTGCTTTGACTCCTAAGCGCAGTCTCCATCCTTACCTTGCCACTCTCACCTACAGTATTGGGTCTCGTGCAAAGTGGGTAGCTCTTCTCCGTATAGTCTCGTGCATTTGACCGTTTACCAGCATCCTATACTCCCTCCCCTAGGCTTTCGCTGGATTACTTTTGCTTATAGCATCGGATAGGATGAGCTGGTAACATTACCGGCGTGATCGCCGCATGAGCACTTGCTTATCTATTTTATTGAAGCATTGCAAGGTCTCACCTTCTATGACCCATACGGTACTCAAGAAAGTCACGGCGCACCTGCTTGAAGCTGGTATGTTTGGAAGGGCCAGGTCGACCCGCCACTTCTGTTCGTGCGCGGAAATCGTCAAACTGGTTTTACCGTTCGGACGGGCCAAAGGATACTGCTTTTGCGTTCCGGAAAGGAGGAGCAGGAACCCAAAAGCATGTACATGTGGGAATGTAATGCGAGGACAAAAGACTCCGAATTTCTTACGTCTGCCTGACAAAGCCCCGGACATTGCGTTGCTGACTGTCTGACAAGGCTCGTGGTGCTTGTCAGACAAAAAACAAAATTCCCATGCTCTCAAAAGTTCCCATACCCAAAAGCTTCCTTATTTTGTCTTACCCTTGTACGGATTTATTTTCTACGCGGTCGCCTTTTTCTCGCATGATCCCAAAAGAACATGATTTACCTACATGTACTTTTACCCGGTTAAATCTAGGACACGGCATAGAATAACAAGAAGAATGAAAACACAACTCTATAAAAATAAACATAACGAGATAGAATGAAGCTAAAATCTAACCGAGAAGGTGACCATTTCGGTCTCCAATGAATCTCACTAAATCGTACGTGAACGACCCGAACCATAAGGTCCAAAAAGCACTCGCCCACAGGAAAGGCTTTTCATTCTGTTGAAGGATTTCCAACTATCGAGGTTCGGAGAAGAAGTCTTAACCACTTGTGTAAAATTGGGGCTTAGCCCCATTTTACCTTTTCCGTCAATCCATTGTAGGGTTTGATGAGGGTCTTCCCATCCTTCATTTTTACTACGCGACAGTCGTTCAGACTTGTGTAGGTCACCTTGTGGAGGAATCGGCCTCTCTGCCACTAATTTGCTGACACTTGGTAAGTTTATAGGAATCATTTCATATGCAACAGTTCATTGGGAATAGTATCTGACAAATTGGGCTCTTGTCTATGGTAGGTATTTCTTTTTCTCATTAGTAATATGGCTTTTGTTGTATTGACTAGTTGGGTTTTAAGAATAGGTTTATGGTTGCTATGTTAGTATAGTTATAATAACATCCAAGTTCCATTAGAAAAAGCTACAAGTGAAACAAACAAGTTCAAATTACTTATATATTAATGAGAATGATTATTTTATGAACAATAAAAAGAATCCAAAATTTTTTTCTTTTGTTCACCTCTCGTTTATCGTTGTTTGTAGTGCGGTAATTGTAAAAGCTCTACTGTAATATACCTCTGCTACTAAACAGTTCGGTGTTCCAAAAATTTTGTAATCAATTTAATCTATATTTGAAAATAATGCTACTATATGAGAGAGCAAGTACATTGGCCAATACAGAAAATTCTCAATGGACAGTTACTCTTGGCAAAATCTAATGATTTATATGTATATTTCGATGAATGAACAGTAAAATCGGGAAAGGTGATAGGACAACAGCGTTTCTGTCTTTCCCATGTAAATTCTTGGCAGGCAATGGACTTGAAGGTACCCTAAATTTTGCACCTAAACTTTAAAATATCATAAGTTGGTATCTACTGATTTGTATATTTCGATTAATGAACGGTCAAATTGGGATGTGTGATATGGACAGCAACGTTTCTGTTTTCCCCATGTAAATTCTTGGCAGGCATTGGACTTAAAGGTACCCTACATGGGGCACATAAACTTAAACATATCACAAGTTGACATCTAAATTGACGAATACAATGCATTGCCATTCGCCACGTTTCTGTATCTTGGCACGGCTTTTGAAATAGATGATGTTGTTTAGTGCTTACTGTGACAATTCAACGATAAAGAGGTAAAGCGCTCGCCCAATTATTTTCGTTGTGTTGTATGTTGAGGAAGTTGTTAGTGTTTGATGGACATCTTAGTGTTTATTATCGCGATTCTATTCGACTACTTCATTTGACATTGTTTAATGTTTCAAAAGTAATGAGCTCACAAAGCATTTTTCTCAACACACTTTAATCTTTTCACTCTTCGTTCTAACCCAAACAAGATCGAATGCGTCACGTATATGATAACAAGAAAGATGTGAAGGCCTGTTAAACCGCACGGTACGGCTTGATGGGGTCTTCCCATCCTTCTTTTTTTATACGCGGTCGTCTTTTCTCAAAAAGTTAAACCGCACCAAAATAGGGGAAAAGCTGACCTCATAGAACACAAGAAGTTGGGAAGACCCCATCAAGCGGTACAAGGGAGAGACAAAAGATTGAGGCTAGGCCCCAATTGTTTTCCTTCTTTTATATGATGCATACTACTTCACCATAGATGAAATATCAAATACTTTCAATTTAAGTTTATGTTTTCTATCCATTCCACTTACTTTCCGCGGTGTATTTCTTTGCTTGGATTGCTTTGTTTCATTCTACAAGTATAAATTTGTCCTTACGTGATGCAGATTACCTCACTGGAGATTCTACTTATGAATGTATCAATTTTGCTTATCTTTCGTTGTTTTTTTCTATGTTGGATCACCTTCGACTCAATTTGCATCTTTCTATATTTACATTCCATTTCTTCCAAGCCCATGTTCTAGATGCACGATAATACTATGCGGGCTTCCGCTCCCACTTCACAAATAGCCTAAATTAACGACAATTCATTACCCAAACATTGGAAGTGTTGCGTAATGAAGATGGCACCCAGTTTCACAAACTATTAGACTGTTTCTAATTAAAAAAAAAAAGAAAAAAAGATAGGGTTCGTTGGCTCCAACCCATTTTTCCGCCTTTGGCATTTCTACACTTGTTGCGACGAATATAACAAATATCACTCAAGTTATTGGTCCAGTATTAGATGTTGCTTTGTCTGCACCTGAATTAATATGCTCTTAAAATGATAAAGACACAAATTCATCAGGTGAAGTGTTGAGACAAAACATTAAATTACATGTTTACTATAAGCAAATCCAAAATTTTATAATCAAGAACTTATTACCATTTCTCAACCATGAGGAGAGCGAAATATCTCACGTTCTGTTTATAATATCATCGCGGGAACCGGGAAAGCTTCGCAATTTCGCATATCCTTTTCTTCTTCGATAATCGATCTTTTCTCTTCATGGCTGAAATCCATTTTGTTTTTCTCTTCTGTTGAGAACCATTCATAGGCACACGAAGCTGCAGAAATGATCATATACAGAAAACGGAACCATATACACAAACCAATTGGTGATCACCAGGTCTTCATTAGGATGGGGTAGGCCTAAATTGATGTAGATAACATACGAAATAAAATGGTAATTTTATTGCCTGTCATTAACCATCGATATTAACTTGTAAAGTCTCTCAATTACAATTTTAAAAAATTGAAATACGTTTATAATCGCACTATTAACAATGTTAAACAAAAGCTGGACGTAAAATCTGTATTTATTTTCCACGCAATAAAAACTATATCTGTTAAGCATAGAATGATATTTCCTCTATTTTGTGTGGTTTCATTATTAGATCATTGGATTTCATACGAATAGTTCTCTAGATTTTGTTAATAGCATTCTTGATTTTTCTTTTCTTGTACTAAGTATGTCTCCAAAAAATTTAACCTAACTACATATAATAAGAATATTATATTTGTATCATTCCTTGAAACTCTACTTGAATGAGAGCTTTCCATTTGGATTTCAGCCCCGGAAGGAAAGGAACAAACTTTCAAACGGAAGAAATCAGACTTTCGGAGTGGAAAAATTTGATTTTCAACGAAGAAGTTGCGGGCAATTCTGGAGTTCAACAAGAAGAGATTAAACTTCTAAACCGGATGCAGTGGTCAACAAAGTCTGGAGTTCAATCTCGAAGCACAAGACATTAGATTTTCGGGCCGGGTGGGGGAGTTCGTCCAAGTTTGGCACGGACTGTAACTCAACCATAAGAAATCAGATTTCGAGCTGGGTGAGGAATTCGGTTGGAAGTTCGGGCCTTGAGTTCGGATGCCAAGTTCGGGCCTGGACTTCAAGCCAGACTGCAATTTACCCAAAAGAAATCACTAGAATTCTACAAGAAATAATTAGATCTGACCAGATATGGAATTCAGGTCGTGGTTCGAGCCGGGAGTTCAAATAAATGAAATTACACATTTTGTGGGGATGGAGAATTCGGCGCGAAATTCGGACCGGGTATTCAGTCAGTTTAACTTTCGAATTCGAGTGGGATTTCCGCCCGAAGAGATGAGAGGAAATTTGTTAGGGAATATATCTCACGAATCTTTCTTTTCTACGCCGTTTGTGTTGTCAACTGCGTAGATCCACTGTCACTTTGTGCCAACTACGTAAGTCTACATCTTGTAAGAACATAGTCTGCCAACAATAACCAACAAGTGACACGTTTGTACAATGATATCGAAACGTATCGGTGATGGATATCTTTGGAATGTCTTTGTGATAAGAACGACTTTTCTAATTCAATTAATTCTTTTCATTTGATTCATGTCAAGCTGAAAAGTGACATCAACACATTAATTACCCTTTTTACTATGTATTTAGAAAAATTGTAATATATTTTATATTTGGCCTTTTTTTAAATGTGTTTCATGTCCGACGAGCGGATAAATATTTTATTTTCGAAGCTGACGCTACTATACTTCTCAGTTGGGATCGTGATTGATGTTTTACAATAAAATATGGACTAACGTTTTGTTTCTTTTGTTCAAATTTTGCCACTTGGATGTGGATAAAACTCCTATACTAGATTATGGAAATTCATTATAAAGACCACGAGGATAAGTTTTGTGCATAATGGAGAGGGCAATACAAATCATGAAGACATGAGTATAAACATTGAAGACATGCGGCATCCCGACATGTCATCTTGGTATATTGTTCCCGTTCCTGTCCTCACCCATCTTCCTAGAGGCAGTTCGGGATTATTGTAAGAACCTACTCTACTAGTAGGCGACAATAGTCTCTCGGCCCGGAAGGTCTGTTTGAGGATGGATATTATATTATTATTAGAATAATAAATTTTATTATAAAAAATAAATTTTATAAATATAAATAAAATTATTTTTAAAATATAAATTATCGTTCTCATAGAAATTTTATCTTCAAAAAATAATTACTAATCTATGAGATTTAAAATTTAAATATGAATGATTTAAATACATTTAAAATCAAAATTTATTAATAAAAAAATTAAATTAATATTTAAAAATTAAATTAACATTTATTTATAATATTATATTTTTATGTTTCTATTTTTTAATTGAATTTAAATAAATTAAATATAGAGATAAAATATCAAATTTATTAAAAAATTTATATAAATATAAATTTATTTTCTAATATAAATTTATAATTTATTTGAAAAATATATTTTATATCATTAAATTATATTTTTATTTAATTTAAAATTATATTCTCAGTGCAAAATATAACATGAAAAAATTAATTTTTTAAAATTTTGAATGAAATAACATCCTTATTGAATAATTTATTATCATATTGTCCTCAATTGCAAAAGAGATCAATTCTATGGTCTATAATCATTTTTATAACAATGATAAGATGAAATTTACATCACATAACTTATTATAGTCTAATGTCTAGTTTGAAATGATTTCATTCTACAATTATATCTTCCTATCAATCATTTCATCCTTATTGTGCAGTTGATCCTATGCATACCAAATATACTATTTATTGCTCATTATATAACCAAACATAGATTGCAAAAATTATTGTTATTTATCTCTATTTTAAAAACTATCTAATAAATAAATTTGGAGCATTTGAATGCTAAATTAAATCTATTATCCTAATAAAATCAATAATTATCATCCATTATTAACCTTATTGTTTATTTAAAATTATCTTGATATTGAAATATAAATGGTATAAATTATTTATTCAACATTATCTTGATAATGAAATATATATATATGATTCCTCCTCCACTATTAACTTAAAATTTTTTTGTATAATTTTAGGTGAGGTCTATTATAATGATTCTTCCACCACTATTAAGTTAATTTTTATTTGTATAATTTTATGTAAAAATTATAATAAGGAAGCTCTTCCTACTCGTCAATTCTAGAAAATATATACAAAAAGATTCAGAAAGTAAGCAATATTCCTTAAATCCTAAGATTGCACTTGAAAGATTTCTTGATGTTTTCATAGTTTAATAGATAAATGTTATCTAAATGAGAATTGTGGTGATCCAACTTTGCTCTATGAGAGCAGAACTTTTTTTTGTTTTGTATAGTTGTATAGCATAAGATGAGGTAGTGTAGTAGTTAGGAGACTAAAAAGAAGGAAGGTTTATTATTTGTTGGTTGAACTTGTAAGATGATTGAGATGATGCCTTTTGCCACATGGGCATGTGGCCTGAAGGATGAGGTACAAGTTCACTCCTACAACAAGGAGGCCCATGAAGATGAATACCGTCTACTTGATACAAAGAGCATACGCGTCTTGTCATCATAACCACAGTTATTTGGCGGCAATTCTTAACTTCATCACTACAACCCTCATGATGTTGTGAGTCCCAGCCAAACTATCTTAACTACAGTATGTTTACAAGGCCAAAAACTTCAAGGACCACTATGATTGTGTGCCACCAAGGAATACAAGTATGAGTTTGTGAGAGGTACAACGATGTGCACATGTTCATGCCGCCAAGTATCAAGAACATTGAAACACATTCAATCGGCATGACTACTCTGCCAAAGAACAAAAATATGGACCGTTTGAATAAAGCAACATGCCTTCACATTGAACATGTGACCCCTCACCAATAGTTGTGATCGTCAAATGATTGAACGGTTCACCCCGACTATAAATTGCCAACTTGCACTGTGTATAACTTTGTATTTCACTTTTTACTCTTTGCCAATATATTTTCACTTTTTATTTTTTTGACACTTCATCCTCATTCTTGCAGCACTAGAGTCTTCAAAGTTTGTGGGAGAAAGTGTTTTTGTGCAATGTAGATTCCGATGTTAGTATTCTATCACCAAGCGTAGTCATTGCACACGAGATCATCAATAAAACACTGGAAATCTCTGAGTGTGGACTCCATCTTAGAGAGAAATACATTAGAAGTAGAAAATTTGATTTCTTAATATGGAACTTGAATTTGTCCAATGTTTTTATGTAAGAAGAATTTTGTGATAATAATGACCCAAGTGCTAAATTCATTAGAGGAAATCCTACATTTGGACAGAAGATCATTACATCTTGGAGCTTAAACCTCCCCATTCAAACAAATGTTTATACATATTTCCCATGGTAACTCTAGTCAAAAACCAAGATAGACTACTTTTTCGACAAAACAAAAATGACTAATGGTTATAGAGTGGACTCCCTCAAAGATCCCATTTGAAGAGTTGTCACCAACATGATCATGAAGCTGTCCAAATCTAAACAGGGTTTATGTCAACTTGAATCAAGCCATTTTTTTCCAGATCCTTCATGAGAGAAAACCAGTAAGTTGCACATGGATGTTTAAGGAACAAGTGGTCAAGTTAGTACAAGAGATGATGGAGCAAGGAGGCATTATGATTGTCTTATCATTCATAGTACACTTCTACATTGGCAAGAATTCAACCTTCTTGCTATGTAAAAAATCTTCTTGACAATCTGGTCTACAATTTGCTCTACAATCTACATTTGGTCAATCTAGGAAATTTGAGAACAATCTTACTTGCCGCTCTATGATGTTTAGGTGCTTGGATGTAATACTCCGAGAACAAGAGAAGAGAGAAAACACAGATTGCACACTCAAACAATCGATGCTCCAAGGGAGCACCTTCTCTTTATTATATAGACAAAGAGGATCTCCGCCAAGGAAGCTCCACCATAGGATTATGGACATAGATAGGTGATATGTCAGCAAGCTCCACCCTTGGATTAATTACTTGGATGGGTGACATGTCCGGTCTAGGTCCTATCTGGTTGGTCAAACAAGCTTTGATTGGAGGGAATCTTTTAGGGAATCTTCCTGTAGGAATCTCAGAATCACGTAAGGTACCGTTGGAAAGCTCTCGATGAGACAAAGCAGGGTGGGAAGGCCAACCTTCTCTCTATTGGGGGGGAGGAATCTGCACATTTTTGAGGCCTAATTCATCCGTTTAGGCTTCCGAAATTGCCTTCAAAGATTTCAAGCATATTTCAATTCCTACTCTATTAGTAGAAGTCCCCTTTTGGTGATACCTATTTCTGATCTGTTTAGTACATCATGTGTAACATCCTTCCAGATGTTACTAAACCAATTCTCACCTTTAAATCATATGTCTAGCTATTGGTTCTAAGGTTCTCAAGTCTATTTCGATTTCTGCCCTTTTAGTAGAAGTACTCTTTTGGTGATACTTCTATCTGATCTATTTTGACCATCATGTATAACATCATTCTAGATGTTACCAAACGGAATTTCACATCTAGATCATATGGCTAGCTCTTGGTATTACAGACCTCCCTCCTTTTAAGACGCAACGTCCTCGTTGTGCAATTGTTGCTCAAATGCTTGCACCAACATAGGTGCATGTGCCAAATTGGTAGTGGGCTCCCAAGTGGCTTCATAGAGGGAGTAACCTTTCCATTGTACTAGATAGTCCACCCGCGGGTGGCGAGTACCACGCATGCGTTTTTGGAGAATCCGCTCCACTTCATATTCCTCTGTGCCATCAATGAGTGTCGGACAAGGTCGAATGTCTGGTGTGGAATGACTTGATCGGGCCTTGGCCTGATCAGGGAGCATATCTGTATAGTAGGGAGACATGGAAGACTGGATGGATCTTCATGTGTGGTGGTAGCTCAAGGTGATAGGCCACATCGCCGATGCGACAAAGAATCGGGAAAGGCCCAATAAAATGAGGTCTGAGCTTACGAGGTCCAACTAATGTGAGGTTGGTTGTCGATAGCCACACTTGATCCCCAACATTGAACTCCATGTGCCGATAGTGTGCATTAGCATATTGCTTCTGTCAATTTTGCACCATCTGTAATCTATGCTTGGCGCTCTCCACACCTTGTTGGATTCTCGAAACAAATGTGTTGACTACATCGACCTTGGTAGCCACTTGACAGACCTTCATCAAGCTAGAAGGTGTGAAGGGATGCTCACCATACATGAGGAAGAACGGAGTGACCTGGGTGGATGTATTCACTAAATTGTTGTAAGGAAATTCCACCAACGGGAGTAGGGTGTCCCACCTCTCTTGCTCTTCTAAGGTGAAGCCACGTAACATGTCTTCAATTGTGCGATTAGCCCGCTCTGTTTGGCCATCTGTTTGGGGGTGGTAAGCTATGGACATGGCCAACTTGGTTTTGAAGAACCCAAAGAGTGTTTGCCAAAACAAGCTAGTGAATTGGGTACCTCTATCAGTGATGAGTACTCTAGACAAGCCATGGTGAGCAAAGACTGCATCTAAGTATAATTGAGCTAGTTGTGGAGTGGTCACCTCCTTGGTGGTAGGGCGTACATGAATCATTTTGCTGAGCCGGTCCACAAAGACCACAATGGAGTCAAACCCTGAGGTGGTCTTGGGTAATTCACAGACGAGATCCATACTCACTTGTTCCCAACGTTGGGTAGGAGTGGGGAGAGGTTGAAGGAGCCCTGCAGGAGCTTGATTAGAAGCTTTGTTCTATTGGCAAAGTAGGCAACTACGCACATAGTCCATCACGTTGTTGCTCATCTTGGGCCAATAGTAATGGTGCTTGACTGCATCCAAGGTCTTGTCCACTCCGACATGAGCTGCAATGGCCAAATCATGACATTCCGCTAGGATGGTGGTGCGTAATTCTGGGACATTTGGGATCCATAATCTACCATCCCAAAAGGTGAGTCCTTGAGTACTGGTGACACCTTTGGATGATTGTGCTTCTACAATTTGTGGGTTAGTTTTTGTAGCCGCCAGAATCCAGGGTTAATCTTAACCTCTGCCACCAAGTTGTTGGACATTGGCATGCGTGTGAATGCATCTGCAAGTTGCTTCTTACCTTCCACGTAGGTGATTGTCATGTTGAAGCGTTGTCGCCACTCTGCCCACCAAATTTGGTGACGAGATAGATCATTCTGCGTCTCAAGGTAGACTAGAGGTTTGTGGTCTGTCTCTACTACAAATGCCTTCTCGCCCAAGTAGTGCTTCCAATGCTTGGTTGCTAGAATGATCGCCAGCTCTTCTCGTTCTGTGGTGTGGTAGTTGCGCTCTGCTGGTATCAACTTTCAAGAGAAATATAAAATTGGATGCCATCCGTCATGCCACTCTTGTTGTAGGACTGCTCCTATTGCTATGCCTGATGCATATGTAGCCAATTTGATTGGACGTTTTGGGTCATACCACTTCAAGATTGGTGCATGTAGCAAGGTGGCCTTCAATTCTTGAAAGGCCAACTCTTGTGCAGTTCCCCATGTCCACTTCTTCCCTTTGCCAAGTAGTGCCGTTAAAGGCTGTACAACCTTGGAGAAGTCCTTGACAAATCTACGATAGAATCTCGTCAACCCCAAGAAGCTCTTGAGTTGAGTCTGATCTTCTGAGGCACTCTATTTTTGAATGACCTCTATTTTATCTGTCAATACTTGATTGCCCTTTGCACTTACTCTATGCCCCAAGTAGTCTACTTTAGACTTGCCAAACTCACACTTTGAGATTTTGGCGTACAATTGATTCTATCTTAGAATCTGGAGGACCTCTCGTAGATGTTGTTTGTGTTCTGTCATCGTGCTACTGTATACTAAGATATCATCCAAGAAGACAATAATAGACTTATCCAAGTATGGACAAAATATGTCATTCATTAGACTCATGAAAGTGGCAGGTGCATTGGTGAGGCCAAAAGGCATCACAAGATACTCAAAGTGGCCATACTTGGTTCGAAAAGCAGTTTTGTGCACATCCTCCTCTGCAATTTGGATTTGATTGTAACCGCTTTGCAAGTCCAATTTGGTGAAGTATCTTGCTCCATGGAGTTGATCAAACAGGTCATCCATGCGAGGTAAGGGGTATTTGTTCTTCACTGTTTGTTGATTGAGACCTTGATAGTCAATGCACATGCGCATTGTACCATCCTTCTTCTTCACAAACAAGACATGGGCCCCATATGGTGATACGCTAGGTTAGATGAACCCTTTCTGCAACATCTCCTCAATTTGAGTCTTACACTCCTCCAACTCATGAGGTGATAGGCGATATGGGGCCTTACAAGGAAGCGTCTTCCCCGAAAGTGTCTCAATTTTGTGATCTACTCGCCTTTTTGGTGGTAATCATGAGGGTAGATCATCGGGAAAGACATCTTAAAACTCATCCACCACATCCTTCAATTTCTCAAGAATTTGTCCATTGAGTTATGCACTCTGGACTTCTCTTATTAGACCCATAAAACATCTATTGGTCTTACAAACAGTTGCCGTCCCTACAACATATAGAGGTAGTTTCTGCCTATGTGATTTTTCTTTAACCCCAATGATTGACCATTTGTGGGTTCTCACTACTTCCTTTCTCCAATCCACCATAGGGTTGTACTACTCCATCCATGGCATGCCTAAAATTGCATCATAAGGAGCTAACTGTATCACTCGCCACTCAATTGCTTCCTGATATTCTCCTACAGAGAGGGTTACCCGTCTAGGTAATGATTCAATCCTCTCTGTTTGCCCATTTGGTAACTCTACTTCTTCACTTCCATCTCTCTCTAGATCCATTCCCAATCTTATTGCAATAGAGCAAGACAAGAAATACTCTGTTGCTCCCGGATCTATTAATACTCTCACTTGATTACCTTCTAGGATTCCATTCACGACAATCAATTGTGAGGTTGCCTTTTGGGATCGTTGTGCATTATTCTTCTTCCTTCCCTCGCTTCTCTGCTTCTTTATTGAGCCAGTAAGGCCGCAAGGTACATTTAATGGCAATCTTCATTTTCCGAAGTGATTTCCACCTCCTCCTCGTCAATGTGCCTCTCCATGTTGTTCAAAGATTGCCTGAACGAAGGCCGAGAGCATCTAGGGAAACAAGTGCGACAATTGGTAGATATGTGCCCAATACGGCCACAATTGTAACAATGGCGTGGTTCTCCTTGAGTCCCTTCTCCTCATGGGACTCCATCTCTTCATTCTTCTGCCCGCCCCCGCTCCCCTTGAAGCCATCGTGCTCCTCGATCCCGGAATGAAAGGTTGCTCAATTCGATCGGTACTGGTCCACCCATGTGTGGCATTTCTGCCCGATAATGTTGAGGTGGAGCTACTCCTTCACCTCCACCTAATGCTCCTGCTATTCTCTACGCACAAGCAATGGCTTCAAATACCGTGCGAAGATTTTGCACCATGACTTCTTGGCAAATCCGCTCTTTCAACCCTCGTTTGAAATTGTCAAGAGCCTCTGCTGGACTCATGTCAATAATTGTGACTTGTAGATCCAAAAAAGCCTCCACATACTCTTGAACGCTATTCTTTTGTCTCAATCCCCATAGTTGGGTTCGAGCCATCTGCACAGAATCCACCAATTGGAAATTCTTTAGCAGTCCTTCTTGCATTGCTGTCCATGTGACCTCCCTTCTCTCTGCCAGCATAGATCGTTCCCAAGCATCATACCATGTGAGGGCTTTATTAGTCAAGTACCCACATGCAAACATGCTTGTAGCATGCTCA
The DNA here is from genome assembly GCA_948567375.1 of Lunularia cruciata. Taxonomy (NCBI): domain Eukaryota; kingdom Viridiplantae; phylum Streptophyta; class Marchantiopsida; order Lunulariales; family Lunulariaceae; genus Lunularia; species Lunularia cruciata. The sequence continues at coordinate 9,465,572 of OX419758.1, forward strand.
GTGATCTCTGTTGAGAACAATCAGAAATATCGATTCATTCTTGAGATCCAATTTTCCACTACTCCCATCGAACGCAGCCCCTTGTAAAGTTTGATGTTGCAGGTCTTCTTCATCCGGAGTAGCAATGTGGCTTCATTGTTGTAGGGTTCGTAGGCGCGGATGCCTCTCCAAGTACTTCAGTCGCAGGTACTGGGTTTTGAGACGGCTCTTCTTCTTGCATGGCTTGATCATTCCTAAGGATATGCACTTGACTTTGTAATCTCTCCATGGTCATCTTAATCTCTCAAAATTCATTCAACATCCCTTGCATTCCTTGCACCAACTCTTGCAATTGCGGATCCATGGTTCCTGCAACACTCAATTGCTAATGTCTAATATAGAGTCAATATAATCACTCTAGAAGGCACACAAACTATCGGAACTACCATTGGGACCTCAGAAGCTATCACTCGTGGATAATACTCCTCACCAAAATTCCTAACCACAAAATCTCTAAATATCAATTTTGGCCTCACTACATAACGGATTTCTACTTGAGTGTTGACAGGGAGAGGATTTGGGACATTCATATCCATTTTATCATAATAGAATGTAGATTGTGAAATCCTACTCTCTGTCATATAGCACCACAGGTAGAATCACCGGGTTTGGTGAGTTCATCACTCTGTCCATGAATTCGGCGCCAAAGTGATAAACTAACGATACCCTCATCTGCTCACACTAGATATACATAACCTTGATGTGGAATGGGTTTGAGAATGGAAAGCTAGGTGCGGGAAATTGGCCTCTCGGTGTATCTATCCCATCCGCTCTCTAAAGCCCTTCCTAAGTCTAGCAACTACTCTACGTTCTCCACCTCAAATTACTCAGTTTCAGTAGTTCATGCTATTCCAAGAGGGGTGATCCACTCTCTTGGACTAAAACAATCGCTCTGATACCATTGTAATACTCCGAGGACAAGAGAAGAGAAAAAACATAGATTGCACACTCAAACAATCGATGCCCCAAGGGAGCACCTTCTCTTTATTATATAGACAAAGAGGATCTCCGCCAAGGAAGCTCCACCATAGGATTAGGGACACAGATAGGTGACATGTCAGCAAGCTCCACCCTTGGATAACTTACTTGGATGGGTGACATGTCTGGTCTAGGTCCTATCTGGTTGGTAAAACAAGCTTTGACCAAAGGGAATCTTTTAGGGAATCTTCCTATAAGAATCCAAAAATTACGTAAGGTACCGTTGGAAAGCTCTTGACGAGACAAAGCAGGGGAGAGGGAAGGCTAGCCTATTCTCTGTTGTGGGGAAGATTCCACACATTTTTGAGGCCTAATTCATCCGTTTAGGCCTCCGAAATTGCCTTCAAAGATTTTAGGCATATTTCGGTTCCTACTCTATTAGTAGAAGTCCCCTTTTGGTGATACCTGTTTCTGATCTGTTTAGTCCATCATATGTAACATCCTTCCAGATGTTACAAAACCAATTCTCACCTTTAAATCATATGTCTAGCTATTCGTTCTAAGGTTCTCAAGTCTATTTCGATTTCTGCCCTATTTGTAGAAGTACTCTTTTGGTGATACTTCTATCTGATCTATTTTGACCATCATGTATAACATCATTCTAGATGTTACCAAACGGAATTTCACATCTAGATCATATGGCTAGCTCTTAGTATCACATTGGAATGCTACATCCATATCCTTCACTCTTATTGGTAAGAGTTATTTTGCAAAAATGTGCTCTCTTCCTACATTTTTGAGTCTTGCAACTTTTGCCAAAGGTCAAGAGAGGTCTTATTTGGCTAAGGATCATACTTATCTTTTCTGAAAAAGTGGAAGGAATAGGTTTGATCTAAGTTTTATAGTGTTGCTTGAACCATTACAATTTTTTGTTGGTATGCCCTTAAGGAGCAGTGTTATACTTTGCTTTTCTCTCTTTGTGGAGATGCCGGGTGCTTAGTTGTGGAGCTTATGGATGGGAGGTCATATGTAGCCTTATCACTAACAGTTTGAGCCCACTTGTTTGCCCAACCATTGGAACTTTCTACCCTTGTTTCTGATGTTCCTTTTATCACGTAGGGTAACAACGTGCAACCAAACCTATCATCATAACATGCACTTTTGGTCTACTAGTCATCACTTCAAGAATTACCAAAGAGAAATATAGAAAATGGATATAAAGAAAGAATCTAAGTGCAATGCATGCACACCAATCCAAGTGAACTATGCATACAATCAAGCATGCAAGCATAGAGAGGATCCAAATAGAAGAAACTTGGAAGAAACTCTCCATGTTTTTGGTAGAAATATGCTTCAAAGCCTCTTTGCTCTATTTGAGAGTTACTCTCAATCTGTATTCCAAGTTTACATCCAATATGTACTCTAGGTAGGGAAATTCTATACCTTTTTTGATGGGGAAATCTCTACAAGACTCATATAGGAGATAAACTTTCCTGTATAGCTTCAATTTATATGTTCTACAACTCAATAGAACGCTTGTGAGATAATCATTTCAATGATATAAAGCAAACTTCAATTTGACCATTATACATATCTTGACAAGGTCTCAAACTTGGCTAGATTTTTGTAGTTCCAACCCTAATTTTGAAACCTTAAGTAATGCTCAAGTCTTGATCATTGTATAATTTTTGGCCAAATTTTGGCCTAGTGATTCATATAAAATAGTAAGGAACACTTTAGAAAGCTAAAATACTTTTACTCATGAATTCAAATTAAAGATTTGATATTCAATTATAGTTGGACATAGAGTTAGTCCATTGAGCTTACAGTTATATTTTTAGTATCATTTGTTGGACTAGATCTCAATATATATAAACATTAAGCCAACCAAATTTTTTCATAATAGTTTTTTGTGCTCCTTTCTAAAACTCTATAGATTTTGATAGCTTAATCTAACCCAGTCACTAGGTGTGGATCAATTCCCAAGTTGGGCTAACTTTTGAGCTCTACATACCTAGGTATACTTGATCCAAGACCATGAATTATCTATTTGAAAAATTCACATGAAACCTTCACATAAAGATACAAGATCTAAACACCAACAATAATAGAAAGTTTCATAACTTGATTCAAACCAAAACTTGAGAAGTGACAAAAACTTAAAACTTGATCATAATCTCTTCTATCATGTGTATATACATTGTTACATCATAAACATTGATATAAATATCATACACTATAGAAGCACAACTCATACATTAACTCTAAAGTGTTGCAATAACCAATTCATTCTTATGCTTGAATCATACTCAAATTAGAGTTGTATTTGATTCTTCATTCAACAATCTGCCAACAATTGGCATTAATTACAATCAAGCCACACTCACTCTAGCTAAGAGATTCTAGGTGACACTCATTGGCCTCTGTCCACCATAGCCAAGAACTCAAAGACTAAATGTCAAAAGTGAGCTCTCTAGAGTTGCAATTTGAATTATGCCCCTTTGTGTGACCTAGGTCTCTAGCCCTAATGACATCACTGATGGCACATTTTATGGTGCAAGTGATGGTGAGTTCCACCATGTGATCAATAGCCCTAACATGAAATCCAATTGCCACCAAGTAGTCCATGAGTAATTACCAAAATAACTATAATTGCCAACACTACCACTTTAGCATTTGAGCAGACTAGCTTCAATGCTACAAATGTTGTCATAGCTATCATGCATATATACATCACTACACAACATACATTGCTATCAACATCATTCACTATACAAGGACAACTCACACATAAGTCATACATGAACTCTAAAATGCCACAATTGCCTCCTAGTTGGTGGTTAGGTCCCTCTAACTCTAGATAGCCATCTACTCCAAGTATATGATATGCCCTATGGTGGGCAAAGATCAAGAGTCCAGGTGCTATCGAGCCCCATTGTTAATCACCTATCTATAATCTATACCACATACAAGGTGAACTAACTATAGATCAAGTACATCTAGGACATAACCACTATCCTTGAAGAACCAATGTGAGTAGAGGAGTCAAACCTGCTATATATCATCCTCTCAAACAACTATCACACACCAACATAATAGTAGCTCCACCCAAAGAGCTACATAACATACACCACAAGCTTGCATGTACAAGTGCCAAACTTGGGTCCATAGTGCCATCAATGTTTGGGAGGTGGCACAATGCACAATTGCACACATGATCCTTCCAAATAACATCATCATATCCTTCTAACAAAAAGACTCCAAAAGTCAAAACATCATGCACTCTCAAGGTAGGTTGCCTATAGTAACATCATGTCATCAATGCAATTTGTTATAGATATACATAGTTACCTAGATGAAATTGACAGATTGAGTGTCAATAACCTCCTCCTCAAATAATAACATAGCATGAGGTATTTATATGACAAGAAATCATTAATTTTTCAAAGGCCATTGGCATCACTCTCCAAAAGATCTTTGCCCATTAAGGACATGCGCTCATCCATACGTTTGGATCATACAAGTCCAAAACTATAGTAGCATCACAACAAATGACTGTAGGTAAATCTGGATATTATCCATAGAGTTGAAAGTAAGGAGAGAAGGGTGCTAAGGAGGCTTACTAGCTGAACCAATAGCCGATGGCCAACCAAGGTAACCAGAGATCTTAATATCCTAAGTGGCCTCTCTATAAACCATACTTATGCAATCCTCTCTTCACCATTTGAAACACTCTCTCTACTTAGCCATAAGTAAAGAGAGTGGTTCAAATGGTGAGCTACTAGCACCCAAATCCCCTATTTTTTTTATCTGATCTCCTATCTATGTCCATCAACAACCTCCTTTCTAACTCTCCACCCTAGAAGTTTCATGTTGAGTTCACCAACTATTGTACTTTGCCTTTCTCTCTCTCTGGGAACACATAACATGCCTAGCTATGGAGACTATCAATCAAAGGTTGTGCATGGAGTGCACGGGGTACCCAACGAGTAGAACACTTCACTCTCAGTTCTAAGATTTCTTCTATCGGGTACGGGGTAACGGCAACCTAACCTATCATCATAACATGCATTCTTGGTCTATTGGTCATCACTTCTAGCATTATCAAAGAGAAATACACAGCACTCCTAAAAGAAAAGAACCAAATCATAATGCACACACACCAATCCAAACCAATTGGGTGTACAAACAAGCATGTAAGTACAAAGAGGATCCAATCACAAGAATTCAAACAATAACTCTCTATGCTTTTGTTGGAAAAAAAGCTTTAGAGCCTTCTTGCTATATCATCAAGCTAATTTTAACTTGTACTCCAAGCTTCCTCCAATTTTTATTTCTGATTCAACCAATTTGTACTTCAATTGGGGAATCTCTATGTCTTCTCAATTGGAGAAACTCTACACAACTCATATGGACATAAATTTTTCTATATGACTTGAATTTGAGTGTTCTAGGTTTCATTAGAAAGTCTCTAAGATTAGCTTTCCAATGAGATGGAAAAGGTCTCAATTTGATCACTACAACTCCCCTGAAAATCTCTCAAATTTGGCCAGTTTTTTGTAGCTTTCACCTTAATTTTGAAATCCCTAATTTTAGGGTTTGCTCCTAATTCTTGGCAGCTTTTTCCAGATTTCTAGATCAGAGGTACACAATCCTTAAATTCACTCTTTCAACCCAAAATCTCCAATCATAGTAATAAAGATGGGAGAATTGACACTCAATCATAATTGAGAACAAAAATACTCTATTGAGCTTATGATAATTTTTTTACTAGAACTTGTTGCATCAGATCTCACTCTCTATGAATCCAAAACTTACCAAATTTCCCATAGTAGTTTTTTGTGCCTTTGTTTAAATCTCTATAAATTTTGATGGCCTAATCTAACCTCAATCCCTAGATATGGATCAATTTTGAGTTATACTAACTTGTGAGCTCTACAGACCCAAGTATACTTGATCAAAGACATTGAATTTTCCTTTTGAGGAATTTATATGAAATCTTTGTATAAAGGTGAGAAATCTAATCACCAACAACGTTAGAAATTTTGATATGGTGACTCAAACCACAACCAAAACTCCAAATCTGATCATCAACTCTTCTCCAACACCTTACGTCTCAAAAGCTTCAACTTCAATAAGATCTGATTTGATCTTGATCCAAAACTAGAATTTCTTGTGCTCAATGCTATAAGAACTTTACCTACTCTCCAATCCTATTGATAGATCATTAAAAGGTCTTATGAAGTTCTCCAAATGGCCTACTTTGTGCTCTTGGGTATCAATTCTACCCACTTGATTCAATTGATAATATCCTTCCTCAAATTTTTTCAAATCATCTATTTTCTATCTCCAGATTTCACCCTATTAGCTCTTCTCTCCAACTATGGTTCTTATTTCTTGAATGCCTTCCTTGAACTGCCTCGATGGTCAAAAAAACTCCAAACTTCTCCTCATGAGACGCAATCTCTTGCAAATTTGTCATGTAGTCTTTTCAATTTTTGACAAATGGACCCCACAACTCCACCTTAAATCTTATGAGCAAAAATTGAGGTGTTCCTCATCTATAGGAGTACATAGATTGTCAAATTCCAAACTTGCTTGTAAGTAAGCACCAAAAAGACGATAGGATCCAAGTTTCACATCATCGACTCCATGAATTGCCACTCCAAAATGTACCACCATCTAGTCCCATAAGCCATCATAGTATAGAATCTAAGCATGATGAGAAAAGGATTTGGGAGTAGCAGATCAGGAGTATGGGATATCTCATGCTCAAATGTTGCCTCCGATGCTCTACCAATTGTGCTCTACTACAACTCTCACTCCCAACGTCCTCTTCCCTCTTGAGACTCCTCAACTAAAAACACACCCGTCTCTCCACTCTCTCTCACCTATATACATCAGAGGCCTTGAACAAGATAAGATTGTAACTCACATGGCCAATAGCATGCATGTACATAGATTACTCACATTGCAACGTCTCATCTGTGGGATCTATCATACAACCTACTCCACTAATGTGAAGATAACCATGATAATTTACTTTTTTACAGGCTATAAAAACCACAACATGACAACATATACAAGAATCACCCATCAAAGAGATGTTTTCTAAAATGTAGGCTAGAGAAATGGATTGATGAACTTGGAAATGTTGGAGTATACATATCATCTCCCAAAACACACCAGAATGGAGATTCTATAGATCCTAACCTTGGCCAACATGGGTATGTCCTTGACATGGCCATCTAGAAATCACCAAAAAATGGGACCATGTCTAGCCAAATCTTATACCCCTAGCAAGGAAATGTTTCTTGGTAGGGTCTTTTAGTAACCCTTGACAGTTGACATTAGTAATAACTTAGGATACCAATAGACCAAATGTGCCATATGATGTAGAAAAACTCACCTAGCAACCTCATCTTGCTCCACATACAAGTACCTCTAAACTCATCAATTTTCCTATAGTACCATAGCTAGTCCAGTGCTAATCCCACCAAACAATTCCAATAGATATACTCCCTCTATTAGATGTTGCCAAGCAATGAGTGTGGTATTCAAAGGTGAAAAGGTACTAGACTCTAGAGACTCATCCTCACACTAGTCTTGTGGTGGTACAAAGGCTCCACTCCAAGCCTATTGCACCAATTGATCCATATGCTATTGCAATGTTGCCTTGGAACTCCATAATAGAACATCTAAGGTGGATGAAAAAAGCCTACTTGTACTCCAAATCTGAGTGATCTCCTGTAGTTTCCTTGACATGAGCGTTCCCCTCCAATAACTCACCAAGCCAAATAACAAAACCATTGAAAGTTGAAACTAATTCCATGGTCCTTGATAATAGTGAGCCAAGACTACCACTACTAAAGTGCACTAGTAGGCAACATACTTATCCTTCACTTGAGTGCTAACTTGGCCTATAGGAAGTTGTCTCCTCCCAATAATCAATATTTAAACTCATGGAGTATAACATTGCTCCACCAACTAGCACATCATATGACTTTACTATTGTTGTAATGGACAGAACTCTCACCATAGAGCTATCAATTGATGACCAAGCTAAATCTGGATAATTAGCTCTTACATGTGATGTATTGTGTAGAACCATCCCTTAGAGATGTTTGGATCTAAAATGGATACCTCTCCATATCAATCTTCCATAGCTCAAGATTGACAATTGCTGCCTTCCCAACATAAGGTACTATGCACCGGAGTGTAATAAGACCCTTTGTGGTGTATAGACTTCCCCTAAAGGTCCTACCAAATGGAAAATTCTACTCTAGTTGTCTAATAAGACAACTCTATGTTTGAACCAAGCTCAATCAAAGGCAAGTCTAGCTAGTACCTTCTCTCACCTACCTATTGTTGCTTGCCATAAACCACTAGTTGTTGAGTGGATCCCATGCTCCTCAGCCAAGCCAACTCCATTATCAACCACCTTTGCTCTAGCAATAAGAACTACATCATCCCTACTCTCACAATGTGTGGCAACCAATTGGAACATTAGAGTTAGGTCAACTCCCAATGTAAACATGTCACTGGTTGAAAACAAATGGAAACATATAATCAATTAAGTCTCCTCCAACATTAAGCTAGACTCAATCTATGCAATAATAAGTGGTTGATTAGCATCTAGTCTATCATGCATTCCATCACCAGCTACCACACCTACATTAGGATGTTTAAGAGCCAAGGATATCATCTCTAATGCCTTAAAGAGTATGAAAGATTGGGGGAGTCTGATCTATCTACAAACCTCTCTTCTCTATGGGTCCAAATCCATTGATGCTCCTCTAGGATTTAGAGCATATCCTACACTTCTAGTCATTATGGTAGATGCATCTACCTGTGTTGCTCTACACATAAAGTCTTAGATGTCTCTATCACCAGCATAAGAGGTGGAAGCCTAAGTACTCAAATCTGACCTCCTCTAAGCTATGGCCATGCTAGCCAATCTTTGCTCCAATTGCTCAATTTGAGAGTGATGGTTGTATTAGAAGCAAGGGTAGGTACTGCACCCTTACCAAGTGTAGGTCTTCTACCACCACCTCCACCACCTTGTCTTCCATGACTTGGAGCTTCTCTACTACCAACCATAATAGCGCAACCACTTCATAACTCCAAGTGATGGTCAAAGCATCGGTCCTTGGTGTGACCAAAACTGTGGCAATGATCACATTGTCTTTGTGTTGGCTATGATGCACCCGAGCTATCATGTTCACAACCTTGAGTGCATTATTTCTTGTGGTGAGGTCCATCACAAGTTCAACAAGCAACACCACCACTCTTTGGGTACTACTTACCTAAAAATGAAAGTAAGGGTGCAATTGCCCTAGGCTTTCTACTCGCTCCATAAGATCTAGGTTGTTGACTTTGCCCTTGGAAGCCAACATGGTGTGGTGCACTCTATTGCACTCTGCTGCACTCTAGAAGAAGTAACAACTATAGATGAGGTCTCTTTACCAAGTCTAGGTGTCACCACTCTCTCCTCCACTATGTTAAGCTCAATATGCTCAACCAAACTAAAGACCACTGCTAAAGAAGGTTAGGTAGCCTGTAACAACATAACATCACACACGCTATGCTACAACTCCTTGTCTAAGAACCCATACCAAATTGGATTGCTTGGGCCTCAATAACTCTTTGAGTGAAACATATCAACCATCTCATGCGAGTTTATGCCTTGCATAGGCTTTCTCTAGCCTTTTGCTAGAACTCTTGCAAGCTTCTCAACTTGTCAGACCACACTCCTTGGAAGTTCTACCTCAAACACTAGAATAAATCTACCATGGAGTTAAACTGTAGTATTGAACTACCTCCTATAATGGTACCTACACTCATAGTAGCACAATTTCTAACCAATGCATCTCCATAAGATACACCAATGCTACTAGAGCTAGAAATTGTGAGTACTACCAATCTACCCCTAGAAATCGAGTCTAAAGTGATGGAGATGTAGTTCAAAGACCAATACTACCTCCATAGCTTGATCTCTTCCAAGTGAGTTCTCTTGAACTCATGATAGTCATCCATTGGTAGACCCTCAAAGTGATTAGAATAACCCTTTTTATGCCATCAAGGGTGTGAACAAAGTCAAGTTCTGCACCTATTATCAATCACATCAACTATCAAACTCCTAGATGAAGTTATCCAACCGAATGGTACTCATTATACCAGAGTAGCACCTAGGGCCTTTGGAGGCCCCATAAATCTTGTCCACATCCTAAAACAACGATGCAAACATCCCATGTGCACTCTCAATTGAATCGACTCTTGTATCAAACTCCAAAGTAGAGTCAATCTAGTCCTTCATTGTTACCTAAGATATAGGTTGATACCAAGTACCACCATGGGTAAACCCATTATGTATGTAGCAATTTCTCCTTTGGAATTCCCAAAGAACTCTATATGACAATGAAACACAAATTGGAACCATAACCATCCACAAGTACCCCACAAAGGACCACCACTAAGTGCCACCCCCAACTGAACACCACTCACTAATATAGCTCTAATGCAACAGCTACACAAGGGAAAAGGGTGATATATAACCTACCATCATAACATGCACTCACAGTCTAAAGATCATCATTTCTTGCTTCATTGGAGAGAAACATAGATAGTTTGATTGGTCATCACTCCAATTTCATTACCAAGAGCACAAAAGAGTACCACTGCTCTAAAGTTAGGGCACCTCACACAAACATGGTGTACAAACATGAAGTAGAGAATAAAGGGTCCAATCACAAGATGTCTAAACAAAACTCTCAATCTCATAAATCAACATGGGATTGACTCCATTTGGCATTTAACATTATAGGAATGTATACCTACTTCTAAGCTACTAAGATCACTAACAATGAGGTCAAACTGCCTCTCCTAGCCAAAGTTACATATGTATAGGTATCAATCGACCAATTATTAGGACAACAAGTGAAGGTAGACTAGTTGGCTAGGGCACCAATGTAGGAACTAGAGACCTAGGGTATTGTGTGCAATCTAGAAGGGTGGGCAGAGTTTTCCAAATGATGACCAAAACCTCATCTAAATTGGCTAGCTTCATGCCAACAAGTTTTAAACCATAGCCTTATGCTTCTAAATGCTAAAGTTTAGCAAAATGAGGCCTTTCTTCTTGCCAATTTGGACTCTCTAAATTTAGCTAACCTTCACAAATTTGAGCACTAGACTTGGTAAGTCAAGCAACGTCCAACTTTGGACAACCTTTGCCAACTTGACTTCCAAAATCTGGACAACTTTAATCCTCAAGGATATGAGACTTGAAGAGAAACATAAAAGAAGAAACACATAATTTCACACTCAAACTTTTGATGTTCCAAAGGATCGCCTAGATTGTATTATATAGCAAATTGGACTTCCTCAAAGGAAGCTCCACCCTTGGATCAGATATATGGATGGTTGACATGTTAGAATCTCTACTCTTAGATTAGTTGCATGTATGGGTAACATGTCAATTTTGATCATATCTGGTTGGTCAAACCATCTTTGACCAAAGGGAATCTTTAGGGAATTTTCCTATAGGAATCTTTGAATCACGTGGGTGAGGTACCATTGGAAAGATCTTGATGAGACAAACTACGAGAGAGGGAACTTTTTCTCCATTCAAAAAGAGGCCAACCTTTTCTCCATTCGAAAAGAGGGGGAAGGAGGAGGGGAATTAGTACATTTTTGAGGCTTAATTCATTTGTTTAGGCATTCAAAATTGACTCTAAAGTTTCCAAGCTATTTTTGGTTCCTGCCCTATTAGTATAAGTAATCTTTTGGTGACACCTCTATCTAATCTACCCAACCTATCTCATATAACATCCTTCCCAATGTTACCAAGCAAAGTTTCAACTTTGGATGATATATCTAGCTTTTGGTATTACAATTTCAGGCTATTTTTAGTTCTTGATTTATTAGTAGAGGTACTCTTCTTGTGACACCTCTATGTGATTTATCTATCCCATCATATATAATATCCTTCCATATGTTACTAAGCCAATTTTCATCTCTAGCTAATATGTCTAGCTGTTGGTATTACAACAACCTCTACCAATCTAATGGACCTCCTCTATAGTTGTTTGATAGCCATTTCTCCATTAACTATCAACTTGAGCCAGGTTGAGAGAATGGTGATCTCCAAATCCCTACTTCGAGGGATGGGTTCCCAAATCCACCTCCAATTTTGTATTTTGGGCTCAATTTGCACCAAATCAACCTTGATTTTACCTCCTTGTGCTCAAATCAAACACATATTGTCTCAAATTGACTCAATTTTTAGAAATTTGGCTAGCACTTCCACGTATTATTTTCCCCATTGCCAAATCTATATCAACTCAACTATAGCTTTTGCACACTATCACTCTTAGAGAAATATAGGTGTAATACCAAGAGCTAGCCATATGATCTAGATGTGAAATTTGGTTTGGTAACATCTGGAATGATGTTATACATGATGGTCAGAATAGATCAGATAGAAGTACCACCAAAGGAGTGCTTCTACTAATAGGGAAAAACTTGAAATAGACTTGAAAACTTTAGAACCAATAGCTAGATATATGATTTGAAGGTGAGAATTGGTTTGGTAATATCTGGAAGAATGTTACACATGATGTACTAAATAGATCAGAAAGAGTTATCACCAAAAGGAGCTTCTACAAATAGAGTAGGAATCGAAATATGCCTAAAATTTTTTGAAGGCAATTTTGAAGATCTAGATGGATGAATTAGACCTCAAAAATATGCAGATTCCACCCCCCCCCCCAATGGAGGAAAGACTAGCTTTCCTTCCTCCCTAGTTTGTCTTGTCAAGAGCTTTCCAACGGTACCTCACCCATTTGATTTTGAGATTCTTACAAGAAGATTCTCATGGTGTATTTCTCTTCAGGTCTCCTATCCTTGGAGTATTAAAATAGTACCATGATCAAATATACCAACACTCAGCCAAACACTAAGATACCACCAATGCACTCATTTCTTACACTCAATTTCCCCTAACTCTCCCTTCTTTGAGATAATCAGTTCATTCTTCCACTTGAATGATATTCAAATCAGATATGTACTCAATCTTTCACTCAACAATCCAAAAATGGGATGGATAGTATCTATGGACCACCAAATCCATTTCTCCCATACCATTAGGACTTTTGTGTCCATGTAGTACCCAAGTATCATTTCACACAATTCATCATCTCATGTTTTGGGTAGAATTTTTTAAATACAATTACCTTGTCTAATGAACTCTTGATACTTATGATTGTAACTTACAAAGAACTTTAAATATGTTAACTGAGATAGTTGTAGGTAGTTTGATAGAGTAATAACCATGGCGATAATACCTAAAGTTATCATTGTTATGCAAAAACAAATCAAGCATTTATTTCAATTGTTGGAAGAAAGAGACCATCAACAACAAGAGCATATAAAAGAACACCATTTTGAAAGAGAAAATCTGATTTCCAAAGCCCAAGGTATTTGACAAGAATCTGCTGCATGTAGTGGAGAATTTTGTATTTGATTATGAATGTTATCTTGAAGTTGTAAATCTTTAGATGAACAAAGACAAATTCTCTTGGCTTCAAGCCAATTGGATGAAATGGCAAAACTATGGTGATGATTTTGAGTGGAGCAAGCTGAACAATAGTTTTTTGCATCAGTCTTGACATGAGAAAATTTAAGAGTGCAATAATTAGGAGATTCAAAGCTATAAATGCTACATAAGCCACATAGGATAAATTGATAGAAGTGAAACAGATTGGTTCCATGAGAAGCTACATCACTCAATTCCAAAGCATCATAATGCAAATTCTAGATATTCTAGAAGGTGAAGCTCTAGATCAATTAGTGAGGGGCTTGAAGTCATGTACGAAATTGGAAGTGACCATGTGGGAACCCAAACACTTGGAGGAAACCATGAAGAAGGCTGAGCGCTTGGATTCTTTGGTTGTAACAACTTGATCTTGACCTTCACAAAACCTACCAACACACTACACAAGGGTGGAGGAGCCGACACCGATGGAGATTGATGTCATCCAATGGAGACCACTTGGCATTGCATATAGGAAGATACTATGGCTAAATCGTGGTTTTTCTTATTATTGCTAAATTGGATATCATATTGCAGAATGTCCACTCAAGAATGGATGACCTCAACAAATTGCCTAAATAGAGTTTGTGGAATGTGATGATTAGGGAAAAAAAGAATCCCAATAGGAGAGATCAAGCCATCTACTATGGATTTTATTAGTTCCAATGGGATTGGAGGCTCAACATATGCAAGTTTGTTTCACTTGCAAGGTATGATATTTGATTCTGATTCTAGGATTTTTGTTGATCTTGGAAGTTTAGAAAATTGCATGTCCATGCAATTAGCAAAGGAATTAGGTATTCATATCAAACAAATCATTGGAAGTAAATTGATGATGCGGATGTTAGAAAGGGTTATGTTCTCCATATGTCACACCTTGTTACATGCAAGATTGGGAAGGAGTATTTGGAGTATATGAAGTTTGTAGCAACACCTCTATACTATGATATCATTCTAGATTTACCTTAGCTTGAATGTCATAAAGTTCAATTTGATTGGACCCGACAATAAATTCAATAAACACCAAGGTAAGAATTATTGATTAGATTTTCTAGCAACTTTGAGTAAGACATCAAAGAATAGTCAGCCCTTAGATGGGAAGTTTATCAATAAAGTAACCATAGAGCAAGCTTTGGAGAAAGATATTCTTATTTTTGTGGTGTGGATCAAGTCAATTACCCATGGAGAATCTAATGAGAGCTAGAAGCACCATCAAGCAATGGTTAATCAAATATTTCAAGAGTTTATAGATGTGTTTTTGGATGATCTACCAAAGGGGTTACACTCCAATCATAGTATGCACTTCAAGATCAAGTTATTGCTAAGAAGTACTCTAGTGAGTAAACCAATCTATTGATTTTCACCAAAGGAGTTGGAAGACCTTTGAATAACATTAATAGAATTGTTGGAGAAGGATTTCATATGGCATAGTACATCTCCTTAGGGAGCACCGGTATTATTTGTCCCAAAGAAAGATAGAAGATTTCATTTCTTAATTGATTATTGGGGCTTCAATAAATAAACAGTGAAGAAAACATATCCTTTGCCTTGAGTTGATGACTTGGTAGATCAATTAAGTGGATCACAATCCTTCTCCAAGTTGGATCGTTGAAGCACTATTAGTAGATTCCTATTGATAGAGAGGATGCGCAAAAGATTACCTTTTGTACAAGGTATGGGCATTTTGAATGGACAATTTTACCTTTTAGGCTCACTAATGCTCTGGCAGCCTTCATGGATCAAATGCATTGGGTGTTGGATGGGCTATTGGATTGGTACATGGTGGTGTTCTTGGATGATACTTTAATCTATAGCAAGATGGAGGCAAAACACATGAATCACTTGCAAAAAGTTTGAAGACAATTATGGCAATGGTAGTTTTACTACAAGAAGCAAAGTGTAGTATTTGGCAAAGGAAGTTACCTTCTTGGATCATAAGGTCTCATCAGAGAGGATCAAAATAGAAGAGGAGAAAATTAGGACTATTACTAATTGGCCTAATCCAAAGGATGCCATAGAATTGCATGCATTTAATGGATTGAAAATTTTCTACCAATTTTTCATCCACTATTTTGCTTGTGTGACTGCACCATTGACCAATCTCTTGGAGATGACGTCAAGTTTTCAATGTTAACCAAAGACAAGAAGAATTCAAGAAGCTAAATCATATAGTGTCTTCAAGACCTATTCTTCAACCATATGATCTTCAACTACTTTTTATGGTTGATTTTGATGCTTCTAACTTTTTCATTGGAGATATGTTGCAACAAGAATTTCCAAATGAATTACATCCTATTGTTTTTATGTCTCATTGACTAACACTATAGAAAGGAATTACTTTGCTTGAGATCAAAAATAACTAGCAATGGTATATACCACCAAGGTATGAAGACATTATCTCTTGGGGAAACAAGTGATCATGTCAATTGATAACAAATCTTTCTTGTAGACATTGCATTTGGTATGCATAAAGAGTAGAAATTTTTAATGAGAGAAACAAAAATAATTGTTTAACAACAATTGTTTGACATCAAACTTGAGCACAAACCTGATAGGTTCCATGTCATCCTTGATGCCCTATCATGATGACCTGATTTGAATACTCTTCTTGAACCTCTTATCACGGTGGCAATTATAACATTGTAAATTGATTCAAAAGTCCAAATCAAGTTTAAGATCACTTTACAATAAGACTCCTTCTTTTAGATAGTACAAGGTCACATTGTCAAGGTGAATATATGACAAGGAATACAAGACTTCCTTTTTCAAGAAAGGCCTTCTATTTTATGAAAACCGGATCTATGTTCTAACCAAAGGTGATCTACAACTTGTGTACTTTCAAAAAGCCTATGACTTACTACTCACTAGTCATATGGGTGTGGACAACACCTTAGGAACCTACAATGCCAATGGTGGTGGCCTAACATGGCATTAGAGGTTTGAGAGTTTATCCAATCTTATGAGAGAAACCAACACAATAAGACCAATAATCAAAAGTTGAGTGTACTCCTTCAACCACTTCCTATCCCATTTGCTCAATAGGACATGTGAACTTAGATCTCATCACATCCTTGCCAAAGATAAAGTAAGGTCATAGAATGATCATGGTGTTTGTTAGCCTAGTAGCTTAATAAGCAAATCCATTTGGCACCAACCTTTGATATAGTGGATGCCCTAACATTAGCCCAAATCTACTTTGATAATATCTTCAAGCATCATGGGATGCCTCATGTACTCATCTCTGACCATGATCCTTGATCCACCTATAAATTTTGGCAAGCACTCTTCAAGCTACTCAACACCAAGCTTACTTTGTCCATAGCCTATTATCCACAAATTGATGGGCAAATTGAATATGCAAATCACACCTTGGAGGATATAATTTATGCCTTTATCAATGTTCACCACACCAATTGGAATGAATACCTTGTGGTTATTGGATTTATCTACAATAACTCTAAGCAAGCAAGCACCATATTTGCTCTTTTCTTTCTTAATTTTGGCCAAGACCCACTTGTTCTAGATTCCCTTCTTGCTCTTTATCCATCTCCCATTCTTCATACTTCCACTTTCTATAGCAAGCCAAATTTCATATCCTTCTTGCTCAAAATCATCAAAAGCAATATGCAAATCAACACCATTATGATCTCACCTTTCAACTAGGTAATAAAGTCATGCTTTCTTCTAGTGACCTACCCTTCCTACTTGGTACCTTAGTTCATAAATTTGTATTTAATTGGATAGGTCCATTTGATATCACCCAAATCATTTCTCTTATTGCTTATCTACTTGCCATGCCTGATCATATGCAAATCCACCGTATCTTTCATATTTCTAAGTTAAAACCCTTTGTTTCTAATCCATCTTCCCTTCCACTTGTGTCCAACCTCCTCCTCCTCTTGTCCCTATCAATGATCATGAAGAGTATGAAGTTGATTATATCCTTGCATGTAGCCACATTCTTTAGAAAGAGTATCCCCTTCATGATGCTACCTAGGAGTCTCTTTCCCTCTCCATAATGCCAAAATGGCTCTCCAGGAGTTTGAAGCTTCCATGGTGACAAGGATCTTACTAACTAGCGGTGAGAGAATATGTAACAATATAGAATTTCCAAAAAAATTAGTCAAGATTAACAAAGTGGTAAATGGGCCAAATTAACCAATAATTATAAGAATATTCTAGAAGTATCTAAGAAGATTCTTGGTACCTTCCAAGTATTGGATAATGTTTATGTCAAGTAGGCAACTTTTAGGAGGAAACTTCTTGGGAAGCTTTTTGACTAGCTAAGCTTACATGCCAAGTGGAAAGAAGCTTCTTGGGAAGCTTCCTAAGTAGCTTAGCTTGCATGCCAAGTAGGTAGTTTCTTGAGAAATTTCTTGGTTAGTTTAGCTTGCACTCCAAGAAGATGGCTTTTAAGAAGTTTCTCAAAAGCCTTATATATTCTCTATAAACACCAAAGCCCAAGCTCATGCTAGGCATTTGGAGTTTACCTCATTCAAGAGTTTCAATGTGATCTTTCACTCCGATCTTCCATTCTCTTATTTCTCTCCTTTGTCTTTTAGATGATACATCCAATGGTGCAAATGATGCAAGTGATGGTGTGTCCCACCATATGATCAATAGCCCTAACATGAAATCCGACCATCATCAAATAGTCCATGAGCAACTACCAAAATAACTATGATTGCCAACACTATCAATGCAACTTTGAGCAAACTAGCTTGGGTGCTACAAATGTCATGACACCTCTCTAACACCTTGATTTCCAATATTCCAAATTCAATTAATCAAATCAAATTTAAGATTGACTCAAACATGGAATTTCTTGAGCTCAATAGAAATAGCATTTTGTCTACTCTCCACCCCCACTAATAAATAATAAAATATAAACCTCCTATAATCCGCTAGTTTGTGCACTTGGGTATAAATTTGATTGCCTTTGCTTCAATTGATCATATCACTCAAAATTTGCTCAAATCTCTTGATTTCTATCTTCAACCATAGTATGTCAAATTTTCTCTCCAACCATGGTCTTTTCTCCCCAAGTGTTGTTCTTTAACTTCCTCAAACATAAAAAATGCTAGACTTCCTATGTTGTGACCCAATTTCTTACATCTTTATCACTTAGTCTACAAAAACACATAAATATTCAAGTCCTAAACCTATCCATAATTCAGAACAAGAAAGATCATAAGACTTAGGATTTCCATCATTGATGCCATAATGTAGGCCCAAAATTTTCTATCATCCAAGTTCAAAAGTGATTAGGTGCAAAATTTGAAGCTTGAAAGCTTAATGAGAAAAGGATTTGGGAGTGGCAGATTAGGAGTTCATAACATCTCTTGCTCAAACTCTCCCTCCAAAATTCTAGCCCCCATACTTTGCTACAAATCTCATTTCCTAACCTCCTCCTTCCATTCAGGACTCCTAAGACTAATAACCCTCTCCTATTTATCAAATCTCCACCACCTATATACATGAAAGACCTTCAAAAATTACAAGATCATAATCCATGTGGCCAATCACTTAAATGTACATGGATTGATCACATAGCATATATACAATCATTGCAAACTATTATGAAGTAAGTATTCATATCATTTTGATCTTGTTTGGTTTGTATGGTGCACACATTTTTGCAAGATTGTTTCTTTTTAACTAAGTCATGCTTATTTGCAAAGATGTAGTAGAGTAGTTTATTCCTTACAAGAAAAACTTCCTTATTAAGACCATCACTCATAATTTTTTCACAAGAGGGCACAATACCTAAACAAGGGTGCAAAGGATACTACATTCAAAATGGATTAAAATGGAGTCGAGGGTAAACAAGCACAAGTGGTTATAGTGCCAAGTGCCTTTGATCCCAAAGGCCTTTTTAGCCAACATCCATACTGAGATTTGAATGTGCCACCAAGCAAAAGATGGCACTGAGGGTTGTTATGCTCAAGAAAATTGTTAGCATGCAAGCAATTTCATATGTTGGAAATTGACTAATGTAGAATCTATCACATGTGGGACGGTGTCATCTACTTGAGGATGGAGTAGGTGCATGAAAGGACAACTTATTGTCCATCAAGGGCTTTGCATGTGTGAAGGACGAGTGCTCAACTACACCTTAACCACTAGAGGACTGAAGAGTGACCAGGAAAATTGACTATAAATTCAAGGGCTCATCAACTTGCTGCACTTTTTAGAGAGCCTTCATGCATTTAGAGTTGATCAAGTAGAATTCCCTTGTCATCTTGAAAACATTCAAAGCACTCACTCTTCAGATTTGAGTAGCACTCAGAGTTCTTCAGCCTTACCACTCAGTCTCCTTATCCTTAGATTAGTAACATGATGTTTTCTCCTAGAAGCTATAGAAAGATATCCAAGGCCATTCAACAAGCAACTACAATGAACAAGTGTGCCATACATTTCTGGACCAATGTTATTTGGACTAAACATTTGGATTTCCTACTCTAGAACTGGGAGTTGAGTGATTTTGCCATCATCCATGAGACAAAGGGCCAGAGAGAGAAGACAATAGGAGGATTGAGTGGAAACTCTAACAATTGGAATGGAACATTGATGAATAGTACTTCGTCCAAGCAAATGAGTGGTAGGAGCAATGACTTTAGATACCAAGTTTGCTGATAGAGAATTGACAAAAAAGAATCAAGGTCACATTCAATGCTAAGAGATCAAAGAATAATAGGTGAAGGTAGCTAGTTGCAAAGATCCAGCCAAGAAGGCCATCATAGAGGCAATTATAAAATTACTCAAACCAAAGCACACCACTTATCTAACCAACAACCAGGAAATATTCTTTGAATACATGTATGAGGAGGAAGTAGTGAATTGGGCTACAAATGTTTTACTATCAAGCAAGGATATTTCACCAAGACTTCAAGGAGGATGGAGGTGCCACATTCCTAGCCCCATTCTCCATCCATTTCTACATGGAGATGAATTTGTTAACAAAGGAGGAAAGGAGAAGATTCCTGACCCACTTCCATCCTATAGGATATTTCCAGAACCAGACCAAAGGACATGCTCAAAAAGAAGTATCAAGATGCCAATGCTACATCTGCAACTTTTGGAATGTTCATACTAGTGGAAGAAAAGATAATTACTCCAAAGATTGCTAAGAGGAAGAAGAGTAATCCAAAGAAGTAGTCCAAATCTGCAAAGAAGTTGCGGTCTAGTTGCATCCAAACAATAGAAGTGTCCTCTTCAGAAGGAGAAGTAGAGGAAATAGAGGAGGTTAATGAAGACAAAAGAAGAACAAGGGTCCTTCATCTTAAAAAAATCCACATCAAAAGCAAGAGTGGAGGAGGAACAATGGGAAGATGTACAATTTGCTTCAATTCCCAAAGATCAAGAAATGATTGAGAATCCAATGAAATAAGATGAGCAGAAGAAGAGACTACATCACAAAAGAAAGTGCCGCTCAACCCCATTCATATTCATTCATTCAAGAGACATAAGGCTAGGACAAAGAACATGACCACACTGAGTACTCAAGGGACAGAGAACTTTGGCCCAAAGTGCAACATGATGTTGAAGTTACAACCAAAAATGACCAAATTACTAAGCATGATGAAGAGGAAGAACTAGATATAGAAGTTGATGTCACAAATCATGCACCAATAGCACATAATAAAATCCAGGAAGGCTTGATTCCCTCAGCACCAATGTATGTTAAGGAAGCTGCCCATTTGTCATCCACTCAATAAGAGCAACATTGCAATTGATGGAGATTTTACTAGCCTAGTATCAAGTTGACTGCCCTAACATTTTGCACTACACCATACTCATATGTAACATGCACAAGCAGGTCTATACTAGGAATGCTAAGGAGAACCACATCAAGGAAGAGGGGACCAAAGTAAGGAACCTATACAAAGAAGAGTCCAAGAAGGTAACGACCTTGGTGCAAGAGAATAATGAAATCAAGAGATGGTGTGCAAACATGGAAGAAAATTATGATCACAAGGAGGATGAGAACCAGAAATTGCAAGGAGAGTTAAGAGCACTCTGTTGGAGGGCCAATTGCACAAGAAGGATGAAGAATTGTTTAGCACTTGAAATGAGGTAGAGAATGCTATGGTCAAGGTCATGGTCTTAGAGATACAGATGCACAAATACCAAAAGGAGGTAGCACTTCAATTGGAACACATGGCCATGGAGTTGGAGAAAATCTAAAAACAGCAAGCAAAAAGTATCCATATGTAAGAGGCACTATAAGAGGAGTAGAATACTCAGACCCAACAATTGGAAGGGGAAAAGAGTAACCCTTCACCAATTGGAGTAAGCTCAGAATTTCTTTGTGGAGAGGTTATAGGAAGAAGATAACTAAGAGCACTCAAGGAAAATATACATAAACTCAAGTTGCAAGCACAAAGACTAGAGTGCCAGACCTATGAGGAAGAGAAAATAGTTCATTCATCAATTTGGCTTAAGGAGCACTCAAATTGCAAGTTTACAAAAGTCAGAAAGACCTTAGTACTAGAAATTGCAAGGTTTAAAGCATAGATTGACCACTTCTTGAAGGAATTGAACATCAAAGGTAGTTCTTCTCAACCAAACCCTAGGCCAAGGATACTCCACCTCATGAAGAAGGGATAGTTATGTTCAAGTAAGCCAAAAAAAATTTAGATGAAGATGTTACTCTTAGTATAATGCACTCAAAATTGTACATAGTTTAAGATGGATACATTTGGAGTTGTTTAGAATATCACCATTAAGATGACATTTGTATTTGTAGAATTGTGGAGTAGGTCATCAATGTAAACATCCAAAATTGTACATATTTCAAAAAGAATGTGCTAAGGGTTGTAGGTCCAAAGGATATAATTTCAATTTAGATTTGAGGGAAGACCTAACATCTTCCTTGACACATGTAAGATGCTTAATCAATCTATAGGTGCTAAAGATAAAATAGGATTAGGACCTTATTTGAGTGATGTACATAGTATCTTGGAGAGATCCTTAGGCTCTCAATTCCTTTGAGGCAAGGGTAAGAATTTATTTAAGGCTTGGCCCAAAGGCACTTGTGTTCATTTTTATCATACTTGAAATTCAATGAAGAGTACTTGGAATTATTTATAGATTGAGTCTCTTCTATTCTATGTGTTTTTGATGGTTTGAGTCAAGTAAAGGTAAGGAATTTCATAGTAAGTTCACAAGATCTTGATTGTAGATGGTGTAATTGCCCTTGATCAGGATGTGTGATTCTTGAGGAAACCCAAGGAGTGAACCTATGTGCATTGAGGAGATGATAGGGATACTTTGAGCATGAGAAGTACCACAGAAGCAAAAAGTCAAAGCATTTGGATGACATGAAGATAGATTCTTCATTTGTGCCTTCCAAGAAGGGTATTACACACTTACATGGGTGATAATTTAGGATGGAGAGGCACTCGGAGTGAAGTGAACCATCACCTTTAGGAATAACTTGGATTAAATGTGTAGTGAAATTGAATTTTTTTCTGTAGTGCACCATAAGAGGTGACACGACACTCTTTTGGGAGTGGTTCCTACCCAATAGGTAAGATAGAAAAATAAAGAAATTTGTGATATTGTATAACAACCCAACAAACACCAAATCAAAGCATTTTACTAAGTGATAGTTTGTTCACATGAGGATACGGGTCGGAAATAGTAAGATATAAATAAAATGTCATAGAATGTAGTCCATCATTATTTCCTCTTCAATCTCTTGGGTAGAAACCACACCCACAAGAGAGCAAGGTCATTAAGAAGGCACAATATGGGAAAGAAAAAAAAAACATCCACAATCACACCAAATTACTATCCTTAGTCTTGAAAGTGGGGTGATAATTCAAGTAAGGTGTCTCCTCCCCATTAGAAGATCCTCCAAAGATCACCTGACCTCCCTCCAAGTGACCAATCACTCCTATTGATCTATCACTCAAAGGATAATAGTCACTTAAAAGAATGGATTCCAACCTCCTTGTGAAGATCTGTCTTATCCCTACTATTTGGAAGGCATTCTCTTTGGGTCCATTAGCTTTGATGCAAGGGTACATGTTCAAACAAGATGGTAGTAGAGTGGCATATCAACACTACATGACTTCCTTGTCCTATCAAGGCATCAACATTGAGTTTTTGAAATCAGCTAAGGATCAAACACGCAAGAGAGCATTTCCATCACTAAAAAGACAAATTGCTTCAAGTCCAAAGATCATGTCACTTGCACAAGAGATGCAAGAAATGACAAAGAGTGGGGCTCTTTTATTTATTCACCTTGTGATAACTACACACTTAGCACTTCAAACTGCTTGCTGATATTGCAAATAGGATTGGGAGTCAAAAAAATCTACCAATTAATATCTACTACCTAACATCCAAATCCAATACTAAGGCTTTAAAAGCCACTACCCCGCTACTTCTACTACAACATTAAAGTCCACTACTCCACTACAAAGTAGTGATAGTTGCATCCATCACACTCTACTCTACTGATTTCTGAGGTTCATGATCTTCCACTACCTCATCAAATCATTGCGTAACGTCTAATGGTGTGAACTTGATACTCTCCCTAATCTGATTTGATGCAAAAATCCACCACTACTTTGTTCCAAAGCTTCCATTGATAGAGGTTTCTGCAACTTTGTTCAAAGGATTTGCATCTCTTGGATGTCTTCCTATAGAATTGACCGTTCTAAAAATTCCTTGAGGGTATGTATCATTGCAGAGTTGTCTCAATTTCCTCTACTTCTTCTCCTTGGCAAATCCCTTCACTAACAATTGTACTATAATGTCTCCATCCGGTTGGCTTGCGGTGGTAACTTTGGTTGGTGGGTTGGCCTCTAGGCATGTGGTAGCAAGCTATTTAGAAATCTGGGTCAATTCCTCCTTTAGTTGTAGCATCCCCTTGGTCTGCTCCTCATTTTTGGTCTACAACTCCTGCAACTAAAGATTGGTTGTCCATTGGTACTCCAAGAACGAAGCTTTGTATGCTTCCTTGTGGTCTTGCAATTGTTGACATTTTGCAATCTAGGCAGTCATGGCTGATTGAAGCTTGAAATGCTTCATCTCCACCTTGTTCTTGGCCAAATATTGATGTAGGAGGGTAAGTACTTCATCCAACTCCTTGATCTTTTCCTTATCAGATTCTTTGATCTTGGTCCAAGTAAGGATTTCTCCCTTCAGATCCTCAATCTCCTCCAGAAGTGCTAACTCCTTCTCTCCTTGCTTGTGTTCCTTGTTCTTGAGACATGCTATCTTGTTCTTGTAAGTGTCTACAAAGGCAAGTTGACAATGAACTGCAAATGTAAACTCCTTACCAATGAGGCATAGTCATAGACCTCTAGCTTCTTCTACTTGTAAATTGGTAAGTATTCATCAAGTGCTAACATGAGAACTAATAATGAATGTGCAATGAAGGTGTTTCCATGCTTGCTCCTATTTGTCAATTCCTCCAAAGTGAGGTCTATCATACTATAACTCACAAGTACAACTTCATTGTTGAAGCAAAGAACAAACTCTATTCCTCAACTTCCCTCTCCTTGGGTCTAACTTCCTCATGTTGCCCTACTTGTAGTGCCTCTAGTTGTACTTTAGTAAGTCTTTAGGAGCTGGCTTTGAATGAGTGGGCTTCTATAGAATTCCAACACCTTCACTTCTTGGTCTCTATTCCTTTCTTCTTCTTCCAATGATGCACCTACTCCATCTCTATCTTCTAACTCAATTTTATAGACCTTCTCAAATCCATCTTCTTCTTCTTTGGATTCAATCAATGTATTCCCTTTGGTTTCTTATGCTACTTCTTCTTCCTCTTCATCAGATTCTAGGATGGTTATTAGTTTTTGTTTCTTGGTTGCCAATGTTGGAGGCATCTTCTTGGAAGGCTAGTAGGATTGCCTTGTTTTCTTCCCACCAGACCTATTGAGAGCCTTGTACTTGGCATTTTTTGCAAAGAAAGCATCTCCATGTTGCATCTAATTCATCTCCTTCATACCTTTTGCATCCAACAAGAAATACATGCTCAAATAATAGTGCCTGGGAAACATGCTCTTCTCTTTGTTGGTCAGTACGTTCATACCAATAAAAAAGTGAATCATGAATGGTATCATTTGATGAGATTTGGGTCCTTCAAAGGATGTGAATAATTGGATAAGGTATTGAGTGAAAATTCTCACTAAGTTGATAGGAGTTCTTGAGAACACATATTCAAAGGAAGTTGCTATGGCATTCAAGAGGTAGGTGGTTTGTTGAGGTTTAAAGATCTTCATCAATGCTCCTACAAAAGCTTTGTAGGGAAAGTCCTTTTAGGTATGTGTCCATCCATTTGAATGAGTCCTCTTGGTAACAAAGGAGTCATGAATTTGATCTTGCATGGGGTGGCTCATAGTTCCTAAACTTGTCTTCATCATGATACCATCCTTGGGTCCGGCATCCTTCCCCAACACTTGTCTCTAATGAACCTCTATCTATGACCACAAATTTGCCCAAAGTTGGCCCAACAATATTTGCTTCATCCCTTTGGTTTCAATACCCATAGGTCTTGAGATATATTCCCAATTCCAAAGGAGGCGATCAAATTGAATCTCTCTATTAGCACTCTTTGTGCCTCCATCTCTCAAGGGTTGATGGAAGGTTTCTCAGGTTGAGGGAACTCTTCCTTGGTGGATTCACCATCCTTGCTATGCCAATTTTTCTACAGTTGCTGAGCATAATCAATTCCCAAAGATATCCGCACTCTCTTCCTGAAATTGCACTCTTCTTCCTTGGTGTCCAAAATCCCTTAACAGTCACCAAGGATGGAGCTTCTTTGAGAGGAAAGACTTCAACCTATAGACTTCACATTGCCTCATTCAATTTAACCAGCCCAGATGGCTAGTGTATTTGGTCTCACTACTCATAGACATTCTTGATTTGGAGCCTATCCCTAGTCATGCAAATTGAACATCCATCTCACTTGCACATGAGATTTTCATGACTGTCAATTCTTGGCCGCAGTACTTGATTCCAATCAAGAAGGTACATTTGGTCAAAAGTCACAATCTCATTGATTCAGAAGATTATCGGACCAGGCACTTCCTCACTCCAAGTGAATGGCTACTCCCTCTAAGTAACCAATATCTTTGGAGTGATCCTCTTATTGCAAATGACCGATGCTCCACATCTTGGAATGAGGCTTCCAAGCGTCACTTGTAGTGAAGCTTCCACTTGTTACTTGGAGTGAGACTCTACTTGTCTTGAGAGAGGACTCCCTCGTGAAAAATTCTCCCATCATAGGAGGTCTTTTCTAGAATGACCATATTTGCTCCTTATTCTATTGGTTCCTTACCTTTCTACCTACAAAATAAAGAGAATGGAACCAAAAATAGAAAATTTTCCAAAAATGAGGGTGCCACATACTATAACACTTTCAGTCATTCATAGTCATTTCAAACTTGTATCCTTGTGGGAACTTGTTCTTACCATTTTTACTACCAGTACATCAACATTGGGTTGGCATAGTTTGCTTCTAAAACATCTTGTTAAAAACTATTGCTAGCTTGTGCCACTCTTGGAAGTTCAACTTGTGGCCCTATTCAATGGTAAGGATGTTGATATTGATCACATGCTCCTTAGCAAGGTGATTTAGTATCTTTAGGCATATCTTGGAGTCCTCCTTAAGTCCTTTTCTTTGTCATCTATACTCTATAAATAACCATAATAGAAAAGAGCCTCTTTGAACAAGGGATCTCTAGCAATTATATAACAAAACATCCAAAGAATAGAATCTTTATCATGCACACCACAAAAGAAATAGAACATGTTATCCTTGATGGTCTCAACTTTATTCTTATTTCTTGTGTAATACACTTTAAGAA
Source organism: Lunularia cruciata (assembly GCA_948567375.1). Lineage (NCBI taxonomy): Eukaryota > Viridiplantae > Streptophyta > Marchantiopsida > Lunulariales > Lunulariaceae > Lunularia > Lunularia cruciata. The sequence goes on from OX419758.1 coordinate 9,492,947, forward strand.
GTTGCGCCTTGAGGTACTTATCTACCAGATCAAAAAAAGTTTTGTTAGATATCATTGGCTATGTGAAATGAAACAACCTTTGCAAGGTTTACAATATTGAACATAGCTAATACTCAATCCTTGAATTTTACACAGCAGGAAATAATACAAAAGTTATAAGAAAACACATAAAGAGGGTTGGAAAGATATATACCACAAGAAAATGCAAAATAGAAATAAAGACTTAGAAAGCTTACAAAGGATTGCAAGCTTTCTAGTAGGATAAAGAGAAGGTTCACCTCAGATTTGGGCAAGTTGTATGAATCAAAGACTAGACCAAGTTGTTTCTCATTACTTGATTCTCTTGTGCAAAACTTTCTTAATGAAGTTGTACATATAGTTCTTCATTGTATTCAAGCCATTAGCCTCTTGAGAGACAAGAGAAAGATACTCAAGATGAATTGAACCATCAACTATATAAGAATTCTATTTAGCAAGGAACTTTGCCTTGGTATTCCACTCATGGTTTTCTTTCATAAACTTATATGAAATTGCTTCCATTTGCATATCATGATTAATATATCAAATCTTCAAAGAATTAATGAAAGTGGATCTTCTAAGTGGAACTTCTACAACTCTTTGTACTTGCACCTATTTTTTTTTATTAATGGTCCACTTATAGTACACAATGTCTGCTATAGAAGGAAGGTTGTTAGACGTCTTCATTAGGCTAGCAATACTTATGATATGCTACTACTTTGAGAGCCATTTGTACACATATGCTAAGTCATATTTTACAAACAATTGACTCCTAGCATTTATAATAAAATCATAGTAGAGCTTAATTTAATGACCAATTCCACGTCCTCCCATGTTTTCTTTTTGGTCCAAGATAACTTTATTTGGAATTAAAAGCCAAGAGCATAAAAACTCTTACTATTCCAAAATAAGATGATAGAAATCCTTTTATCTTGCCATTGCCATGTTCTTTGATAGCCCAAAATATCTAGCTCCTGAACTTGTTAATGAGCTATCACATTGCACACTTGAGGCATAAAGTGTTGGGGACAATGGAAGATTTATAATCAAGTTCATGTTGATTGTCATCAATCTCCATTGACCTTTGAGCTATTGAATCTTGTCTCTTGAATCAACCTTCAGAAAATGACCTTTGAGTTCAAAAAAGTTTCTTAGTAGTTCTTCCTAAATTTGACATGTTGATGTCCAACAACTTGGCCTTGTTAAACAACCAATGAAGATGTGAACTACTCATGCACTTCTTGTCAATTATTAGTTGGATATTGTTTACACATTGGGCAACCAAGTCTAGTGAGGCAACAAGGTAGGAACACCCCTATTGGCAGATGTTAACAAGATCTTTATGAACATGTCATATTAAATCTTAAATAAAAATCAAAGAGCTTCAAAAATCACCCATAGTTTAAGGTTTACTGTTGCATGCAATATCTTATTCTGGCAATCAGACTAGCTGCCACTTGCAAGGTTATGGACTTTGTCACTAGACCTGGCATAATTGTGCAACTTGTCTACAATCAGATACTGCAGGCGATTAGTGAATGAAAAAAAATAAATTTGTGGGTGATTTTCAGATTAATGTTTTAGCTTATTTGGCTTATGTTTATTTAAGATTTCTCATTAAATATGTAAAAGAAAAATTTGCTCACTAATTCCTCAATTAAGAAATACAAGTGTGTTCTATACAACCTGCATTCTTTGGATTCATGATCTTCAACCAGAAGCACAAGCTCCTCCAAACTCAGAGCATAGCCACCAAAAAAAAAGAAGCTTGTAAGAGCTTGCAAATTTTTATAGAAACCATGTTTTAAGGAAGCAAAAAACAACTGAAAAAGACATAACTAATTTAGAAAGGAGAGACAAGCTTGCAAACACTCATGAGATTTTTTAAACTCCCATTAGAAGTCCACATCTCAAAATAGATGGTAAGCTTTGCTATCCCTCTTCTAACAAAAGAAGAAAAATAAATTAAAAGAACAAAAGAAATCTAAAAAAAATAAGTAAATGAGAAAATGGTTTAAAGTATTAAAAGCTTAAGAGTTCTCTTGAGCTCTTTCAACTTAGGTCAAAAGACTATTAGGAAAAGCTCATGAGGATTCACAAGCTTTCTAAGAGGGCAATGTTTATTTACAAAGAAAGCCATTATGCCAGATTTGTTGATTCATCATCGGATAATTAGAGTTGGCTAAATTTATTGATAAATTTTTGGAGGACTTTGCACCACATGCACAATGACCTGCTGCAGCTTGCTGCCCAGGGAGTACTTATACATCCAATATTAAGCTTGATAACTGTATAGCTACCACTCTATTGATCAATAATAAATACTTAAATTTCTTGTCTTTTTCTACACTTTACTCCACAAATTGCCAAAAATAAATCTCCATCAAGTATTTCATGAGGCATCACAAGCTTTTTTGATTATATCCATAAAATATTCCATTTTTATCAACGTACACAACTTACATCCTTTCCTTTTTGTTTTTATCATAATTGCCTAACACTTACACATGACAACCTTATGGGTTGTTGTCTGTTTTGGCAAAAGTCATGTTTGGTTTTCATTTACACTAGAAAGATATCCAAGTATCTACTATTCAGAAACATTGGTGTGTTCTTGCAAGTATTTTTTCATGCTCCAATGTAGGTCTCTATTCCCTCATGTGCAAGCAATTCATATTCTACTATTGTTGCTATTCTTGCATATTTAATCAACTAATTCTAGTATTTAGCCACAAAAGTACATGAACACTTTTCTAGTAATAGCACAATTAATAATAGAAGTAAAAGAATAGAAGAAAATAGATGTTAATCCTTCTAGTCTAGAACCATCTAAATTGGTGACAAATATTGCATGTATACTAGCATAAACATATGAAACACCTTTCTAATTTGATTGAGTATTATGCAGCTGACTATTTACTTGGGGAGGGGGGGGGGGGGTTGTAGATGATCATAGACTCCACTAAGGTACAAGAATCTCCCATAGGCACTCCACTAAGGTACAAGAATCTCCCATAGACACTTACCCTCAGAGATAGCTCTTAGCTCTTAGGTCTGTCGCCCTTGTGAGCTCTTTGGCCTCCTTGGTATGGCTCTTCTTACCCTTGTGATAGAGTCCTAATTAGCAAGAATCACACTTACACCTTCACACAAAAAAAATTAAGATAGATTAATTGTAAGTTTACTAAGCTGAGATATTTAGACCCTAGGGCTTGTATCAATAGCACAACCTTATTCAAGGAATAACAACTGGTTCCCGTACTCACAATTGATCCCTTCCGTAGCTTGTAGGCAAACACAAGGTTACAAGATAATTGAATATGCCTTTGCAAGAATTCTCTATCATGTACTCTTAGTCTGAAGATTACCCTACAATAGGAGAACAACCCGCTTAAATAGCTACTCTAACCCCAAATCTTTTTTCTATCTACCCTTATCACTTCTCTACCTGCAGCTGCCACCTCCTTGCATGCTTGCACCATAAATGCCAATTGGCTCTCTATCCTTAGATGTTTCCACCAACCTAGATGTACACACTTTGATATCATCAGAGCCCGCTAAAGGCTTAATTACTACTTATCTTTGTACAACCCTACAACCTAAGGTCACGTAGTCTCTTATGTAACTTCTCATAGAGGTCCATCCCGTAGGCCTTTGCAAGTTCTTGTAGAGGGGTGCATCTTGTAGGCCTTAGTTGCTTCCCATAGAGGTGTGCACCCTGTAAAACGTTTTGCCCCTCAACACTTAAATTTATATATTATATATTAAATTTATATATTTATATATTATTTTGTTTCTTAAAAGTTGGAGAGCCCTTGAAAAATTTGGAAACACTTGGAAGTAGTTTGATACCAAAGGTCAATATGCCATCCCTTTTTGATTGGAAGCCCTAGCCAACTTTTGATTTGTTTCTCTACCTCTCTTTTTATTTCAATCCCTCCTCTCACATGTATAGAATGAATGAAGCAAAAAAGGAGATAGAGAAAACAACCAAAATCTATTTTATGTAAACAAGAAATATGACATTTTTTGTGTACATCCAAAAAGCTAGCAAGCAAATTGCAGGTTGTTTATATTTCTTTGTTTAAGTTTTTTCCTCACTTTTTGAGATATGTTTTATTTTTGTGGGTTTACTTCTCCTGGGTGAAGATACTAGTCTTTTCTATGCTGATGTTGGTGTTGGTGTTGGTTGAGTTTTTTTATTTTGTTCATCTTATGTTTGCAATGAAGTTGTTTTCTAAAGGTGCAAATAGGTAGAAGGTCTATGGTGGCTTTAAAGCACGATTCTTGCTGCTTTTATTTTTGTCCATTAGAGATGAAACTTTTGGAATTTCATCATTCATATGTTATATGACTTATGCGTGTCTTCACCCTACCAACTTGCTTTGATATTTTTCCAAATCTCATCAAGTTTGTTTCTCCTTGTGTTATTGATATTGAGAGTGTATATGCTTAACATGCTAGCTTGAAGTGGTTTTTTTCTACAAATTGGTTCTCCCTTTATGTTGATCTCCTAAGTTTCTATGAGTGTGTCCTCATTGCTTGTGTTTATGTTGCTAAGGAGCATGTTGGTGAAAAGATTATGAAATGTGAAGACAATGTTGATTTCAATGTTGCTATAAAAGCCTTTGTTCCCTTGTACTTTTGATACTCCCTTTACTAATACATTGGTTTCTGTTGTCCATTTGTGTTAGAAGCAATGTTTGCTTCTTTGTGATCTTTATGATATGTAGTCTAGAATTGAAAAATATTTTTGGGATGGGTCTTCTTCTTCTTATGGTATCAAAGCAGTTTCCTTACCTATAAGGTTTTACAATCTTGTGAAGATTTAAGGCCCATGTTGAAAGGTGCTATAGATAAAGAGAGGAAATCTACCAAACATGTTGCAGATTAATTTATCAATTGTGTTGTTATTACTCCTTGTTGTCCAACTTAGTACTGTAGGAAAGCTAGTTATGATGGCATCAAAAGAGACATGAGACTTATATTATGCCTTGGACTTCAATGTCTTGACAAGTCACATGTTCTCTCTGTCTAATGCTAGCTCTATTAAGCAACTTACTCATAGTCAAATTTTGTTTTATGAAACCCCTTTTTGCAAGAAGGCTTTTTGTTTTGGTTTCTCTTACTCTCAATATTCTTGGTACCAAAATTCTTTTAGATCAGGCGCTAAAGTTGGTTTCCATGGTAATAGTGGGCTATGGAAACCATGGCCTTCTACCATGGTTGCTAGTGAAATCATGTTTAAGTTTCCCTTGAGCTTGAGTGAGGTAATACCTAATGTTGCGTGTGATACACATAGGGTAATGTCACTACTAGTTTAGTTTACAGATCACCTTCTTTTTTTACTAAGGAAGAAATATTTTAGGAGTTGATAACTAAGAGGGAGATGATCATTATTAAAGGGATATTATGATCTAAGTATTATATTATATGGAGATACAACTTTAAAAATGATCAACTTTGCAAAACTAGTGCTTTAGCAAAGAGTGACAAATATATCATTGTCAAGATGAAGTTGATACACGAGGGGACTATAAATGATCATACCTAGTTACAACAGGAAGACGAGGTGGATGTAAAAGCTCAAACATCTTTATGTAACATGTTCTATGCAAAAAATGAACTTGTCCATGCTGAGCCTAAAAAGTACATTTTTACATTAATGATAAAATGGGTAAAAAATTGCTTGGAGTGGCTTTCAAGTCATTTTTTAGCAAAACCTAAAGAATATTAAGTCTATTCAACACATTTGCTAACCATTGTATATAAATGTGACAAGGATGTTGGAAAATGGCTAAAATCTTGGTTGGTTTATGGTTGCATGTTGGTTGGCCAAGCTATATGGTGAGATTTTTGATAAGTGTTTCCATGGTCTTGAAAGTTTTGATGGTGATTTTTATAATAATCTTGCTTTTTTTGGTGTGTATAAGTTTCATGCTCTGAGATATTTATGTACATAGAGGTTTTTGAGAAACATATCTCAATTTTCATGGTGTAAAATTTGGTTCTTGTAATGGTGTATCTTGGTGTGCAAATAAAGATGAAGCAAAAGCAAGGACAATTGGATTCATCTTCTCCCTCAACATCTATTCATTTAGTTAGATAACTTAGAAAAATATAACAAGAATTGGATTACAAGAGTGAATTTGTTACTATGGGCATTTTCATTATTTTGAGATGACTTTCCTCATGAATGGTCATACGAATGAGATAATTTGATGTTTTATCTTTTATAATACATAAAGTGCTTATCAAAAGGGATATTCTTACCATAAATGCATCTTTTTGATAAGATAATTAGTCCAAAGATGGTGAATTAATTCCTTCTTTCATCTTAAAATTTGATGATTATATATCTTATGTTGAAGGTATGTACCTAAGATAACAAGTCAATCTTCCACAATTGCTTCTTCTCTTCTGAATGCAAGTCAATATTACAATCTTCCAATTGAGAGAGAGTCATGAATTGTCTTGGTTAATTATATAAGTAGATTTTTATGGAAGTAGAAATATCCTAGTTCCAACATAGATACTTTTGTACTATTATCTTCTAGATAACATATATAAAAATCTATAGATAAGGTATATCCAAAATCTACAAAGGTACTTCTTTATCTCAAGAACTAGTCAAACTTTTGAGAGAGATTAAAGGTATTTATGAGGAAAAGAAATAACATAGCCTGAGATATATCATTGTATATTGAGTCAATTTTCAAGCTTCAAAGGGTGTTTGAACCATAAAAGCAAGCCAAATTTATAGAATGGTTTTATGCCTAGGACAAACCATAGTAATAGAGTGAAGACAATATCAAGCACAAGAGAACATCCATTGGTTTCATAATCATAAGATGTTTTGGCATGTGAGCTTGCTAAAGAACTAGAAAGAACATAATGAGATTCTTTTTTTCCACCAAATAAACTGTTATGCACTTTTTTAATGGAATTCAAGAGGATTTTTTAATATATAATGCTCCTAATTTGACTAGCATTAGATAATTTATACAAAGATTAGATGGATTGAAAGCACTTTGCCTCAAAGCAAAACATAAGCAACAAGTGTACAAGGAGCAATTGATAGCAAGGGTTGAGGAAGTGTAGAGTATCTGAGTGGAGTTGGAGAAAGCCAAGATTTGCTTGGTGACTATAGATGTAAAATTTAGTGAGTATTATAGCAAAGTGGCTATCTAATTGGAAAGAATGTCTATGGAGCTGAAGAAGGAGAAGGAAGCAGATCACCTCCAAATGAGAGAGGAGTTGATGGCAAAAACCCAAGCAATTCTTATTGGCCTAGAAGAAGAGAGGACAAAGATGCTCCAGCGGATGGAGGAGATGAATGACCATCCGGTGGACCTTGCGGAGAAGGCTGGACAAGTAAGGCTGCAATGCATCAAACACCAGAAGCTGAAGCTGCAGATTCAGACTTTAGATGCAAAGGTATATTTTGAGCAAGCAACTTGATCAGTTTTTGATTTGATTGAAGGAGCATATTCACTGGAAGTTCATGGAAACCACAGATACATTACTTCTCCAACTTGCAGATTATAAGGGGAAGATAAATATGTTAATGAAGATCTATAGAGGCAAAGGTAGTTCTTTGTAACTGGGTAGCCAAAGATCTTCATAGTCAAAGACCTTTGGGAGGTAGGCCAATTGTAGCCAAAGATTTAGAGAGATGAAAATGTTCTAAGTGAAAACACCTTTGGTGTGGGACACACCTTTGACGAAGAAGACCATCAACATAGAAATCCCTTTGTAGTGGTAGGAAACCTTTTGTAGCTAAAGACCTTTAGGATTGTAAGTCCAAAGGGGCATAAATTTGCAAGTTGTAAATAGGTAAAATCTGACACCTTCCTTGACACATGGAAATTACTTAATTAAGCCACATTAGGATAGGACAGGTAGAAAGTTAAGATTAGCAATGTACATTGTAGATGCAAACACAATTTTCTGAGAGACTTTGACTGTTAGATCACTTTGGGTTGGAGCCAAAGAAAGTACTTAAGACTTAAGCCCAATGTAAATCAAATTCACTTTTTGGTAATTGAGGAAATTAGCAAAAGGACCTTCTAAGCTCTCTATTGCTTTTTTTTCTGCACATTGAGTAGTGATGGGATGATTTCATTGAGTAGTGGGGATGAGGAACCTCAAAGTAGGAATGCAAGTGCTTGAGTGTAGTACATTTGCACTTGTATGGGGTGTTTGGGTGGTTGATCCTTGGGGTTCTAAAGAACTGTGGCAATGCATGAAAGGGTTCTGGGTAACTTGGAGCATTGAAAATACCACAAAAACTAAAAGCAAGTCAATCTATCAATACAAAGACTCCTCTGGAGTCATGCCTTCCGGGAAGTGCACAACATTTGGTGTGGTAGCATTTTGCATGAAGTGACCCTTTGCTTGAAATCAACCATCAGCTTTTTGAACAACTTGGAATAGATCTATAGTGAAAATTTGTATATCTGTAGTGATTTAGTTTCATCTTTTTTTTTATTGTACCACAATGGTGATACTAGACTCTTCTGAGAGTAGTTACACAAGAGGTTAAATAAAAAATGTCAACCATCCCCTTTTAGGAACAATGTGGAATAGATTTGTAGCGAAAGTTTGTAGATCTATAGCGATTTGTTTTCCCCTTTTTGTATTGTATCACAAGTGATGATGCTAGAATCTTTTGGGAGTAGTTCTACCCAAGAGATTAAATAAGAAATAATAAAGAACCATCAAATTTGACACTTCTCTTGCATTGTAGCCAATTTTTGACCGGTATCCTTGAGGGAATGATATATTATTATCATTTTCACCATTAGTATGTTGACATTGTGCTACTGTAGTGATCCATATACTACAGTAAAATTCCAATGGAATAGTGAGGTCCAAAGCACCATTTCTATATGAAGATCTAGAAGAAGAGAGAGACATAGATAAATTTAGTAGAAATATATTTTATATGATGAAAGTTCAAGTCTAGATAGGACTTCCGAAGATACTTATATCTTCTTTTGAAAATATAGAGTAAAGGTTTTAGTTAAGAATATCAAAATACCAAGGCAAGTAGTTCTAGATTATTTTGCACTAGCCCAAGTAAAAAGTGCAGAGGTTGCTATAGTTTTTGTTGTATAGGACTATTTGATTTACTTGAGAGTCTTAATTTATTTCTACCCTCAAAATTTATTACCATTTTATTATTTGAGAATTTTGAGAATTTTTTAAATATTAAAAAATTTTTATTTCCTATTTCTATAATTTATTTTAAATATTATCTCTTCCAATCAAATCTATTATTCATTTAAAAATGTGTTTCTTAATAGAAAATTAAATAATTTTGACTAAAATTAAATATAATATAATAGAAATAATAAAACTCTCTTATATTTTATTCTAAATTCTAGGATCTCATTCCAAATATCCAATAGTTCCAAAAACATGTAAACTCATAGATCTAATTGTTGAACTTTGTTCTTGAAATGTCCGAAAAGTTTGGAATTATACAGATTTAATTCTTGTGGAAACCTATTAGTATACACACGGGAACACCTTCGGAGTTGGAACAAGCCTGAACTCCTATCTCCTCAAGTCATTAACTCGTTGAATGATCTGCAATATCTTTCAGTTCCATATATAACATAATCTTAATGGTCAATGCATCGTTCTCAAATTTTAATAGTCGACTATATAATAAACACTGATCGTAGTCCTGCAATTGAGATATATTTCTTTATATTCTCTTTCAAATATGTAATTTTGAAAAGTTTTATAATAGAAATTCATTGTACTTTATTAACTATTCTTATTGATCCTTGCGTCCATATAGACTTTATAAGAAGAACTTCCCCATATTTTGGACCGTAGATTTAGTTTTCCCAAGTTCATGCCTTAATGCAATACTAAGGCACTCATCAAGTTTCAATAATCAAAAATATGACTTAACAAGACCGTTTTTGTAAATTGACTAGGCTGTGCCTTTTGTTCTTTCTTATGTCATGCCTTAATGCAATACTAAGGCACTCATCAAGTTTCAATATTCAAAAATATGACTTAACAGGACCGTTTTTGTAAATTGACTAGGCTGTTCCTTTTGTTCCTTCTATGGCCATTCACATAATAAAGTTTCAATATTGAGGGATGACTTAACAGCACCTGCTTTTGTAAATTGACTTTGGCTGCGCAATCCTTTTTCTTACTTATGATCATGTCAGATAAAACGGTTTTAATACCAACAAACTCATTGCCAAACATGTTCCGCACAAAGGACCTCTTGTGTATCTTTGGCCCTAGCTTAGTCTTTTAAATTTCGCGATGAGCTCCATAGTTAGTGAAAAGGCCTTCAAGTGGGTTCCAGCTAGATTAAGCAACTACTAAGCAACGATTTTACCAACTTCGCTTCAAATGCAGCACTATCGGTCTCTTGTAACACGGAGAATACGAGCTTGGATATAGCTCTAGAAACCACTCCTGCGTATTTGGTACCTTCTGCGTCTATTGCCACTCAAGCCAATATGGATGCCAATCCTTCAAGGTACGGAGAGCTCTTCCAACCATCCACAAGTTGCAACAATCCCTATAGTGCTCCACGACCTTGTAGAATCTGCCCTCGATCACCCTTGATCACCATTAACCGTTGCAAGGCTAACATTAATATCCCTTGAACGTCATGGGGGATACTCCCATCATCTTGCAAATCAAGTCTTACCACAAAGGTCGTAGAGGTACTTACAACCCTTACCAACATCAATAAGTTTCACTAATCCCTCGAGAGTTCCCGGATTCTCCATAACCTGGATCCTATAAGCCCTCAAAACGGCTAATTGTCGTGAAGTTCCCATCCGTGCCTCTTGTAATTCTATCGTCATCTTTGATAATGAATGACAGCAGCTCTCGGATGGCCCGACGGATTTTCCCTATTTTCTTCTTTCCTTCTAATTCATTTGTCACATTTACTATTTTGCCTGCCCAAAATCCGAGGAACTGGGAGCTCTTCTCACCATCTAAGAGCTTCACCAATCCTTTTCCACAATCTGCTTTCCATACGACTCATGTCTCAATGTCAAATGGTAAAAGGTTGCCATCAATGGTTCTTGTAAAGCAATATCCCAGCTATCCTTCTGGATCAATGACAGCAGCTTCTGGACGGCCCCAGGGATTTCTCCTATTTTCTCCTTTCCTTCGGTTTCAATTGTCACATTCACGAGTGTGCCTGCCAAACATCTGAGGAACTGGAGCTCTTCTCCGCATCCAACAGGCTCATTAGTTCTTCAACAATGCCAGGGTGTTCCACAATCTGCCTTCTATTCGACGCATGTCTCAATGTCAAATTGTACAAGATTGCAATCAAAGGTTGTGAATGAATTTCACCATGTCTTAATGTCAAATTGTACAAGATTGCCATCAAAGGTTGTGAATGAATTTCACCATGTCTCAATGTCAAATTGTACAAGATTGCCATCAAAGGTTGTGAATGAATTTCACCGCTATCCTTGTGGATCAATGACAGCAGCTTGGGAATGGCCCCAGGGATTTCTCCTATTTTCTCCACTCCTTCGATTTCATCTGTCACACTCACGAGTGTGCCTGCCAAAAGTCTGAGGAACTGGGAGCTCTTCTCCGCATCCAAGAGGCTCATTAGTCCTTCAACAGCGCCAGGGCGTTCCACGATCTGCCTTCTATTTGAAGCATGCCAAATTCCACAAGGCTACCTTCAATACCTCTTGTAAAGCAATATCCCCGCTATCCTTCTGGATCAATGACAGCAACTTGGGGATGGCCCCAGGGATTTCTCTTATTTTCTCCTTTCCTTTGGTTTCATCTGTCACATTCACGAGTGTGCCTGCCAAACATATTAGGAACTCGGAGCTCTTCTCCGCATCCAAGAGGCCGATTAGTCCTTCAACATAGCCAGGGTGTTCCACAATCTGCCTTCTATTTGACTCATGTCTCAAAGTCAAATAGTACAAGGTTGCCATCAATGATTCTTGTGAATGAATATCCCCGTTATCCTTGTGGATCAATGACAGCAGCTTCGGGATGGCCCCCCGGACTTCTCCCATTTTTTTCTGTCCTTCGGTTTTGATTGTCACATACATTAGTGTACGTGCCAAGCACCTGAGGAACAAGGAACTCTTCTCACCATCCAAGAGCTTCACCAGTCCTTCAACAGCGCCAGGGTGTTCCACCACCTGCTTTTGATTGGGCTCATTTCGTGATGTCAGATTGCACAAGGCCACCATCAATGCCTCTTGTAAAGCAATATTTCCGCTATCCTTCTTAATGAACGACAGCAGCTTCGGGATGGCTCCAGGGATTTCTCCTATTTTTTCCGCTCCTTCGGTTTCAACTGCCACATTCATGAGTGTGTCTGCCAAACATTTGAGGAACTCGGAGCTCTTCTCCACATCCAAGAGGCTCATTATTAGTCCTTCAAGAGCGGCAGGATGTTCCACAATCTACCTTCTATTCGACGCATGTCTCAATGTCAAATTGCACAAGGTTACCATCAATACCTCTTGTAAAGTAATGTCCCCGTTATCCTTCTGGATCAATCACAGCATCTTCGGGATATTATGTTTGGCTTGCTATAAGTGACTTGCCTGATCAAGTGCAAGAACAAAACTTGACTGATGGAAACTCCTTACTGTATCATGCGGATATATATTGAGTCACTTCTAAGGTTGAGTATTAAAGTGACTAGATATCTTGAGTGGTCAATACTCATGAAGTCAGGCCACACCAGCTGGTGTGGCCTGTTTCAGCAGTGGAGGTAGCTTCCAGGACAAGGAGTGAACCACGTTATTTCCTGTTAGTCCTCTGATTTATGTTTAATGGGCCTTATGATGTGCTATTGCGAGAGGTCCCTTGGAACTGTATTTTCTAACAATTGATATCAGAGCATAGGTGGTCCTCAAGAGGGTCTTGAGATCTGAGGGTGCAGGGAAGTGGGTCCAGAAGCAAGTACACAGCAAAGCAATGGCAGGGGTGATATCCATATCCAATGCTAAATTTGCAGTGGAGAAGTTTGATAGGAAAAACAATTTTGGACTTTGGCAACTGAAGATGAAAGACCTTCTTGTCCAGCAAGGACTGCATGGAGCACTGAAGAAGAAAAAGGAGGACAAAAGTGATGAGGATGGGGAAGATGAAGATGCAGATCTGAGAGCTATTAGCACTATTAGGTTGAACCTTGCTGATGAAGTGCTATACAATGTTATGAATGAGGAATCTGCACCAAAACTATGGGCCAAACTGGAGAATCTTTATATGACCAAGTCTTTGACAAATAGACTGTTTCTTAAACAGAAGTTGTATATGTTGAGGATGAAGGAACGCCAGAGTATTATGGAGCACCTCAATGTTTTCAACAAAATCATTTGTGAGTTGATGAGCATAGAGGTTAAGTTAGAAGAGGAGGATAAGGCATTGCTGTTATTGACTTCACTTTCTCCATCATATGAGCATCTGGTCACAACTCTTCTATATGGGAAGGATGATATAAACTGTGAGGAGGTCACTTCAGCATTATTGTCCAATGAGATGCAAAAAAGACCCAACCAAGAAAAGACAAATTCAGAGGCTCTATTTATCAGAGGAAGGACAAGAGAGAGAGATCAGATCAGGAGTAAATCAAGATCCAAGTATAGAACTGGAGGTTTCAAAGGCAAGTGCTGGATTTGTGGGACGGTTGGACATTTTAAGAGGGATTGTAACAACAAGAGGCTTGAGTCCAACAAGGATAAAGGTCAACTTTCAGATCAAGCATGCATTGCTGAGTCATCTGGAGTTGTGGATGATGTTCTATGTGTTGCCCAAGACAAAGATCAATTTGAGGAGTCATTAATATTGGACTCAGGTTGCTTTTACAATATGTGTCCAAATAAGGAGTGGTTTCATGAGTACAAATCATTCAATGGAGGATTTGTAATAATGGGGAACAACATGGCTTGTAAAGCTATTGGCATTGGTACAATACACATTAAGATGTTTGATGGTATTGTGAGGACTCTTGCTGATGTGAGGCATGTTCCTGAGTTAAGGAAGAATTTGATATCACTAGGCACTTTGGACTCAAATGGTTGGAGGTGGTGAGCAGAAAATGGAACACTCAAGGTATCAAAAGGAGCATTGGTTGTAATGAAGGGCAAGAAGATAGGAAACCTTTATGAGTTTGTTGGAAAGACCATCACTAGAGGAGTGGCAAGTACTATTTCTGAAAATGAAGATCCCAAAGATCTTACTCAGTTATGGCACCTCCGTTTGGGTCATATGAGTGAAAGGGGTCTAAGTGAATTGTCCAAGCAACAATTTTTGAAGGGCCTTAAAAGTTGTAAGCTAAAATTCTGTGAGCATTGTGTAATAGGAAAGCAACGGAGGGTAAGCTTTTCCACAGGAATTCATTGCACAAAGGGAATTTTAGACTATGTGCATTCTAATGTTTGGGGCCCTGCACCTGTAGCTTCAAAATCTAGAGCTTTATATTTTGTGTCTTTGGTTGATGATTACTCTAGGAGAGTATGGGTCTACACCATGAAGCAAAAATCAGAGGTCTTCTCTATCTTTAAACAATGGAAGGTGATGATGGAGAAACAAACTGGAAGGAAAGTGAAGTGTTTGAGGTCTGATAATGGTGGAGAATACAAATCTAGAGAGTTTGATAGATATTGTAAGAGTGAAGGGATAATCCATCACTTTACCATACCGGGTACTTCTCAACAAAAAGGTGTGGCAGAGCGGATAAATTGTACACTCTTGGAGAAAAAGAAGAAGTATGTTAAGCAATGCCGGATTGGAGAAGAGTTTTTGGGCAAAAGCTATAAATACAGCTTGTCATTTGGTAAACATTTCTCCCTCTACTGCTATTGAGTGTAAGACACCTATGGAAAAATGGACAGGTAGGCATGTTGATTACTCTTCACTTAGAGTATTTGGATGCATAGCTTATGTTCATATTCAACAAGAACAAAGGACAAAGTTAGATCCCAAATCTAGAAAATGTATATTCTTGGGATATGAGAATAATACAAAGGGATATAGATTATGGGATCCAGAAAGGTGTTTTCTTGTTGTGAGTAGGGATGTAGTTTTTGATGAGACTAGTACAATGAAGGCTATTACTATAGCAAAAGAAAAGAGAAAACAAATTCAGTCAGATTTTGTTAAGATAGATATTGATACTGGAAATGAAGACATTTCACCTCTTGTAGATCTACCAAGTGAACCATTAGAAGAGAAAAGCCCAGAAGTGATTCATGAACGTAGGTATCCAAATAGGGATAGAAGGCCTCCAAAGAGATTTGATGATTCTTTTGTAGCTTATGCTCTTCTTACAGAGAATGGTGAGCCTACTCTATATGAAGAGGCAATGAAAGATCAAGAATGTCAAAAGTGGCATTGTGCAATGGAAGAGGAGATGAAGTCTTTGGCCAAGAACCAAACTTGGAGACTTGAAAAATTGCCTATGGGAAAGAAGGCAATTGGTCATAGATGGATATTTTGGAAGAAGGAAGGACTTCCAAAATTAGGTGGAGATAGATACAAAGCAAGGCTTGTAGAAAAGTGTTACATCCAAAAAGATTGCAAAGACCTGGTTTCAAAAACCTGGTTTGCAGATTACAAAAGTCTTTATATGTACTAAAGCAAAGTCCAAGACTTTGGTACATGAAATTTGATGCTTTCTTGTTGAAGCAAGGATATAACAGAAGTGAATCAGATTTTTGTGTGTACCTCAAGAAGCTACATGGACCTGGAGTATTTGATTTAATCATCTTGGTACTATATGTGGATGATATGCTGATTGCTGCAAAGGATATGGTTGAGGTGGAGAAATTGAAAACACAACTTGGTAAGGAGTTTGATATGAAGGACTTGGGTTCTTCAAAGAGGGTACTTGGGATTGAAATCCACCGGGACAGGAAGCGAGGGAAAGTTATGGATATCTCAAAGGAGATATTTGGAAAAATTACTTGCTCGATTTGGCATGGAGAAAGCAAAACCAGTGAACACTCCAATGGCAAGTCAGTTCAGGATATCTTTGGAGCAATGTCCATAAAATGAGGAGGAGAGAAAAGTAATGTCCAACATTCCTTATGCTAGTGCTGTTGGGAGTTTAATGTATGCTATGGTCTGCACTAGATCAGACATCTCATATGATGTGACCATGGTGAGTAGATACATGGTAAATCAGGGGAAACAACATTGGGAAGTTGTGAAGTGGATACTTTGTTACTTGAAAGGGATTATAAATATTGGCATTACCTTTGATGTGGAGAAGGAACAAGAAGGAGGAATTACAGGGTACGTAGATTCTGATTTGGCCGGAGACTTGGATAAGAGAAGGTCTACAACAGGATTTCCTTTTACACTTGTTGGTGGTGCAGTAAGTTGGAAGTCGACTCTCCAATCTACTGTTGCTCTTTTTACTACAGAGGCAGAATATATGGCAACAACTGAGGCTGCCAAAGAGGCAATATGGCTACAAAGATTAGCCAAGGATATAGGACTCCCTAATATGAAGTCCACACTCTTTTGTGATACCCAAAGCGCTATTCACTTGGCAAAGAATCAAGTATATCATTCAAGGACAAAGCATATTGATGTGAGACATCATTTTATCAGGGAAGCTGTGACAAATGGTGAAATCAATTTGCAAAAGATTGGCACAGAGGTAAACGCAGCTAATATGTTGACTAAACCTGTTCCTGTTGAGAAGTTCAAGTTATACATGAACTTGATCAATGTTCAATGTTGCTCTTTGGGATGATAAGGTGGATACAAGCAAAAGGTGGATTTTGTTATGTTTGGCTTGCTATAAGTGACTTGCATGATCAAGTGCAAGAGCAAAACTTGACTGATGGAAACTCCTCACTGTATCATGCGGATATATATTCAGTCACTTCTAAGGTTGAGTATTAAAATGACTAGATATCTTGAGTGGTCAATACTCATGAAGTCACGCAGGTCTAATTCAGGAGTTTAGACAGATGAGAGAGGGACTATCCCTGTGTTTGTATATATATACATATGTGCAATGGAAATAAACGTTCGAAGGCTGGTGTGGCCTGTTTCAGCCGTGGAGGTAGCTTCCGGGACAGGGAGTGAACCACGTTATTTCCTGTTAGTCCTCTGGTTTATGTTTAATGGGCTTAAAGGTCCCTTGGAAGTGTATTTTCTAACACGGGATGGCTCCAGGGACACGTCCTATTCTCTCCGCTACCTCGGTTTCAATTGTCACATTCACGAGTGTGCCTGCCAAACATCTGAGAAACTCGGAGCTCTTCTCCGCATCCAAGGCTCATTAGTCTTTCAACAGCGCCAGGTGTTCCACAATCTGCCTTCCATTCAACTCATGTCCCGATGTTAAGCGGTAATATGTTGCCATCAATGCCTCTTGTAAAGCACTCTCCCGGCTACTGTTCTGGATCAATAATAGCAGCTTCGGGATGGCCCCAGGGACTTCTCCTATTCTCTCCGCCCCTGCGGTCTTGATTGTCACATTTCCTAGTGTAGTTGCCAAAGCGAGATGAACTCGAGAGCTCTTCTCACCATCCAAAAGGTTCACCAGTCCTTCGAGAGCGCCAGGGTGTTCCAGAAACTGCTTTTGATTCGACTCATTTGTTGATTTCAAATTGATCAACGCTCTTATCAATGCTTCTTGAAAGCAATATTCCGATGGTCCTTCAAGACCATTGATATCAGCTTCGGGATGGCCCAATATTTTTCCTTCCTCCGACGTCGAAACCCAAAGCAGTCAAAGTGTCTATTATGTAAACCGAGAATTCCTCACAATCAAGCCAGTAGGAATTCACCAGTGCCTTAGTGAAACCGGGGCATGCTTGAATCTCTTGTCCAGGACCGGGGAACGACGCTAGCCTAGAAAGACAACGCAAATGAATGGCTCTGATCTGCGGTGGTTGGCTTATATCTCCGTGCAACGAATTCATCAAACTCACGGGAATGTGCCCCAGTGCCCACTTCAACTTTGTGTAGCCAAGGTTGTTCAATACGGACGCTATGGCTGGCCCAAACTTGAAAGAGGACAGCAAAGGTACAAGACTATCGTCTTGGAGTTCACCGTTGCAAACGATCTTGATCATTACGTGCGCAAGGGGGAATGCACTCACTTATCCTCATTAGGAGCAAAACTAGACAAGATCAATTTTGTGGTGATTACAGTAACTCAATTATGGAAAAAATCAAAATGAGAAGTTGCAAAAGTATCTAGTAGAAGTCTTCAACTTTCAACTCTATGCATATGCGAAATATGTCCACTCCATTGATCACTAAAAAAAACGAATTAAACCTCATGAAATCAAATACCGTCTGAGGTTGCGGAAGTGTTTAACATAGGTTAATAGCAGTGCTGTTCATTGTAAGGCGTTTGTGAGGAATTTCACAAGAGCAGGGAAGGGATATATGAGTTGGTATCTCCCAATGAGTGTAGACAAAAAGCTACTTGACACAAATAACGTTAGACTCGATTAACTTAGCCAAATAAGAAAATAACTAGCATTTTCATGACCAGAATAGTTCTGGGAGTTTAAGTGCCTTTTATGTCCATCTAAGGTTTGAGTCTCATGCATTTATTTGGTGAAAATAAACATTGGCACATGTTTCCACTCCGTCACTTTGAAACTGCTATATCCTTGAAGAAATATCCGTGCCGTACCTGCTTCGCACAACAAATCAATTGGTCCAAGTCCACGTCGACCTCGCTCTCTCTCTTTGACGGTGGGTTGCTCTCCTCCTCACTCTCTGAGCTTTGATGCTTTTGCTTTTCCTCCTCTGAGAGCTGCTCTCGCACATCACAATAACAAGAGGTCCTAGTACAACCCGTACTTCCTTGAAAAGATTGAAGTCTGGATCACGTATGTCCAGCTGTTTGGCGGCTCTCTCTGCGTACCGCTTCCTTAAATAAACGATGCAAGATCCCAAAACTTCCTGGCTGGCACTGCGGTGTTCATTTGTTATGTTTTGTACAGAGGATGCTTTATCGCGACAGGTACCCAGTAAGGAATCCATCACCCCCATGACATTCTTTCTTGTTTCATTGTGCATGTTGGTAAACTTGCGTTGTAAATCATGAAACCCTAGAGTTTCGGATTCACAGAGACTCTCCGCGTATGAGTCCGAGGAACTAATAGCAAGTTCGGGATCAAAGGATGCAATCGAATTGGCGTCCGCTTGCAGCATCGTTCCATTTTCTCTCAGTTCGTTGAGGTGATCGTGGAATGCCGTTGGATATTCTCCTTCCTGTACTCTAGTGTACAGCCTGCGCACAACTTGACTGGGGATGGTTTTCCCTTCACAGTTTGCGATCAAGATTAGCAGACGTCGAGAATTCTCTGATAGATGTTGGTACGTCATCAGCAATGGTTCCCCAATATTTCTTTTATACGCAGAATCAAAAACCGGTTTGGAACTGGGACTTGTGTCTTTGCCCTTCATTTCCTCTACAGTGGTCGAGTAGCCGCTTGCCACCTCCTTCCATTCCTTGTAAATAGTGTTCTTCGTCTTTGTTATTCTCGACCCCACCATTGCCAGAGCCAATGGATTGCACTCTGCTCTATGTCCGGAAGTGGACATACGTGCCCAGGCTTCTTCTAGAATGGGGCCTCTTTCGGGTTTCTCCTTCTGTTGCGGTAACCTGAAACATTGTACGATAGACATAGGTTGATTAAACTAGTTGTGATACGTGATGAACGTAATATGTGAGAAGACAACTTGGAATTGTTCTGGTATATCAAGCCAACTTGAAGAGAAACATATTTTGACTGACAAGATATAGGTTAAAACCTGTGCAGCAACGAACTTAAAACATACCTGCTGAACAAAGGCAACCAAACGTAAGTAACTGTTGGATTTCCGGTTTCAGGTTGGCACAATGTGAAGTGATCCGCATCCACCACCGTGAATCCACCACTGTGAGTACCATACCTTGCGGATGCTTCCAGCACAACAATACAATAAAAATCATCCTGTACATACACGTGGACAAATGTCAAGGCCTATGAATTTTAACATGTCACCTATAGAAATACTGACCTGCTCTTGATCATTGAATAATATTTGGACGCGTGGAGCTCAGCAATATTAAGAGGAAATCGGAGAAAATTTATCAAGATCTGTTGTTGATACACTTCGTTCCAACTACAGATGGAGCTCTTGGTTGACTCAAGACCTTCACAGCTTGCAAATAATTTAAGTTAGATTGAGTTTTTGGCATCAAAATGGGGTTATGAGCCATCCAAGAATTCCGAAGACGATGGGAGGGTACTTACATTGCTATCAAGGCTTATTACCGCGGAACAGCTCCCTGAAGAAGCTCTTGTCAGGATGAACTGTAACCACGACGGTCTTTGATTTCCCCATGCCAAGCATGTTTCCTTGGTCTCTCCAACTCCACCAACAACCTATTTGTAGCGCTGTCGTAAATCCTCCAGGTTTTCGTCTAGTCTTGTAGCGTCTGGACCCAGTACTTTTACGAACTCCATCAAAGGACTAAGATTTTTCATGGTTATTCCACCATGTCCTGGCATACCCCGATGTGGAGTTCCATAGAAGAATAAACCTTTAATGCTTTTTAACAAACAGTTCATCTTCACACTTTCTTGTGCCAACCTTGACCTACTTTTCTGCTCGACATGTAGACATAACTGCTTGATCAGAAGCCCCCCGATACCGTGACCAACAAATATCACCGGGCAAGCATCCGATTGTCCCACTTCTGCATGATCTAGTAGATCTCGGGCCAAAATTTCCGCCGCATTATGAAGATCAAATCTACCACTATCTTTTGTGGTTATGATAGAAGAATCATATCTTATAGCTGAAATTCTCGCCTATGGAAACTGGTCAGGAAGCCAGGTCTTCGGCCAAATTTCGTCTGATGCCAAATCTCCCGACTTCCAAGTTGATAAGTGGATTTCAGCTTCTAGACTGTCAAATTGAAGTCCATGGAAAAACAAAATTTCCAATTTGATTCCTTCCTTGTCAGGACTGTATAGTTCGTATACCATATCGCTCACCTGAACATCGTACAAAACGGTTAGATGATCCCCAAATCCAAACGAATACAAATTCCTTTGGCGAGCTTTTAAAATGGCTCTCAGATTGCCGTATTGAGGCAAATCTTCATGCAGGTAACCAGGGCAAGGCTTCGGAAATGCAATTCATTTTATACATAAACAAGTAACTGAACTAAATTAAAGGATTTTCCTCAACAGTTCTAAATTGACACTATCATTTTTGAACTTGGCGGCGACAAGTTCACCACGACTAGTCTATTAAAACAGAAGCAACGTCGACGGTAACATGTTCACCTGATGACCTAGAACGATAACCAGATGTACTTATAGAATGAGAGATCACTACAGAACAGTCAATCGATCCAGATGAGATCGTGCCATTACAAGCAAGCATTAGATTCAAATCGTAACTTGATTGTAGCTTGTCCTGATTAGTTGCTACCAAGACCTTTAATTTCTGTCGGAGTCAAATGCAGAAGAGGCATTCATTACCTTAGCTCCTGTGGTCGTCATGTTCTCCGATATCAGGCTCAGTTCTATGGAGAGTCCAGCAGTAAGCTCACGCCAGAGAAATCGAAGAAAACTTGGTATTCTCTCGGTTCTCAACAATACCCATACAATCTGAACCAATGAAACTCGAAATGATTGTTCAAGATACTCAGACAGAGTAGCTCATGGGACGAGAACGCTACTAGTCCGAGTGCTTCGGACGAGCAGCGGCATAACTGCTCCTCGTCGCTTTCAGAGTGAGGCCAGATTTTCCTCCGCTCTCATTTATGAGATTCCACCCCGCGATTCTGTACCTTGCCCACACCACGTGTGAAGTTGCTTTTGGGATGCGGCGAATAATTTATCGAGGTACAATAGTTCTCTCCCATCTTGTCAGGTATTTTCTATCATTCTCGTGAAATAATGGTTTATATTTGATAGATATTTTTATAATATAGATTAATTTATAAATTTAAAATTTTTATTATTTATAAATAAAAAAAATATTTTCTGTAAATATATATATAATTAAATTTTAGAAAACTTATTATTTAATTTATTTATTCAAATAATTATATTAGAAATATATATATATTAAAATATGATAGTGATTACTGTGACGGTAAACGCTTTCGAAATAATCTTTGATGACGAGCAAGAGTGTGAAACTTCGCTGCACGACATGTTTTGACTTTGGAATTTTAATCTAAAATTCCTGGATGAGTGGATGATGCGCGAGTTAAACATGTAATCGATTAGAGTCGTCACGAGTCACGACTTTGATGATTCTTGCGCGATTCACATAGCATTTTTGGGCTCCGGCCCACTAAAAGACAAAGTCTGGAAATTACAATTTTGACGGAACTCATGTGCATGTCAGGTCTGCATGACGTTCAAAGCCTCAGCAGGAGCTTATCCGTCAGCAGCTCTAGCTCCGTATGATAGTTATCGAACCGGGGATTTCCTAGATTAATGGGTGGGGTGATACAACGTGCAATCAAATGATTGGAATTCCCTTTCTGTGACAGGTTTGCCCGAGAATGAACCTGTCTACTTCCCGTCTTCGTTACATCGAGTCTTTAATCTTTCCAAGTAAATATATTTTCGATTTTAATTTGTGACTTTCGAGACTGGATGCAGATGTAATATGTTTTACCTTTTTCATTTTGATCGTTCGCTACGTCGAGTCTTTAATCTTTCCAAGTAAATGTATTTTCGATTTTAATTTTTGACCTTCGAGACGGGATGATGGATGCAAATGTAATATGTTTTACCTTTTTCATTTTTAGATCGTTATTCAATGTTAGTCATGTGTGACTTAAGAATAGAAGTATTTTATTAATATTCTTTTTTGAAATAGGAAAAGAAATAAGTGGCTAACTAAAATTAATTCCAGTACTGGAGTGTAATATCTTATTTTTATTCATAATTTTTTTCTCCCTTTACAAATGTGATTAATTCCATAAAAAATTTTATTTGAAATTTCATTAATCATAAAAATATAAAATTATAAAAATTTATCTATATATAGAAAAACGAAAAACTAAATTTGATGATCACTCCTCTGTTAAAAGCAAATGTGAAAATTTTCTTATTGATTTGCAAACCCAAACTCTTTAATTTACATAATCTAATTGGAGAACTAATAACTTATTAACGCCGTCGTCACAAGTATAAAATGAGGTTGACTTACGTCCAAATTAACTGCCGGACCTACCTATGCACTCCCATGGACATATGATTATATTCTTTCCGTCAATATTTTAGAGGCTGACGGACGTCAAAACTGACGTACATTATTGAGCCATGTGAAGTGGCCTTCTGACGGGGCATCAATTCCGGCTCCTGTAAAAAGTTGAGGAACGACCGCCGTCTGCCTTATATCTATATAAAGAAGACGAGGATGATCGCAAGCAACGGAACTAACATCCTTACTGGTACTAATGTATAACCGCTATTGGTCACTTTCTTAGATGCATACTTTGGTTGATTCGGAACACAAAGTCTTGGTCTTGCTTCTGATACTTGGAAGGAAGTTGACTGGTTCTTTCTGGTTGGATATCCAGCGCAAAGTTCGAGCCAAGAATTCTCCATCCCACCCAAAACAAGTAATTTTGTTTCTCTGAACTCCCAGTCCAAACTCCGAGCTGAATTCCATGTCGGGCCAAAATATCTAATTACTTCTTGTTGAATTCCAGTGATTTCTTGTGGCAAAATTGCAGTCTGGCTTGAAGTCCAGGCCCAAAAATCCCATTCGAACCAAAACATTTAATTTCTTGTAGGTGAACTCAAGGCCCGAACTTCGCATCCGAACCCAACATCTAAGCTCATGTTCCTGAACGGCTCGCCCGAACTTCCAACCGAACTCCCCGGTTCGAAGTCTAATTGCTTTTCGTTGAATTGCAGTCCGTGCCAACCTTCGCGAACTCCCCCACCCAGCCGAAAAATCTAATGAACTGCGCTTCGAGATTGAACTCCAGGCTGAGTGGTTGAACACTGCATCCATTTCAGAAATCTAATCTCTTCTGGTTCAACTCCATATTTAGCCGCTAATTCGTGGTTGAAAATATAATTTCGTCCTCTCCATCCTCTCCGAAAGTCTCATTTCCTCGCGTTGAGTTCCAGTCCTGCCAGACATTCCTCTGTGATTGAAGTTCAACTAACTGTGCTAAAATTTACTTTGCTTCGCTGCCCTTTTCGACATCTTTACTAAAATCCAGATTCGATACTTAGCAAAGAAACTACGAGTCTTTTGTTCAACAATGAAATATCTTGAGTACATGTGAAAACAGGTAGGGTAACCAAGCGTGAGCTACGATTTATACTGTAATCATGAACATGATGTATAAACTCAACTGAACTCTAATAGGAGAAGATCGCTTGATGCGTCCAATTTGTCCCATGGCCATAATGTAAAATCTGTTTCTATCCATATAAGTTGATCCAACCTTCCTACAGTCCCCAAGTGAAGGGGCCAAACGGATAGCCCTGGAACATTTATTGATCTATTTGGGGAAGCTAAAACAAGAACTATTCAATAAGAAAGTCTGTGTTCATCATGTAAAAATACTCAATTTGGGGGCATGTATAATTGAAGGAGCTTTTACCTCATGTATGTTTGAATATGTCTTACTAAAGATTACTTGAATTCTAGATTAAATTATTAATGATACAATGAATGTATAAGTATCACACTGTCATGATAATGAACTTGGTAAATATACTGTATACGACCTTGGCTTTTCGGAATCTATAGCTGCCTCAAGCTGCATCACATACACATGATTTTTATCGATGATATTTGGAAGTGACAGTCAGAAAAGTTATAAATAACCAGACGAAAGTTTCCATGAAAACTTATGTCATTGTATTTCGATGAAAGTGTGTAAAGGATGGAGGCTTCGTATCTGTGCTAGGTTCAAGTTCTGAGACTGCTGATTCACCTAGCAGATCGATTAACAACGGGCAATTAGCAGACCAGGGTGGCCGGAGGCTGTGCCTACTCTGGTTAATTGTCACATACCATTCATTTATCTCTGCCTCTAGCTCGGGAAACTTATTACTGAACTGCATTTTGCCCCGGCTCAATGTCATAAATGCCTGCACCCACATTGTTCTATAATATTGAGTTCGCGAAAAACTCCGAGCTAATACAACTGGATTGCTCGAGCAAAATTAATCTAGTTGTATTATATTGTCGCTGCAGGATAGTACTCCTCTTCTTGTTGATTTGAATCGTCTCCCCGCCTATTGTAATTACTTGCCTTGAACAGCGTCGTCCTCGTGTGTAGGAAGCTTGCAACGTAAGACTAGTCACCGCCAAGTCCGAGAGGAAAGTCAAGCTCTTGAGATTTCGTAATGTCGTGGTCATGAAGTCAAGATGCCTTTTAGATAGCTACAGCCTTAGAATTCGTGGGAGCTGTTGCAGTAAGGTGCAGGTGTATAGATCGATAACGTGCACAACGCCCACCAGATATTCTTGCTGGTTAAGAACATGAAGCAGTGTCGTGAGTTTACTGTAGACATAGATGTTGTAAAGAAGTAACTATTCAGGAGAAATTCACAATATACAGCTACTACAGCAGGTCCTTGAACATCAACCTGCCTTCCATTTCCTTCACGAAAGTGTGGAAGTGATATCTCCTTAAGCTTCATGAAATCTTCCCACTTGCCCGAGAGTCCGATCTGGTGGAGCAGAAGCTATGCGACATCAACACTTCATCAACACTAAAACAGTGACTGCCAAGGAGGCACAGAGTTTTCCCTACGCTAGAAAATTCCACGTACAGGGCACGCCGGCGGAAAAAAACAAATTAGGACAAGCAATTCCAGACAAGCAATTCAACCCGCAATTAGGACCAGGGCGTAACTATTACAGCGAAATTGTCGATCTTCACGTCTGTAGCATTGTTTCTTGAGAAGGTGTCAAGTGTTGAAGCAGCTGCGATCCTTGATAGGAATAAGAAGCAGTGCTGTGAGTGTACTGTAGGCATAAATGTTGTAAAGAAGTTATGTATTAGGAGAAAGTCATGCACAGTTACTACAGCATGTCCTTGATCATCAACTTTCAAATGGCTACATGTTTCGTTGTGGAAGGATGAATGACGACGATTCGTCCAAGTGATGTGTCCTGCATGAAATCTTCCCACTTGCCCAAGAACCCGATCTGGTGAAACTTTTCCATATTTCACATTTATATAGTAGAATCGACAGGATGTTTAAACTTTATCATAATCCCACCCCAACAATGACTGCAAAGGAAGCACGGAGTAGCTCTTTCCTCCAAACTGGGAAAATCCACGGGATTGAGACAATCTCTGCGCAGTGCAACCAGGCCTTACAGCGAAATCATCAAACTTCGCGTCTGTAGCATTGTTTCTTGGGAAGGTGTCAAGTTTTGAAGAAGCTGAGATCCAACCATAAACCATATGCATGACAGAGACATTCAGAACAGTTGCAAAGGTATTCTTGTCAGATGTTATCCATATGAGAAACTCAAAACGTTGCTTGGTACGTTCATGTGAAAGTGCTAGAATCTGAAGATTCACTCCAGTTTAGAAGATCCAGCTCTAGTTGCAGGAGCCATGCTCCTAGGACTGGGATACGCTATTTCTGAACATGTTAAGTTTGTCTATGAAGCATACAGTCAGTACCGCGAGGTCAAGGATCTTTTCCTCCCCGAGCCTGAGCTCACCTTGGCCAACGTAACTCAGGAAATCGCGGCCAGCAACCGTCACTTTTTTGAAGGAGAGAGGCTAACTATACTGCGGGTCGAGCTGAAGGGCTTCTACAATCTGATCCAACCTTCACTTCTTACAGTGGGACGCATCGCAAGAAATGATCTACTTCCAGGAGGGAAGCTGAATCTCCCATATGAGGAGCTCCGTCGATCTAAGGACAAAGTCAACGGGGTTTTGCACTCCTTAAATCCCCTTAACTTTCAACCCTCGGAAGATCTACATCCTGACGTTCTTCTCAGATACACTCGCACCTTTACCGAAGCTTATGCAGTGCTCTTGCATATGCAATGTGTCTACTCTCATCTTCACTGCATAGAAACCGGGTACAAGTCCTTGGACGCTCCCGAGCTTACACCCGACTCTCGGCAAACGCGTGTCTACTTGGAACACGCAATCGAGGTTCTCTCTTCTCTGCACAAAAAGACCAAGGCTAGACGTCTGGGCATGATCAGAATGAAATCAGTGTGGAATTACCCTTCCGGGTACGAAGATACGTACTCGCCGCAAAGCAATTCGACACAAGAGTCTGACACTGCGCTCCTTCACGTGAGGCCTACTACGGAACAGCCCGCGAATCATCCTCATCCAGAAGCGTGGTGGGATACACACCCCGCGAGCCGACATAGACGACAGCTAAAGAAGAACAGAGCGCGTTGGGACTTCCAAGTGCATAGCGGGCAAGTATGTTATATGTTTGATCTCCTTGGTGGTGACAACGCTTTGGTGGCCATAGAGAAATGGAAACTTCTTGGTATTCTCATGGAAGATCGACTTGTGAAGCAAACCTACGGCTGGAGTTCGCTTATTAACTGCATCAGGCCTCCCATTTCGAATCCCAGGGGACCGAGAGTACTCCTTCCATCTCGAGAGGAAATGTGCACCCAGACCAGAAAAAGATGCGACACTAAAGATGGGACTTTTGCGTCGGGAGAGTCGTTGGTAGCCGTCTGGGAAACTTCAATTGTCCGCGTCGAATGGGTGAAAATTGATGTTTCTTCCTCTCCAGAAAGAAGAGCAGGCCAGGCAATTCCTGCAGGAAACATGCAGACGTTCGTAGTATGGGATGGTCACGTCCACGATCATTCCGAGAGATTGCAGTGGATTCCATCGTTCATTGTCCCCAAATTAAACCTCAAATTTGGAGACGAGTGCAAGACGTTCTCGACCTTCAAGCAGGGCCATATCATTGAGGTAGGGATACCATCAGTTCCCGCCAAGAGGGAGTTACTTTTGGCAGTATGAACGATATAGTTGTGATACTTTTGGTTCTGGTTGCTGAACTTGATCATATGTCGCTGACACGTTGTGGAATTACTTCTATGTTACAGAAGCAAGTACCAATCACTACCAATATGCACGTTTACCAGAGGGTGTACATTCTGAAGACCTACTTGTGGTTCTGCATCTTTACCGGTGAAGAGTCTGATGTCAAACTAACGTTGTCGGGAGCCCAAGAGCCAATTGGAAGGGAAGTGAGATGGGAGCTTCACAGCGACGAAATTACTACTTCTGAAGGTGAAAGGATGGGAGCACAAAACGTCGACGTCTGTCGAGGCATGAATGACAGCGGAGTTGAAACTCTTGTACGCAGCAGCTATGAGAAACGCAATTCGGATACGTGTAGCAAGAGATGCATAAGTTTCTTGTACAAAGAATTCGGTATTCTAGCAAACCCTCATTATACTTCTAGATAAGTTTGAGTATCTGCTTTGATCTGATCAAACACGTAGGTATGTAGAAGACCAAAGTTGGAATTAAACAAGCAGATCTTTTGTCTAGGACGATAGCTCTCTATATTTCAATTTAGAATCGTCTAGCGAAGGAATTCGGTATTGGCAGGCCCAGAGATCACAATATTTAACACCCATCAGGAACAAAAATGCAAGAGTCAATCTCGACCTTACTTATGAAAATTTTACTTGGATCGCCGAATCAAAACCTACCCGCCAATGTAGCACTTTGGAATCATCCGCCGCTGTGTGGGGACTGCACCTGCCGGTAAATATATAAAATTATATTTGATGGGAATCGTTCTCAAATGTCGTCCTCTTGCATTCTGTCGTAATAAATTTTCATTCCAATGACTTGAAGTCGAATTGAGCATACACAGTACAGTGCGGATATGTCTTTATCGAAGTCAGCATCTCTTACCTCCAATTCTCTCTACAGTGAGTGATTGAGGTTTTGTTTAGATTTGATCCACCCGTCTAAGTTTTCATTATTCTCTTCTGTTCTGGATGAATATGGTTTTACATTACATTATATTTTTTGATCATTTTACTCGACTGAAAATTTATTTTGGATGTTAAAGTTTTATATTTTTTTTCATAATTTTTGATTTAAATATTTAATTTTAATAAAAATGTTTGTAAATGTAATGAAATTTCTTGATAAATTTAATTTAATTTATTTAATAATCCAAAATTACGATATATTATAATATTCAAAATTTAATAAATAAATAAAATCTAATTTTATAATAAAATATTATATAATTAAAAATATAAATAATTATTATTTATCTCATATTTAATCATTTTAGATAAATAAAAAATAATCTACATATCATCTATAATTAAAAAGAAACATATGTAAATTATATTTTAAAGTTCATCATTTCTATCCAAATGCAGAGGATATCTAACTTTAATATGCACATGTTCACGAGAAGTACTCTTCACTAAGAAATGTAGGTCTATCTCACCGTTCATTTCTAATAGTTGTCTAGCGGTAAATTTGAGTGAGATCCCGGTCGGGAACTAGCCGAGAGGGAGCCCTAGAAAGAACCATAACTAAAAGGAAACTGGAAAAAGGCGACCGCGTAGAGAACACGAAGGATGGGAAGACCCCAATGAACCATAACTAAAGAAAACCTAGTTGACAAACAAAATCGGAACAGGACAAGGGGCTATGGCTTGATTTGGCCTGAAACTCGATTCGCATGGGCAAAGTTTCTGGTTTCGCGACTTCCCTAGTCTCTGTTTCTCCTAAAAGAAAGAAAAGACGAACCGGTGAAGATGATCAACATCATTAAACTCGGGATCGTGTTGTCGTCTAACTCGTGAAGGCAAGATACGAGTTTAGGTAGATAAGACGTTCATTCTCGCCAATACTGGCTGTCGTCGATGACCGCTAATGCCAAGAATATAATTTAAAGTTCTCAAGTAAAGGGTCGACTAAAACCAGTGTGATAGAATTTCGAACAAGTTGATTTGATATTTATATTCATCCCTTTGTTATTTCAGATTCTAACTTTCTTTTTCCTGAACTGTTACATAACTCCTAACTTTAACCTAACCGTATTATAATCAAATTGTATTTGAATTGAGGGTTCCTTGGAAAGGCCACTTCACTAAACTAGTCGAGACGAAGAAAATAAGCCGGTAAGGATTGTACTGATCCCGAGCAGGATTTGGAAGGCTAAATCCGCAAGTTTGGTTCGTTTTTGATCGGAAGATGAATACGATTTAACCAGCTCAAAGTATGATCAACCCCGTGAGCCAATCCAGGACTTTGGGAACAATTCTCCGGGCACTTGGCACGTTGGAACTGAGATCGTCTGTACAGAAAACAAAATTTCTGAATCACCTATTGTCCCGATATGATATTCAGTTAAATTGGATTTCGGTTCAGAGGTTCAAGCTGTAGCAAAAGACTTAAAAGTTGACTTTAAAAAGAAGTAGTGAAGATCTTGGGTCTGAAGATTCAGAAGTGAGATCAGGAGAGCAATCTCAGATTCTGTCTAGAACCAAAATTGATGAAAGATTGATGCAATCGTTTACGTTCCTGTGACTGGAAGTTTTGCGGCGACAGAGAAATTGACCTAAATGAAGTGAGGAAGATTTTGACTTCCATACGAGGAGCAAGGAAGACAACAAAAATGAAACAAAAAGCTGTTGTGACAACCTGTGCATGATTAGAATATGTAAAACTAGTGACCCTATTGTTACGGTTGGGACGGAGCAATCAGGCCACCAAATAGGATAACAAAAAGGATGGTAAGATCATCAAGTCGTAGAAATATAAACACAAAAGGTAAAATGGAGCAAAGCCCCAATAGTGTCAGATCTAGATCACCAAGGTGCGTACAGTAAAGATGGACCAAGGGACTCGCTTAGGAGCAGCCACCGGCAGCGATGAGGAAAGATGTTCAAAACATGTGCTTGACCGCCAACGAGACCGCATTGAGACACTGTTAATGACACAGTTCAGTGTATAGTTAAATCTGTGGCCTGATTAATTCAGCCTCGGCATTTAGATGAAGCCACGTGACATATTTACACTAGAGCGAGCCACGTCTTTTGGTCTCGCTCAAGTCTAAATATGTCATGTTCGACAGAAGAAAATTATCTTCAAAAAATAAGACGTTTGAACTTTGAAGATGCTTCAAGTAAAAAGCGGAATGAGACAAATTTAATAGTAGTTTAGTTGATCAGCATATAAAAGAGTTTGTTTCGGCTTGTGGGAGCAGTCCGCTAAAGAAATCTTTTAAAGAATTATAGTTTTATAATTCATCATTTCTATTGTGGATTATAAAACTGTAATATTATATAAAACATTGAGTAAAACCAAGTTTCTGGTCAGCTAAATAGAAACGTTGAATTATAGAACTATAACATTTATTCAGAACTAGATATTTAAATTTAATTATAGAACTTTAACCCAAATTTTTGGAATATTTAGAGTTTAAATCTAGACATTTGATTTCTTTTGTTTGGATATTTACAAGCTTCTGAATTTTAATTGGAATTATAATTGAGGTCTTCTATTCCAATGATATGATACTATGTATAGTGTGCATTTCCATATATATCCATTGTATTTTATAGCAAAATCATCATTGGACTCTTCGGATAACTCTATCATAAGAACACACTCAAACAGCGGAACTATAACCACTCGGTATTAATAATTTAACAATCTATTATTATCTTATTTGATACTATTTAAACGCTTCTAATCATATGAGCTATACTGGGAAAGTACAACCTATAATCATATATATTCACAATTTGTAATTCATTACTTCATGCGTTACTAGAGAGACAAAATAGTTCAATTGACAATTACTCCAACGTTACTACCAATACAACATTGTACTACTAATACTCCAAATATCAAAATATCCCAAAAAAACATGATGCATAAAAAATAATTAGAAAATAAAGAGATTTCTATCACAAAAATTCATTACAATAACTCTCTATCTCACCCATATCAAACAACCCAAATTATGTCACTATTTGGCATTTGATATAACTGGAATTCTTATTGAATTTAATCACCAAGGACGAGATCAAGATATACTCTGCTAACTAAGGATATATCTATACAGATATAGTGCCACTTGTCTTAAGACAACAAGTAGTATTGAATTAATTGGCTAAGGGGTCTATTTGAGTCTAGAGTCCAAACCTTTCTATATCTCATCTTGATAGATGGTGTAATTTTGATAAAATTGTTATAAGAAAATGGCTGAAATGGAAAGTCTCACACCAACAAGCTTACTTACTTACTTCTATAGCCTTGTTATACTCTCATAGCCATTATCCCTCTATGGTTCTAAACACCAAATATGACCTATTTATCATTCTCAAATCCTTGTGAATATGGTATATTTTTACGAAATTATCTCCAATCTCTTTACTCTACTAATTCAAGTATACTTGGCAGATCTGATGCATCACTTTGATCTCCACCAACTCCAAATCTCTAATCTCTTTGCCCAATCAACGCATGTATACTCTGCAGGACCTTTTGTGCCAGATTGGAGCATTGAAATCTCTAAATCCTTAATGGTGTAAATCTGACTCCAATTTTAAACCCTACACCAAATTCAACCTAAAAGTTCTTGAAATCTATGCCTCTTTGACCCAATTTGACTTGACTTGTAATTGTCAAACTCCAGTTTCACACTCCAACTTTTGATTGTGTACCTCAGTTGTCACTTTTCCTCACAGTAGGCTATGCTTTAGCCTCTATTACATTATCAGTAGATCTCTTATATAAAATTTTGCAATACTTCTATCCAATCAAAGTAGATTGACCATATATCCAACTTCAATCACCTTCATTTACCATTTTCAAAGTTTTGCAAAACAACAACTACTCTACCATAGGTTATGGATCCACCCATGTTATCTTCAAAACTCAAATTTCAACACTGAAATGTCTAAATCACTTGTTCTATGTAATGAAAAACTGAAATCATATGTATACTTTACTAATAGGTTACTACACTCAATCAAACTAAATCCACTCTTGCACCAGAGAATGCAGGTTACACTCTCCCACTCTCTCCAACATAGCTAGGAGTGGAATTTCTTTGAAGCTTCATGTTGACAGATACTCCAAGAATGGGAAACAAAGAAATCCAATCCTAGGGGCATATCCAACTACACTAATAATATAAATGGTAATGCTAATGATCCCTAAGGAATCACTAATAATGTAGAAAACCACTTCAAAGCAACCTACTAATCTATATTAAAATATTTATGGCCACCAAGATAATCACTCAAGTTTACTAACTAAGGCATTAGAAATGATCAGATATATGTTCTATATTATTTTTCAATAGTTGTATTTTGGTCGAATATATCTTGCTTAGGTAAATTAGTGGAGTTCTGTAATCTTGATCTGCTATTTGTCTCCAAGATTGTAGTGTCTCTTTTTCTCCATCTTTAATTTTTACTTGCTTAGTGACAGATTTTATTTTATTCTTCTTTTCAGGAATTATAGTCCAAAGTTGAAACCCTTTTTTTTCTTTCAGCTTTCTTCTACTTGCAATAGTTAGGTCCATCCAAGTACGTTATTGGACTGTGCTTTCATAATATTGGTTCTAGTTTACCGTCCAGTTTTCACCTTTCTCTCATTGTTTATAATTTTAGGCTCATTAGAGTACCTTATTTTGACTGCAATTCTAGAAAATTTATTTCAAAGTTTATATCCCTCTTTTCTCTCTTGTCTTCTCCCCTATTCTGGGATTTTTTTACTCTTCCAAGTACCTTATGTGCACCAAAATTCAGGGATCTGGTTCAAAGTTACCTTCCAATTTCCTCTCTTTCCCACTCTCTTCTTCTCGTTTTTCTCTTCCGAGTACACTATTTGAACCACTATTCTATAATCTATTTGAAGTTGACCTCCGTCTTATTCTTTTTTCTTCTCTTTGTTTCTATTTCTTAAATCTTCCAGTTTCGCCATTTCAACCGGGATTCTGAATCTTGATTCTTCGTTGTCTTTCCTCAATTCAAATTCTCCCATTTTTTGATTTAGGCCTCTTCTTATTTCTTTGTTTGCAGCCATTTTATTCGAAACTTGGTTCCTAAGGAATCAACACTTGTTTCCTTTCTCCCATTTCTATGTCTTGTTATCGTTATCAGTTCAAACACTAACCTTAATTCTTGAATGTACGTTTCGTATTGCTCAAAAATATCGATGTTTATCTTTCTTTATATTTATATTTCTTGGTTCTTTTGAGATTCTTATCTCTATGGTCTATGTTTTCCTTCTATTAGTTTCTCAGCATTCAACATTCAAGAAGTAACATGAAGATCCTTTTAGGATCCAACGTGGTCCTTCTTAGAGTCTCATTGACAAGAATTTTAACCCATGGATACGTACAAAGTCTGATGCGTTATTTTCTGTCAAGGATTTATGGGTGAGAGATCCCGATTTCACCAGCATGTTTGATCTTTAACTTTATTCATTCCCCCGTTCTCGTGAATTCACGCATAGAACCCAACAATAAATGGAAAATAAGTTACATTGTTATGATATAAGTTGTGGAGAGTAATTTGAGAAACATACTTTACAATACACTCTACTTGAATAATATTACTTTCTGATTTGAAACTTCTCTCCACCTTACCTATTTTGACTCGCACATCGTTGTCGTGTACGGAATTCAAAACATGGCACCATGTAAAACATATTTTCACTCTTCGCGAGTGACATCAAGATGAAGAAAAAGATATAGATGATGATGCAAAGAAGAAAATCGTCAACGTTATTTTGACCACTGGATAAGTTGTAAAAAGTTTGACACAATATGGAATGCCTTTGATCAAGCTTCTAAACTTTGGGACTTGCTATTTCCACCGTACATTTTGCTATTTCCACCACATTTAACTCTAAACTCTCGCACTGGGAGTCAACGAGTCAGACAAAGTCGGACAGCAAAGTCGAGCTCATGAGACTCCGGAATGTTGTGGGTCTTACAAGATGGTAATGAAGTCAAGATTGCAACTTCATAAGATTCCGTAGTGTTCAGGGCCTTACCAGAGAGCTGGTCACAAAGTCAACATGCTCGTCGAATAACTACAACCTTAACATTCGTAGCAGATATTGAAGTAAAGCTCGAAGTCCA
Organism: Lunularia cruciata; assembly: GCA_948567375.1. Taxonomy (NCBI): domain Eukaryota; kingdom Viridiplantae; phylum Streptophyta; class Marchantiopsida; order Lunulariales; family Lunulariaceae; genus Lunularia; species Lunularia cruciata. Next base: position 9,528,073 of record OX419758.1, read on the forward strand.
GGTACTATAGAATCAGATGTTCAATACTTATACCAGATATACATAACTAAGGATATAAAGCAATGCCGTGAGTGTACTGTAAGCATGCATGGTGTAAATAAGTATACTTAGGTACTAAAGGAGCAGGACGTTCACGACTTCATGAGAGGTACATGCTGACTAAGGGTATGAAGCAATGCCGGTAGTACTGTAAAGAAGTTCACAGTTCATTATAGTATGTATCCTTCAACCCGTATGGAACGGTTGTCATCCTGATCATGCCCAAACGTCTAACGTCTATAACGTGTAAAGAAGTCAAAGTATTGAGGATGTACAGGTGAGACAGCTGGATCATCAACTTGGCTACATACATTTTCTTCACGAGAGTGGATAATATATGAATCACTGAAGTTTCCTCCTCCAGATGATAACTCCTTCAAGAAATCTTCCCACTTCCCCGAGATTCCGATCCAGTGGAGCTCTTCAAGTATTTCTAATATGGTATCTTAGAATAGAAGCGCGGAGACCTTAAAAGCTTTATATAGGACCCCGGCAATGGTTGCAAAGGAGGCCCGGGGGAACGCAGTTCCTCCCAAGCTGGCAAAATCCACAAAGAAGCCACACCAGGAAAGAAAATATCGATACCGAGAGAAATTTCAAGCAGGAACGGGACCAGGCATAACTCTTTCAGCGAGATCATGAGTCTTCACATCTGTAGCATTGTTCCTCGCGAAGGAGGAAAGGTTTGAAGCAGCTGAGATCGAATCATAAACATGACTGTGGATCAGAGATTCTGAACTATGCTATTTCCGCTGATTGCCATGAATTCTAGAAAGTCATGATCAGAATGTTGTTCGGGTTGTAGATGTGAAAAAGCTTGAAGCTGAAGATTTACTCGAATTCAGATTCACTACCGTGGACATGACCCTGTTCGCAGAACTGGCCGCGATAGCTGAAATTACATCTTTTGTCCTTAATTCATATAAAGTATACCGCAATGTTTTTTACCCCCAGAAGGAGCTTACCTTGGACGATGTGATTCGGGAAATCAGCTCCTCCAATGCTCAGTTTTTTCAGGGTGAGCATATATCCATCCTGCAGAAGCAGATAAACACATTCTACAGATGGACCAAACCTTCCATCATTGAAGTGGAACGCATCACAAAAACCGATCTGCTTGCTGGAGGGAGGTTGCATGACATATACGAACATCTCCGTGTATCCAGGGGCGAGGTCAATATACATTTGCAGGGTTTAGATTGGCTCCATTGCAACAGCGAACTACATCCTGACGATCTTATAAATCTCACACGAATCCTTACCGAAGCTTATGTTGTGCTATTGCATATGCAATTTGTCTTCTCACAACTTCACTACATAGAAATGGGGTGCAATTCGTTGGACCATCCCAACCTTGGACCCGACACTCTGCAGACACTTTTTTACATGGAGTATGCAATCGATGCTGTCTCTAGGATACACAAGAGGACCAAGGCTAGACGTCTGGGCATGATCAGGATGACAACCGCGCCATACGGGTTGAAGGATACATACAAGCCGCTAGGAAATCCGACTCAAAAGTATAGACTCCTTCACATGAAGCCTACTACACCACAGCCTGAGAATCATCCGCATCCAGAAGCGTGGTGGGATACACAACACCCGATTTCTAGATTTCGTTTTGTAACAAAGAAGAAAGCGTGTTGGGCCCTCCGTGTACTTACCGGGCAAGTATGCTACATGTTTGATCTCCTCGGGGGTGATAGCGCTTTGGAGGCCATAGCTTCATGGAAACATCTTAAAAGACTGATGGAAGATCGGTTTATTCAGCAAAACTATGACCGTACTTTGCTTGGTTTTGTCTCCCGATTTCTCTGCCCCGCGAATAAGAGAGAGCTCCTTCCGTCTAGCGAGCAAATGTTACACCGGAGACTGGAAGAACTACTCGACGACAAAGAGTTCCAAGGAGAGTCCGTGAAAGCCGTCTACGATACTTCAATTGTTCGCATCGAATGGGTGCAAATTGACGGTCCTTCCTACCAGCGTGCTGAAAATGGTGCACGACGTAAACGGAGCGTGAAGGTTCGCACCTTCGTAGAATGGGATGACGGTCACGTCCACCATCAGTCCAACAAAATGGGGAATTTCCCTCGGTCCATCATTCCTGAACTGAACCTCAGATTTGGGAAGGTGAGCCAAGACTTCAAGACCTTCGAAGAGGGCGAAACCTCTATGGTGGGAACACAAGTACTTCCCGCTAAAACCTGGTTAAATTGATTTACTCTTTCAGTCCGTAGTGTTGTTTTCTGAACTGATCAACCCTAGCTTATCTACGGTTGATCATCATGATGAATTGTGGAATCGCTATTTTACAGCATGTTACGAAGAGCTACGTTTACCATAGGGTGTATACCCTGAAGACGTACTTGTGGTTCTGCCTGTTTCCGGGTAGAGGACCTACGAAAGGATCAGCGCTTCAGTCAGCATTCATATTGTCGGAATCCGAAGTGCCAATTGTAAGAAAAATAGAATGGGAGCTTCACAGCAACGAAATCCTTGAGTCTGACGCTAAGATAATGGGGAGAGAAACTGTTGATGTGCGCGCGGAGGAGTCGAATTGTCTATGCCTGGCCATATGTGGCGGCGGCAACAACAATATTGAAGAGATAAGTCTTCAACGCAGCAGCTACAAAAGACGCGATTTGAAACAGTGTAGAATGATAATTAAAGAACGTTTGGTTGAAGAGTATGGTATTCTAGCAAAACGTTAGGTTACTTGAAGATCAGTCATATATGGCAACTCGTTGGCAAGTTTAGATATTTGTTATTTGTATGAAAAGAGTGGGAGAAAACAAGCTTAGCAGGGTTTCTGTTGAGAAAGTGTAGATTGATTATCTACCAATCTAGAGCCCCCTAGTACAGGCATTCGGTTTTGGCAGTCCGAAAGACCATGAGGTATAAATCCTGTCAGTAGCACGGATACAATCGTCAATCTCAACCTTAATGTGATATCTGCGTGTTGAATCGTCGGATCAACCTATCCATCAATAATTATATGAAGCGTTTCTAATTTGGGCTATTTGTGAAATGGAAGCGGAAGCCCACATAGTACTATCGTGCATCTAGACATGTACATGGAGCAAATGGAATGTAGATATAGAACGATGCAAATTGAGTCGAGGGTGATCCAAAATAGAAAAAAACAACGAAAGATAAGCAAAATTAATACATTCATACGTAGACTCTCCAGTGAAGTAGTGTGCATATGAGAAAAAAAATTTACTTGTAGAACAGAAACAAAGCAATCCAAGCAGAAAAGTACACCGCGGAAAGTAAGTGGAATGGATAGAAAACTGAACTTAAATTGGAAGTATTCACTGTAGATACTTCATCTACAGTGAAGTAATATGCATCATATTAAAGAAGAAGAAACAATTTTTTTATAACAAAAACAAGGAAGCATCTCAAATTGGAAAGCGGCAAGCGAGTAAGAATATCTTTTCGGAAACAATTTAAAATGGAAAATAGAAAATGAAACGAAATGTGAATGGAAGATGGCTAGTGGTGAAACGAAAACACAGCTTGGGTGAGTGAAGTGTGAGATGAGAACCATTAGGTTGAAGCTACAATGGATGGATGGATGCTTTTCTTAAAAAATTAGTTTTTTAGTCTTAGAATTATATAGAATAATGAATATGGTGTTTAATATATTTGTTTGAAAAATTAAATTAAATTAAAATTATTTTATAACATATTAGATTTAATATTAAATTAGATAAAATTATCTATTATTCTAAATAAAATATCATTTGGTGTAAAAAAATACAATATCACTAGACGATATATCATTGAATACTCTAGTGATGAGTAAAGTATTTAATTTATATAGCTCTAATATTCAAAGTGCAACGAGATAAATGTTTCATTTTTTTTGGTGCGTATATACATTGTTATACAATATATATCGTTGTAAATATCATATATCTATAGAAACACAATTCACACATAAGTAATACATAGGTTCTAAAGTGTCACAATAATCAGATTATTTATCATTCTCAACTCAATTCAACTCATATTAATATTTGATCTGCAACTCTATAAATTACAAACAACTAAGCACCAATTTCAATCAAATTACACCCACTCTAGCTAAAAGAATCCAAGTGACGCTCTACGACTTTTGTCCACCATAACCAAGAACTCGAATGCTCAACATCAAAGAAGTGAGTTCTTTGAAGCTGCATTTTGAAAGTATACCCCTGGACTTGAGCTAGGTCTGAAACCCTAACGGTCCCATTGAGTACACACTCGACGGTGCAAAGTGATGATGGGCCACATCGTGAAGTCAATACTCTAAACACGATATCTGACCGTCAGAAAGTAGTCTCTGAGAAATTGTTAAAATAATTCTAACTATTATCACTGCAACTCTAGTGTCTGAGCAATCTAAATGCGATACTATAAATGGCGTGAAAGCTATCATGCGTATATACATTGCTACACAACATACATCACTGTCAACATCATACTCTATCGAAATACAACTCACACATAAGTCATACATAGACTCTAAAGTGCCACAATTGCCCCCTAGTTGGTGGTTAGGTCCCTCTAACTCCAGATAGTCATCTACTCTAAGTATATGGTATACCCTATAATGGGCAAAGATCAAGAGGCCGGGTGCTATGGAGCCCCATCTTTAGTCGCCTATCTGCAATCTATACCATATAAAGAATGAATTAGCTATAGGTCAAGTACATCTAGGACATAACCACTGTCCTTAAGGAACCACTGTGAGAAGAGGAGTCATACATGCCATATACCATCCTCTCGAACAACTATCACACACTAATATAGTAGTAGTTTCACCATAAGAGCCACATAACATAGACCTCAAGCTTGCACGTACAAATGCCAAGCTTGGGTCCATAGTACCATCAATGTTTGGGAGGTGGCATGGTGCACAATTGCGTACATGATCCTTCCAAACAACACCATCACGTCCTTCTTACACAAGGACTCCAAATGGCAAAACCTCACACACTCTCAAGATAGTGCGGCCTGTTGAAACATCAAGTGTTGTTGATGCTGTCTGTTGTAAATATACATAGTCTCTTAATTGAAATCAACGGATTGAGAGTCTAGAACCTCCTCCTCAAATGGTAGCATAGCATAAAGTATCTCTTTGTTGAGCAATTGCCAAGTTCTCAAAGGCCATTGGCATCACTCTCCAAAAGATCTCTGCTCGCTGAGAACATGCACTCATCCATACATCGGGGTCATCCAAGTCCAAACCTACAATAGCATCTTGATGAATGGCTGCAGGTAAATCTGGATCTCGTCCATAGAGTAGAAATTACAGAGAGAAGGATGCTAATGAGGCTTGCCGGCTGAACCGATAGCCCATGGCCAACCAAGGTAACTGGAGATCCCAATCTCCCAAGTGACCTCTCTACAAACCATACTTTTGCAATCCTCTCTTCACCGTCTGAACCACTCTCTCTGCTAATCCATCTGCCTTAGGTGATCTCGAGATGTAGTAGAATGATCAATCAAAGCCTTGTCACACAAGACCTAAAACTCCCCAAGAACTATGTACCCTGATCAGACAAAACCTCAGTTGGTGCACCAAAATGACTAAGAACTCGATCCAAGAACGAGTAAATTGTCCATTCACTAGACTTGTTAGGAACTACCACCAACTCAATCCACTTGGAGAAGTGCTCCACCATCACCAAAACATAAGGATGATGTCTCATAGTCATTAGTAAAGGTCTAGCAAAGTCCAAACTCCAACGGTAACCCAATCCCATGATAGGTAATGGGTGTAACGATGGCATAGGAGCGTTGAATGATGCTCTAACTCAATCACAAACCACACATATGGCAACAAACTATTGTACCTCGGTCTGCATACCGTGCCACCAATAATGACTCTAGAGTAAGCTATATTCACGCTTGACTCCAAAATGTCCTAGCTCCTCATGAGCATGGCAGACCAACTGTGGTCTCTAAGATGGAAGTGGTGCCACTCGCACTCTGCCATACTCCCATACATGCAAAATGTGTCTGCACTCCAATTTGAACCGTCGGGCTTGCTGAAGAACACGGTCTCTCTCTTTGGCCACAACTGTGCCACCCACAACACCAGTGCGACAATAGTCCATCATTAAGACATCATCATTAATGTCTCGCTGAACTGTATCCATATCTTCACTCTTTGGATCTGTGACCTCAATAACTCCTCCTGTATGCGCTGAGAGAGATACCAATGTCCAAGCAATCTAGATGCAACACTACAAATGGCATGACATTTCAATGCTATTGCAGTTGCTTCGATTGTCCTTTGTTTTGGTGCGGTTTAACAGGCCTTCACATCTTTCTTGTTATCGTGTTAGTGACGCATCCGACCTTGTTTCTTTTAGAACAAAGAGTGAAAAGATAAAAGTATGTTGAGAAAAATGCTTTGTGAGCTCATGAGTTTTGAAACATTAAACAATGTCAAATGAAGTAATCGAATAAAATTGTGATATAAACACTAAGAAGTCAATCAAACAATAAACTTCTCCGACATACAACACATAACCAAAATAATTGGGCGACCGCTATATCTGTTTACTGCCGAGTTGTCATAGTAAGCACTAACAACTTCATCTATTCCAAAAGCCGTGCCAAGATAACGTGGCGAATGCCCGTGCGTTTTATCGTTCAATTTAGATGCCAACTTGTGATATTTTTAAGTTTATGTGTTTAAGTTAGGGTGCCTTTAAGTCCAATGCCTGCCAAGAATTTACGTGGGCAAAACAGAAACGTTGTTGTCCATATCACAAATCCCAATTTGACCGTTCATTCATCGAAATATACAAATAAGTAGATGCCAACTTGTGATATTTTTAAGTTTAGGTGCCTTCAAGTCCATTGCCTACCAAGAATTCACATGGGAAAAACAGAAACTTTGTTGTCCTTATCACCTATCCCAATTTGACTGTTCATTCATCGAAATATACAAATAATTAGATTTGTAACTGCCCATTCAGAATTGTCTGTATTGGCCAATGTACTTGCTCTCTCATATAGTAGTATTATTTTCAAATATAGACTAAATTGATTACAAAATTTTGGAACACCAAACTGCTTAGTAGAAGAGGTATATTACATTAGAGTTTTCACAATTAGCAGACTACAAACAACGATAAATGAGAGGTGAACAAAAGAAATTAATAATAATAATAGGTTTATCTTATTTTCATAATAATAGAATCACGCCCATTAATATATATAAGTAATTTGAACCTGTTAGTGCCACTTGCAGGTTTTTCTTATGGAACTTGGATATTATTATATCTATAATAACATAGCAGCCATAGACCTGCTCTTAGAAAGCAAGCCCAATTAGTAAATAAAAACAATAGCCATATTACTAGATGTGAGAAAAGAAATGCCTACCATCGACAAGAGCCTGACAGTCCCAACGAACTGTTGCATATGAAATGAATCCTGTAAACTTACCAAGTGTCAACAAATTAGACTCCGAGAGGCCGCTAACCTTTCTCCTGCTGTTTAGCATGCTGACAAGTGTACTGGAAGTAGAGTGTGGGGTATAAGTATACCAGACTAGTGTATGCGTACACGTATATCGTAGTACTGAGCTGTCAGCAACAACCAGATTGCAGACTGCTCTGTCTACAGTATACTGACTACATCAACTGCACACTATGCAAACCGTCCCTCAAATGTTGAATCCGTCACATCCTCTTTGAGGTGAGCTTTCTTTCGTGCACAAGGGAAGCCAATCGTTGCCAGCTGCAGAATTCTCGTCCTCGTTCTTTCCTCGGCACAATTACCATTATAGTTCATCTTCAAAGCCTTTTGGACTCGAGTCAGCCATAGGAGATAGGCCAGTTCTCTCAGATTTCTATAGAACCCATCCGTTCTTTGTTCTTCTCCCCTAGCCTCTATCGCGTTCCTTTTTTTCTCCTCCAATTCTTCGAGCACATCAACGCTCATTAGCTATGGCGGTCATGTCTAGGCAATCCAGAAACTTTGTCATATGCACATTGAAATAACGCTCCCATTGTCGTTGAGAATATAACATTGAAGTTGCCTTTACAACTTCCTTCTAAGTATCAGAAGTACCAGCCATTTTCTCTACAACAATGAGGTTTTGCCTATGTTTGATCCACCCTTATACATCTTAGTTACTCCCTTGTGAATATAGTTCTACACTAGATGCAGCAGTGGTCCATGTGACATGGTGTCCTTATGGAAGATAGAGGATAGCTACCCATGATACCATCAGGTATATAGTGTTTGCTATGGCACAATAGAGTGGATACCTTGCTTGGAGGGAGTGTTCATATTCTTTAAAGACGACACATGTCATTGAAAAATTATACTTGGTCCAAGATGATCAGGTGAAAATGGTGGATGTTGTGGTTATAGACACTATGCATGATGTAGTTATGGAAGGAATGATTGGTCATCCTCTTGGATGGGTGGCGAGCGGAGAAGCACCACGCAAGGTCTCCAAGTATAGGAGTATGCAGCGAGATCATCTCTTTGTTCCTCTAGCTTTGGAATCATATGGAGCTATGGACACTATGTATGACACATTTTTCAAGGAGTGTATGAGAGCTTATCATATTAGACATAAGGGGTACCACTTTCACTCTCATACTTTGTAGCATACTTTAGATAAGGTGAGTCCATTGCTTTACAAAGAGTATTGTTTGATGCAATCCATAGGAGAGCAATAGCTTTAGGTGATGCTTCTTCAGATGCTCTAGTAGTTTGTAGACCTTATGACTTGCATAACTCAGATATCTTAGGTGCGGTAGGGCAGATTTCTCATATCTAAACTATTGGGGCCTAGCCCAATTCTACCTTGTTTGTCTCTCCCTTATATGGCTTGATGGGGTCTTCCCATCCTTGTGCTCTACATGGTCAGTCGCCTTTTTACTCTTAAAATTTGACTTTCAAACTCGAGTGGCTATTTGGCTCAAAGAGGTGAGAGGAAATTGAGGTAAAGTATAGGGGTATACACAAATGAGAATTAGTTTTAATTGATATGTATTAATATAAATTTTTATATAAAATTCTAGAAATAGAATTTATAGAATGAAAAAAATTTTAATTTCATAAAGTTTGAATCTTTTAGAATATATTTTTTAAATATTAATAAACATTAAAATTTATAAATAAATCAAAAAAAATTTATAATATATTATATTATTTTTAATATATTATAAAAACATATCTAAATAATAATAAAATTATGATTATAAACAGATTTAAAGAAAATGGTCAATCCACAAATGATTGTCATTTAGAAGTTATTTTATTATCTTTGATTAAAAAATCCATAAAATTTATCTAGCATGTAGTAAATATTGATTGTCCTTTGTTCTACCTTTAAGATGATCATCATTCTAATCATATAATATTGTAGTTTCATTTGGGTTTGAATTTAACTTTTTAACATAGAATATTATATTTAAAACTTATTATTTTAGGTCTTTGAATAAAATAAAATCCTTATATATTATTATCTTATTTCAATTTTCAATATAGAAAATTTATATTTTCATAGCTATTTCTATCTGACTGTTGTGACAATGCACCTCTACATGGAGTATATTGTTTTTTGGCTGCTTTGTAGATTCTAATTGGCAAAAATATAGAAATAGTCATGTGGTAAACAAAACAAGAGAAAATGGTCAACCAAGACAATTCTTGGTGAGGGAGCCATTTGCTTTGAAGGCAGACCTTCGTCTTGGGAAGACCTTCAACTGGGAATATCATTTGTCCTGGAAGACCCTCGGCTTGAAGAGACCAAAACAGTGCAGACAGATTAAGAATTATAATTGAGACAGTTCAATTGGGCTTACCGCTCACATGTGTGAGTAGTGATGGCTCACCAAAGGGTGCGCTTATCTAAGGGTTGTAATGGATGAACCAACAAGATAAATATTTGTTTGGAGTTTGAAATCTGTAACTTTCTGTAGAATTCATCTAGACCAGGTCAGTCATGCTACCTTCTCCCTCAACAAGAAACCTCTGCCTGAACTTGTGTGTTTAGAAAGAGAGTGATTGCACAAAGTGAAGTGAAGTGAAAAGGGTAAACATGAGTGGTGAATGATGAGAGGACAAAAAGGAAAGGAAGTAGCTACCCTGCATGTGCTACAAAGGATGCACAAGGCTCCAGAATTCTTAATTAAGTCCAAGGATTAATTAATCAAGCGGGGTTTGTATTGTAGACAGGAGCTAGTTTGCAACAAGAAGCTTGTATTCTTGATGTGGAATTGAGTGATCATTCTATGTTGTACTAAGAGCAACTAAACTAATTTCTGAGCAGTGAGAGCTATGATGAACAAGTAAGGGCTTAGGAGGAAGAGATTGATGCATTGAAGGGAGAAGTAGAGAAGGTAGTGGTATCTTTTGTGGAAGAAGAAGTTTGTTATCAAGAGGAGGTATGAGTAATGGAGAATATTATGGATAGAAGGAGAAGGCTACTATTTGGGAGGAAATTGTACCTGAAATGAAGGAACAAAGGACCCAATTCACTTTGGAGAGGGTAGCTACTATGGCAAAGATGGAGATGACATGGGACCATATGGAGGAGATTGCAAAAGAGAGAGTGGGAGTCTCCTTAGAGAAATTGAAGGTTCAGGATTCTTGATCCCAGACACATGCTCTGACCATGAAGCCTACTAGGACAAGCAATTGCAGCAACCAGCCAACAGGTTGACGATGCACACTTTGAAGAAGTATGAAGAAGCCTCAAATCCATTGCTGTTGGAAATTGTGGGGTATCATGAATGAGTAGACCTGCTAATTAAGATTTTCAAAGGCAAAGGTAGCTCTTTGCAATAGATTTTAGGAAGAAGATAATTGTTAGCTTGAGGGAAACAGGTAGAATTTGTTAAGTATAAAATGAATCCTCAGTCTGAATTTCTCTTGGCCTCAAACTCTACCCTTGCCCCAATGTACATCTTTGTCCATAAATATTTTTTGACTTAAGACCTATTTTTTCAGCCAATGATTGCATAAGTGTAATTGCTTGTACAGTAAACAACAAGGAGTAGTTGCAATTAGTGGAAGTTGCACAAACACATCTTAATTTCACTTAGGATAAGATCAATAGCTAAGATTAGCATTAAGTGGAGTAGGAGTAGTTAGGAGATTATGTGCATCCTGAGCCATTGATTTTCTTAAGTCAATAGTTAAGAAACTATGTATATGGGTTGCAACCCACAAAAAAACTGTCCACTTCTTTCATGAACAGAGTATTCAGATCTTTTGAGTCTCTTCTATGTTGAATTGCTTTCCCTTATATCATTGATTGCATAGTTGGTTGAGTAAAGGTTAGGAATATTATAGTAGGAGTGTGTGTTTGATTACCTACTTATGAAATTTGTACTAAATCAAGGAAATTACCCTTGACATTCAACGGGAATGAGTGCTTCAGTACCTAGGCAAGAAATTTGCACATTATCAACAAAGTTACCCTTGACATTTTGAACAAACGAGTCAATGTGAGAAAGGGTTCTAGGAATGATGGAGTATTGTCAATTTTGAATTTTGTTGGGATTGCATTTTTGGGAAGAGATGTGCATGATCAGTGATGGCATCAATGTGAAGGAACCTTTGCCTGAAAACCACCCTTGGCCTGAAACATGACCTTCAGGGTGAAATATACCTGCAATGAGTGCCTAGCCACTGAGGTAAAAGAGGCTCTTTTTGAGGAAGAGACCTTTGCTTGAAGTATACACACACTATCAATTGCTTATTAGATTAGATATTTTGATTGAAGTTACATTAAAAAATTTATATTGCATAACTTATTATAATCTAATGGCTAGTTTGAAAAATATTCATCTAGATTTTATCTTCCTAACATTCCAACCTTATTATACCATGATCCTATTCATAAAAATTATCTTATATATATATATATATATTTATTTATATTTATATATATTTATATATATTTATATAATTTATAAAACTAAACCAATCTTATCTTTATTCTTGAATCAAAAATATAAAAATTAAGTAACTTTTGAGCATTTGAATTATAAATTGCTGCTTTTCTCATAAAAAATCTATAATTGTCATCCATGATAAACCTTAATGTGAATTTGATATCCTGTTTATAATGAAATATTTAAATATCATAAGTGCCTTTACCCACTATTAAATAAATTTTCCTTTTGTATAATTTTAGATAAGATCTTTAATAATAAAACTCGCCATGCTGATCAATTTTAGAAAAGATATAAGAGAAGATCCAAAAGATAGATATTATTTCTTAAATCTGAAGATTGCTCTTGAGAACAAGGTTTTTTGATGTTTCTAAAAATTTAATAGATAAATATTATCTAAAATAAATAAATATTTTTAATGTACAGTACATGAAATTACAGAAAATTGGTATTCTCTTCTTTTTTTATGTGGAGCACTTCAATGAGATCTAACCATCCTCAAATATTTTAGAGGAAAACTAGGAGACTAAAAGATTTTATTACTTTATAACATACTTTAAATAACATGTATCTATTACTCTAATAGAGCATTAGCTAGTACAATACACAAGCAAGCTTCTTTTTAGGATTTCAAATAGTATCCAAATAGTATCCAAATACTTAAAAGATATCAAAAGCCAATTTAAACCTTATAGCCGTATTAAGCATGTATGAAATCTAAGATTAAAGTTTGGAAGTGGAAAAGGATATTGAGATATATTTCATTGAATTAACATAAATTTGATTTTGTACAAGAGATGATAATATGTTGTCAATCAAGAATAATTTTAATTCATTATCAAGAATTGATGAAATCGTAAGAAAATTGACAATTAAGAGGAAGTTTGCTTTGTAGATTCAATAGATAAAGATATTTGATTTCACTAACATATGATGGTTAGATATAAAATAAATAATATATAGATGAAATTGCAATAATTTTAGTTTGTGTATAGATCTATTTTACTATTGAGATAAGATGATAAGAAATTGAAAAATATTTAAGACATTTAAAATGGACAAAGGAGAGAAATAGAAGAATTGGACATCAGTTGATAATTCTTAAATGAGAGAAATTCTGAATCTTTGTGTTGAGCTCAGGTATTTATAGGTAAATCAAGTACAAATTCCACACACAAAAAATTAGAGAATTTGGAACAGGTGGATGTTACCATAACTAAGAAAAAAAATAATCTTATATTTGCATACTTGGAATTATTGTATGCAAGTTTGGTAATCAAGAGATAATTATTTTCAATTGGTGTGGTGAATGTTTAAAAAAAATAGTATATATCTTCTAAGGTGCAAAATTTTTCTTATTGCACTTGCTCATTAATTTGAGAGTGATGTGTTATCTATATCCAATCTTGGTACCAATTATCTTGAAAAACCTTGCCAAATTTACCATCAATTGAGGATAATAATCACAGATAAGGACCCATGATGTA